>JAGDQO010000846.1:0-745863 GCA_018342035.1 Solanum appendiculatum
CCGTAAGTTGATCTCTAAGGGGTGTCTCTATCCCCTTGTGAGGGTTAGGGATGTGGAGTCCAAAACCCTTCTTATAGAGTCGGTTCCGGTCGTAAATGAATTCCTTGATGTCTTTCCTAATGACCTTCCCGATGTTCCTCCCGAAAGGGAAATAGATTTTGGCATAGACCTCCTCCCCGATACTCAACCCATTTCTATTCCCCTTACCGTATGGCCCCGGCGGCGTTAAAGGAGTTGAAAGAACAATGAGGGGACTGTGTTGGAGAAGGGTTTTTATAGCCTAGCCAATCACCATTGGCGTGCACCGGTGGTTGTTTGTGAAGAAGAAGATGGTCCTTAGGATGTGTATCGATTACCGCAAACCTCAATCGGGTCACCGAGTCAAGAATTAATATCTCTTCCTAGATTAGATACTTGTTCGAATCCAATTGCAAGGGGCTAGCCACACTTCTCTAAGATTGATCTTCGTCCGGGTATCATCAAGTGAAGGTGAGGGAGGTGACATTCCCCAAGACAACCTTCCGACTAGTATGGACATTATGAATTTGTGGCTCATGGTCCTTTGGGTTGACCAAATGCACCGGCTACCTTCATGGACCTAATGAAAATAGGGTCTTAAACCCTACCTTGATTCCTTTGTTGTGTCTTCATTGATGATATTTTAAATCTATCGCATAGCGAGGAAGAACATACGGGTCACTTGAGGGTTGTGTTGCAAAGATTAAGAGAGGAGAAGTTGTATGCCAAGTATGAAAAGTGTGAATTTTGGTTGAGGGAGGTTGCTTTCCTAGGTCATGTGGTGTCGGGGGATGGTATTAAGGTAGACCCTAAAAAGACCGATGTGATTAGAAATTGGCCTAGGCCATTGACCCCGTCGGATATTAGGAGCTTCTGGGCTTAGCGGGTTACTACCGGAGATTTGTGAATGGGTTTTCTTCTATTGCTTCTCCCATGACTAAGTTGACACAAAAGAAGGCTAAGTTTGAGTGGACCGACGAGTGCGAAAGGAGTTTTCAAACCTTGAAAGATAAACTTGTGTCCGCTCCTATATTGTCACTACCGGATGGGCTTGAGGGATTTTTTGTGTATTGTGATGCTTCTAGAGTTGGCTTGGGTTGTGTCCTAATGAAAAATGGTAAGGTGATAGCCTATGCTTCTAGACAACTCAAAGTGTATGAAAAGAACTATCCTACGCATGATCTTGAATTAGCCGCGGTGGTGTTTGCTTTAAAGATTTGGCGTCATTATTTGTATGGGGTACGTGTCGATGTGTTCACTGATCATAAGAGCCTCCAATATGTCTTCACCCAAAGAGATCTCAACTTGAGACAAAGAAGGTGGCTAGAATTTCTTAAAGATTATGATATGAGTGTGCATTATCATCCCGGTAAAGCTAATGTGGTGGCGGATGTTTTGAGTAGGGTGTCTATGGGTAGCCTAGCTCATGTTGATATTGGTGATAGGGAAATGGCTAGGGAGGTACATCGGTTGGCTAGGTTGGGGGTTAGGTTGGAAGAGGTTGGTAATGGTGGTGTGGTCGTTGTTGATGGTGCTAGGTCTTCCTTTGTTGATGAGGTGATAGCAAAACAAGATCTTGATTCTTCCTTGTTTGAATTGAAGGCCTTGGTGAAAGAGAGCAAGGTGGAAGTTTTCTCCCAAGGGGGAGATGGTGCCCTTAGGTACCAAGGTAGGTTGTGTGTGCCTTGTGTTGATGGTTTGAGGGAGAAAATTCTTGAGGAGGCTCATAATTCTTCCTACTCCATCCACCCCGGTTCCACCAAAATGTATAGAGATTTGAGGGATGTGTATTGGTGGAGAGGCATGAAGAAGGACATTGCCAAATTCGTCTCCGGTTGTCATAATTGTCAACAAGTCAAGGCCGAACATCAAAGGCCGGGTGGTCTAACCCAAGACATAGAGATTCCTACTTGGAAGTTGGAAGAAATTAATATGGATTTTGTAGTTGGTTTACCCAAGACTAGAAAAGGTTTTGATTCTATTTGGGTGGTGGTTGATAGGATGACAAAATCGGCTCATTTTCTACCGGTAAAGACAACATATGGGGCTGAAGATTATGCAAGGTTATATATTCATGACTTGGTAAGTTTGCATGGGATTCCTCTATCCATCATATCGGACCGTGGTACTTTCAATTTTACTTCACACTTTTGGAAAGTCTTTCAAAAAAAGGGTCTATGGTACGAGAGTTAAGCTTACTACGGCCTTTCACCCGCAAACGGAATGGACAAGCCGAAAAGGGACTATCCAAACACTTGAGGATATGCTTAGGGCTTGTGTATTGGAGCTTAAAGGTATTGGGATGAATCATCTTCCATTGGATTGAGTTTGCCTATAACATAGTTATGCATTCTAGCATCGGTTGCTCCTTTTTGAGGCTCTGCTATTGGGAGTCCTTCGCGTTTGTGATCACCGGTTGGGTGGTTTGAGGTTGGTGAGGTGGCCTTGTTAGGACCAGACCTAGTTATGGAGGCTCTTGAGAAGGTTAGGATGATTAGAGAAAGGTTGAAGATGGCCCAAAGTCGCCAAAAGTCCTATGCCGATGCGGGGAGAAGGGCTCTTGAATTCCGAGTTGGTGATTGGGTTTATTTGAAGGTGACACCCATGAAGGGTGTGGTTCGTTTTGGTAAGAAGGGCAAGTTGAGCCCAATATACGTGGGTCCTTATAAGGTGATGAGGAGAATTGGCAAGGTAGCTTATGAGTTGGAATTGCCTAGCGGGATGGATTTGGTCATCCGGTATTTCATGTGTCTATGTTGAGGAAGTGTGTGGGTGATCCGAATGCCATTGTGTCTCTTGATGTTGTGGGTGTTGTTGAAGATAATTTGACCTATGAAGAGGTTCCGGTCCAGATTTTAGATAGACAAGTGAAGAGGTTGAGAAACAAAGATGTGGCTTCCATTAAAGTCCTTTGGAGAAATCAACAAGTTGAAAGTGCTACTTGGGAGGCCGAAGCGGACATGCAAAGGCGATATCCTTATCTTTTCCACTCCACTCGAGCCTAAGGTATTGATCTAAGCCCTTTATAAAATCTCAGGTCTTAAGTTCAGCCCCCATGTCATTGCATACATTCATGTTTAAGTTGACAAGTTCATTGTGGTTTTACAACTATATTGAGGTTTTGAAATAAGGTGTAAGTGCATTGTTGCATCCTTATGTGGGCTGAAATTGCCATGTTTGTGTCTCTCATGTACGTTTCTTTAACATTCGGGGATGAATGTTCCCAAGGGGGAGATACTGAAACGACCCCAAAAATGCCCGAAAATGTGCTTCAGAAACACATATAATTGTAATTTCCATATATCTCAAAATCCGTGCATGATTTCGGAAATTCGACTTCATATTCTTATTTTTGGGGTCAAATTGAGTGGGAAATGGGTCTAACCCGAATTTTAGAGCAACCGTATCAAAATTCGAAAATCGCAAAAATTGCGATTTGGAGGGTCAACTTTAAAGGGGCATATCTCTTAGCACACAAGGAACTGGAAGGGCTGCAACCTATCAAATTAAAGCTCTTTGAGTTAGCTTTCCAACGCACTTGGTTTCACCTTAGTCCGAGTTAGGATGAGGGAGTTATGACCATTTTCGTAAAACCTGTCTGTGCAGATTTGCAATTTCCAGTGAGCTATTTTTTTTAGGCGGGTTGGAGACGTTTTTTATAAAAAGGGGATATGTCCCATACTTAGTCATTTTTCTTAACTCCAAAAACACTCTCTAAGCCCTCTCCAAAAATTCCACCAAGATCTTCAACCAAATTCAAACATCTCAAGCTCTAATTCCGGATTCAAGACTCAATCTCAAGCTTCGATTCTCCATTCCAATCTTCATCAAGGATTCTCCAAAGTTGAGGTATGTGGGTTTGATTGTGGAAACCTTCCTTTCCACAAGTCCAACCATTTATCCTCTATTTCTACTTCAAGTTTATGGGTCCTTATGATTATTTATGAACTCTTGAATTATGGAATTACTACTACACACCCTATTATGGTCCATTTTGCATATTATCATGAAATGGAAATTATTATGTGATGTTTATGGTTTACATGCTTCCATGATCAAATTATGAAGGTTGATATATATATGTATGTTGTTGGTGGGCTGATTTATATGGATTTTGGAATTGGTTGGACTTAGTATTCTTGAAATACATGATTTCATTTACATGAACAATTGCCCACCTTGTGTTTGATAAAATGCCCATTTATAGAATTCTTAGAAAAGGGAAGGTCCAAGGTACGTCCTATGAGTCGGATGGTTATGTAATTACTGAAATGATGATGAAATGGACACATGTATATGATTTTCTCTAAATAAGTGTTGTGAGTCGACCAAGCCTAGTACGGGGGGTAGTAGGCCCGTATAACCGTATCGAGGGGTTGGTACCTTGGTTGCCTAGTACGGGGGGTAGTAGGCCCGTATAACCGTATCGAGGGGTTGGTACCTTGGTTGCCTAGTACGGGGGGTAGTAGGCCCGTATAACCGTATCGAGGGGTTTGTACCTTGGTCCCTAGCTCGGGGGGTGGTAGGCCCGTGTAACCATATTGAGGGGTTTGTACCTCTTTCGCCTCTCCAAGGGGGTGGTAGGCCTTGGAAATACTATATTGATGGTCACTCGCCACACATGTACTACGTCCCACTAAATATGATTTTTATGTAAGCATCATTATACATATCATTTCATTAATATGCTATCTATTGGGTATGATTACGCATTTTTTTTCCTATGATGTCCATCTAATGTAGCATTGCATTGCATCCCATATACTTAGTACATTCAAATGTACTAACGCATACTCTATGCCTACATGATGTCACCATGTAGGGACCGGAGCACCGCTTGACCATCCTCCTCCGCGTGGCTAGTACGATTTTCTATAGTGGTTATTGGTGAGTCCTCCATTTCGGGGACGTTGCTCATGATCTTTTGCTATGTATAAAACTTTTCCTTTCTAGTTATGTTTTGACTATGAGGGTGAGCCCGGTAGTTTGTCTTGGCCCCCGCTAAGTACTCATGTTTAGAGGTGGTGTTGGACAAGTTGTGTATTATGCTTGAGCTTGACTCATCTATGGTATTTATGTATCATTTTTTTTTCTTGCTCCCTTAGTCCCGATTTCCCCCTTGATTATGCTTATCGCTTATGGTCATTGAATTGCTTCCGCGACCAAGGATGTGTAATGATACGCTATGAGGCTTGTTTGGGGTTCCTTCGGGTTCCCCATTCGCCGGTCACATCTAGGCGCTAGGCTTGGGTCGTGACAATCAACTAATGTTAGGACTAAATCCCTAAATTCTGAAAAGTGTAAAAGGTGAATATGAGCTCATTCACTTATCATGTGATATGATAAAGAGATGCATCTATAAGATAATCACATGTGCGTTTGTTGTTAACCTACAGTTTGACATTCGCAAAATTGTGTGAGCAAGATAATTGAGTTAAGAGCATAATTTTCAGAATATGTAATCAAGACAATTCATCTTGATAATATTGATAAATATCCAAGCTGATGTGATATTAGATGCCTCAAATAAATAGTCAATCATTGCTTATGAGAACAAAGTTTCATGGTATGAAATATAATATATTGCATACAAAAGTAATTGTATGCATCAGATCAATAAATTATGATTTATGGTCAGGAACAAAATATTTTTCATATGATAATTTTGATGTGTGATAAAAGATTAATGAATATACCATGATGCACAAAGATAAATTCTCCAAAACAGGTTGAAATATATGTTAGTTTGTCTATCATAAGGGGGAGATAAGATAAGAAACAACCAAGAGTTGCAAAAGCTCCTATTGAATATCCCTGAAGGACAGAGTCTGCGACATGCATGAAGCATGATAGACCAATCAGTTATAAATAAAATAATCCTTGAAAAAGGGGGAGGAGCAAAGGATAAAAAATGATCATAATAAGGAGGCAATGTGCTCTTGAAGAGCCTATGACATAACACTTCATGAAACCTCATGAGAGGGGTAGGTACCTGAAAATAATGAAGTCATGAGATCTCAATAAGTTATGTCATATTGTGAACCGATACAAAGTAATATTTCGTCGACGATATCTTTGATACAATATAGTGCAATATTGTAAAAGATTATGAGGATATGAATTCTACATATATTAAAGCATGCTGGCGTAGAAATAATTATCAAGTGAAAAGTGAAAAGTGAAAAGTGGAATGATGCATCTTGGTAAGCGTAAAGCTTATTTGACTTGCAATCTAGACTCTAGAAGATATTATACACTTAATATTGAAGGTTGCCACTTGACAAAGTTGATATGAAAATATCCGATAGATTCAAAATGCATGAAGCATATACAAGGTTTTGAAAAACTTGTTTATAATCCTCATATGGATTTAAATCAATCAAAAATTCCTTCGTATTGTTATGCAAGTTAATAACTTGAGTTGAACTCTTGAAGAATTTTCAAAAGGGCAATAGATTGTTTGCTTAAAAAAGTTGAAGTAAGGAACTTGCGGAATTCTTTGATCCTAAAGGTATGATTCATAAAAGGAGATAGAAGGAAGCATATTTCATCAAAGTTTTTCTACACACATGAGCTCCCAAGAATGGTGATATCAACATGCAACAGGTTTGTTCAAGTAATACTATAGTTGATTTATTCACCAAGTCTCTACCAACGACAACTTTCAAGAAGATGGTGCACAAGCTTGGAAAACGAAGATTCAAGTCTCTGGATTGATGTTATCATTAGGGGGAGTTAATACATGATGTACTCTTTTTTCCTCACAAGGTTTTGTCCCATTGAGTTTTCTTTGTAAGATTTTTAATGAGGCATCCAAAATGCATATTATTAGATATGTGTACTCTTTTTCCTTCACTAGAATTTTTTCCCACTGAGTTTTATCGAGTAAGGTTTTAACGAGGCATATTATCTACCAAATAGACATTCAAGGGGGAATGTTATAAACATATTATTGTTATAGTGAATGTCTACTATGTGGAGTCCTTTTAGGGTATGGTTAGGAATCCTACTTGGGGACCAAGTCAATTTTCTCCTATAAATAGAGGGGTTCTCTTCAGTGTAAAACACATCCGTGAATCCCTAAATATCTTCTAAAGGAATAAAAAGTCTTCTCTCGTCTCCCTACTTTATTCTTCTTCTTGTTTTATATAGTTTCATAACAAAAATAATATTTTTATAGAATTTTAAACCAAACACTAGATTAAGTGGGAAATAATGAGCTAAACAATTGATAAAAATAATCTATACATTACTATTAATCCTTATGTTATTAATTTTTATATCAAATGACCCCTAAAAAATTTATTATATTTGATTGAATGGACATATATGGGACCCACTTGCCAAGCTAATAAAGATACATATTAATTATCTTCTTCCAAAATATTTGTTTTTCTATTTCTTTAATTGTTTTTTTAAAAGATTTACCAAAAGTGTTTATCTATTATTTGTAATATATTGAAATTTTAGTAATCAAGTTGATTCACTTTTTATACTCTCACTTGTTGGTGATGATCTAATTTTCACCTTATATAATCCCATCCCTTATTTCCTTTACCCCAATTTAAAAGGGGGGGGAGGGGGTGGGGGATTTATTTTATGATATAATTTAGAATCATCTCTTATTTCATGGGTTAATTTTGGAGAATGATTTTTCGAATTCGGTTATCCGATCTAATTTGTTTACATTTTTCTTTTTTCACTAGTTATCGATAATCCGTCCTATGCATGAGTCTAAGAACATTAATTTTATATTTATAATTTATTTAGATGGTATATATAACTTATACTTAGAGCCTGTTTGACATTATCGCTAAAAACTGTTTATTTTTATAAGTGCTTTTTTAAAATAACCTTTTTGAAAAGTGATTTAAAAAAAAAGCAATTTTTGTTTTGCAAATTCATTTGAAAAGTGCTTTTGATAAGCAATCTGTGTTTGGCTAATTTTAAAAAAAAAGTGTTTTTGAGAGTCAAATTACGAAAAAGGGCAAGTATCAATGTGCTTTAGCTATTATCTTTTGTATGTTATAATCCCCTCAAGTTAAAAAGATTCAAATAAAAAAACCTAATATGTAAACTACGAAAAGGAATTTTTTTATTTGTTACCTTTCTAGGGGAATTGAAATATTTAATTATTATTTTTTTTAAAAAAAAAATTTTGCAAAAATATTACTGAAAAATATTGAGAAGAATCTTTTCGTTATTTGTTACCTATTTTATTTTTGATTTAATCTTTAGCTATTATCCTTTTTTTGTCATAATCCTCTAAAGATAAAAAAAATTAAAATAAAATAATACGTAAATTAAGAAAATAATTTTTTTTTATTTGTTACTTTTTCTGTGAGGGTTGAAATCTTTATTTGTTACTTTTTTTTTATAATCCTGCAAAAATATTGTTGTTGCCTATTTCTAATAATACGTAAAATAAAATAAAAAATATAAATAATAATATATAAACATAAAATTAAATAAAAAGTTATCATATAAAAATAAAAAATAAAATTCTTGAATGAAACTTAACCAAACTTATGAGATATGTTAATTAATTAATTGATAAATATGTATAAATGTAAAGGATATTTTAGTCTTCAAAAAAATAATTTTCTGCTTCTGCTTTTTTTTAAAAGCAGAAATTTTTAGTTTCTTCCCAACAGCAGAAAAATTGCTTCTGCTTCTATTTAAAAGCACTTTTAAGAGTTTGCCAAACACTTAATTTTTTTAAAAAAAATGTTTTTTCCTCAAAAAAATCACTATTGGCCTCCCAACAGCAATCTAAACAGGCTCTTAGTTATAAACTGTGATAGTACTTCATCAATAATAATAGAATAATAGTAAAAGTAATTAATCGTGCTTCAATTTTCCCATTCAACGCACTACTTTATTCCATATATATATATATATATATTTTATATGAATTTATGAAGATGGAGTTTGTTTGGTTATATTTTACAATACGTCTTTCACACATTTTAAAAATATTTTGAATTGCTGCCAATGATTATAACTTATTGCACTTTTTATGTAATTTTTAAAAATGTATGTTTTAAATTTAAAAATTAGTCAAACGGAATGATTTTGCTAATTTTTAGAAATTAGAGGTATAAATCATATCTAGTAAAAGTACATTCAAATTCAAAATATTTTTTGCGAAATGCATGACCAAACACAAGTTCAACTTTAATTCAAACTTTTAAAAAATAAATTAATATAAAAATATAGAAGAAAAATGCCACAGACTATGAAAATATTAATTAATACAAAAATAAAGAAGGAAATGCCAAAAGCTAAATGACAAAAGTATCCTCAAACTTAAATTTAATTTCTGGAAGCACACACGTTGACGGTAACATGTGTACTTATTCCTATTTCTTATATAGTAAATTTTAAATTTTAAATTTTAAATTAGTCAAATTGAATTATTTTGCTAATTTTTAGAAATTAGAAGTATGAATCATATCTAGTAAAAGTGCATTCAAATTCAAAATATTTTTTTGTGAAATATATAACCAAACACAAATCAATTCAAACTTTAAAAAAATAAATTAACACTATAAAAATATAGAAGATAAATGCCACAAACTATGAAAAATTAATTAATGCAAAAATAAAGAAGAAAAACATCAAAAGGTATAAAATAAAGCTAAATGACAAAAATATCCTCAAGCTTAAATTTAATTTCATGAAGCACAACCGTCAAGGATAACATGTATGCTTATTACTCCCTCTGTCCAACAATACTTGTCCATTATTGAGTTTGCATACTTCTTAAGAAACTATAAATAGAAGGGTAATTTTACTATATCACCATTTGAATATAATAAATACAATGTCTTGAAAATGTAATACAAAAATGACTATAATTAATAATAAGGGTAAATTAGGAACTAAGTGTAAAATTATCCATTGATTTCATAAAGTGGACAAGTATTGTTGGACATCCCAAAATAGTATAGTAGACAACTATTGTTGGACAGAGGGAGTACCATTTCTTATATAGTAAAAAATATAGTGAATTTTGAATTTTTTTTTTTGTGATCAATACATAAGTATTGAGTTTGATAATCTTTTATAAAGTTTTTGCTATGACAAATGAAAATAAATATGTGTCAAGCCGATGTAGATAACTAGACATTATGAGCATAAAAAAATTTGAGTTAATTCTTTGAATGATTACTTTTGTTTTTGAAATTGCCTGCTAATTTTTTTTTTTATCTCTTATTTTTCATTTATCATACTTTAATATATATTTTTATATTTTTAATTCATATCTCTTTCAACTTCTATTTTTAGGATCCATTTGATCATAAAAGTTATTTACTTCTTTTTTTTTAGTAATTTTACTTTATTTAAAAATCAATGTCTGATCATGAAAATTTGAATACAACTTTTTAAAATTGAAGTTGTATTTCAAATTTAGAAAACATCTTTAAATCCATTTTTCAATTCACTTTTACTTTGAAGTTGTATTTAGGTATATTTTAAATATGGATATCATTTCAAATATTCTTTGCAAGAATTACAATCAAACGTGACTCTATCTTAAACTCCAATGTAATAAATTTTGAATAAAGTAAAAGAAAAATTGAATTCTATGGTCAAACACCTAATAATAATAATAATAATAATAATAATAATAATAGTAGTAGTAGAAGTAGTAATAGTAATAGTAATAGTAATAGTAATAGTAATAGTAATAATAGTACTACTAATAATAATAGTAATAATAATAATAATAATAACAATAGAAATAGTAAAAGTAATAATAATAGATGATGATGATAATAATAATAATAATAATAATAATAATAATAATAATAATAATAATAATAATACTAATAATAATAATAATAATAATAAAAATAAAGATAATAATTATAATAATAATAAAAATATAGATAATAATAATAATAATAATAAGTTTTATAATAATAAGTTTTCTAATAATAAAAATAATAATAATAAGTTTTATAATAATAAGTTTTCCAACAACAACAACGAGGAGGAGGAGGAGGAGGAGATGGAGAAGAAGGAAAAGAAGTAGTCAACAATCATTCTTTCTATGTAGTCAACAATCATTCTTTCTATGTCCATAATTCCTAAATATTTAATGTGCAATTTAATAACACCTTTTTCATTATTCTTTTGTAAGTTTTTTTTATAGGAGTATATGAATTTAATTATGTTTGAATTAGAAGTTTATTCTTATTAATTATGTTTTAAAATTTTAAATTTGACTATTAGTACTTTATGTATCAACGACAAGAATAATATTAAAAATAATATATCTTTTGTTAAAATAAATAAGCAAAAAATATATTTAACTATCACGACCCGATTCCTCGAGTCATGATGGTGCCTACCAACCCGCCGGTAGGCAAGCCAAACCCAGTTCCGAAACTTGACAGTAGTGGGACTGAGGGTGGAAACTAACCTCAACAAAGCGGAAGCATAAATAAAGGAACACATAAGGGAAAACGGAAGCGAAACCAACTATATACAACAAACGATACCTTCCAGAACCTGGAAGTCACATGTACAGAGCTACTACAAAATGAGTACAAGTCCCAAAAGTGGATCACCGAAACAAGACTGTCTCAAAAGCAAAAGACAAGCCAAAAATATAAGTATAGAAGGAGGCAGGTAATCTCAAAACGCCATGTGCTCATCCTCGCCTCTGGAACAGACTGCAGCAGGCTCGATCTCAGCACAGATAACTGGTGCTCGGACCTGCATCACGAAAATAGATGCAGAGTGTAGCATGAGTACCAATACAACAAGTACCCAGTAGGCGTCATAGGTCGACTGAGCAAGAAAGGTAAAAACAGACTGAAAGGATAGAATCTACAATCACAGAGGTCAAGCGAATATAAAAAGAAACACACGAACGCACCGAAAGTAAATCTAAGTACAACTAAACTAAACCTAACTGGACCCCCATAAGCCCAGAAGGTACACTCGTGCACAAGTTAAATAAAATCCGAACGGACCCCCATAAGCCCGACAAGTACACAGAAAAAGCTAAATCTACGAGACCGAAGGAAAACCCAACCGTGAACCGAAACCACCAGCCAACTCAACCGAAATAACCAGCCAACTTAACTCAGTCAGAAGTTTGACTTCCAAAACGGGCCGCCCAACCGACAGGCAACTCCCGGGGGCCCTACCCAGCCAACAGAGTACCAAGGGCATAATGAATCCTCTAAAGGCCCTAATATCCAATTGCCCAAATGGCTAACACTCCGGGGGCCCTGCCCTAGCCAGACGAGTGAGCCAGCTAACACTCCGGGGGCCCTGCCCTAGCCAGACGAGTGCGCAGGGCATGTCGACTCCGAAGAGGACCTCAATAACTCATATCCAATTGCCCAGTCGGTAACACTCCGGGTGCCCTGCCCTAGCCAGACGAGTGCGCCAGCTAACACTCTGAGGCCCCTGCCCAGCCATACAAGTGCGCAAGGCATATCAACTCCGTAGAGGATCTCAAATACCAAACCAATATGGATCACCGTCCATCACCGACCACATCACCACAGAACCGATCCAGAAGCATCCAAAACCAAGAAAACACCACGCCTCCGACAACGAAACGGCACCACAGAAATGGGGAGAGAATCCAGAAGATCACAAGAAATATAAAAGCCCAAGCTAGGCTCATACTACCAGACTCAAGTCCGCTATTCCGGTCTACAAGGACCTAGTCCATCCGAATCGACGTCGGATACATACCAAAGTCAAACAGGTGCATCGGTCGAAGGCAAAGATAGCCTAACCTAGTCTAAGGCCGAAAATGTACACCAACACAATAAAACAACCAACAGATAGTCCGCATGCAACAACACACAAACAATCCCTCCGATAACATGGTACTACCCCAAAACAGCCCGAAAATCAACCTTAAAACATGGTTTCTGAGAAGAAGTACTAGTTCCCCACCCCAGATTCACACGAATCAACATGCATTCACACAATCCAGCTCAATCTAAAAAGAAAGGAAGCCGTAACCTACTAGAAGGTCGACCGCGCGCGCTCCAAATCACTCTACCGGAGCTTTTTTCTTCCGAACAGCCTCAGAATGCTGCCATGCTACAAAAAATAGAATCACAGCATCAGTATAGTCGTTTAGACACCAAAATCATCAAAATCGGAGACAGACCAATTTAGGAGTCAAAATTGGGAAATATGGGACCTACTCCGAAATCCCAGAATTGACTCCTTGAAAAGGTCCTAAACCTTCCCCCGAACCTATGTTCCAAAACAGAACACAATTCGGGGCTCGAAACAGCCGACAACACAAGAAAGCAAAACATGCAAAACTTTACAAAAACAAGTCAAAGGCAGCCACTACGCCTCAAATTCATGGAAAAGGGAGCTCACCCAACGCTATCTGAGCCAACACCCACAAAGCCTACGCAAATCCAAACACCTGGGACTTCGAATCACCGAAAACCGACTTAAAACAAAAAAGATATCAGCTATCAAACCTTTGAAATGAAAAGAACTCAACTGCCCCTTCCTTTTATAATTGCCAGTCGCTGACCTCCGCGAACGCGGCCAGGGGCCCGCAAACATAGAGGGAAAACAAACATACCTTTGCAAACGCGGCCAGGGGCCCGCGAACACGGAGGGAAGAAATCCACACCTCCGCGAACGCGGAGTGAAAGGACTCCCAGACCTCCCAGACCTCCGCTAACGCAGAGCTCTAACCGTGAACGCGGAGAAGAGAAACATAGACCTCCGCGAGCGCGGATCCAGGACTGCGAACGCGGAGAAGGAGGACTCACACCTCCACGGACGCGGAGCCAGGTCTGTTAACACGGAGAAGGAATGGGTTTTCAACATCAGCTGTGCACCAGCTGAAACTTGGCTTTCCCAAAACTCCGACGGGGTGCTCGGGATTCGTTCGGAACCCCATGCACGCAAACGAGATATGCTACCCCATTAAATTCAACGTTTCGGACTCAATGGGGCAGTCAGAATTTCCATAAGAGGTCGTTTCGATAAAAAGTAGGTCCCACTTCCCAATCACCAATTTAGCCAACTTCAACCAAGGGCCTCGAAATTAGATCAGAAGCCTCGGGAAGCGCTTGAAAGGTCATTCTAGACCAAGCTCGGCAATCCGGAACTAATCACACTGACGGAATTCTCAGTCGAGTGCGTTTACCAAGAATGTTGACCAAAGTCAATTTGAGTCAAATTTCAAAGGCTCAAATGCCAAATGGCCCTAAAGTCACACCGGAAGCCTCGGGATTCGAGCCAACCATGCATCTAGCCTAATTTGACTGCTTCGGAGATGATGGAACCATCGAAATCTTATTATGAGGTCGTTTACTTGAGGTTATGACTGAAATCAACTTCTCAAGGTTCAAAAGCTCCAAAACAGGGAAATGGACATAAAACCCAAAGGAACGACCAGGCGACCGAACAGTCAGTGCCAGGAAGTCATAAATGACTTGGGATCGCTACAGGAACGCTCTAAATGACGGAAAGAAGGCATTAACACAAAAATGACCCTGAGGGTCATTACAACATCCACTACTAAAAGAACTTTCGTCCGCGAAAATAAGAGTCAAGAAGTACTTGAGGGCTCAAATAAGCTGGGGAACTGCTCCCGCATGTCCCACTCGGATTCCCAGGTAGCCTCCTCGACTGGTCGATGCTTCCAACAGACCTTAACCACATGAATGACTCTAGACCTCAGCTTCCTCACATCTCTGGCCAAAATAGCAACTAGCTCCTCAATATAGGTCAGGTGATCATCCAACTCAACGGCATCATACTAGAGCACATGAGACTCATCTAGAACATACCGACGCAGCATTGAAACATGGAAAACTGGATGAATAGCTGAGAATGTTGGAGGTAAAGCTAACTCATAGGCCACCTCACCAACTGTCCTTAAAATCTCAAAAGGCCTAATATACCTGGGGCTAAGCATGCCCTGCCTCCCAAATCTCATCACGCCCTTCATGGGAATACTCTATCACCAACGACAAATCTCAGTGGCCGTTGCCTACGATTCGCGTAACTCTGTTGTCTACTCTAAGCCGTCTTGAGTCGATCTTGAATCATCCTCACATGCATTAAGGCCTCCTGAAACAAGTCTATACAACGCGGCCTAGGCTCCGTAGACTCAAACCATCCAACTGGAGTGCGACAACGCCTACCATATAGAGCCTCAAACAGGGCCATCTGAATGCTAGAGTGGTAGCTGTTGTTGTACGAAATCTCTGCCAAAGGCAAGAACTGGTCCCACTGACCTCCAAAGTCCATAACACAGGCCCGCAACATATCCTCAAGGACCTGAATAGTACGCTCTGACTGGCCATCGGTCTGCGGATGGAATGATGTGCTAAGGTTGACACGGGTGCCCAACTCCTCTTGAAATACCCTCAAAAAGCTGGAAGGGAACTGTGAACCCCGGTCTGAAATGATAGAAACAGGCACACCATGAAGACGGACCACCTCCCGAATGTAGATATGAGCTAGTCTCTCAGCACTGAAGGAAGTACGAACTGGAAGGAAGTGTGCTGACTTGGTCAATTGATCCACGATGACCCAGATGCTGTCAACACCTCTAGAAGTCCGAGGTAAACCCACAATGAAATCCATGGTGATATGCTCCCACTTCCACTAAGGAATGGGTAATCTCTGCAACTCCGCTCCAGGCCTCAAATGATCGGCCTTCACCTGCTGACAACATAAGCAATGGGACACATAACTTGAGATGTCCCTCCTCATACCGCTCCACCAGTAATGCTACCTCAAATCACGATACATCTTAGTGGTGCCCGGATGGATAGAATATCTGGAGTCATAGGCCTCGCTAAGGATCAGTTGAATTAAATCCTTAACTCTCGGAACACACAAACGGCCAGCAAATCTCAAAACCCCATCTGAGTCTAATGTAGTCTGCCCGGTATCACCTACCAATACTCTATCTCGGAGGGCCACCAAAGACTCATCCTCGAACTGACGGCCACGGATCTGATCTAGCAGAGATGACTGAACTCCCACATAGGCTAACACCCGATTGGTATCTGAAACATCAAGTCTGATCATCTGGTTGGTTAGGGACTGAATTTCCAAAGCCAAGGGTCGCTCTAAAACAGAAAGGAAGGCTAGACTACCCATACTCACTGCCTTCCAGCTCAAGGCATCTGCTACCACATTTGCCTTGCCCAGATGGTAGAGAATAGAGAAATCATAGTCCTTTAGGAGCTCAATCCAACAGCGCTACCTCGAATTAAGATCCCTCTGGGTCATAATGTACTGAAGGCTCATGTGATCAGTGTAGATCTCACAATGAACTCCATACAGGTAATGCCTCCAAATCTTAAGCGCAAAACTACCGCCGCCAACTCTAAGTCATGAGTGGGGTAGTTGTGCTTATGCAGCTTAAGCTACCTCAACACATAAGTAATAACTCAGCCCTGCTGCATCAAAACATAACCCAAACCAACGTCGGATGCGTCACAATAAGCCGTGAAGCCCTCACCCTCAACTGGAAGAATCAATATAGGAGCAGTGGTAAGTAACTCCTTAAGCCTCAGAAAGCTCCTTTCACACTCCTCCGACCACACAAAGGGAGCATCTTGGTGAGTCAACCGAGTCAGAGGCGCCGCTATAGAAGAGAAACCCTCAACAAAATGCATGTAGTACCCTGCCAATCCGACGAAGCTCTGAATCTCACTCACAGAGGTGAGCTTAGCCCAATCACGGATAACCTCAATCTTCGTCAGATCCACCATAATGCCATCCTTGGACACCACGTGCCCCAAGAATGCTACAGACTCAAGCCAAAAGTCGCACTTTGAGAACTTGGCATAAATCCGATGATCTCTCAAAGTTTGGAGCACTATCCTCAAATGCAGCTCAAGCTCACTATGGCTCCGCGAGTATACCAAGATATCATCAATGAAGACTATGACAAAGGAGTCCAGATACGACCTGAATACACGAGTCATCAAGTCCATGAAAGCGGCAGGGGCATTAGGCAACCCAAAAGACATCACCAGGAACTCTTAATGGCTGTAACGAGTCCTAAATATTGTCTTAGGGATGTTCGCTGCTCTAACCCTCAACTGGTGGTAGCCAGATCTCAAGTCAATCTTAGAAAACACTGCGACCCTCTGAAGCTGGTCGAACAGATCATCAATACGAGGCATGGGGTAACGGTTCCTCACCGTCACCTTATTCAACTGCATGTAATCAATGCACATCCGCATAGTACCATCCATTTTCTTCACAAACAGAACTGGGGCACCCCAAGGCGATACGCTAGGCTGAATGAATCCCTTACCCAAGAGATCCTGAAGCTGAACACTAAGCTCCTTGAGCTCTGTGGGGGCCATACGGTATGGTGGGATGGAAATAGGACGAGTACCCAGCTCCAAGTCAATGACAAAATCAATATCTCGCTCTAAGGGTAGGCCAACAAGGTCGACAGGAAACACATCAGCAAACTCTCGGACTATAGGCACTGAATCCATCGTAGGGACCTCCCTACTAACATCTCTAACATAAGCCAGATAAGCCAAACATCCACTATCCTCTATCCCCCGGGCCTGGATACAAGAAATCACTCCAACTGGTGTGCGGCTACAAGAACCCTGCCACACCACCGGCGAAATACCAGGAATAGCTAAAGTAACGATCTTGGCATAGAAATCCAAGACCGCTCGGTGAGGGGATAGCCAATCCATGCCCATAATCAAATTGAAATCCAACATACTAAGCACAATAAGATCAGCCCGAGTGTTTAGCCCCTGAATATTCACCACACAGGATATACAAACCTGATCCACTACTAAAGAATCACCTACAGGGGTCGAAACATGCAACGGCACCACTAAGGGCTCTGGACTCACCCCCAACCGAGAAGCAAATAAGTAGACACATACGAATAGATAGAACCCGGATCAAATAAAGCTAAAGCGAACTGATGGCATAAGAGAACCGTACCTGTGATCACATCATCTGACACCTCGGCCTCTGCTCTCTGGCTGGAGCTATATAAAAGTGGCCCTGGGTACCTCTACCTCGTGCATCCCCCTACCACCTGTCTTGCCTCCCCGGGGACCTCCCCGTGCACCCTGATAATGTCCTCCTCCCCTCGCTGGAGGTGCGGCTGCTGATACCGGTCTCGCTGCCTGAGGAGTTGGTAAGGCTGGTCTGGAGATAAGGCACTCCCTGGACCAATGATTAAGCCCCCCACAAGTAAAGCAACCCTGAGATGACCTGCTCACAACTGGAGATCGGCCACCCCGACCTGAGGAACCCGTCTATATACCGCCTCGGCCCTGACTCGGACCGGCACTATAACCACCCTGACGGTGCTGGTCACCCTCCGCAATCTGCAACGATGCCTGAAATGGGCGACTGGGTTGACCCGGCTGGAACCTCTGATGGACTCGATCCCAAGTATCTCTAGGCCTAGAACGGGACCCACTGAAGCTATCATCCTGCCTGGCCCTCTTGCCACTGCCCACTTGGTCCTCACGACAGAACTGCTCAAGCGTGTGGAAGTGGTCCACAACATCCAGAAAGGAGCGGCCCGCTGATAGCATAGATTGCGACTCAATACGCAACTGTAATCTCAAACCTCTGACGAAGGACCTGACTCTCTCCTTCTCTATGGGCAATATCATAGTGGTATGACGGGACAACTCATTAAATCTAGCCTTGTACTCAGATACCGTTATAGAGCCCTGCTCCAACCTCGAGAACTCATCACGAAGATGATCTCTTACTCTCTGAGGGATAAACCTAGCCAGAAAGGCCTCTGAAAACTCTGCCCACGTGAATGGTGGGGACCCAGCTGGCCTGGTCTCCATAAATGAGTGTCACCACTATTTAGCCGGTCCATCTAGCTGGTAGGCAGTGAAGTGGCTCCTCTTGACTGCACTAATCCCAGAGCCTGCAATCGCTCCCGGCAGGAAGTAATAAACTCTTGGGCGCCCTCTCCAACCACCCCAGAAAACCTCGGTGGTGACAACCTCAGAAACATTCCGAGCATCTTATGCTCCTGTAGTGTCATGACCCCATCTAAAGCGTCCGGCTGCATAACGGCCGGTGCTGGCGGCTGCTGAACCTCTGGGTCGTTGCGGATGGCTGACCCAGTGGTGCCGGCACTGGCTCTAGAACTGGTGTTGGGGCATGCTGCTGCTACTGAATACCCCCTATCGCTACTAGTATCTATACGAGCATAGCCTGAAGGTTAGGGGCGACAGCTGGTGCTGGTGGTGGCTGGGCTGGTCCCGGCCCCATCGACTGAGGAGGAATCTTGTCAAACTGAGGCTTCGCCTCTGGCTCTGGAGTCCTCGCTCTAGCTCGGGATGGTGCTGCAGCCCAACCTCGACCTCGGGGTCGGCCTCTACCCCTAGTTGGGGCTCTATCCGCAGGCCCGGGTGCATCATCCCTGGCTGCTCTACCGCGCGTGCGAGCCATTCTGTGATAGAGTGAAACAAGTAAGACTTCATGAAACCAATCGAACAGCAATGCACG
Organism: Solanum appendiculatum; assembly: GCA_018342035.1. Classification (NCBI taxonomy): domain Eukaryota; kingdom Viridiplantae; phylum Streptophyta; class Magnoliopsida; order Solanales; family Solanaceae; genus Solanum; species Solanum appendiculatum. The sequence goes on from JAGDQO010000846.1 coordinate 19,519, forward strand.
ACAATGATACAAACATGAAAACCGCCTAAGGACATCCTATAGCCTCTCGGGGATAAGTCACGGACGTTTCCGTGCCGATCCACAAGACTCTACTAGATGCTAGCTTTGTACAAGTGAGACCAATGAACCTGAGGCTCTGATACCAACTTGTCACGACCCGATTCCTCGAGTCATGATGGAGCATACCAATCCACCAGTAGGCAAACCAAACCCTGTCCCGGAACTTGACAGTAGTGGGACTGAGGGTGGAAACAAACCTCAACAAAGCGGAAGCATAAATAAAGGAACACATAAGGGAAAGCAGAAGCGAAACCAACTATATACAACAAATGATACCTCCCAGAACCTGGAAGTCACATGTACAGAGCTACTACAAAATGAGTACAAGTCCCAAAATTGGACAAGACTATCTCAAAAGCAAAAGACAAGCCAAAAATATAAGTACAGAAGGAGGTAGGAAATCTCAGAACGCCATGTGCTCACCCTCGCCTCCGGAACAGACTGCAGCAGGCTCGATCTCAGCGCTGATATCTGGTGCTAGGACCTGTATCACGAAAAAAGATGCACAGTGTAGCATAAGTACCAATGCAACAGTTACCCAATAGGCGTCATAGGCCGATTGAGCAAGAAAGGTAAAAACAGACTGAAAGGATAGAATCTACAATCACAGAGGTCAAGCGAATACAAAAGAAGCACACGAGCGCACCGAAAGTAAATCTAAGTACAACTAAATAAAACCTAATTGGACTCCCATAAGCCCAGAAGGTACACTCGTGCACAAGTTAAACAAAACCTGAACGGACCCCCATAAGCCCGACAGGTACACAGAAAAAGCTAAATCTACGAGACCTAAGGAAAACCTAACCGCAAACCAAAACCACCAACCAACTAACCTAAAATAACCAGCCAACCTAACCCAGTCAAAAGTCTGACTTCCAAAACAAGCCACCCAACCGATTGGCAACTCCCGGGGGTCCTACCGAGCCAACAGAGTGCCAAGGGCATAGCAACTCCTCCAAAGGCCCTAATATCCAATCGCCCAAATGGCTAACACTCCGGGGGCCCTGCCCTAGATAGACGAGTGAGCTAGCTAACACTCCGGGGGCCCTGCCCTAGCCAGACAAGTGTACGGGGCATGTCGACTCTGAAGATGACCTCAATAACTCATATCCAATTGCCCAGCCGACTAACACTCCGGGGGCCCTACCCTAGCCAGATGAGTGCGCCAGCTAACACTCTGGGGGCCCTACCAAGCCAGACGAGTGTGCAAGGCATATCAACTCCGTAGAGGATCAACAATTCCAAACCAATATGGATCGCCGTCCACCACCGACCACATCACCACATAACCAATCCAGCAGCATCCAAAACCAAGAAAACATCACGCCCCCGACAACGAAACGGCACCAAAGAAATGGGGAGAGAATCTAGAAGATCACAAGCAATACAAAAGCCTAAGCTAGGCTCATACTACCAGACTCAAGTCTACTATTCCGGTCTACAAGGACCTAGTCCATCCGAATCGACGTCGGATACATACCAAAGTCAAACAGGTGAATGGGTCTAAGGCAATGCTAGCCCAACTTATTCTAAAGCCAAAAATATACACCAACACAATAAAATAGCCAACAGATAGTCCGCATGCAACAACATATAAACAATCCCTCCGATAACATGGTACTACCCCAAAACAGCCCGAAAATCAAACCTTAAGCATGGTTTCTGAGAAGAAGAGAAGAACTACTAGTTCCCCACCCCAGATTCACACGAATCAGCATGCATTCACATGAATCAGCATGCATTCACACAATCCAGCTCAATCTAAAAAGAAGGGAAGCCGTAACCTACGAGAAGGCCGATCGCGCGCGCTCCAAATCACTCCGCTGGAGCTTTTCCCTTTTGAACGGCCTCAGACTACTGCCACGCTACCAAAAATAGAATCACAGGGTCAGTACTGTCATTTAGACACTAAAATCATAAAAATCAGAGACGGACCAATTTAGAAGTCAAAATCAGGAAATGTGGGACCCGCTCTACAAATCTCGGAATTGACTCCATGAAAAGGTCCTAAACCTTCCCCCGAACTTATGTTCCAAAACAGAACACACATCGGGGTTCAAAACAGCCGACAACACAAGAAAGCAAAACATGCAAAACTTTACAAAAACAAGCCCTAGGCAGCCACTACGCCTCAAATTCATGGAAAACAGAGCTCGCCCAACGCTATCCGAGCCAAAACCCACAAAGCCTACGCAAATTTGAACACCTTGGACTTCGAATCACCAAAAACCAACTTAAAACGAAAAAGATATCAACTATAAAACCTTTGAAATGAAAAGAACCCGACTGCCCCTTCCATTTATAACTGCCAGTCGCTGACCTCCACGAACGCGGCCAGGGGCCCGCAAATGCGGAGGGAAAACAAACATACCTCCGTGAACGCGGCCAGGGGACCGCGGACGCAGAGGCCTATCCGCGAACGCGGAGAGAAAAGACTCCCAGGCCTCCGCTAACGCGGAGCTCTACCCGCGAACGCGGAGATGAGAAACACAGACTTCCGCGAACGCAGAGAAGGAGGACTCATACCTTCATGGACGTGGAGCCAGGCCCGCGAACGCGGAGAAGGAATGGGTCTGCAACATCAGCTATGCACCAGTTGAAACTTAGCTTTCCCAAAACTCCAACGGGGTACTCGGGATTCGTTCGGAACCCCGTGCACGCAAACGAGATATGCTACCCCATCAAATTCGACATTCCAAACTCAATGGCGCAGTCATAGTTCCATACGAGGTAGTTTCGACAAAAAGTAGGTCCCACTTCCCAATCACCAATTTAGCCAACTTCAACCAAGGGCCTCGAAATTAGATTGGAAGCCTCGGAAAGCGCTCGAATGGTCATTCTAGACCAAACTCGGCAATCCAAAACTAATCGTGCTGACGGAATTCTCATCTGAGCGCGTTTACCAAGAATGTTGACCAAAGTCAAACTTGAGCTAAATTTCAAAGGCTAAAGCATCAAATGGCCCTAAAGTCACATCGAAAGCCTCGGGACTCGGGCCAACCATGCTTCTAGCCTAATTTGGCCTCTCTGGAGCTGAGGAGATTATGACCGAAATCACCTACTCAAGGTTCAAAAGCTCCAAAACTGGGAAACGGGCATAAAATCCAAACGAACAGCAGGTGACCGAACAGTCAGTGCCAGCAAGTCATATATGACTTAAGGTCGCTACACGAACGCTCTAAACGATGGAAAGAAAGCATTAGCACAAAAATGACCTGGAGGGTCATTACATTAATTTTAACGGATCAAACAAAATAAAATTGAGGGAGCAACATAATGGGTTTCTAAATAGTTTTTTTTTTAAAAAAAAGAAAAAATAGAAAATGAGAAAAAAGAGGAAAGAGAATAAAAAGATGAAGAGGAAAAATGGATTAGGAGAATAAGGAGAAGCTGAGAAGGTGTATTTGAGTTTACTAGTCTAGAGTACGTGTTTTGCACGTGTATCGTATATCAATCAGTTAAATCATGCACAATAGGAATAATATTATTAAAAAATAACGATTAAAGTTAAAATACTTTTATTATTTTAAACTTTTCATTTTTCCTTTTATGAGAAGATTTCAGCTCAACTTTTTCTTTCTTACTCTATGTGACTAGTCAAATCTCTTCATATAAATTGAAATGAAAGAAATAGTGTAGATTTAAGTACAGAGGTTAAATAAATAAAAAACATTCGACTAATTTGAACAATTTAAATATGTTGTGTTTGTATATTTTTCTTTTCATTTTTTTGGAAAAAAAAAAAAAAGGAGAAGTGGAAGGAATTTTTGTAATGCAACATGAAGTTACACTCTTTAATTTACTTTTTTGAACCGTGAGTTAAGTTGAGTTGAAAAATTATAATGGATAATTAGTTAATTTTATAAAGAAAGAATTTTTAATTTAACAAAATTATAATTGATTTTAGAGTTTTAGTTGCATGCAATATGATTTTCTATATATTATTGGGTAATTTTAAAAGTAAATACGATAACTTTCTTAAGTAAATATATTTATTTAAGAAAGTTTTAATGAAACTATAATTTACGATTAAGAAAAGTTGAATCTTACTTGAATATACTAACCAAAATAAGTTCCTAGTGTTGAGTTAATTCTTTATTATCAAGTGTAATGCAAATGATACAAAATCAATTACGTCACAATGGAGACCAACATACATATCCCTTCCAAAACAAAAAAGAGGTTTTCTGTAAATGTGATGCAATTATTCTTTAATGTCATTTACATTCACAATTCGTTTCTCAAAATTAACTTTCCTCTTTGCAACTCCTCCCCTTGCAAATCTTATATAAAAAGTGTCTTTGGTGAACATAAAACACAGACTGTAATGACCCTCCAGGTCATTTCTATGTTAATACCTTCTGTCTGTCGTTTAGAGCGTTCTTGTAGCGACCCCAAGTCATTTATGACTTGTTGGCACTGACTGTTCGGTTACCTGGTCGTTCGTTTGGGTTTTATGCCTGTTTTTCTGTTTTGGAGCTTTTGAACCTTGAAAAGTTGATTTCGGTCATAACTTCAGGTAAACGACCTCAGATGAGAATTCTTACGATTCCATCAGCTCCGGAGCAGCCAAATTAGGCTAGAAGCATGGTTTGCCCGAGTCCCCGGTTTCCGGTGTGATTTTGGGGCCAGTTAGCTCTTTAGCCTTTGAAATTTGGTTTAAGGTTGCCTTCGGTCAACATTCTTGGAGAACGTGCTCGGATGGAGATTCTGACAGCGCAGTTAGTTTCTGAATGCCGAATTTGGTCTAGAACGACCTTTTGAGAATTTCTAGGAGCTTCCGACCTAATTTTGAAGCCCCCGGTAGAAGTTGGTTAAAATGGCTCATTGGGTGCGGGACCCACTTTTTATAGAAACGACCTCGTATGGAAATTTCGACTGTGCCATTAAGTTTGGAATATCGAATTTAGTGGGGTAGCATATCATGTTTATTTTCATCGGGTCCCGAACGAATTCCGAGGGTTCGTTTGGACACTTTGAAAAATAGAAAAAATCTGGTTGCTGGTGCAAACCTTTAGCGACCAGAATTTACACTTTTAGCGACCAGAAATGGTTTTTAGCGACCAGTTTTGGGTTTTATAACGTGGCAATTTCAGCTTTCAGTCCTCATTTTCAAATGGCAATTTCTCCCTCATCCGAGCTCCGATTTGAGTGATTCGAAGTCCTGTATGATTGTGGAGATTGTGGCTACGTGGTGGAGTGATCGGATTGTGTTGGTGAACCCTCGTTTGCTGTGAATTTTCGAAGCTGCTGCCCATCTTCTTTTTGTGATTAATTTATGATTTCTTCTTCATTTTAAAACTTCGATATTTGGAGTTCTAGAGCTCCATTTTGGGTGATTCGAAGTCCCAGGTGCTCGAAATCTTGTTGGCTTCGTGGGTTTTTTGTATTTTAGCATTGGGTGTCCCTTAATTTCCATGAATTCGAGTTGTAAGTTGCTTTCTTGGCCTATTTGTGTAAGGTTTTCTTTTTGTTGTTGTTGGCTGTTTGGAGCAGATCCGAGCCCTGATGGGTGATCCGTTTTTGGATTCAACTTCAGGGAAGGATTTGGGACCTTTTCAAGGAGTCAATTCTGAAAAATCTAGAGCGGGTCCTACTTTGCCCGATTTGACTCCAAAATTGGTATGTCTTCGATTTTATTGATTTTAGTGTCTAAACGACCGTATTGACTTTGTGATTCTATTTTTGATAGCTTGGCAGCAGTCTGAGGCCGTAAGGAAGGGAAAATCTTCGATTGAGTGACTTGGAGCGCTTGTTATCGGCTTTATGGTAGGTTACGGCTTCCCTTCCATCTAGATTGAGCTTGAATGTGTAATTGCTGGTTGATATTTATGAATATAGGGTGGTTGGATAGGGTTGTTTCCCTTATTCCCCGATTCTTTAGTTTGGAGTTGACTGTTGGGTTGTTATGAGCTAGTATCATGCTATAGGTTGGGTTGTTGACTTGATTGGTTTGATATTTGTATTGTGGGTTATCTATTGGGGTTATCTAATGTTGCATGAGTGGGACCGAGTTCTTTCACTCTGTGATTGGCTGATTGTTGTGATTCTGCCTTAGAATAGGATGTTCTATTGTTGACATAGTCCCATGTACCTGGTTGACTTGAGTATGTATCCGACGTCGATTCGGATGAACTAGATCCTTGTAGACTAGTATAGCAGACTTGGGTCTGACAGTATGAGCCTTAGTATAGGCGTTTTCATGGATTTTGGACCTTTCGATTCTTTCTCCCTTATCTCTGTGATTCTTGGGATGCTGCCGGAAGATGTCGCCGTTACGTCGATTGTTGGTTGAATTGTGTTAGGCTGGGAGAATTCGATTGATATACTTGTGAAGGCGGTGGCCTGTGATGTTTTGTCTGGCGTGGTATGGTTGGTATTGAATTTATCCGGTTCTGTGTTGAGGATATGTGGGGAGTGGACGGCGATCCACGATATATGGGTTATTTGAGGTCCTCTGCGGAGTAGACATAAATGATACACTCGTCTGGCTGGGTCAATGCCCACGGAGTGGTAGATGGTACACTCGCCTGGCTGGGTCAATGCCCCCGGAGTGGTAGATGGTACACTCTTCTGGCTGGGTTAATGCCCCTGGAGTGGTATATTGTATACTCGTCTGGCTGGGTCAATGCCCCCGGAGTGGTAGATGGTACACTCGTCTGGCTGGGTAAATGCCCCTGGAGTGGTAGATGGTACACTCGTCTGGCTGGGTAATGCCCCCAGAGTGGTAGATGGCACACTCGTTTGGCCGGGTCAATGCCCCCGGAGTGGTAGATGGCACACTCATCTGGCTGGGTCAACGCTTAGATGGCTCACTTGGCTGGTATGGGCTGGGCCCAGGGCGATGCAACTGGTCTTACATGTCTCCTTCTGTAAATATGTATTTTGGCTTGTCTTTTGTTTTCAAGACAGTTGTTTCTATGGTTCACTTTTAGGACTTGTACTCTTGTTAGTAGTTCTGTACATGTGACTTTCAGATTTTGGGAGGTGTCTTGTATATATTATTTTGGTTTGATTCCGCTCCAACCTTCTTTTATGTGTTCTTGTTGTATGCTTCCGTTTGGTTTAGAATTAGTTTCCACTCTTAATCCCATTACTGTTAAGTTTCGGGATGGAGTTTGGCTTGCCTACTGGTGGGATGGTAGGCTCCATCATGACTTGAGAAATCGGGTCATGACACAGACAAAAAAAAAGAAAAGAAAATATCTTCCTCCTTTCTTCTTCTTAGAATATGTTTTGAGCAATTGATTTTGGGCATCCTCCAAACTTTCAACTATGAGTGCACGTGATTGAAAGTAACCGTGGAACCTTGGGGAGCTATCGGTTATAACGATTTGCACCGGAGTCAGACCAAAATCTCTTTCAAGACAACAATTTTTCACGACACAATATTTGTGAATAAGTTATTTTCTATTTTGTAACTCTTGTCTAGTATCAATATTGTAGTATTTTTTCCCAACAATTTAAAAGAGACTTTTCTTACATACAATATTGCTAAATGGTTATTTTATTGAACAAATTTTTTTCAAACATGTGAAAGGTTGAGCCTTTGGACAAAATAATTTAATACATCGGTTACAAAAATTCTTAATTTTCTTTGAACAACTAGAAGTTAATTATGTTATATTTAACGAACCTCTTGCAGATGGTTCTAATACCACTATTGGTTATTGCAGTGTTGTGCTTGTTGATGATGATGCTAAGAAGAAGTTTGAAAAGAATAATAGAACTGTAAGAGGACATTTGATAAATTATATGACTAATCCTTTATTTGATTTATTTATTACTTATAAATTTGCTAAGAAAATATGTGATAGTTTGAAAAAGATATATGGTGCTGACGATGTAGGAACGAAAAAATATGTTGTCGGTCAATGGATTAAATTTCAAATGGTTGATAAGCCAATCTTGAAACAAGTTCACGGATATGAGAACTTGATTGCTGATGTTCTCAACGAGGACATGAAGATGTGTGAGATTTTCCATCTTTGAGTGATTATAGAAATCAATTAAAACATAAAAAAAATTTAACTCTCCAAGATAAGATGGATGATCTTTCTTAAATTCTTCTAAAGCTAATCTTGTGAAATCTTCTAGTATTTTTACAAAAGACAGGTTCAAAGTCAAATAAAAGAAAGCCCTGAAAAAGAAATGTGTGAACAAGAAAAAACATTTTAACAAGTCGGAGAGTTAAATTCGTAAATCTAAAAATTCTTATTTTGTCTGTGAAAAACTTGGTCATAGGGTTGCTCAATATTATCTATGACAAGGGAAAATCTCAAAGCAAGAAGGACAAGGTGATGTTCATGCTCATTTTGTTGAGGGTAATAAAATGATTGCTATTGTAGTCGTTGAGGCAAATCTGGTGGCTAACAAGACTGACTGGATGTTGGACACAGGCGCTTCAAGGCATTTTTGTGACAATAAGAAATTATTCAATGATTTTGAGAAATTCACCAATAATGAGCGTGTCTGCATGGGTAACTCCTCTACTACTGGAATTATGGATAAAAAAAATTTCTTACTTAAATTAACTTTTGAAATTTTTTTAGCTTTGAAAAATGTTCTTTATGTTCCCTTCCTCCGTAGAAACTTAGTTTCAGGAGCACTTCTTAAAAAATTAGGTCTTAAACTTGTTTTTGAAGTTGATAAAATAATTATTTCTTGTGGAGACGATTTTGTTGGGAAGGAATATCTTAATAGAGGCTTATTTATACTGAACATTGTTCAAGAGATTGTTAATAATGCAAGTACTTCAAATTTTAATTATATTATTGCATCTATTAATTTATGTCATGGTAAATTAGGTCATGTTAATATATCTTCTATTAAAAGACTTAGAAAAAGTCCTATGATAAAAATGATGATTTTTCTAAATGTCCTGTGTGTGTAGAAGTAAAGCATGCCAAAAAATCTTTCAAATATGTTATTAGTAGAAAGACCAAATTGCTTAAACTAGTACATTTAAATTTTGCAGATTTCAAGAACACTATAAGCAAAGGTGGAAAAAAATATTACATTATTTTTGTTGATGACTTTTCTAAATGCACTAAGATATTCTTCTTAAGTCTAAAAATAAGGCTGAAAACATATTTTTAAAATTCAAAGCAAAAGTAAAAAAAATCAATTAGATAGAAAAATCAAGAGATTTAGATTAGACAGGGGTGGTGATACAGTACTAAAACTCTAGAGGATTTTTGTAAGAAATATAATATTATTCATGAGGTTAGTGCTCCTTATACTCCCCAACAAAATGGTGTAGTCGAACGAAAAAATAGAACTCTTAAGAAAATGATGAATTCTATGCTTTTAAGCTCGGATCTATTTGACAATATGTGAAAATAAGTTATCTTGTCTGGATGATATATTCTCAATAGAGTACCTCATAAGAAGTTAGACAAGACGTCATATGAGTTGTGGAAATGATTTGTCTCTAACTTGAAATTTCTGAAAGTGTAGAGTGTCTGACTAAGGTTGGCCGTTGGCCTGCCTGAATTTAAACGAGTAAATGTACGTTGTAAGACTTTTGACGTTGTCTTTATTGGTTATACTCAAAATAGTGTTGCATATAAGTTTATGCCTTTAAATGTTCATTTTATTTGTGAATCTAGAGAAACAAAGTTTTTTTAGCATATTTTTTTCTTGAAAAATGATGTGCCCAGTAATGTGTAAAACAATCCTTCTATATCTATATCTTTTAATTCTCATGTTGTGATTTTTTCTAATATTATTTTAATGAGCATGAAAAAGAACTTAAAAGGAGTAAAAGACGTAAAATTGAGATAGTTTTAGTTCTGATTTTATCACTATCCTCTTGATTGAAAAATTTGTTATTAATACTTTAAATGATGAATTAGTGTCTATCTACTTAATAGAAAAAGACCTTAAGACTTATGACGAAGAAATGAGATCTATACATGTGATGTTTTAGAAAAAAGACTATTAAAAGTGAATTGAACTCTATAATTGCTAATCACACTTAAGATTTGTATGATTTGCCTAAAAGTTATAAACCCATAAGTTGCAAGTGGATATTTAAGAAGAAATCGAGACCTGATGATACAATTGATAAATATAAAGCTAGACTTATGATTAGGAATTTTAACGAAAAGAAAGGTGTTGATTACTTTGATACTTTTTCTCTTGTGACCAAAATAACGATCATTAGGACTCTTATTACTTTAGCCGCTATTATAATTTAGCGGTACATCAAATGATTGTCAAAACAACATTTTAAATGGTGATTTGGAGGAGAGATCTATATGACTCAATTTGAAGGTTTGTGATTTCAGGACAAGAGGATAAAATATACAAATTGAGAAAGTCCTTGTATGGACTAAAGTAGATACCTAAGTAATGGTATGCAGAATTTAATGTCACATTAGTGGATGATGATTTCATTGTCAATTCATCTGATATCTGTGTTTATTCTAAAGTGATAGGTTTAGACAGTGTGATTATATGTTTATATGTTGATAACATGTTAATCTTTGGCCTTAATATGAATATTATCAATGAGACTAAGAACTTTTTGTCTTCCAAGTTTGAAATGAAAGACCTTAGTGAAGCAGATGTGATTTTAAAAATTAAAATTAAAAGAAATGCTAATGATTTCTATTTATGTGAGTCTCATTACATTGAAACTGTTTTAAATTTTTTAAATTATTTTGATGTAGTTTAGTGAGATCTCCATATAATCCTAATATGCACTTACGAAAGAATAAATATTCTAGTATTTTTCAAATGGAATATGCTAAAATAATTGAGAGTGTGATATTTTTCATGCATTATATTCGGCATAATATAGCTTATGCTGTTAGTAGATTGAATAGATATACTCATAATTCCAGTAGTGAACACTGAAATGCTCTTCATTGGTTGTTAAGATATTTAAAAGGCACTATGAATTGGTATTTGCCTTTTAATAATTTTTCTATTATTTTAGAAGAATTTTGTGATGCAAACTAGGTAACTGACAACGATGAAGTTAGCTCCACTAGTAGCTACGTGTTTACTTTTGGTGTAGGTGCTATTTCATGGAAGTCTTCCAAATAGACTTGTATAGCACATTCTACCATGAAGTCTGAATTCATTGCTCTCGAGTTGGCAGGGCAAGAAACTGAGTGGCTGAGATATCTTTTGGCAGATGTGCCATTATGGGGAAGACAAGCTTCACCAGTCTCTCTTCATTATGATTCAAAAACAACAATTGAAAATTGTCAAAAATAGTATGTACAATGGAAAAATGAGACATTCGCATAAGACATGGTATAGTTAAATAATTGTTGATACATAATGATATTTCTTTGGAATATGTAATGTCTAAAAGAAATTTGATGAATCCTTTAACCAAGGGTTTTACAAGGAAAATAATATTTGAAAGGTTGAGGAGATGGGGTTAAAACCCATTGATTGAGGTAGTGTGGTGGACCCGTTAGACCTCAATATAGACCACATTTTTATCCTATCGCGTGAGACAATATTTTTTAAGGTTGAACTTATTTTGCTCTTAATGATTCTATAGACTTAATATGGTCTATTTGAGATAGACTTGAAGGAATCACCTATGTGAGTGTAAAGGGATGGTCGCCTTTTTATGAAAGACTTGGATCGTTTTTCTAGAACACTCATAAGACACAAGATATATGTACATGACCATAAAAGCACTTTAGTTATATCGTTGAGGTTGCTTAAAATTAAGGATATGATATGTGTTATGGGTGTCTCAATTTTTATTCATTCAGTTCAAGAATACTTCACTTTGTGGATATTGTTGCCTCATTCCACTATGTGTCAATTCAAATCGAAAGATATTGCCACTTAAGTACATGTTCTTTCCTCTTGCTCAAAATTTGTTCTTAGTCTTTATCTTTGTATTAGTGGGGGTTGTTGAGCTAATTATATTGTTCAATTAATTCCACCTTCTATTGTTGAGTTAATTATACCTTTTATAAATTAAGTGTACTGCAAAGGTGATACGCCCAAATTACACCTCCCTAAAGAAGTATAAGCAGTTGTTGTCAAATAAAGAACCTAACAGAGGCTAGGATCGATCCCATGAGGAACAAGGTCTAGACTTAGGCCAATTTACTGTTAATTGTACTTTTAGTCAGATTATTTTCGTAAAAAGGGGGGATTTGTAACATAAAAGTAGTATTGATTCAGTTGAATAGTAAGTAACCAAGTAACATGATTTAATGTTTTGTTAAGTTAATAAAAGATTAAACTAGGGTGTACGTGTTCTTCACAAGTTCTTAACGTTGTAAACCTCATACTAGTAACCCTTAGCTAACGTTTAACATGCAAAGTCAGTAAATTAGGTATCTCCTAAGTGATTGGTCGTCCAAATAGAGAATTTCATCACGCAACTTGGTCGGTCTACGGGTGTATGCTTTACTAACCCTTACCCTTGACCCCATATTAGCCCTCACATCTTTAGGTTAGGCTATTAGATAGCGGATTATCAATGCTAAATCTCCGTTGTTTAATCATTTTTCCCATTCGTTACTTTCTTGGTCGGGCAAGTAGGAATAAGGCGAGTTCTAAAATTGCGCGCCTTTAAAATGCAATCAAAACGAATAGATCAACAATACATGCATAAACACTATTCAAGGATTACTTAATTATTAGGTCTACATTGTTAATTACTCATGGTTCCCACAACCCTAGTTGTGGATTTAACTACTCATGCTTGGGTGATCACAATTCATAATAAGTTGGTTAAAATAAATCATGAACTTAAAATATGAGTAATTAAAATCCGGAATCTTGAATTGATGAACAAAAAGCTATATTAAAAATCAAAACTTCAAGAATTAAATGGACAAAGTGTTCCCAAGTTAATTTTCAAAGTCAAAATAAAAGTATCCAATTGTCTAATATCAAAAACGAAATAACAAAAGACTATATATAGAAAGCTAGTCCTAATTCAACTAGGATAAGAAAATAGGCTTTGTCAGTCAAGTCCGCGGCTCGTAAATCACTCTATGGCTCTTAGACCTCAGTCGTCATTTGCAACTCCTTCAAGGCTCTATGGGCTCATTCGACAGGCATGATCTATGACTCGGAGATCGTTGCACGGCCCGTCTTGACAAGTCGTCATTCAATGTACTGGGACTCACTTTCTCTGCTTCTTTTTACGACTTAGATCAACAACTCGTAGATCACTCTATGGCTCGTAGTCTCCCTCCGTCGCTTCATACTTAGCCAAAATTACACTTTACACTCTTCAACATCATCTATGGGTCAACTCCACGGCTCGTAGAATGGACTACGACCCGTAGATTTACCTCGTAGGTCTCTAAACTCAGCTGCTTTACTTTGACTCATCCTGACATGTCAAAAATCTATTTCCCTGCAAAACAAAGATAAAACCCCATACGACCTACTAACAAATGCCTAAGAAACATGCAAAACTCTAAGTTTAAAGCATTATAAGTATCATAAATCCACAACACATCAAAAGGATACAAAATCAATTATCTTACAAAGGAGATGAACATACATATCTATTCCAAAACAAAAAAAAAAGATTTTCTGTAAATGTAATATAAGGGTTCTTTAATACCATTTACATTCACAATCCATTTCTCAAAATTAACTTTCCTCATTTCAACTCCCCCCCCCCCCCCTTGTAAATCATATATAAGAAGTGTCTTTGGTGAACATAAAACATACACCAAAAAAAATATCTTCCTCCTTTTTTCTTCTTGAAATATTTTTTTAGAAATTGATTTTGGGCATCCTCCAAACTTTTAGTCATGAGTGCACGTGCTTGAAAATAACTGTGGAACCTTGGGGAGCGACCAACTATAATGATTTGTATCGGAGTCGGACCGAAATCACTTTCAAGACAGTGACTTGCCACGATATAGTATTTATAAGAAGTTATTTTCTATTTTGTAACTCTTGTCGAGTATTAATATTGTAGTATTTTTTTTCAACACCTAATTTTACTAGTAACCAAGTTATTTTCTTTTCAAAGCAGTTTGCAATTTTGACGTCATTTTCTCTATCAATATCATTGCTAAAGTAATTCTATAACCCTTCAAACATTATGACTTCATTTGTTTGTATATAGTGAATGTTTTAATTCTAATAATTCAAATCTTAATTATTAAGTTTGTTTGTTTTCAAGGTTTGAATCTAAATTATTAAGTGTGTTTGTTTTTCTCATTTTACAATCATTTAATGAATTCAAATAGGTCTGAATATGTTTGAATGATTAAGATCTATAACAAGGTCTTAATATCATTAATATGTCTATCTAATAAAATCTACAAAGATAACAGTTCACCGCAACTCCATCTACTTTCACCCGCCACTCACAACCATCATTTCAACCATAACTACCACTATCGTCAATCATCATCACCACCACCATTCTTAGCCCAACCACAACTATTACTACCGCCAATCACTAAAATCAATTATCATCAACCATTAGCCATCATTTACAATTATCACCGATATCATTATTCACCATTAGTCATCATTAGTCATCATTAGTCAATATTATATATCATTAGCTGTCATCATCATTCACCATCACCATTATTTGTTAGTATCATTCTACTATTAATTGTCAAATGTCACCAGCAACAAACATGGTTAATCACTACTGCCAACTACTATATCATAAGATACTACCCACAACCACCATCATCGATCAATCTCATCCCAAATCGACACGCACAATTACCACCGCGAGTTATTATTACCACTACCAATCATCATATAAAATTTTAAAAATATTTTATTGATATAATATTAGGTCAATTTAGTATTTTAGTTGAATTTTTTATATTTATTATTTATTAAATAATGACAAATGGTATACATTCAAATGTTTAGAAAAAAATAATTTTAACTATTTAGTATTCAAATCTTAATGCAACAACTTAATATTCAAATTTAGACCTCTAATTCTTAATGCACATCTTAATATTCAGATGTGCGTTCAGATTCAGAGAATAATAGAACTTTAAAAATTAAAGTTTTAATAATGTTGAACATTTTAGTAATTAAACGATTTAAAAAAGTACTCTTGGTAAAGTTTGTTACTTCTGTACAACTTGTTTGGATGATAGTTATTTATGATATTATATAGTATTGTTAGTTTAAATATAATATTTATTTTGATGATTATTTAAATACTATTATATTATATTGTTTAGACAATCCAAAATATTAGGGATATATAATTAATGTCTATTACTAAATATTAAAAAATTAATTAAGTTTTTAATAACTATATCCTAATAATTTTTAAAACCCATTCCTAATTATGGAAAGACTATTACGTCTAAAGGACTTGACTAAAAATTTCCTGTAATTTGTGAAAAAGAGTTCTCATACATGAGAAGGAAATAAAAAATGTTAGGGATATGGACAATTTTTACTAGGGATATGGACAATTTTTATTAGGTTTATTGCAATTAATATTTATTATTATTAAAATAATAATAATAATACAATAATTAAAGAAAAATGCTGAAAATATGATTTTGTCTAAATCAGAGTTTTTTAAGAATGAGTGAGTAAATTCGAGAAAATGCCATAAATATTCCCTTAACTATAGGAGTAGGTCTAAAATGGTCCCTTAACTATACTTTTGTCGGATTTAGTCCTTTAACTATTCAAAAACTTATCAGCTTTGGTCCATTAACTATACACTTACCAGTTTTAGTCCTTTAAGTATTCAAAAACTTATCAGCTTTGGTCCCTTAACTATACACTTACTGATTTTAGTCCTTTAAGTATTTAAAAACTTATCAGGTTTGGTCTCTGTCCATTTTTTATACAAATAACTTAGATTTATATTAATAGAATCCATGTCTCAAGAAATTAAATCCTTTATCTATTTTTTCAGTTGTTTCTCTCTCCTCGCTACTTTTACTTCAAATTACCCTTATGCAAAAAACCTTAACCTCAATGATTCAAAATAAAATTCATAAGGAAAGAATATATAAGTTATAATTTTATTCAGCGGACGATAAAATGAAGCATTATTATTGCTACTAATGACTTGAATATGCTAAACTTTATTATAAAAAGAAAAAAATTATTACCCGGAGTTCAAAATTTGTACTCCAACGACTTTATTGAAGGAAATTCCTTTCATTTTTTAGAAGTTGAAATTTATAAAATGGTAGATTTGCAACTTTTTTGTTTAGTTTTTTCTTTTATAAAATAGATTGATTTTATTATTCTATTCATTTTATTTCACATAGAGAAATTTGAGTAATAAGATCAAATCTCTTATTTTTCTTTTGTATGAAAAATAAAATTTTAAAAATTGGCGTTGATTATGAATCGTTAACCGCCAAAGAAGGGAACACAACATATTCAAGTCATTAGCAACAATTATATGCTTCATTTTATCCTTCATTGAATAAAATTAGGACTTATATCTTCTTTCCTCATTAATTTAATTTGAATCGTTGAGGTTATTGCTCTTTTCATGAGAATAATTTGAAGAAAAAGAAGCGGGGATAGAGAAATAATTAAAAAAATGGATTAAAGATTTAATTTCATAAAGAGTTCTGTTAATATAAACCTAAGCTATTTGTATAAAAAAAAAAGGGGCAAAGACCAACCTGATAAGTTTTTGAATACTTAAAGGACTAAAACCTAAAGTGTATTGTTAAGGGACCAAAGCTGATAAATTTTTGAATACTTAAAGGACTAAAACTAGTAAGTGTATAGTTAAAGAATCAAAACTGAGAAGGTTTTGAATAGTTAAAGGACCAAATCCAATAAAAATATAGTTAAAGGACCATTTTAAACCTAAAGGAACTATTTCTAACATTTTCAAATTCAAATAACGCTTCTTTTAAGTTTTAATAATACTAGGGTAGATGAGATTTTGAATTAAGGGTGACAATAAGGTTTGAAACTAAATGGTAGTGACGCAAGTTATTTTAATTGAGTGTAGGTGACAATTATGTAATTAAGGATTAATGATTTATTAGGAATGTGTGAGAGTTGCCCTTAAGTTTTAAAATTGACACTTTGGTCCATTATATTAAATGAAGGGTAAAAATGTAAAAGATTAAAATCCTAATTTTAACTAAAAAGGAAGGGAACCCAAAAGGGGAAAAAAAGAAGAAAAAATCTGTTTTTTTTTTGAGCTTCTAACAAATGTTGCAACTTATTCAACAAATGAGTATATCTGTTACATCAAATATTAATTTTTTTTGCATCAGATGACTCATGTTGGATAAGTCATTTGTTGCAACAGATGACTTATCCGTTGCAACAGAATAATCATATGTTGCTACAAATGACTTATTGCTGCAAAGATGCATTATTTGTTGCAACATATGACTTACCTCTGCAACAGATGACTTATCTATTGCAATATAATAGTCATATGTTGCAACAGTTGACTTATCTTTTGCAACAGAATAATCATATGTTGCAACAGTTGACTTATCTGTTTCAACAGAATAATCATATGTTGCAACATATGCTTTATATGTTGCAACATATGACTTATCTGTTGCAACATATAAAGCACCTGTTGCAAAAGTTGACTTATCTGTTGTAATAGAATAATCACATGTTGCAACAGATGACTTATTCATTGCAATTGAATAGACTTACCTCTGAGTTATCTGTTGCAACATATAAGACATCTGTTACAACTTTAGCAGTTACTGCAATAGCTTCAACAATTACTTGATTTTCTACAGATTTTTTTAATGACTTTAAAATTTCTAAAATCAAAGCAAAATATTTTGTCAAATAGGGCTAAAAAGAGAAAAAAAGAAAAATGTGATAAAACTAATAAACATCGACAACGATAATAATGACAACAAAGACGATAAAGAAATAGTACATGGAGGAAGAGAGACAGAAAGAAAGAAAAAGAATATTGATCTACACCCTAAAATTTTTAATTATTCTAATTAAGTCGACTTTTCATTTAATCCTCTTTGACTAAGTCAATGTCGCCAAAAACAAAACTAAGACTTATTTTACAGCTTTTATTCAATTTTCTCAGGGTGGATAATGTCGAGAAAAAATACTACTAGTTGTGTCTCCTAGGGACAGTGCATATAAAAAATCTGAGTCCCCATGAATGCAAATTAGCATAATTGGGGAATGAATTTAGCGACGGTGAGACAACTTTCAGTTCCGGTGATTCGAGCCTTCGTTTGGGATAAGGACTCAGAAGCTATGAGACGCCGTAGAGTGCTCAGAAAGTTTGATAAACAGTTAGCAAACCGAAATTACAAAGCTGCTAACTCTCTCTTGAAGCAATTACAGCACAATTCCAGAGCCCTACTTGGATTCGGTTCTGCCAAATTGGTAACTTCTTTTGTTCTTCAAAAATTCCCATTACAAAGCACTTGGCTTGGAGTAATACTTATGCTGATACGTTCACTGTAATGGAGGTGCCTAAAATAATACCAGCAATCAATACACAACAACTATCTATGGTTGAATCTTTAGTTGACTCAATTATGTGTTCAATCAAATATAGCATCAAGTTTGCTCTATCAGATGAGGAGGTATGGCAGCTTTTTCTTTTAATTCTATTGTTAATCCACATGCGATGAATTTTTTTTTTAATTTATATATTTGGCTTAGCTAGATTATATTCATGTAGGTCTTATTAACGGGAACGGAAGATGCTACGGAGAGTGAAACTGATAATTCCCCTTATGAAGATCATCAAATGTGTTTGCAAGTAAGACTTTTTAATAGTAATGATGATTTTTTTTATGCAAGGAACAAAGACAAATGGCTATCACAGGCAAACATGTAATTGTTCGTAAAACAATATTTAAATGACCCAATTCACAGGCAAGTGGTGCCACTTGCTTTATATGAATTTCTGAATAGATCTATTTGACAAATTTAAGGCATGCCTATTGGCATACAAGCTTTTATTTGTGTACACTATTGAATATCAAGTACATAGTGAGTCTCTCTGTTGATGTAAGTTATCTCGAACTGCTCTCTCTTCATTCAACTAATTTTCGTATTGTTTGTTCGGAACATTTTAAATCATGGAGCTCATAGAGTCTAGCTGAAGTACAGCTTAAAAGGTGCATTTTGTGCAGCATGAGGTGGGGCATTTTCTGGTTGGTTACCTGGTGGGGGTCTTACCAAGAAGCTATGAAGTACCTAGTCTACAAGATATAACACAGGACAAGTTTGCTCAGGGAAATGTGCAGTTTCTTGGTTTTGAATTTCTCAAAGAAGTAAGAATGCTGTATTAGTTACTATGAGAATTGTATAAACACCATATCATGGCAACATATGGCTGTAGGATTTATTTTATTCTACTTTTCTTTAATCTCTTTGGTTTACTGTAGTACCTTAGAAATTCTGGCATGGCTTCCATCTATTTATGTCCTATCTGAATTCCCTGTTCCATAATTGCTTGTCTTATTCTTAAATAATGTATTAGTTGAATGCTTTTCGGAATGTCATGGCGTCTATGCTCTCTTAAACAAACTAATGTAGGTTTTGAAACAAGTGCTTACTAGCTAAAAAGTTAGCATGTTTCCTACCATGTCCATATGCTTTCTTTTCTTAGAGCGAAGGAGCAGCATTCATGCAATTTTGCTGACTACACTCCCAATTATGCGATCGGATTAATCTGCATATTTATCTCTTGTTGTCGCTGCAATCTTGCTTGTGGTATTTCTTCCTCAATAATTACTACTTTAAGCTTCTCTAGACACACAGGTATTACATATGGATTTTTTTAAATCAATTCTTACTAGCCTTTGTTAGCTTCTAAAGATGAACTACTTCCCATACATATGTTGCACTGCAGAGAGGAAGATCTTCAAATTAGGTTTGTTTCTATTGTCAGTTGTATTTCAATGCATAGTCATTCATTTCAGGTCCAAATTGTGCAGGTTGATATTAATACTATATCAAGCAAACGTTTTACCCATGGCAAGCTAAAAAGCAAGGTAAGAATGGCTTGTTAAATATGTCAGCTTGAAGCTACCGAGATTCATGTAAGATATGTGGAAGGGCGAAGGGCCGAAAATGCCTATGAAGAAATGGTATAATTTTACCCTCTGTTAATAGTTGAGATGACTACTAGCATTGCCATTACCAAAGTGGCTCAAATATGCGCTTATTTGCCAATTCAGCAAGCGGAATCATTAAAAAAAAAGAAATAATAGGAAATTAGAAAATAAATAAGAAAAAGTAAACAAACAAAAAAACTCCACCAGTTAATCACTTTCAAGAAATCTAGCACCAATCAATCACTTCTGATTTCAAACTTCACTACTTTGGCGATATATGGAATTCCTCTATGAATCTATGGAAGGTAAACAAAGGAAAGAGAAATGCAAAAGAAGATTAGGCTAGGCAGCACAATTGCCTTAACACAAGCTCTCTGCTTTCAACATTTGCTTCCCCTTCAAATTCTTCTGCATAATCCCAGTTAAATGTACACAACTGCCAATAAACCACCTCTTTCAATGCCTGCAAGAACACCCAGAACCAATATGTATTCGAAATTTTAAAGAATTACACAGTTTGTGTAAAGGGAGATTCCCACTTGAGTATCTTCCACTACATGGCTTTGATCAATATGTATTTGAAATTTGAAAGAATTGAAGCTGCTCACCATGTGCTTGGTTGGATGCCTGAATGGAATGGGGTGTCTTGGTATAATATGGTATTTGGATATGTTAGGATGGGTCTTTACTGGGATGTTGTAGATCTCTTTGTTGAAATGTGGGGTTGTGGAATTCAACCAAATGGTTATGCTATATCTAGTTTGTTAACTGCATTTATTTGACTGAAAAATGTGTTTTTTGTAAGATCAATTATGCTATATGGGGTGGAGTGTTAACCAGTCAAGAACTCATACGTCCTGAAGATGAAAGTAGCGAAAATGAGGATGTTGAGGTTGATCTGTAGGCATGCTAGGAGATATATGATTAGAAATGAAGATATTTGGAACAAGGCGAGAGGGGCCTCCGTGTGGACAAGATGAGGGAGGTGAGACTGAGATGGTTCGGACATGTGAATAGAAGATGCAGAAAGAGTTGTGAGAGGTTGACTATAGTGGGTATGGGGAAAGGTAGTGGTAGGCTGAATGAGTGATAGGAAAGGTGATTAGACAAGACATGAACAGATGCAGGACATGACCCTAGATAGAAATATTTGGAAGTAGAGGATTAGGATAGAAGGTTAGTAGGTAGTCGAGCGTTGTCTAGTTTCCCTATCAGTATTGTTTATATTACTCTCCTACTATCTTATTCTTTAATTTTGTTGTCTCCTTGGCTTCTGTTATCATATTATTTGGTGTTGTTAGCGTTCTCTCTTCATTGTTTTCAGTATGGATTCACTAGTGTATTTGCTTTACATAATTTTTTATATACTTTAATTGAGCTGAGGGTATATTGGAAACAATCTCTCTACCTTTTCAAGATAGGGGTAAGGCTGCATATACACCACTCTTCCCAGATCCCACTTGTGGGATTACATTGAGTATGTTGTTGTTGAAGGATTTTAAATTCATGGATTAGTTTGAAATATAGTCTGTTAAATGATGTTTTTGGGGTGGTGGAGATGGTGGACTGATGGTGGGGTGTCTTGGAGGTGATGTAATGGTGACACTTTTTAAGAAAAATCTTTTCCAATTTCCTTTTATTTCTTGTTTATTTTTAAATGGTTCTGTTTACTGATTTGGCAAGTAAGGGTATATTTGTGCCCCTTTGGTAACGTCGATGGCAGTAGTGATCCCCACTATTAATGGAGGGCAAAATGGGCAAAATTGTACTCATTTCGCATAGTTCAGGGGCATTTTTGACTCTTCGCCCTATGCAGAATAAATGTCAGGGACAGCAAACAAACTGCTAGTGTTAATGATCATTATTTTGTAGACATAATTAAACTATGTGAGTTTCTTTCATTTTAGTAGCTTTTACATAGTCATCCTCTAGGCAAATTAACTGGAAAACGTTTCTATTAATAGAGAGCCAAAGGATAGTTAAAAGATAGCAGCAGTTTTGGAGAACCATCCCTCTATGCATCTCTTGGAAATAAACATCTATAAAATTTGAATTTCTGGTTAAGAGTAGCATACTGGAAAATATTGAACAAATACTTAGATTTTATTGAGATGCTAGGGAGGAAACTGTAATAGGCAGTCTTTGAGTACCATCTTGGCCTATCATTTCTTAAATTTCTGGATCATGAGTGTGCCGAAGGCATCTTCCCCTGTGCATCAGATTGTTCAATTTCCTTTTTGATTTCACAATTTGAAATCCTATTATCATGTAATTGTTATGAGAAATGTTGTTATCAAATAAGCTATTTCACCAGTGTATAGAACTAATTGCTTTATGTTTGACTGAACTTCAACATTCATCCACATTTAAAGATCTTTGTGGGAAAATGCACTTAATTATTATTCCTTTGTGCAGATTTATTATGTTTTTTGAGTAACTCACATCTCCATGTTTTTCTAATCATTACTCCAACTTCGAATCTTAAAATGCAATGTGTTTGCAGGAAAACAGGGCCAAAATCTCATCCCAGGTCAGATATCTTGTTATTTTGATTGTTTTTGTTTTTATAAACGTTTGCCAGCCGTAAATCATTATTATTTGATTTGGAGATGGTTGACTTTCTGTCCCAAGTTGTGCCTCAGTTCTTGTGTTATATCAGGTGTCTTTGTGAACATTATTTCAGACCATTACCATTGACCCACAGATATAAAGAATTTAAGTCGCTTAATGGACTAACTCTAGCGTCATTGAAATTGTAATGTAACATGATAGCTACAACCATTGTTGTAGCATGACCTTCGGTTAGATACAAATAGTGCTGGCCAAATGAGCCTGTATTTTGTTAACCCGCTCAACCTGCCTATATTTTAGCGGGTTGAATTAGTGATATTTTAGATGGGTAAAATTTGGGCTTCAGCTCATATTTAAACCATAGAAATATGGATATATATGGGTATGCCACATACTGGGTTTGTAATTTATATGTTTTTGACACCGGAATACTACACACTCAACTATCCATACTGCCCACTGGTTCGTTTCTTTGTAAAATTCTCATATCAGAGGAAATAAATGATTAGTAATTTTACAGTTATTTGACAAATATATAATGGAACTTAATTATTTTGTGTACTTGTATTGCTGAAAAAAAAACATTATTATCGAACTTATTGATTCTCTTCTTTGGTGGCATAATTATATTATTGTGAGAGTTTTAAAAAGGAACAGCTTTTAACTTAATGAGAATGGGATCATTGATAACAGGGTCTTTTTCACAACCTATAACACTGATCTTTGTTGGTAAAGTATATTTTTTCAGCAAGCTTTAGGCTTTAGGATTCTGAATGATTTTTACCCTATCCATAGTTTACCCAAGCTGCTTTTTACCTGTATTAATATGGACGGTTTAAAACTCAACATGTTATTGTTCAATCCGTTTCCTACCTGCCCAAATCCGACCCAACCGCCCATTTGTCACCGGTAGATACAAACAATCGGAACTAAAAGAAGAAATGAAATCCAAACTGAAAGAAGTTTGAACACAAGAATTAAAAAGTTCCCTTGTCTTTTCCTCTGATAAGCCCATTAAGTCGAAAGTGTGTTCCTTAAGAGATGTTATCATGATCTTTTGCCATATTTCTTAGTCAACACAGTGTTGTTGTTCTAGAATCTTATAATTTTCTAGAGTCTGGCTCATTTGACAAGGATGAAAATGATTATAAGGTGTTTGAGTAATTGTATTTTTGGTTTAGCAGACTTTGAACAGGTTCTTATGTGTGATACTAGGAGGGTTAGCAGCGGAGCACCTGGTATTTGGATACTCAGAATTACTTCACTCAGATGTTCAAAAGGTCACATGCTGTCTATAATATTTTGCTTTATGGATGTGGAGCCTAAGTAGGACTATTTGCTGACTGCTTTTCCATCAACTGTGGGCAGTTGGACAGAGTGCTAAGGTGGTTATGCTTCAATGAGAATGAAGCCGACTCTCTAGTAAGATGGGCTATACTTACCACTTTGTCACTATTAATTCATCATCACGAGGCTCGATCAAGACTAGCAGAGGCCATGACTTCAAGAATATCAATTGGCTATTGTATTGATATGATAGAGAGCACTTTGTGAGCCCATGTTGTTTAGCCTAAATGAGTCACTGACTTGGGGGACTATATCATTTTTAATTCAACAAGTTCCCTTTCTCATTTTCTTGCAGCAGCAGAAGAATATGTCAGAATACATAAGAGCATCAGAAACTAAGTTATATTTACCCTAGTTGAGATCACCTGGCCCTGCACTGCAGTGTTATTGCGAAGTCCTTCAGAAAGAAGAAAAGAAAAGGAAAAGTGAGGTCCAGTATGTAGATCAGGAGATCACATGTAATGCTGTATGCTTGGCTTAGGTCAATTAAGTTCAACATAAGAAGTTTGGGGTTCACTGATGAGTTTACTATACAGATACATCCTTGTGGAAGAGACCTTAAAACTCTGGAGTTAAGTTCGGCCATATTTCATTGTGAAATTTGAAAAAAAAAAGAGTAGTTAAAGTGAAATGATACTTTAAAACTGGAGTCGTCGTTGGCTGTGAATACAAATTGGAGTTTGTTTTTGACTTTTTAGGAGTAATTTGGAGCGGAAAAAGTAAAAACACCATTTATTATTTTTCAAATTTTAGAATTTTAAAATTTTATGGCAAAATGTATTTTTTGATGTCCAAGTCCAAAAAAAGTGAAATTTTCATGGCCAAACACCTAAAACAAACAAAGCAAAGTAACCCCAAAGCAATCTCTTTCTCATCAGTCTCAGTCACGACCTGTATCTCAGATTATCATGCATTTTGAAATGGAGAAAAGCAAAAAAGGAAAGAGATGAGTCTCCTTCTGCCTTCTAACACTTTGGTCTTGCTCCTTAGATAGTGAGAAACAAACAAGGGTGGGTTTTAAAAGTTATTACATACTAGTGAACTTAGAGTATGGTTTCAAAATGGACACTTTTTGGGTACCATATGCCAAAAGGGACCCTCCTAAAAAATAAGACCAAAATGGACACTTTACCTAAAAATGGGCGAACTATCCCAAACAACCGTTAACTTCATCTATTCTATTGCAATATAAAATTCAAATATTTTAAGTGGTTTTCTCATAAATGGCGAACTGCAATTTTTGTATTAGCTTTTCATATGAAGGAATATTTTTTTATATTTTTTAATGTGTATTGTCAAGTCTATTTGATACATAGAATTCTGAGCTTCTTCAACATTATAAGTACCAAAAAAATGAGAACTTTTTTCATAAAATGAATTTTACTATTTATTTTCTTACAATCAATAGTAAAATCGATTTTCCTACACAAACTACATCTTTGTGCCATGCTAATTGGAGCAATGTCCATTTCATTTCTACGACGCCTAATATTTTTGGCCCCCTAAGTTCTTAGATATTGAGTATTTGCAATTAAATTGAATGGAGAAGGTGGTCAATATGATTTATCGTCCAATGGAAAAAATATACCACTGTAAGTTAGTCTGAAATGGTGTTGGCATGCCATAAAACTTTGTGATATGCATGACATTGAGTCAAAGTGCTATGTTAGTAAGTACTACAATTCAAAGAATTATAAGCAAATTTACGACGGTATATTTTTTTTATTGGGCAATGAGTCATATTGGTCACCTTCTCCATTCATTTTAATTACAAATACTCAATATCTTAGAAATTCTGAATCCAACAGTACTAAGCATTGTAGAAATGAAATAGACATTGCTCCAGGTCGCATGACACTAAGATGTAGTTTGTGTAGAGAAACTGGGGCGAAATGGTCTGATGGACCTTTGTACTTGTATGAGTTTGTATTTTGGACCCTTCTACTTAATCATTTGTCAACTGAACTCTTAAACTCAATTAAAATGATACTTTTAAACCCTTCCAACCATGTGTGTAGCTCACTCTCCTTTACATAAATGACATGTCATATCCACATAGATATATTTATGCCATGTCATAATTATTTTTAATATTATTAATCAAAATTATTTAATAAAACGTAAAATAATAAAATTTTATTTTATTCTTTAAAGTAAAACTAACTCCATACATCTTCTCCATTCCCACTGTTTCACGACCAAAGTTTAACAAGAAAGCCGTCATCGCCGCCGTCGCTGTTTCACAGCCAAAGTTTAACAAGAAAGCCTTCGCCGCCATCGCCGCTTTTGCCGGCGAAACCACCTATATTCTCTCCATCACCTGCCTTCATATCCACCGCACACCATCACCGTTTTTCTTTCTTCCTCAAACCTCCACAAAACCGACAAACTAAGCCACCGCACCACCAGATCTGGCCGAAAAATCTTTTCGCCGTTGTGACTAGATTCTCGCACCCTCACCCACCTCGTTCTCCTCTCCACTGACCAGCCACACCTCTCTCTCTCAAGCTCCACTGCGTATCAGTGGTCTCCGGCGACCGGCGAACACCACCAGCGCCGCTCTCTCTCTCTTTCTTCATCGGTGAATCAGTGGACTCAAGGAGGTGCCCAAGATTTGCTAAATAGATAACAATAGACTGTGGAAAAGAAAAAGAGGCTGGGCATGTCACGACCCAATTTCTCAAGTCATGATGGCGCCTACCAACCCACCAGTAGGCCAGCCAAAACCCTATCCCGGAACTAAACAGTAACGGGACTAAGGGTGGAAACTAATCCATAGCCAAGCGGAAGCATACAATAAGAGCACTCACGAAAGCTAGAACGGAACAAAAATAATATATACAACACCTCCCAAAACCTGGAAGTCACAAGTACAAAACTACTAAAAAGAGTATAAGTCCCGAAAGTGGACCACTGGAACAACTGTCTCGAAAACAAAAGACAAGCCAAAACATATACACAGAAGGAGACTGGTAATCCCAAAACTCGAAGTGCTCACCCTCGTCTCCTGAACAGACCGCTGCAGGCTCGATATTAACGCTGATAGCTGGTGCTCGAACCTGCATCACGAAAACAGATGCAGAGTGTAGCATGAGTACCAAAACAACAGGTACCCAGTAGGCATCATAGGCCGACTGAGCAAGAAGGGTAAAAACAAGCGGACAAGATAGAATCAGCACAAACAGAGGTCAACAGAACAGGAAACGGAAAATCTGAAAGGAAGCACAAAGAAATAACTAAAATAAACCCAGTTGAGCCCCCCATAAGACCCGCTGGGCACACTCGTGCGCAAGTTTAAATAAAACCTGAACGGACCCCATATGCCCGACAGGTACACAGAAGAGCTATTCTACAGAAATGAAGGAATAACCAACTCAAGAACAACACCAGGGCCCCGCCCAATCATTACCATTAGAGCCCCGCTCAGTCATAAATATCAAAGCCCAGCTCAGTCATAAATATCAGAGCCCAACTCAGTCATCAGTCACGAGTTGGAAATGCTGGACTCTAACCGGGCAACCTCAGTCTCGGACAGGCACAAACAACCCACACTCGACAGTCTAACGCTGGAAATACTGGTTCCACCGGATACGTTGGTCGCATAGCTGGGACTAGTAGCCTATGCTCCACGGACTCGCACTGGAAATAACGGGCTGCAATCGTGTAACGTCAGTTGCGGACTGGAGCGGGTAGCCTACCCCCGTCAGCCTAGCACTAGAAATTCTGAGTGATAACAGAGTAACGTCAGCCGCGTACTGGAACCAGTCGTCACGAATTGGATAAGCCACAAAAATAATACACTAAGAGACTAAAAATCACGGGCCGCCCCCCCCACATATATACCAATCGAAGGCTCCCAGCCTAACAAAATCCAGCTGACAATCGGCGTAACCACGGTATCTTTCGGCAGCATCCCAAAAATCCCAGCGATAAGGGGCAAAGAATCGGAAGGTCCGAAAGCCACGAAAACGCCTATACTAAGGCTCATAATCTGACCCAAGTCTGCTATATCAGTTTACAAGGATCTAGTCCATCCGAAACGACGTCGGATACATACTCAAGTCAACGAGGTACATGAGGCTATGTCAATAAATCACAACCTATTCTAAGGCAAAATCACAATAATCAGTCAATCATCAACCAGATTCACCCGGACCCACTCATGCAACATCAGATAACCACCAACAGATACACCACATCATGCATATCAGCAAATCAAATCAACAGCCCAACCTATAGCATGATACTAGCTCATAACAGCCCAACAGTCAACTCTAAACTGAGGAAGTCGGGGAACAAGGGAAACAATACTAACTAACCACCCCAGATTCACAAATATCAACCAACATTTACACAATCAGGCTCAGTCTAGAAAGAAGGGAAGTAGTAACCTACCAAAAAGCTGATCACGCACTCTCCAAGTCACTCAATTGGAGAATTCCCCTTCCGAACGGCCTCAGACTACTGCCACGCTACCAAAAATAGAATCACAGCGTCAATACGGTCGTTTAGACACCAAAATTAACAAATTCGGAGACAAACAAATTTTTGGGTCAAAATAGGGCAAAGTGGGACCCACTCCGGATTTCCCGGAATTGACTCTGTCAAAAGGTCCCAAATCTTTCTCCCAACACTAATCCTAAGCTAGTTTATCAAATAGGGGCCGGATCCTCTCCCAATCAACCAAACAATAACAAATCTAAAACTAACAAAAATAGGCCAAATAAGGGGTTTACCTCCGATTTCACGCAGAACGAGGTGCACCCATCGAACCCCAACCTCAAATATACGAAGCCAAAGAAAACCCGAACACTAGGGACTTTGAATCACCAAAAAGAGAGCTCTAGAACTCGAGATATCAAAATTTAAAATGAAGAAGAAATCATATGTTGATGGCAGCAGCTTCGAGCTAAATTTCACCACAAACGAGGGTTCACCAACAAATTCCGATCACTCCACCTCCTAGCCAAAATCTCCACGATTATACAGGACTTCGAATCACTCAAATCGGAGCTCGGATGAGGGAGAAATCGGCATTTGAAAATGAGGGTGAGAGCTGAAATTTCTGGGTTATAAAACCCAAACCTCGCCGCTAAAGATCATTTCTTGTCACTAAAAGTCCAATTTCTGGTCGCTAAAGGTCTGCATCAGCAACCAGATTTTAGCTATTTTTTTAAAGTCTCCGAACGGACCCTTGGAATTCGTTCGGGATCCGATAAAAATAAACCAGATATGCTACCCCACTAAATTTGACATTATGGACTCAATGGCGCAGTCAAAATTTCCATACGAGGTCGCTTCGACCAAAAGTGGGTCCCACACCCATTATGCCATGTTAGCCAAATTCTACCAAGGGCCTCGGATTTTGATCGGAAGCTCCCGGTAATTCTCGAAAGGTCGTTTTAGACCAAACTCGGTATTCTGGAACTAACCGTGCTGTCGGAATTTTCATCCGAGTGCGTTTTCCAAGAAAGTTGACCAAAGTCAACCTTAGGCCAATTTCCAAAGGCTAAAGAGCTAATCGGCCCCAAATTCACACCGGAAACCCCGGGACTCATGCGAACCATGCTTCTAGCCTAATTTGGCCTTTCCGGAGCTGATGGAACTGTCTGAATTCTCATCTGAGGTCGTTTACCTGAAGTTATGACCGAAGTCAACTTTTCAAGGTTCAAAAGCTCCAAAATAGAAAAATGGGCATAAAACCCAAATGAACGACCAGGCGACCGAATCGTCAGTGCCAGCAAGTCATAAATGACTCGGGGTCGCTACAGGAATGCTCTAAACGACAGAAAGAAGGCATTAACACAGAAATGACCTGGAGGGTCATTACAATATCTACTACTAAAAGGACTTTCATCCACGAAAGTAAGGATTAAGAAGTACCTGAGGGCTCAAATAAGTTGGGGAACTGCTCCTGCATCTCCCGCTCGATCTCCTAGGTAGCCTCCTCAACTGGACGATGCCTCCAACAAACCTTAACAACAGGAATGACTCTTGACCTCAGCTGCCTCACCTCTATGGCCAAAATAGCAACTGGCTCCTCAGAATAGGTCAAGTGATCATCCAACTCAACGGCGTCATACTGGAGAACATGAGACTCATCTGGAACATATCGGCGCAGCATCTACACATGGAAAACTGGATGTAAAGCTGAGAAAGCTAGAGGTAAGGCTAACTCATAATCCACCTCGCCAACTGCCCTAAAAATCTCAAAAGGCCTAATAAACCTGGGGCTAAGCTTGCCCCGCCTCCCAAATCTTATCACGCCCTTCATGGGCGATACTCGGAGGAATACTCTGTCACCCACAGCAAAACTCAACGGTCGACGCCTGCGGTCTGCATAACTCCTCTGTCTACTCTGAGCCGTCCTGAGCCTGTCCTGGATCAACCTCACATGCTCCAAGGACTCCTGAAACAAATCTGTACCATGCGGCCTAGGATCCGTAGACTCAAACCAACCAACAAGAGTGCGACAACACCTACCATATAGGGCCTCAAACGGGGCCATTTGGATGCTGGAATGGTAGCTGTTGTTATACGCAAACTCCGCCAAGGGCAAGAAATGGTCCCACTGACCTCCAAAGTCTATAACACAGGCCCGCAACATATCCTCAAGCACTTGGATAGTGCGCTCTGACTGACCATCAGTCTGCGGGTGAAATGCTGTGCTAAGATCCACACGGGTGCCCAACTCTCCCTGAAATGCTCTCCAAAAGCTAGAAGTGAACTGTGGGCCTCGGTCTAAAATGATAGAAATAGGCACACCATGAAGACGGACGACCTCCCGAATGTAGATACGAGCTAACCTCTCAGCATGGAAGGATGTATGAACGGCTATGAAGTGTGCTGACTTGGTCAATCGATCCACGATGACCCAGATACTGTCAACACCTCTAGGAGTTCGTGGCAATCCAACAACGAAGTCCATGGTGATGCGCTCCCACTTCCACTCAGGAATGGGCATCCTATGCAACTCTCCCCCAGGCCTCATATGCTCGGCCTTAACCTGCTGGCAACACAAACAACGAGACACATAATCTGAGATGTCTCTCCTTATACCGCTCCACTAGTAATGTTGTCTCAAATCAAGATACATCTTTGCTGTGCCCGGGTGAATAGAATATCTCGAATCATGGGCCTCGCTAAGGATCAGCTGGATCAAATCACCAACTCTGGGAACACACAAATGGCCAACAAATCGCAAAACCCTATCTGAATCTAAGGTTGCCTGCCCGGCATACGTGCCAACACTCTATCTCTGAGTGCTATCAAAGACTCATCCTCAAATTGGCGACTACAGATCTGGTCAAACAGAGATGACTGAACAACCACATAAGCTAGCACCCGAATGGAATCCAAAACGTCGAGTCTGATCATCTGATTAGCTAAGGACTGAATGTCCAAAGACAAGGGCCGCTCCGAGACAGAAAGGAAAGCTAGACTACCCTTACTCACTGCCTTCCGACTCAAGGCGTCCGCTACTATATTCGCCTTGCCCGGATGGTAAAGAATAGAGAGGTCGTAGTCCTTCAGGAGCTCAATCCACCGACGCTGCCTCGAATTAAGATCCCTCTACGTCATAATATACTGAAGGCTCCTATGATCAGTGAACAACTCACAATGAACTCCATACAGGTAATGCCTCCAGATCTTAAGTGCGAAAACTACCGCCGCCAACTCCAAGTCATGAGTGTGGTAGTTGCGCTCATGCAGCTTAAGCTGCCTCGACGCATAAGCAATAATCCGGCCCTGCTGCATCAGAACATAACCCAAACCAACGCCAGATGCATCACAATAGACCGTGAAGCCCTCGCCCTCAACTGGAAGAGTCAAGATAGGAGCAGTAGTAAGCAACTCCTTAAGTTTCAGAAAGCTCCTCTCGCACTCCTCCGACCACACAAATAGAACATCCTGGCGAGCCAACCGCGTCAAAGGCGCTGCTAATGTGGAGAAACCCTCAACAAAGCATCTGTAATACCCCGCTAGTCCGACGAAGCTCCGAATCTCAGTCACAGAAATGGGCCTAGCCCACCCACGAATAGCCTCAATCTTCATCGGATCAACCATAATGCCATCCTTGGACACCACGTACCCCAAGAATGCTACAGACTCCAACCAAAATTTGCACTTTGAGAACTTGGCATAAAGCCGATGGTCTCTCAAAGTCTGGAGCACTGTCCTCAAGTGCTGCTCATGATCACTGTGGCTCCGCGAGTATACCAAGATGTCATCGATGAAGACAATGACGAAGGAGTCTAAGTATTGCCTAAACACTTGAGTCATCAGATCCATAAATGCGGCAGGGGCATTAGTCAACCCAAAAGACGTCACCAGGAACTCGTAATGACCATAACGAGTCCTAAAGGCTGTCTTCGAGATGTCTGCTGCTCTAATCCTCAGCTGATGATAACCGGACCTCAAGTCAATCTTTGAAAATACTGCTGCACCCTGAAGCTGGTCAAATAAATCATCTATACGAGGCATAGGATAAGGGTTCTTCACCGTCACCTTATTCAGCTACCTGTAATCGATGCACATCCGCATGGTGCCGTCCTTCTTCCTCACAAACAGGACTGGGGCACCCAAAGGCGACACACTGGGTCGAATAAACCCTCTACTCAAGAGATTTTGAAGCTGATCACTGAGCTCCCTGAGCTCTACAGGTGCCATACGATACGGAGGAATAGAAATGGGACTAGTACCCGGCTCCAAGTCTATGGCAAAATCAATTTCCCGATCTGGGGGTAGGCCAGGAAGGTCGGCGGGAAACACATCTTTGAACTCTTGGATGATAGGTACTGAGTCGACGGTAGGGCCCTCCTTACTTACATCTCTAACATATGCAAAATATGCCAAACATCCGCTGTCCACCAGCCTCTGAACCCGCATACAAGAAATCACCCCAAATGGTGTGGGACTACAAGAACCCTGCCACACCACCGGCGGGATACCAGGAATAGCTAAAGTCACGGTCTTGGCATAACAGTCTAAGACAGCCCGACAAGGGGACAACCAATTCATACCTAGAATCACATCAAAGTCTACCATACACAACACAATAAGATCGACCAGAGTGTCCTTCCCCTGAATAATCACCACACAGGATCTACAAACCTGATCCACTACTAAAGAATCCCCTACTGTGGTCGAAACATGCAAAGGCACAGACAAGGGCTCAGGACTCACTCCCAATCGAGGAACACAATAAGCTGACACATAAGAATAGGTAGAACCTGGGTCAAATAAAGCTGAAGCGGACTGATGGCATAAGAGAACCGTACCTGTGATCACGTCATCAGACGCCTCAGACTCTGCTCTAGCTGGAGCTGCATAACAGTGGCCCTGGACACCTCTACCTCTCGCGTCCACTCTACCGCCTATCCTGCCTCCCCTGGGACCTCCCCGAGAACCCTGCTGCTGACCTCCTCCTCTAGCTGGAGGTGCTACCGCTGAAACCGGTCTCGCTACCAGAGGAGCTGGTAAAGCTGATCTAGAAGAAGGGCACTCCCTGGCCCAATGACCAAGCTCCCCACAAGTGAAGCAACCCTGTGAAGACCTGCTAACCGTTGGAGGTCGGCCACCCTGACCTGATGCACCTGACTGAAACCCACCTCAGCCCTGACTCGGATCGGTACTATACCCATTTTGACGGTGCTGATCACCCCTGAAGTCTGCAATGATGCCTGATATGGCCGACTAGACTGCCCTGACTGAAACCTATAATGACCCCGATCCCGGGTATCCCTCGACCTACGATAGGTCCCATCGAAGCTATCATCTGACCTAGCCCTCTTGCCACTTCCCCCGTGGGCCTCGCGATGAAGCTGCTCAATGGTGCGGGCATGGTCTACCACATCAAGAAAAGAACAGCCCACTGACAACATAGACTGCGACTCAATCCCCTAACAAAGCATCGAACCCTCTCCTCCTCCGTAGGTAGAATCATGGTGGCATGACGAGACAACTCCAAAAATCTAGCTTCGTACTCAGATACTGTCATGGAGCCCTGCTCCAACCTCGAGAACTCATCACGGAGTCGGTCCCTGACGCTCTGTGGAATAAATCTGGCCAGAAAAGCCTTAGAAAACTTCTCTCACGACACTGGTGGAGATCCAACTGGCCTGGTCTCAATGAAAGAGTGCCACCACTGTCTAGCTGGTCCGTCCAACTGGTAGGCCATGAAATCGGTTCCTCTAGACTCCACTAATCCCAAGGTATGCAACCTCTCCCGGCAAGTAGTCAGAAACTCGTGGGCATCCTCTCCCACAGCCCCTGAGAATCTCGGCGGTGACAATTTAAGGAACACACCGAGCATCTTCTGCTCTCGCAGAGGCATAACCCCATCCAAAGGGTCTAACTGAACCACAACTGGGGATGGCTGCTGATGAACCTCTGGAGCTGCTACTGAAGGCTAGTCCTGCTGCGCTGGAACTAGCGCTGGAGCTGGCTGCTGCTGCATACTACCAATAGCAGCTAAAAGCTGGGCAAGCATGCCCTGAAGATCTGGGGCGACAACTGGAGTTGGTGGTGGCTGGGCTGGTCCTGGCCCCACCGGATAAGGCGGAATGTGCTCTGCTCGAGGCTCCGGCTCCGGAGTCCTCTCTCTACCTCGGCCTGGGGCCACACCTCGGCCTCGGGGTCGACCTCTACTGCGCGTACGAGCCATCTTGTGACAGAAGGACACAGGTGAGATTTCAAGAAACCAACTAGACACCAACGCACGACAAAGATACAAAGATAGGACAACATCCTAAGGACATCCTGTAGCCTCTCGAAGATAGTCACGGACGTCTCCGCTGCGATCCGCAGGACTCTACTAGATGCTAGTTCTGCATAAGTGAGACCAACGAACTTAGGGCTCTGATACCAATTTGTCATGAACCAGTTTCTCAAGTCATAATGGTGCCTACCAACTCACCAGTAGGCCAGCCAAAACCCTATCCCGGAACTAAACAGTAACGGGACTAAAGGTGGAAACTAATCCATAGCCAAGCGGAAGCATACAATAAGAGCACTCACGAAAGCTGGAACGGAACAAAAATAATATATACAACACCTCCCAAAACCTGGAAGTCACAAGTACAGAACTACTAAAAAGAGTATAAGTCCTGAAAGTGGACCACTGGAACAACTGTCTCAAAAACAAAAGACAAGCCAAAACATATAAACAGAAGGAGACTGGTAATCCCAAAATGCGAAGTGCTCACCCTCGTCTCCTGAACAGACCGCTACAGGCTAGATATCAACGCTGATAGCTGGTGCTCGGACCTGCATCACGAAAACAGATGCAGAGTGTAGCATAAGTACCAAAACAACAGGTACCCAGTAGGCATCATAGGTCGACTGAGCAAGAAGGGTAAAAACAAGCGGACAAGATAGAATCAGCACAAACAGAGGTCAACAGAACAGGAAACGAAAAATCTGAAAGGAAGCACAAAGAAATAACTAAAATAAACCCAGTTGAGCCCCCCATAAGACCCGCTGGGCACACTCGTGCGCAAGTTTAAATAAAACCTTAACGGACCCCATAAGCCTGACAGGTACACAAAAGAGCTATTCTATAGAAATAAAGGAATAACCAGCTCAAGAACAACACCAGGGCCCCGCCCAATCATTGCCATTAGAGCCCTGCTCAGTCATAAATATCAGAGCCCAGCTCAGTCATAAATATCAGAGCCCAGCTCAGTCATCAGTCACGAGTTGGAAATGCTGGACTCTAACCGGGCAACCTCAGTCTCGGACTGGCACAAACAACCCACACTCGACAGTCTAACGCTGGAAATACTGGTTCCACCGGATACGTCGGTCGCATAGCTGGGACTAGTAGCCTATGCTCCACGGACTCGCATTGGAAATAACGGGCTGCAATTGTGTAACGTCAGCTGCGAACTGGAGCGGGTAGCCTACCCCCATCAGCCTAGCACTGGAAATCCTGAGTGATAACCGAGTAACGTCAGCCGCGTACTGGAGCCAGCCATCACGAACTGGATAAGCCACAAAAATAATACACTAAGAGACTAAAAATCACGGGCCGCCGCCCCCACATATATACCAACCGAAGGCTCCCAGCCGACAATCGGCGCAACCACGGTATCTTCCGGCAGCATCCCAAAAATCCCAGCGATAAAGGGCAAAGAATCGGAAGGTCCGAAAGCCACGAAAATGCCTATACTAAGGCTCATAATCTGACCCAAGTCTGCTATATCAGTCTACAAGGATCTAGTCCATTCGAAACGACGTCGGATACATACTCAAGTCAACGAGGTACATGAGACTATGTCAATAAATCACAACCTATTCTAAGGCAAAATCACAATAATCAGTCAATCATCAACCAGATTCACCCGGACCCACTCATGCAACATCAGATAACCACCAACAGATACACCACATCATGCATATCAGCAAATCAAATCAACAGCCCAACCTATAGCATGATACTAGCTCATAACAGCCCAACAGTCAACTCTAAACTGAGGAAGTCGGGGAACAAGGGAAACAATACTAACTAACCACCCCAGATTCACAAATATCAACCAACATTTACACAATCAGGCTCAGTCTAGAAAGAAGGGAAGTAGTAACCTACCAAAAAGCTGATCACGCACGCTCCAAGTCACTCAATTGGAGAATTCCCCTTCCGAACGGCCTCAGACTACTGCCACGCTACCAAAAATAGAATCACAGCGTCAATACGGTCGTTTAGACACCAAAATTAACAAATTCGGAGACAAACAAATTTTTGGGTCAAAATAGGGCAAAGTGGGACCCGCTCCGGATTTCCCGGAATTGACTCTGTCAAAAGGTCCCAAATCTTTCTCCCAACACTAATCCTAAGCTAGTTTATCAAATAGGGGCCGGATCCTCTCCCAATCAACCAAACAATAACAAATCTAAAACTAACAAAAATAGGCCAAATAAGGGGTTTACCTCCGATTTCACGCAGAACGAGGTGCACCCATCGAACCCCAACCTCAAATATGCGAAGCCAAAGAAAAACCGAACACTAGGGACTTTGAATCACCAAAAAGAGAGCTCTAGAACTTGAGATATCAAAATTTAAAATGAAGAAGAAATCATATGTTGATGGCAGCAGCTTCGAGTTGAATTTCACCACAAACGAGGGTTCACCAACACATTACGATCACTCCACTGCCTAGACACAATCTCCACGATTATACAGGACTTCGAATCACTCAAATCGGAGCTCGGATGAGGGAGAAATCGGCATTTGAAAATGAGGGTGAGAGCTGAAATTTCTGGGTTATAAAACCCAAACCTCGCCGCTAAAGACCATTTCTTGTCACTAAAAGTCCAATTTCTGGTCGCTAACGGTCTGAACCAGCAACCAGATTTTAGCTATTTTTTTAAAGTCTCCGAACGGACCCTCGGAATTTGTTCGGGACCCGATAAAAACAAACTAGATATGCTACCCCACTAAATTCGACATTACGGAGTCAATGGCTCAGTCAAAATTTCCATACGAGGTCGTTTCGACAAAAAGTGGGTCCCGCACCCATTATGCCATTTTAGCCAAATTCTACCAAGGGCCTCGGATTTTGATCGGAAGCTCTCGGTAATTCTTGAAAGGTTGTTCTAGACCAAAATAGGTATTCTGGAACTAACCGTGCTGTCGGAATTTTCATCTGAGTGCGTTTTCCAAGAAAGTTGACCAAAGTCAACCTTAAGTTAATTTCCAAAGGCTAAAGAACTAATCGGCCTCAAATTCACACCGGAAACCCCGGGACTCATGCGAACCAAGATTCAAGCCTAATTTGGCCTTTCCGGAGCTGATGGAACCGTCAGAATTCTCATCTGAGGTTGTTTACCTGATGTTATGACCGAAGTCAAGTTTTCAAGGTTCAAAAGCTCCAAAATAGAAAAATGGGCATAAAACCCAAACGAACGACCAGACGACCGAATCGTCAGTGCCAACAAGTCATAAATGACTCGGGGTCGCTACAGGAACGCTCTAAACAACAGCATGAAGGCATTAACACAAAAATGACCTGGAGGGTCATTACAGGGTAGGGGATGGTGATTGCTGAAAATGAGGTGTAATGGGTGAAGAAGAAGGATTTTTGATTAATTGTTTTTTAAAAAAATTATGTCTTTTATAATTTTAAATATTTTTTAACTCAAAAATGTTATTCACTCGTCTCAAGAGGCGTGTAGTTACACACTTTTGCCAACTCAGACATCCTAATGCCACATAAGCATGGTCAATGGTTAGAGGGGTTTGTTAAATTGTATTTTATTAAGTTTAAGGGTTCAGTTGATAAAACTTTAAGTAGAAGGGTTCATAATTGAAATGCATACAAGTACAAGGGTCCACCAGACCATTTCACCGAGAAACTGGTTATAAGTGGAATCGTTGTCCCTGTTGAGCTTTGTAATATTTTTACAATTGATTGTATTCTAATCTCATTTTTATACTTTTAATATTATGTATCAAATAGACGTAACAATATATTTAAAATTTAGAAAAAATTCCTTCGTGTGAAAAGCTAATAAAAAAATAGTAGTTCCCCATTTTTGGGCGAACCTATTAAAATATTTGAGTTATATATTGTAGTGGAATAGACAGAGTTAATAGTTGTTTGGAATAATTTATCTATTTCTAAGAGAAGTGCCTATTTTGGTCTATGTTATTAGGGAGGGCCCCTTTTGTTATGTGGTGGACAAAAATTGTCCGTTTTGAGGCCGGACTCAATGAACTTAGCTGCACGAAAACAATGAATTTAGAACAATCTTTTTATTAATTGAGTAGAGATAAAGACACGAATTCTATTTTTCTTAGAGTCGAGACTCGTTTTTCCTATTAAATAGAACAATTTAAAAAAAAAAAATAAAATTTTCACATTAAAAGAGTCCCTTTTGGTATGTGGTGGACAAAAAGTGTCCATTTTGGGGGCGAATGCACTATTTTTGAGCTTTGAGAACTTTTGTGTGGTGATTTGAAGAGGGTTTTCAAGAAGAAATATTTGGGTAATGATTCATAACTCCAAATATTCTTTTACCCATTATTTTATATGATTATAAGTGATTAAAACAAGGTTTTTGGATGATAAAATTGGGGGTTTTTCAAGAACCCAAGAACTTTGATAAATTCTTGATTATGGACTGATTTCAACTCCTTTTTTGAAATGGATTTCACCAATGAGTTCTAAATACTTTGGGTGACACATTTATATGATAATTTTCAAATTTAAATCTTATTTTCGGAATCAAATTTTTGAGTCGATTTGACCTATTTATTCAAATGGTTTGATATGGGTGTTGTTAGTTTCGGATTCTCATTTTGAATACTTGTTTGACTAGATTGTGTCGATTTAGATATCAATTGGAAGGAAAAAGCTCAAGTCTTAGATTAATTTGTGATTGGTTAAGGCAAGTAAACTTCTAAACCTTTTTAAAGCCCGTGGAATCTTGAACCATCTTTGTTGTATGTGTTGGGGAGTAATGTGAATGAGGTGATGAGTTAATTACTCAAAATGAATAACCTTAATGATAGAAATGGGATTAATGAAAAATGCAATGTGTTAATAATAGTGTATTGTGTATTATGAATTGCCTTGAGTCTTGATATTGATTCGGTGATTGATGTGATACTTTGATAGTATTGTTGTGGATGTGAAATTTATGTGATTGCCATATTTTCAATATTGTGTGAACATGACTATTTACATAGGTTTTGGAACATTATGAGGAGATATACTGTGTTGATGCCGAGGTCATTTCTAGTGAGTATTATTGATGCCGAGGTTATTGCTGGCGAGTGCTATTGATGCCGAGGTCATTATTGGTGAGTGTTATTGATGACGAGGTCATTGACGATGAGTGTTATTGATGCCGAGGTCATTGTCAGTGAATTTTATTGGTGCCGAGGTCTTTACTGGTGAGAACATGGACAATAGGTGTTCCCCATGAGTTCCGATTGATATTTGTGATAAATAAACTTGATTATTGAGATTGATGACATTGATTATTCTGATTGATGAACTTGACACTTGTGATTTGATGAACTGTAACGGTTGGACTCTGATTATGAAATCTTGTGAACTGTATATCGTGAACTGTTCGGTTGGGCTGATTTATGTGCAAGTTGTAGTTATGGTGGTCCTGTTTGGATGAAAAGAGTTCTCATTTTCTAGCTAGTTTTACCTTGTGTTTAGTGGGTTGCTTGCTGGATATCGTGTTATTTGGTACTCACTCCTTGCTTCTATACTTGTGTAGGTTCCATCCCGGATATATATGATTTCCCTTCTTCGATCTGGATCTGAGGCTTTTCTATAGACACTTGAGAGGTAGCTGCTTGTCATTCCTATGGGCCCTCTTGTTCCTTACTTATGTTATTGTTCTATTCAAGAGACAAATTCATTGAGACTTGTATTAATCTTTTAAACTCTATTTTTACACATTAGTGGCTTGTACACATGACAATAAAATTTTGGGGGTATTTGAGAATGACTAAGTTTTCCGCGCCTATGTTATTCTTAGTTATTTTTGCATTTTCTATCGTATTATTGGGTTTTAGACTAATTTGTCTTGGTGGTATTAGACGAGTGTCATCACGTCTATTTCTTGGATCATGACAAATGGTATCAAAGTCCTAGGTACGTAGGTCTCATGTGTATACAAGCCAAGTCCAAGTAGAATCTCGAGGATCGATACAGAGACGTCTTTGCTTATCTTCAAGAGGCTACGAAAGCTGTTAGGAAATTTCCTTTTTATTCATTCTTTCTTATCGTCCATGGTTACCTTTGCTAGTACTGAGTTGTCACGTGTTCTTTTGAAAGATGGCAAGGACTAGAGCTTCTATTTCTAGTGGTAGGGGGATACAGTCCTCGAGGCAGCTGTTGAGACCCCAACTAGGGATAGGGATTAGGCCCGAGCTAAAGGCTATGCTCTTTTATTTCAGCATACACTGTTGAGGACGCCCGTGGAGTAGAACCAATTAGAGGTCATGCTTGTGGAGTGGCACCAGCTAGAGGCTATGCTAGAGAGATCTCCCCAGAGCCACATGATGAGATTAAAGAGGACTAGGTTCCTTCCGAGTATGCAACAACTCTTTTATTTCAGCATACACGGTTGAGGATGCTGGGCATGTTAGAGAGCTTCTCTGAGGTTGGTGGTGCAATAGGCTCACCACAGGGTTCCATACGAGAGTATAGGGTTCAGACTCTGTGCAATATCAGACTCAAGTTATTCAGGATCTGGTGGGTCAGCCACCAGTGGGTTCCACACCAGCAGTAGGAGTACAGGTTGCTCATGAGGCAGTCCTGATAGCGGATGATCAACTTAGATATGAGAGGTTTCAGAAGATGAAACAACCTCAATTTCAGGGTGGGAAAAGTGAGAACGCTCATGAGTTTCTTACTTTATGCCATAAGATGCTAGAGGCGATGGGTATGGTAAATTTGCATGGTGTAGTGGAGGACGTATGTAAGGTCTAGGCCAGTTGGATCTCCTTTGGTAGAGTGGGATGTGTTCTCCAGTGCTTTTTAGGACTGCTTTATCCCTTGGAGTGTGA
Source organism: Solanum appendiculatum (assembly GCA_018342035.1). Lineage (NCBI taxonomy): Eukaryota > Viridiplantae > Streptophyta > Magnoliopsida > Solanales > Solanaceae > Solanum > Solanum appendiculatum. The sequence goes on from JAGDQO010000846.1 coordinate 61,030, forward strand.
GGGAGGAGAGTCGTTTGAGATTTGAGGACTTGAGATAGGGTAGCTTGTCGGTTACAGAGTATGAGACCCATTTTTGCCAGCTATCTAGGCATGCTATGACTATTGTTTTTGATGAAGCGTAGAGAGTCTATAAATTTGTGAGGGGGATGACTTTCTTCATAAGATCATATCTGTTTAGAGCAGCCCGAGAGGGGGCTCTTCTGATCCATCATGAGTACCACCAAGTAGGTAGAATTGATGGTGAGAGAGAAGTTTGGGGATGCCAAGAGGGCCGGATCAACAATTAGTTTTCTAGCGTCTCATCTGGAGGCAGAGGTTCACACAGAGGTGGTAGATCTTTCCACTGTCATGCACCCATTTATGAATCCATGTCGGCATCTGAGGGTGGTCCCACAGTTTTGGTTGAGGTGGCCATGGAGGTTCATTTGGTCCATCACAACAGTCATCTACATCGAGGTCTTATTTTGGATATGGGGATCCGGGTCACGTGATATGATAGTGCCACATGCAGACTCACTGAGGACCCTAGTGTACTTATTCAGCTGCTCTTGCTAGAGGGTCAGTGCCTCCAACCAGTGGGTCGAGGCAGAGGTCAATGAGGCAGAGGCAATAGATCTTCTGGTAGTGATGCTACAGCTTAATAGAGCGGGGGTTGAGGTACTTCTCAGACTGGTGGTGGTCGAGAGGGGTAATTTTATGTATTTCCAAGGAGGCCAGAGGATGAGGTTTCTGATGCTGTGATTACATGTATAGTCCTAGTCTACCATCGACCTACGTTGTATTATTTGATCCGGGGTCTACTTTTTCCTATGTGTCTACCTATTTTGCTACTGGATTTGATATGATGTGTGATAACATATTTGTGCCTATTCGTATTTCTACACTAGTGGATGAGTCCTTAGTGGTTGATCAAGTGTATCGATCTTTTCTTGTTTCTTTAGCTGGGTATGACACTTGGGTAGACTTGGATATTATTTTGGGTATAGATTGGCTCTCTTCATATCATGCTATTCTTTATTGTTATGCTAAGACAATGGCCTTAGCTATTCCGGGTGTCCTGAGAGCTGAGTGGATGGGTGCTAGTGGTTCTTATCCTAGCAAGGTTATCTCATTCATTCATACTAAGAGATTAGCTGATAGAGGGTGTTTGTCTTATTTGACCTTTATCCAGGATACCAGTGTTGAGCCACCTTCCATGGATTCTGTTCCCGTGGTTCGAGAGTGTTCAAATGTTTTTCCTACTAATCTTCCAGGTGTTCCACCCGATAGGGACATTGACTTTGCTATTGACTTGGAGCTGGGCATTAAGCCTATTTCTATTCCTCCTTACCGCATGGCTCTAGTAGAGTTGAAGGAATTGAAGAATGAATTAAAAGACTTGTTGAGTAAGGGATTCATTCTCCCAGTGTATCTCCATGGGGTGCTTCTATTTTGTTTGTGAGGAAGAAAGATGGAACCATGAGGATGTGCATTGACTACCAATAGTTGAACAAAGTGATAGTGAAGAACAAGTATCCCCTCCCTCGTATTGATGACTTATTTAATCAGCTTCAGGGAGCATCGTTGTTTTCTATGATTGATTTAAGGTTCGGCTATCATCAGTTGCATATTATGGCATCTGATGTCTCTAAAACAGGCTTCCAGACTCGATATGGGCATTATCAATTTCTAGTGATATCCTTCGGTTTAACTAACACCTCTGCAACGTTCATGGAGTTAATGAAAGGGGTGTTCCAATCTTATTTGGATTCTTTTGTGATAGTTTTCATTGATGACATCTTGGTGTACTCCAAGACTGAGGAGGACCATGATCTACATATGAGGATTGTGCTCCACGGATGGAGGGAAGAGAAGTTCTATGCCAAGTTCTTGAAGTGCGAGTTCTGGCTTAATTCTATTGCTTTTTTGGGACACGTGGTGTCTGAGGAGGATATTCGAGTGGATCTAGCCAAGATTGAGGCAATTAAAGGCTAGCCGAGGCCTATTTCAATTATTGAGATTCAGAGTTTTGTAGGGATAGAAGGTTATTATAGGTGATTTCTTTAGAGCTTCTCTACTATTACATTCCCTTTGACCAGATTGACTTGACAGAGTGTGAGCTTCCAGTGGTTTGATGAGTGTGAGGAGAGATTTCAAAGGCTCAAGACCTTGTTGATTTCGTCTCCTGTTTTGACTTTACCCAAGTAGGGTGCTGACTTTGTTGTGTATTGTGATGCTTCTGGAGTCGGGTTAGATGGTGTTCTGATATAGAAAGGGAAGGTGATCACCTATGATTCTAGACAGTTGAAGACCCATTAGAAGAACTATCCTAATCATGACTTGGATTTAGTGGCCGTAGTCATTGTGCTTAAGTTATGACAACATTATCTGTATGTGGTACATTGTGAGGTATTCACGGATCATCAGAGTCTTCAATACATTTTTTAGTCAGTCGGATCTTAACTTGAGGGGGCGCAAATAGCTTGAGTTACTGAAGGACTACAATATCACCATCTTGTATCATCTGGGGAAGGCCAATGTGGTGGCCGATGCTTTGAGTAGAAAGACTTCTAGTATGGGGAGCCTTGCCTCTACCAGTGTTGAGGAGAGAACGTTGGCTAGAGATGTTAAGAGGTTAGCCAACAGTCTTGTCCTATTGAAAATTTCTTAGGAGAGTAGTGGTCTAATTACTTTTATAGAGGCCCAATTTTCCTTAGTTGAGCAGGTCCGTGAGCGCCAGTTTGATGATGAGAAGTTATGTATCAATCGAGACAAAGTGTTGAGAGGGGAAGCTAAGGAGGCGGTGCTTGATTCTGAGCGTTTCTTGAGGATCGGAGGTAGGATTTGTGTGCCCAAGGTGGGTGAGTTGATCAGATTGATTCTTAAGGAGGCTCACTGTTCTCGATATTCCATCCTTCTGGGAGCGGCACAGATGTATCATGATTTGAGTCATTATTACTGGTGGTGTGATATGAAGAGAGATATTTTAAATTTTGTGTCTAGATGCTTGACTTGCCAACAGGTCAAGTGTGAGCACCAGGGGCAGTGGTGTGTCTAAGAAGATGGCTATTCCTACTTGGAAGTGGGAACAAATCACCATGGACTTTGTTATGGGTTTGCCTTCCACCATGGGTAGTTATGACTCTATTTGGGTGGTCTTTGATATGCTGACCAAATCCGCCCATTTCATCCCAGTTCGGGTGACGTATACGGTGGAGAAGTTAGCCCAACTATATATCAGTCAGATTGTTCAACTACATAGAGTCCTTGTTTCCGTTATCTCTGATCGAGGTTCATTATTTACTTCTCACTTTTGTAGGGACTTACAACATGGTTTGGGTACTCGGCTAGATATGAGTATAACTTTTCACCCTCAGATGGATGGTCAGTCCGAGCAGATGATTCATGTATTGGAGGACATGCTTCGAGAATATGTGATTGACTTTGGTGCTTAATGGGATCATCACTTATCCTTAATAGAGTTTGCCTACAATAATAATTATCACTCCAGTATTCAGATGACTACATTTGAGGCGTTGTATGGAAGACAATGTAGATCTCTGATTGGTTGGTTTGATTCGGCTGAGATGGACTCTTTAGACACAGACTTGCTAAGAGATGCCATGGAGTAGGTCCATATGATTCATTGTAGAGTGTTGACAACCCAGAGTCGACAGAAGAGTTATGTAGAGAGGAGAGTTAGAGCCCTAGAGTTTATGGAGGGAGACCATGTTTTGCTCCGAGTGTGACCCATGAGGGGTGTGATTAGGTTCGGGAAGAAGGGAAAGCTTAGCACTAGATTCATTGTTCCCTTTGAGATTTTGAGCCGAGTGGGAGAGGTGGCCTATAAGTTGGCCTTGCCACCTAGCTTGTCAGCTGTGAATCCTGTGTTCCATGTCTCCATGCTTCAAAAGTACATGTCGGATGAGACCCATGTGCTTTCGCTTGATTCGGTAGTTTGGGTCCATACTTGAAATTTGAGAAGAAGCCTATAGCCATTCTGGATAGGCAAGTTCGAAAGCTTTGGACTAAGAAGATTGTTTCAGTGAAGGTGTAGTGGAATCACTGTTTAGTGGGAGAGGTGACTTGGGAGACGAAGTCCGACATGTGTGCCAGATATTCTCAGCTTATTAAGACTTCAGGTACTTTCTTTTACTTTATGTTCCAGGACGAACATGGTTTTTAGTCATGGATAATGTAATGACCCGGTTGGTCATTTTTGGAATTTTTTATAAAACTACCATTTTACCCTCCTATTTTGACCCCGCGTCATTTTTGATTGGATTTTGAATTTTGTTTCAAGTTTTGAGTAAAAAGTTGTGTGTTGTGAAAGTTTTTGAGTTTGGAAGGCTTAAGTTGTTAAGAAGTGAGTTTTGGATTCTTTTGGAGTTTCGAGTCTCTGAATGGAATTCTGTAGATTCCACCAGTCCCAAAATGTGGAAAATGGTCTAACAGAGTCAACGGTTTTAGATTCAGAGTCTTTTTGGGATTTGAGGTCCTAAGTTGGAAATTATTGAGATTTTAGCCTTTGGATTGACTTTGGTCAATATTTGGGGTTTAGATGTTTGGATCGGATTTTTGATAATTCCATCAGATTCGGGGGATGAGTTTAGGCCTAGGGGAGGTCTTGATTGAATATTCAATGCTCCCGAGCTTGATGTAGTCTTTTTAGGTGTTATGTTTGTTTATTGTGAGTTTCATGGGTTTCAGGACAAGGAGACCTCAAATTCATGTTTCGATGTTTCTGTTGATTCCGAAACGTCGAGTTTAGTTAAGTTGCATATGTGGTTTGTGTGTATGGGGTTTCGAATGAATCCCGAGGGTCCATTCGATGAATTTGTGCCTTGTGTGTATTTGCTAGTTTTTCTGTTTTGGTGTGTGTGTGACTTGTTCATCGCGATCGCGTGGATGTCCATTGTGATCGTGAGATAGTAATTTCCTTTTCATCACGATCGCGAGGTATCCTATCACAATCGTGATGGTCAACTTAAGTGATTTGACTTGTTTACTCATCACGATCGTGAGGTCTTGGATCGGATGAGCAAAATTTATCTGAGCATAATGCTTTTGCAAAATCAGGGTTTCAACCTCATTTCACCAGTTTTGAGCTTTGAGAACTCTTGTGAGGCGATTTGAAGAGGGTTTTGAGAAGAAACATTTGGGTAATTATTCTTAACTCCAAATCTTCATTTACCCATTATTTTATATGATTATAAGTGACCAAAAGAAGGTTTTTGGATGATAAAATTGGGGCTTCTTCAAAAACCCAAGAACTTTGATAAATTCATGATTATGGATTGATTTTAACTCCTTTTTTGAAATGGATTTCACCAATGAGTTCTAAATTATTTAGGTAACACATTTATGTGATAATTTCCAGATTTAAATCTCATTTTCGAAATCAAATTTTTAAGTTGATTTGACCCATTTATTCAAATTACTTGATATAAGTATTGTTAGTTCCGAAATCTCATTGTGAATACTTGTTTGACTAGATTGTGTTGATTTGGATATCGTTCAAAAGGGAAAAACTCAAGTCTTGGATTGATTATGGCAAATAAACTTCTAAACCTTGTTAAAGCTTGTCGAATATTTAACCCTCTTTGTTGTATGTGTTGGAGGGTTATGAGATTGAGGTGATGGGTTAATTTCTCAAAATGAATAACCTTAATGGTAGAAAGAGGAATAATGAAAAAGGCAGCATGTTGATAATGATGTATTGTGTATTGTGTATTGTTAATTACCTTGAGTCTTGATATTGGTTCGGTGATTGATGTGATACTTTGATAGTATTGTTGTGGATGTGAATTGCTTGTGATTGTCATCTCTTTATTATTGTGTGAACATGCCTATTTGCATAGGTTTTGGAACGCTGTGAGGAGATATACTGTGTTTATACTGAGGTAATTTTAGTTGAGTATTATTACTGCCGAGGTCATTACCTGTGAGTATTATTGAAGTCGAGGTCATTGCCGATGAGTGTTATTGATCCTGAGGTCATTGTCGATGAGTGTTATTGATGCCGAGGTCATTGCCGTTGAGTGTTATTGATGTCGAGGTCATTTTCGGAGAGTGTTATTGGTACCGAGGTGTTTGTCGAGAGAACATGCACTATAGGTGTTCCCCATGAGTTTCGATTGATATTTGTGATAAATAAGCTTGACTATTGATATTGATGACATTGATTAATTGATGAACTTGACACTTGTGATTTGATGAACTGTAACTGTTGGACTGTGATTATGGAATCTTGTGAACTATTAGGTTGGGTTAATTTCTGTACATGTTGTAGTTGTGGTGGTTCAGTTTGAATGGAAGGAGTTCTCATTTTCTAGCTAGTTTTACCTTGTGTTTAGTGGGTTGCTTTGAGGGTACCGAGTTGTTTGGTACTCATTTCTTGCTTCTACACTTGTGTAGATTCCGAACCGGATCTGTGTGATTACCCTTCTTTGATCTGCATCTGAGGCTTTTCTGTGGACAGTTGACAGGTATCTATTTGTCATACCGACGAACCCTCTTGTTCCTTACTTATGTTATTGTTCTATTCGAGAGACAAAGAATTGGTACTTGTATGCATTCATATTTCAAACTCTGTTTTCATACATTAGTGGCTTGTACACTTGGCAACCAGGCTTTGGAGGTATTTGAGAATGACCAAGTTTTTCCCCATCTTATGTTATTGTTAGTTATTTTTCACATTTTCTATCGTATTGTTGGGTTTTAGGCTGACTTGTCTTGGTGGGATTAGACGAGTGCCACCACATCCATTTTTTGGGTCATAATAAGTCTCAGCCACCCATTGGAGTTGATTACTTTTGGAAGCAATCTACTCCGCAAACACAAATCCTTCAATTATCGACCCAACTCAGAACATGGATTTAATGGCAGTTGAGGTGATGTCAATCTTGACACCCAGCACCTTGACAGTGGGAAAGTTAAAGAACACTTAACTCTCCCTGCATGGTGTCTCATGGAAAACAACCTCACTTTATAGGAGGCATAGAACTCAATGACTAACTCGGAGAAATATCCTCCTGGAACATCAACAACGGGCAACTAATCCCTATCAGTGAATTGTTGGACAATGTTTGGGAACTCATTCCCAAGGTAATCCAGGTTGAATTTTTTCTTTGCTATAAAAGACTAGTTTGCCTTGAAAAAAGTGAAGTAGTCTTTTATTCCCTCCACGAAGAAACTAATGTGATCCTCCTCAGTGACAATGATCTGAGGAACTTTGTTCTTATTCTTTCATTTGGAGGAAGATAAAGACTTGCAGCCCTACCTTTCAGATTGGCTACTACGAGAAGTCATAGTCTTCAAAAAAATGTAAGAGAAGAAACAAAAACATATTTTTGTATTTTTCATTAGTAAACAAAAGAATCAACTACAAGAAGTAAACAAAGAAAAAGGAGATAGGATGCAAGAAGAATTTCAACAATATCCAAACTGTAGATGCACCTGCGGTTCACAGTTGCAAAATCGCTCATCGTCGGTTCAAAAAAGAAACCTGGTAACATTTTGAGTATATGGATTACACGGGTGCTTCGCCAATGAAGATCTATGAATTGGAAGTGTAACGCAAGTATGAGTTAGTGGAGAACATTCCCAAACTTAACCTCCGTTGCACCTACGAAATGCCACGCAACATCCCCTCAACGCCTATGCTAAGTAGTGACCCTTTGACCAAAAAGGTCCTATTTGCAACCAAACGGTCAACAAATTCATTTAACGGGTCTCAGACTTTTCTGAAATATTCACAAAGCAATTCTAAATGACTGAACAATTTCCTTTAGAAAAACATGACCCAATCTATCATCAAGAACAATCAAGCAACACAAGCACATCAATAGCAATCAAAGCGCTCCTCTCATTAGCAATAAACAACCTCGCCACAAAATCAGCTCAAAACACCTCACACAACAATTATGGTCATGAAATTTCAGCCAAATATCAAAGAATTCACATAATGGTGAATTTACCATTTGAATCCCATCACCCAATCCATAATAGGGCAAAATCATGCACTCCATAAACTCAAATGGGTTACTTAGACTTTACCCCCGACTAAAGTTTCAAGCACTTAACAAGATTCACAACATGCATTATTTTACAAATAAGAATGTTCAACCCAAGATCTACAATATTGAAAAAAACTACCCCTCTTTTCAATAGCAAATATAAAAAATATCTAGCACAAAGGGGTTTGGCGAAATCAACTACACATGAAATCATTCTTTAAATATGAATCTATTCAAGCTATAAAATTTTAAATACATAAGTAACATACCAAATAGTTCCAAAGGAGAAGTGGAATTCAAAGTTTGGAGTTCTTCAATGGAGAACCTAAAATCATCCCTGATCTTGGTTATATTTATATGCTAAGTTACGACAAAGTACCCATGTTTAGCTTAGTTTGAGTGCATGTTCTAATCTATTTGTTGCGGTTTGAGTGAGTATTGCGATGATTGCACACTAATATACATGATTAGCCATTTTTCAGGGTTCCTAAGAGACATGTGCACTTAATGAGAGCAAAGGAAATAAGGACGAAAAAGTACGCCAAAGGAGAAGCCGGGCTCAAGGCCCCAGCCTGCCTGGCGCATTGGGGGCGCAAGGCCCCAGCCTTCCTGGCACGTTGGGGGCGCAAGGCCCCACCCCCAAAACTTCAGAGACTCATTTTTGGTGCACTGTAGGAGCAGTACGCCAGCCCCAAAACTTCAGAGACACGATCTGGGCGCACTACAGGCGCAATGCCCCAGCCATGGGCCGACTATTTGGACAAAATAAAGTTTATTTGGGATTCGTACTTGAGCCAGAATTAGTGCTAATTTTCTAAAACTCTATAAATAAGACCCTAGGGTTATTTTGGCAGAGGTTGGCTAGTTGTTTTGGTGTACAAGAGCAAGAGATCTAAATTCATCTTAGGTTTCCATTCTCTACTTCTTCTTTAGGTTTGAATTCTATGAAACTTATTGTTTTTGAGTTTATGAATATTATGAGTGGCTAAACGCCCTTGTTCTGGGGCTGTAGCTATGGGTTATTGTTGTACATTAAATTACTTTTGAATTAATTGTTGGTTATCTTCAAAATTACTTTTGTATTCTTGTTTTAAGTAGTTCATGCTTGATCACCATAGAAATAAATCTATTATCTATTCTTGTACTCGGGAGATGATAAGGTAGATAGACCAAAGAATATGAAAAGCTTGATCTAACCTGCATATCACTTGTTTAGATTCGTGTTTAGGAGTGATGCCCGGATGGGCACCAAGCTTGGTTACAAAACAGGATGAAATATAAGTGCTCACTAATTAGGACTGTCTATCCCCGCTCAACGATGTAGTTCGGCAGCTAATTGGGATAGGGGATTAGAGGTCGGGAGACCATGATCATAAAATCAACCCTGTAAATTAGTAATTTGATAACCATAATTGATTCATTGCATGAGATGTGATACATAAAGCCCAAAGCATGCTGCAGCCCTGGAATTTTCTCTTGATTAAAACACCAAAATTATAGTTGTCCTTGTTAGTTAGTTTAATAATTAAATTGTTCTAGTTATTAGTAATAAAAATCATCTCATATTGATAATATGTTATTTAAAGTATAGAATTAATAGAATTGAATACAAATTAATCATAAGTCCCTTGGGTACGACAACCCGGTTCTAAAATAGCCACTTATTACTTCTGTGACCACGTACACTTGCGTGTGCATTTGGGAGCAACAAGTTTTTGGCGCCGCTACCGGGCACTTAGAAATTAATTTATATTTAATTCTCTTAAGTCTACTATTCAACTGTTCAAGTGTTAACAACTTGATCTTAGCTGTTCTGTATTGCATGGAATTAGATTCTAAAGTCTGGCTCGAAAAGGAGACCTTGTCAAACTGGATGACGAACCTGAAAGAGCCCTTCGACGATGAAGAAAGCTGGTGAATCTCAAACGACAGCAGGAATTAGGACTAGGTCTCCTAGAAAACTGGGACGAGAACCCGGCTGACGATCGTGGAAAACACATGGAAAGAGAACATTGGAGATACCTGCGGTGATAGCTCTAAGGCCAGTTTGTTATGTGGCAGTCCCACTCACCACCAATGTTACATCGAGCATACGGAAACCACCACCGGGTGGTAGATTTGAGTTGAAACAATCCATGGTGCAACTCATTCACTAGACTGGGCAATTCACTGGCCTGCCCCATGAAGATCTTCAAGTGCACAATAGGAATTTTCTGGAGATAAGCAACACTTATATTCCGTATGGGGTATCCACTGATTATGTGCGATTGACTCTCTTCCCATTCTTGCTATTGGGAGAAGCAAGGCAGTGGTTAGAGTCTGAACCACCCAACTCCATCACCACATGGGACTACTTTGCGAAGAGGTTCCTGAATCGATTCTTTCCATGTGGAAGATCTGCAAAATTACGAAGTGCTATCCTGAGTTTCAAGCAGAAAAGTGGAGAGAACATGTACTAAGCTTGGGATCGATTTAAGCAAATGTTGCTTTCTTGTCCACATCACTATCAAGCGAATGAGGTACTAGCTCATACCTTTATTGAAGGCCTTGAATATAATGTTAGGGTACTATTGAATACTGCAGTAGGTGGGCAAGCTCTGGAGAAGACCTATGATGGACTAGTTGAGCTCTTGGACAAACTATCTGATGGCAACTCAGACTGGAATGGAGATATGCAAAGGAACACTGTGTAGAAGACTGCAGTTATGTTAGAAGTGGATCAAGCGACTGCACTAAATGCAAAGCTCGATGCCCTAGAAAATTTGTTCACCACATAATTGAAACAGTTATCAGTCGGGCATCAGCAAGCACAGGTAAATGCTGTACACCAACCGCAAGGTTGGTGTGATGTTTGCGGAAGTGGAGACCATGTGGCTGATCCTTGTGATTCAAACCCAGACTCTATGAACTATCTGGGGAATCCTCAAAGGGGTGGAGGCACACAGAGCTATGGCAATACCTACAACTCGAATTGGAGGAATCACCCAAACTTCTCATGGGGTGGAAATCAGAATCAACACCAGAATCAGGCGCAAGGGCAGAACCAATACCGAGCACAAGGTAACGGACCGCAGTTTCAATAGTAAAATAATCAAGGTGTGAAGTAAGGAGACATGACTAATGAGGAGCTGTTCCAAAAGCTAAGTACAGAAATCAACACAAAAAATGAAGAACACTATATAAATTTGGGAGAAGAGTTGAGAAGCACCCAGTTGGCACAGAAAACTCTGGAAATGTAGTTAGCACAATTGGCTAATGCCGTAAGTGTGTGCCCACCAGGAGGTCTTTCGGGTGACACTGATCCAAACCCAAATCAACTGAATGCTGTGAGCACACGAAGTGGGTTACAACTGGAGGAGCTAGCTCCAAAGAAGAGAAGTCTTGAGGTGGTGAGAGAACAAAAGAAATTAGTAGAGGAGGTTCAAAATTTGAATGTTGAGAAGGTTGTCCCTCAAGTGAAACCACCTCCTCCTTTCCCATAGAAGTTCAGTAAATAGAATGAAGATGAATGCTTTGGTAAGTTTCTCTCTCTCCTTAAACAGGTTCACATTAATCTACCTTTGGTTGATATTTTACAGGGTATTCCAAAATACGCCAAGTATGTGAAGGAGATAGTGGCTAATAAGAGGAGATTGATGGAGTATGAAACAGTGGCACTCACTGAAGAGTGCAGTTCTAGAATTCAGAATAGACTACCCAAAAAGTTGAAAGATCCAGGTAGCTTCACGGTGCAAATCACCATTGGTCAAAGTGTTCATGCCCGAGGTTTGTGTGATTTGGGTGCTAGTATAAATCTCATACCTGCATCATTGTACAAGAAACTTGGGTTGGGTAGTCCAAAACCAACCATGATCATCCTCCAACTTGCCGATCGATCTATGGCGATGCCAGAATGAGTAGTAGAAGATGTGTTGGTACAAGTAGGGTCACTGATCTTTCCAGTGGACTTTGTTGTCCTAAATTTTGAGCCCGATCTTGAAGTTCCATTTATTTTGGGACGACCATTCTTAGCCACGGGCCGAACATTGATTGATGTAGCAGCTGGGCAGTTGACCATGAGAGCTCATGATAAGGTGGAGGTGTTTGATATCTATCGCGCCTTGAAATTGTCTTCTGTCTATGAAGAGTTGTCTGCCATTACAGTTGTTGATCTAGCCGTAGAATTACATTGTATGATTTCCAAAGACCCCTTGGAAAGAGTCTTGGTGAGGCATGACATCGATGGAGATCCAGAAGCTCAAGAACTAGCCACTTGCCTTAATGTGGCGCTAGTTGGACCACCAAAAGGTGTGGTAGAACCATTAGAGCGAGTGTTTGGTCCTCCTCCCAAACCCTCGATTGTAGAGGCACCAAAACTGGAGCTAAAATCTCTTCCGGCGCACTTAAGGAATGCATATTTGGGCAATAATGAAACTTTACCTGTGATACTTTCTGCAGAACTATCTGAAGCACATGTTGATGCAACATTGATGATCTTGAAGTGAAGGAAGAAAGCTACTGGGTGGCAGGTGGCTGATATTCATGGGATTAGTCCAGCGTTGTGTATGCACAAAATCTACATGGAGGAAGACCACAAGCCGAGTGCACAACACCAACATCGGCTAAATCCATTAATGAAGGAGGTAGTGAGAAAAGAAGTGATCAAGTGGTTAGATGCTGGCATTGTGTACCCTATCTCCGATAGTAAATGGGTAAGTCCTGTGTAGCGTGTACCAAAGAAAGGTGGGATGACAGTGGTGAAGAATGAAAATAATGAGTTGATTCCCACAAGAACTGTGACCAGATGGAGGATCTGCATGGACTACCGGAAGTTGAATGATACCACTAGAAAGGATCATTATCCTGTCCCTTTTATTGATCAAATGCTTGACCGTTTAGCAGGGCAGGAGTACTATTGCTTCTTGGATGGGTATTCCAGATATAATCAGATCTTGATTGCACCTAAGGATCAAGAAAAGACTACTTTCACCTGTCCTTATGGCACGTATATGTTCAAACGCATGCCATTTGGGCTTTGCAATGCTCCTGTGACGTTCCAGAGGTGCATGATGGCTATTTTCCATGATATGGTGGAGGACTTTGTAGAAGTATTCATGGATGACTTCTCCGTCTTTGGGAAGTATTTTGAGGTATGTCTCCAAAACCTTGACAGAGTACTTGCTCATTGTGAAGACACTAACCTAGTGGTTAATTGGGAGAGTGTCACTTCTTGGTCCGAGAAGGCATATTTTTGGGTCATAAAGTGTCAAAGCAGGGACTCGAGGTCGATAAAGCTAAGGTGGAAGTTATTGAAAAATTGCCCCGTCCTATTTCTGTCAAAGGGGTAAGAAGTTTCCTTGGGCATGCTGGTTTTTAGTGGAGATTAATCAAGGATTTTTCCAAGATTGCTAGACCCATGTGCAATCTTTTTGAAAAGGAGGTGAAATTCGAGTTCGATGAAAGTTGTTTAAAGGCTTTTGAGAAGCTGAAGCGGAACTTAATTGAAGCCCCTATCTTGATTGCTCCTAATTGGGAGCTACCATTTGAACTCATGTGTGATGCAAGCGATGTAGCAGTGGATGCAGTATTGGGACAGAGACAAGGCAAAGTGTTCCATTTAATCTATTATGTGAGCAAGACCCTTGATGCTGCGCAAGCTAATTACACAGTGACTGAGAAGGAGATGCTTGCTCTAGTGTTCGCCTTCGACAAGTTCAGATCATATTTGGTAGGTACTAGGGTTATTGTTTATACTGACCATGCATCCATTAGGTACCTATTCAACAAGAAGGATGCCTAGCCAAGACTAATTCAGTGGGTATTGCTTCTCCAAGAGTTCGACCTTGAGATCAAAGACCGGAAGGGTACCGAAAATCAGATTGTTGATCATCTGTCAAGGTTAGAAGATTTCTCTCATGTGCATGAAGGGGAAAAATACGGGAAGAGTTTTCGGATGAGGTTGATGGCTTTGTATATCTCCCAAGTGCCTTGGTATGAGAACATCGTGAATTTCATGGTGAGTGGAGTGTTTCCACCAACCCAACAAAGAAAGAAGCTGTCGCATGATGCTAGATTTTATATATGGGATGAACCATTCTTGTTCAAACAAGGAGTGGACCAAGTGGTGAGAAGATGCATTCCGGAGAATGAAGTCAAACAAGTGCTAGAGAGTTGTCATGCAAGTCCTTATGCAAGGTTATCATGGAGGAGAGCGCACGACTCACAAGGTATTGCAATCTAGCTTCTTTTGGCCCTCGTTTTTTAAAGATTCTATGGCTTATGTGAAGGGTGCGATCAATGCCAAAGGTTGGGTACTATATCGAGAAGACATGAGATGCCCCTAAATAATATTCTTGAGGTAGAAATCTTTGATGTGTGAGGTATTGACTTCATGGGTCCCTTTCCACCATCGAGTGGAAACCAATATATTCTTGTGGCAGTTGATTATGTGTCTAAATGGGTTGAGGCTGTCTCTCTTCACACGAATGACTCAAGAGTGGTGGTTAAATTCATCAAGAAGCACATTTTCATGCGTTTCGGTACTCCAAGGGCGATCATAAGTGATGGAGGTAAGCACTTTATTAACCATTTTGCGAAGAATCTTCTTGTTAAGTATGGTATATGACACAAAGTAGCTACAACTTATCACCCTCAAACTAGTGGTCAAGTCGAAGTGTCAAATCGTGAGGTGAAGCAAATACTACAGAAAACAGTGAATGCAAAGCGTAAAGATTGTTCGGAGAAGCTTGATGATGCATTATGGGCGTATCAGACGGCATACAAAACATCTATAAGGACTTCTCCCTATCACATGGTGTTCAGAAAAACATGTCATCTTCCGGCAGAGTTAGAGCACCAAGCATGCTGGGCGGTAAAGAAGTTGAACCTTGACCTTGCGCTAGCAGGTAGGAAGAGAATTGATCAATTGCACGAACTTGAGGAGTTTAGGCTCCGCGCTTATGAAAATGTGAAGATATACAAAGAGAAGACCAAGAGATAGCATGACAAGCACATAATCCCTCGCACTTTCACTCCGGGTCAAAAGGTACTGCTCTTTAATTCAAGACTTAGATTATTCCCTAGAAAATTTAGGTCTAAATGGAGTGGACCCTTCGAAGTGATAAGGATGACTCCACATGGCGCGGTAGAGCTTAAAGGCAAAAATGTCCGTCATTCTTGGTAAATTGGAAAAGGGTCAAGCACTATTTTGGAGAGGATACAGATCGAGATCAGGAAGCTCTTGAGCTAAATGATGAATGATCCAAGCTGGTCGAGGTGCGACGTTAAACTAGCCGCTCCACGGGAGGCAACTCGTGAAAATATGTAATAGTTAGTTAGTTGGTGTTTAAATTTGACTTTTATTTTTTTAGTTTAGTTTGAGTTTTCTTAGGACTGAGTTGAAACATTTTAGTTTGGTAGGATCTTTGGTTGAGTTTGATTTATTTGTAATAGCTAAGAACTATAAAAATCGAGAAAAGTACAAAAAAATGAGTCGTACCACTACCAAAACTATGGCGCTGGGTGGGAGGCAACCCACCATTAACATAGTTTGGTTGATGTGCAGGAGTTAGAAGGCGTACCACTCGAGAGGCTGATAATGAGAGCTAGCAGAATGACCGAACGATGTCCAGCCGTTGCTGGGCGTAGGCCAGGCGCGCCGCGCCAAGGCCTCAACTTCAGAGGCCTGTTATAGGAGCACTGCAGGGGCGTTGCCCCACCAACGCGCCAGACCACGAAATGACGCCGATCTGGGTGCATTTCGGGCGCATTGTGCCAAGGATAAAACAACTGGGGGCAGTTTTAGGCGCACTGCAGGCGCACCGTCCCCCAACGCGCCAACCCCCTTGAAATATTTTATTGAAGAATATTGGGAACAACTCCAAAACCCACCTTAAATCTTCCACCTACTCTCCATATAACTCACTTTCTCTTACTAATTTTCTCTCTACTTAACCTCAACCCCAACCCCAATTTCTCTCAACTTTTCAATTTTTTCTTCTTCTTCTCCACCCACTTTGTTCCCTAATACCTCCAAATCCTCCATTAAACTTTCACTTTTCCCCCATCCCCAACCACCAAAACCCTTCAATTTCCAAAGAAAAAAAATCAAAACCCATTTTACCCCACCCCCCACTGCCTACCCGACCCCCTCCTCTCCACTTTTCATTTTTTTTTGTTCTTCTTCTCCACCCACTTTCTTCCCTAAAATTTCCAAATCCTCCATTAAAGCTTCCCAAAACCTTCTTCTAATCACTTTTCCTCCATCCCCAACCACTAAGATCCACTAAAATCTAACCAAAAAATCACGACCCATAAACCCACCCCACCTCATTGCCCACCCGAACCCCCTCTCCCTCCACCCCAATATTTTTCTTTCTTCTATTTTCATCTTCTTGTGTGGGTTTCATGGCTCCTAAAGGAAGGAAAGTTGAGGTTGGTAGTAAGCGTAATCGGAAAGGGTCCTCCGCCGAAACTTCTATTCGGACATCTACCGGATTGCCACCACTTAAATTTAGCAAGCAAGCGGTAGAAAATTATGGGGAAGAGTGGTTTGATTGTCAACAAGAGGCAATGTATTTGGGAGATGAGCATGTTAATGAACGGCGGCTACTAGCCGAATTTCCTCGCATTCACGCTAAAGTTCAAACCTTGGGTCTTCAATACATCTTTGTTGATCAAGGTACACCTAATTGTGATCACATTGAGTTCCAAGACATGATAGAATGGCCTTCGTATCGTGATATACATCATACTTTGTGTGGGGTGAATTCTATTGCTAGGTGGGATAGAACAAAAGGTTCGGGTCGGCACTCGACTCTTTACTATTCCCACTTGAACCAAGAAGCACGGATTTGGTCGAAAATTGCGTCTAGCACCCTATTACCGTGCATGCACACTTCGGATGTAACTCGCGAGAGAGTTGTGCTTATTTATCATCTTATGAAGGGGCTACCGGTGAATGTGGGCGCGATTTTGCGTCATAATATGCTGAAATTTAGGAGCAATAAGCGATGGCGTTTTTGTAATGGGAGCTTGCTCACTCGATACCTCCGGGTGCTGGAAATTGAGGAGGATGTCCATGATGTGTGTCCACCCCGTGCCCCGCATTTGATTTTTCATGTAGTTGATGTTACTAAGACGAAGGCGCATGATGTGTCCCATGGGCAAGTGTTATCTTTGGCGGATAGACAGGCGCGCGATGATAGTTGGATGGGCAGAATGTATGGGATGGCCGAGCTTCAATTGCGGATTTGTGGTCATCCAGTGACTGAGGACAAATTGGGGACATTAGTTGAGCGTTACTCTTTGACGGGTAGCGCAATGTATATGTGTCGTATGGGTCCGACATTCCAGGAGCCTATCGATGATGACGATGCCACGACAGATGAGTCTGAGGATGATGAGTATGAGTCTGGGGATGATGTTAATGCTGGTGATGATGATTCAGGTGCTAGTGATACAGCCTTAATGGCTGTGGATATTTCCACGAATGTGGCAACTGCGGATTGAGAGCACGAGGCCTAGAGGCCATACAAGGAGTTGTCTTTCACTCTTACCTTGTTTGCAATTATGCACTGGGGACAATGGAATTTTTAAGTGTGAGGTGGGGGATGAACTTCCTTGTACATATTTTATCGCTTTATTAAGTCTTTTTGTATTTTTAGGCGGGTTCCTCAGCTTTTGTTTTCGATACTTTTCCTGAGGATAGTCCCATTGAACTGACTAGGACTAGTGTTTGTTTAATTTATTTTAGTCGTAGAGTCGTCATAGAAGTGACAGTTCCTAATGATGGATGGATGGATGATGACCGTCTTAAGGGAAAATTAGTCACTAGGAGTAGTAGAGTAAGAAGCCGACCCTTTGGTGTTTTGATACCATGTCTTAAAAGTTAGCCAGACGTCATGGGTAGTCATGCTTGTATGCAACTTGAAATGAAGTGGTAACCTTGAAACAAACATAGGATCTTTGTTTTGACTCTAAACGAATAAAGTTGGGCTTAATTGTGTGGAAACACCGCAATGTGAATTGTATATGCATGCCAAATTGATTATGTCTTTATGTATTTCGTGATGCCATGTGTGGTGAGGAATTGCTTAGTTTTTGCATTGAAGCATCTAGAACTTTCCCTGTGTGTGCTTAAGAAGTAACTTGTATGATTTATGGAACATGATTGAGGCATTTCTTTGAATAGCCAATTCTCACTCTTTTGGATGCTCCCAAACAAATGATCCTTAGTTAATCCCCTTTGAGCCTTCTAGCCTCTATTTTGTTTGTAAACCACATGTTGAGCCGAATCCATTTTTTATTGATACCATGATTTTATTTGATCCAAAATTTGATCCTTAATGCACTATGTTAAGAAGCAAAATGCAAAGAATGGTAGAAGTGAAATAGGGTGAAAATGTTTTTTATGTGGTGAACTCCAAGAAAAGAGGTGGAAAAATATGGCCCATGATCTTCAAATGTAAAAGCACCTGTGATGAAAAAAAAAGAAGAAAAAAATGAATGAATAAAGGAATACGAAATAAGTGCATAAATAAACAAAAAGGGCCAAGCTTGAAACAATTGAAATATGAAGGATTTTAGTGAGGGGTGTACTACAAGAAAAGAAGAAGTGGATGTAGAAGTATGTCGTAACAATAAAACATGTGCATTAGGGGGGAATAGTCACTAATAATATCTTAAATATATCCTCCCTTACCTTAAGCCGACATTACAACCAAATGCAAGTCCTCTTGATTCCATGATGAATACTTTGCGAAAATTGTTGTACACTAAGGGCAAGCCTATGGCACGTTAGGATATGTGAGAATTTCATTTGTGAGAGTGAGCGTTCAATGTTGAAAAATTGGTGTTGTTTTGAAATACAATGCGCAAACATGATGTTTGTAAGAGTGAAATACTACATTAAAACTCGGTGAGGGCATTCATGATATATGTTTGGATGTATTATAGTTGGTGAGTTTGTATGGTTGCATTGGCCCAGAAATAATAGGGAAAGAGTCATTCATAGAGGCTATGTGTTGTTGATTGGTGAACTAGCATGTGAGCAAAAATGTTACTTTGTTACATAAAGCGTGAATTACAAAAGCATGATTAAATGTGTCCGGTTGATTAAAAGGCTGGTAGATAAGTTCAAAGGTAGTCATGATGGGTTGATAGTTTTAGAATTGTTCGAGGACCAACAAAAGATTAAGTGTGGGGTGGTGATCTTGAGCATATTTATATGCTAAATTACGACAAAGTACCTATCTTTAGCTTAGTTCGAGTGCATGTTCTAATCAATTTGTTGTGGTTTGAGTGAGTATTGCGATGATTTCACACTAATATACATGATTAGCCATTTTTCAGGGTTCCTAAGAGACATGTGCGCTTAATGAGAGCAAAGGAAACAAGGACGACAAAGTACGCCAAAGGAGAAGCTGGGCGCAAGGCCCCAGCCTGCCTGGTGCTTTGGGGGTACAAGGCCCCAGCCTTCCTGGCGCGTTGGGGGCGCAAGGCCCCAGCCCCAAAACTTCAGAGACTCATTTTGGGCACACTGTAGGCGTAGTGCGCCAGCCCCAAAACTTCAGAGACACGATCCGGGCGCACTGCAGGCGCAATGCCCCAGCCATGGGACGACTTTTTGGACAAAATTGAGTTTATTTGGGATTCCTACTTGGGCCAGAATTAGTGCGATTTTTCTAAAACTCTAAAAATAGGACCCTAGGGTTATTTTGGCAGAGGTTGGCTAGTTTTTTGGTGTACAAGAGCAAGAGATCAAAATTCATCTTAGGTTTCAATTCTCTACTTCTTTAGGTTTTAATTCTATGAAACTTATTGTTTTTGAGTTTATGAATATTATGAGTGGCTAAACGCCCTTGTTCTGGGGCTGTAGCTACAGGTTATTGTTGAACATCAAATTGCTTTTGAATTAATTGTTGGTTATCTTCAAAATTACTTTTGTATTCTTGTTTTAAGTATTTCATGCTTGGTCACCATAGAAATAAATCTATTGTCTATTCTTGGACTCGGGAGATGATAAGGTAGATAGACCAAAGAATATGAAAAGCTTGATCTAACTTGGATATCACTTATTTAGATTCATATTTAGGAGTGATGCCCGAACAGACACCAAGCTTGGTTACAAAACAGGATGAAATATAAATGCTCACCAATTAGGACTGTCTATCCTCGCTCAATGATGAAGTTAGGCAGCTAATTGGGGTAGGCGATTAGAGGTCGGGAGACCATGATGATAAAATCAACCCTATAAATCAATAATTTGATAACCATAATTGATTCATTGCATGAGATGTGATACATAAAATCCAAAGCATGCTGCAGCCCTGGAATTGTCTCTTACTTGATTAAAACACCAGAATCATAGTTGTCCTTATTAGTTAGTTTAATAATTAAATTGTTCTAGTTATTAGTAATCAAAATCATCTCATATTGATAATACGTTCTTTAAAGTATAGAGTTAATATAATTGAATACAAATTGATCATAAGCCCCTTGGGTACGACAACCCGGTTCTAAAATAGCCACTTATTACTTCTGCGACCACGTACACTTGCGTGTGCATTTTGGAGCAACAATCCCCAAAGGAATATTTAAGAGTTCAACACCAAAAAATTGGAGAATGAAGAGAGTGTGGGAAGAGTTTGTGGAAGGTTGAGAAGATTTATAGGAGAGGAGAGTAGTGGGAAGTTGGAGAATTATGGAAGAAGCGTAAGAGAGTGGGGAGTTGGACAGTTGAAATAATAGCTTTGGAACCTTTCAAAAGAAGCCTTTTTAGTATCAATTACGAGATTGACCTTGACTTATGTCACCGAACTTGCGCTGCACCTGCGAACCGCTAGTGCAAAACTATCCAACGTTGGTGTAGTGCAACTTCTTCAGACCTAAAATTAGTGGCACCTGTGAACCATCGGTGCAAAACAATTCAAATACAGGTACCTGAGACATTGTGATCCTTTTGGGCTCTCATTGCACCTACTATACGCAGGTGCACTCTTACTGACATTCGTTCCTCGCTGATGTGTTCTGTGATTTTTTGCTCCAATTCTTACATTCTTCTTGGTCCAAGAAATGTCTACGTATAAGAGAATAAGGGCCTATATCCTTTCTATTAGCATTAACATATAACAATAATTCATGAATAAGAGTCTAGTAAGTTTGTAAAATATCAACTCATCAGCAACCCCCTTCCTCTTTGGTTGACTCTGACATGTTGAGGACCTTCTCCATTATCTTGCTTCCTACCTTTCCTATCATTATTAGCTGGTAATCTGGATTATTTTACCTCTTTTCCTTTTGTATTGGTCATTGTGCTATCTTCTGTAGTTGCTTGTGCGGATTGATATGATTATTTTCGTTGACTTCATTGGACTCCACTAGCTCCACTGTTAAGGCACCAAAAACACTGCCAGTGCTAATATTTTTTTTAGGAGTGATTGCTTTATCATTGAAGAATTTTCTTGTATTCTTTTTTCCTGATAAACAACCTATTAGTAGGATTCCATTGTTTCTTTTGTGTTTCACCCTTTTCCCTTTGTGTCACTATTACTTCTCCATCACTTTTCACTTGTTGGTTTGCTTGGTTAGAAGTGTCTTTCATAATCCTCTTCAATTCAGGATGTAAGACCTTACACCCTTGTTCATTATGCCCTTATAATTTGCACTCCCTAAAGTACTTAGGAAGCATGTCATATTGTATCTTCTCCCATTCCACTCTTGATTCCTTAGTGATATCATTAAGTATTTCCATATCCATATACTTAGGAAATTCAAAGAGTAGATCCACCTGCACTTTGACCCTATCACAACTAGGTCCAGTCTTGTTAATGATAGTCATATCTAGGTGAAGGGGTTTACCCACAACAAAGGCCAGAGAAAATATACTCTTTCACAAAGTAAGTAGGTTTTAAATTAGGAAAAGAAATCCCTATCATAGTCATCATTGTCTCTTCCTCTACTTTAAACTTCGCATCATATATTAGAGGTATCATAGGGTAGTAATAGCCATCTTTTGCCAAGATATAATAAATTTTTTTAGACATCATATTTATAAAATCTTCCTCTAGGTTGAATCCGATGAGAATAAGTCTATTCCTTAATAATTCAATTTTATATTCCCCTTTAATATTGCATTGTTTAGGGATTTGAGTCCGAATATCCTCTAGTTCTGGCTAACCATATGAAAACTTTCCAACCACCGAAACTAGAGATTTTTAATAGATTCATTCTATCAACCTCATCTTCTGTCCATATGATTCTAGGAACTCCATTATTGTATGAAATATTTATTCATAGAGATAGGCTTTGTAATTGGGTTTGCAATCTAGTTAGGAGTAGGTAATTTGCAAATATTGACACATTTAGCTAGGGTAGGCACTACATTCCTACCAAGATAATTGCTAGGCAACTTATCAGATACGATAGGCAAACTAGTTTTCTTCGATAAAAGGATTTTTAGGAGTGGAGGAGGAGCTTTGGAGAGAGGAAGAGGAGGAAATATTGATTCAGAATCTAAAGGGGTCGACTGGTCAGCCTTAGGAAAGGGCTGACTAGGTGCTGGAAGGGCCATCGCCGATAATTGATATGTGAAAGAAAAGTGGGGGGTAAAGGGAGTCTCCCTAGGAGCCTTCTAAGACGGGGACTACTTCCTCCTCTACGTTAGTGTGTAGAAAAAGACTATTATTCAGCGTTTTAATGATTTCAAATCTTCTATCGACATAAATGTTCAATAAATTCATTTAAGAGAGAAATTAACTACAATTTTTTCATGATTCTGGACTCTAAAATTGTCCATAAACAAGCCTATTCCCTAGAATAAACTATGATCAATACTTATTCACGTCAGGGTTTCATAGGCGAATCTACAGTATCGAGTGTGGGATTTTAGAAAATCAATAATTTTTGTCTAATCTTGTATTTATATTATAAAATCCATGAAATTTATAAGATATTTTCTCTAAGAACTATGAAGACGTGGTATTGGTCCAACGACAAATAAGGAACCCCCTTCCTCGCCTTTTGTTTTCCCCATAAAATAGTACGTAGGTCAGGGCCAATTTTCTTTTCCACAAAACACCAAGCACTCAAGAACAAACTAAAAGTGATTACATCCAAATTTAAAACTTCATGAAGGTAATTTTTTAGGCCCTTAATAATTTAATACAAAAAAAACGAAAAAAAGATAAAGAAAAAAGGAAACGGTCCACGAATAAGGGTATAATGTTTTCCTAGGAGCTTCGACACCTGTATGCTACACAAAGAAATCTCCTTAAAATCTCCATTCCTATCTCTACCTATGTGATTACTAGTAAAAAGAAATTAAACATCATAGTTCCTAATAAAATTTCTTTCCACCAAAATAATAAATCATTTTAAATTTCAATTCAAACACTAATATTAAGATACTACACTTCAAGCTTTAGTAGAATAACGATTTTTTAAAAAATTAATTTTAAAATCTAATGAAAAGTAAGAAAGGCTCTTAGGACCGAAAAATTATTGTTGGTACTCCAAAAGTTACGTACTTCATTTTTTCTTCCCCGTTCTTTTCTATTATTGTCATTAATTCATAGCATATTATAATCGTTTAAACTTTATTAAGTATAAATTTTTAAAATGATTCAAATTATATTAAATTCAATATATATTAGCCCAAATAAATATTATGGATTAATATAATTGAGTTAGTTATTTAAGTCCAATAAATATGGACTTAATTAAAGTCCAAATTCTTTAATTTGGGCTACAATAGATGAGCCCATTTTGCAAAGCCCAATGTCATCTCATCCTAGAGACCTAGTTTGGTGCCACGTGTCAAATGACGTGGCATCTCAAGTCACACAAAGAAGCCAATAAGATCATGCCATGTGTCAAAATGACATGGAATTTCCATCCCAATCAAAGGCCAACAAAAATCTGCCACTTGTACAAGTGACATGTTTTAACCAATCAAATATCGTCATGTCACTTAAATCTGATTGGCTGAAGAGAAACCTATTTTCATCATAACTCCTCTATCCTACAACTATAAATAGCGATTCTCATAATTCTGAAAACACACTAGAATTCTAACAAGAAGCTAGAGAGAGCTCGTGGATCAAACACCACAGATTTCTCTACAAGCTACAAGTTGAAGAATTCAAGCACTTGAGCATTCAAGTTCAAGAATGATTCAAGATCAAGACCACTAGATTCAAGAACAAGCTCGAAGCCCTTGAATTCAAGTATAAGTCAAGATCAAGATAAAAGTTAATCAAGATTCAAGAACAAGCTCAAAAGCCGTTAAATCCAAGAACAGGTTCAAGATTCAAGTTCAAGCTCAAGAGCCCTTGAATTTAAATTTGAAAAGATGAATCATACAAATTGTAATGCTCATATTTTGAAATCAATAAATACGATTGTTGTGGTATTTTTCAGTCCTGATTATTATTTTCTCGACTCAAATTTTACTGTCTACAAATTTTGACACGCCCAGTAGGACAATCTCTACCTCTCATCTCAACTTTTCAATCATAAAAAAATATCGAGTTGACTTCCAAGAAGATCAACTCTCAATCAATTACCTCTAAGGCTTCTAACTCTAAGTTCTCTAGATATGTTGAAGGAATCCTTTGTTACCTTCAGAAGTTTCAGAGCTGTTATAAAGAGTAATGCTATTATGCTGGGATAACAAACACTTCAAGTGTTGTCCATATCAACTCCTATTTTTGGGTTTTCAACTCTAAAAGGATCAAGGTCCTTCACAAATACTTTAGAAAGAGAAAGCACTGTTGTTGAAAAGATCAAGAAGACCTTAACTCTACTTGAGCAATCTGGTTCCATGAACTCTACCACAAAGAAGAACTATGATTCAATCAGTGAATCCTCTCCACACACATTGTGTAATGTGAGTCTGTTGAAGATCAACTTGTGCAACAACCCTTGCTACTCTCCTATATCCTGAATGATCATGCAAACAATGGTAACTGATGCTTTATCCATGGAGGAACAACTTGCAAATTTGGTCAAGTTGGTTGAAGGAATAAAAAAGCATGTATACCAACAAGAGTCTTAAATTGATAAGTTAATGGATAGGATGGATGGACTTTTATATGGAGAACCCAGTCATGCGCATGGAAAGGGTATTGAAGTTCAAGAGATTGAAAATCCTATGAAGCTAGCACCACCTATCAAGGAGATGCCAGTTTCTTCCGAATGAATGATCCCGCTCTATCATTTGAAGAATTTAATCAAAGGGACCATAAAAGATAAGTACAAAGTCTCCACCAAGTTTTCTCGTATGTATGCCAAGCCATACACTGCAAGGATTGATGACTTCAAAAAGTCTATCGATTATCATCCTCCCAAATTTCAACAGTTTGAGGGTAAAGAAAATATGAAGCAACATGTTGAACACTTTGTGAAGACATGTAATAATGCTGGAACCTATGGACACCATCTTGTCAAGCAGTTTGTCCACTCTCTAAAGGGAAATGCCTTTGATTGGTACGGAGATCTTGAGCCCAATTCTATCAATAGTTGGAGCAACTAAAGCACGAGTTTCTTAATCTCTTCTATATCACAAGGCACATAGTGAGCATGGTATAAATCATGAATACTCGCCAAAGAAAGGGTGAATTGGTTATAGATTTCATAAATCAATGGAGAAATGCAAGCCTAAATTGCAAAGATAGTCTTACTGAAGCTTCTGCAATAAAAATATATATCCAAGAAATGCACTGGGAGCTTCTTTATATATAACAAGGAATAAAGCCAAAGTCTTTTGAGGATCACATTCACTATATGGAGTTGAGCATGTCTTTTGCTAGAAAAGATGTGATGTTTGTCCATGATCCTCACAAAGGAAAAGACAAGCAGGAACCCAAGAATAACAACAAAGAATCCATGAATGTCAATATATTGCATGTGAAGTTTACTACGAAGACAAGCAAGAAGCAAAGTTTGAAGACGACTTCCCAAGCGTATCCAAACTGAAAGTCAACCCTAAGGGAGATGCAAGAAAGAGAACATCCCTTCCTGGATTCTAACGTTCTTGAGATTTTTGATGAGTTGCTTGAACTAAAGCTCATTGAGTTACCTTAGATGAAACGACCTGATGAAGCTGGAAAAACTAATGATCCAAATTATTGGAAGTATCATAGGCTTGTGAGTTACTCTCTTGAGAAATGTTTTTGTCTTCAAGAATAGAGTTATGCAATTTACTAACGAAAAAAGATTGTCCTTGTTGATGAGAAGATCATTTCTAACAAAATCTCTATCACATTTGGCTCACTCGATCTAGTTCAAATATGTATCTCTGGAAAGCATGAAGAAGATTCATTGGAGCAAGAAATATTCCAAGTTGATATAGATAGTGATGTAGGCTGGATTCTTGTGAATAGTTGAAGACACAAAAAGACAAGTTTACGAAAAGAATCATCTGAGAAACCAATAGAAGGAAGATGGTGTGCAGATTGGAGAAGCAAAAATCAATCAAGCATCCAAATAAGGCAAAGGTACAAGTGCATGACCACCAGAAATGTCGACGTCCTGTGACTCTAGGGGAGTTCTTACCAAGTTGGTTCTGTAAAAAGTGTACTCAATACAATGTCGAGGCGGCATGTTTCAATGCTAGAAAATAAGAAACAATAAGTGAAACCTCACCAAAGGTGTCTCCTACTGACAAAGAAGAAGCAACGAGAGAAATCTCATCAAATGTGTCTTCTTCACCTTCTGAAAATCCTGTAAGGTGTAATAAAAAAATCACATTTACATTTAATGATCTTCTGTTTGGTGAAACAATACATAATCGTCCTTTATATATGGTGGTTCGCATGCTAGAGAAGAAGATAAATAAAGTTTTGATAGATGAAGGATCTAGAGTTAACATTCTGCCTATCCAAGATTGAAGGTACTTGGCATCACGACTAAAGAACTTAATGAAATTCGTTTGTTGATACAAGGATTCAATCAAGGGGGAAAAAGGTCCATAGGCTCTATCAAGTTAGAAGTCCACATAGAAGATTTGTGATCAAGTGCATAGATGCATGGGATCGATGTAAAGACTTCATACAACATATTGTTTGGCAGGCCTTAGGTACATTATAATAAAATTGTCTCATCTTCTTACTATGAATGTTTGAAGTATCTCGAAGGCAAAATGAAAGGAAAATAATTGTGAATGGTAATCCTTTCACTGAAGTTGAGACATACAAATTTGTCGATGTAAAATTCTATTTAAAGAGTTACGTCGTTAAGGGGGCAAAACTTGATGACATCAAAATAAATCAAGTCTGATAAGATCGCAAGCAAAAGAGTTAATATGGCTTTCGGAAAGGTCAAAGTTGACACTAAAGAACCTTGTCCCATTCTTAATGAAGGGAAGATCAAGTCTTTGAAAAGGAAATTGATTTTTGTACTTTGCTACATTCCAAAAGTGAAGAAAGAGGAAGGTTAGTCATCTAACAGCCAAGGAAATGCACTAAGAGGACTAACTCTTCCTATCAGATGGATTAATGCAATAAACTTGTCTTTGAAGCTACTAGGAAAGTCAATCGTTCAAAATCTAGCACAAGATGTGGCACTCTACATAAAATGCACAAGAGAAGGCTTTGATCCAAATAATTACAAGTTATTTGTGAAGGCTAGACACAACCCTGATGAGCTATCAAAGTTAGGAAAACTCCCATCAAAAGGTACAAACAGGAAAGCAGACGAAGGCTTAGGCTATAGCCAATCAATACCGATTTGTATCTTCATAAGAAGGTCAAGTAACAACTGTATCGCCATAGAAGATGAATCTGCTACTTCCAACAAAAGGCCTTCTGTCTTCAATCGACTTGGAAAATTGACTATAAGAACTTATGTGTTTAATAGGTTAGGTCCATTGAAAAAGAAGAATCACAAGCATCAGAGAAGCTACCTTAGAGTTACAATTCTTGCTTCACCTATGGTCCAAACGATTTCAAAAGTTTGATTCCTTCTAGAATGATGCAACGAGTATAAATTATGGTTTCGTGTAAAGAGGAACTCAAGGCAAAGGCTCACACTGTGATTTTTACCAAAGAGTGTGAGGAAGATGAAGAAAATGTAGGCTCCTTATATCATGTTACTATCGAGAGTGAGAATAATGCCTCATCTCGAACAAAGGTTGATGAAGTATTGGGAGATATTATTTTCTGTTATCACATATCTGTCAATGACAATGATCCTTAAGAAGAGGAAGATGCTGAAGATGCTCCACAGAATTTGAAGAAAGAGTAAAGACCACAATAGATCCCTTAAAGTAAGTTAACCTTGGTACTGATGAAGACCCAATGCCAACTTACCTAACTGCCTTTCTAGAAGTTGATGAAGAAATTACTTATATGAATATACTCAAAGAATATAGGGATGTCTTTGCTTGGAGTTATAAAGAAATTCCTGGTTTGAATCCTAAAGTAGCAGTCCATTTGTTGGCAGTCAAGAATGGTGCTCATCTTGTTAAGTAGGCCTAAAGTCATTTTAGGCCAGACTTGGTTCCATTGATAGAAAATGAAGTTAACAAACTTATTGAGGCAGGCTTTATTCTTGAAATCAAATACCCTACATGGATTTCAAGTATTGTTCTTGTAAGAAAGAAGAATGACCAAATTTGAGTTTGTGTTGACTTTAGGGATCTCAATAATGCATGCCCTAAAGATGAGTTTCCTCTTCTCATTCCAGAGTTGATGATTGATGCTACCACTATTTATGAGGCGTTGTCTTTGATGGATGGTTAGTCCGGCTATAACCAAATCCGCATGGCACCAAAACATGAAAAACTCACTGTATTTCATATGCCTTAAGGTATTTACTACTACAATGTGATGTCTTCCAATTTGAAGAATGATGGTGCCACATATGAAAGGGCTATGCCAAATATATTTGATGACCTACTCCATAAATTTTTTGAATGTTATGTTGATGACTTGGTGGTGAAGTCGAGAAGGAGAAGAGACCATCTGAAAGACTTAAGAATGGTGTTTGATTTGCTCCGAAGATATCAATTGAGGATGAATCCGTTAAAATGTGCCTTTGGAGTTACTTCTGGAAAGTTCCTTGAATTCATTGTAAGACATCGAGGAATTGATATTGATCAAGACAAATTTGATGTAATTTTTAAGATGCGGGAGCCTTGAAACCTTCATGAGTTAAAAAGCCTTCAAGGAAAGCTAGCCTACTTGAGGAGGTTCATCTCGAATCTAGCTGAAAGATGCCAGCCATTCAGCCATCTCATGAAGAAGGGTGCTCCATTTAAGTGGGATCAAACATGTAGCAATGCAAGTATCAAATCATACCTGGTAAAACTTCCAGTTCTAATAGTCCCTATACCTATAAAGTCATTGATACTCTACATTGTGGCACAAGAAAGGTCCGTAGGAACCCTGTTAGCTCAAGAGAATAGTGAAGGCAAAGAAAACTCTCTTTATTACTTGAGCAGAATGATGACACCAAATAAGCTAATTATTCACCAATAAAAAATTTATGTTTGGCGCTAGTCTTCTCAATCTAAAAAATAAAGCATTATTTTCAAGGTCACGTTGTTCACCTTATTTCTAGAGAAAATCCCATCAAGTTTGTTATTTCAAAACTAGTCCTTAGAGACCAACTAGAGAAAGGTGGTACCTCCAATTCCAACAGTTGGAGATTGTGTACATTCTTTAAGAAAGTTGTGAAGGAACAAGCATTAGCAGACTTCTTGGTGGATCACCCGATACCTGATAATTGAGAGTTAACCAATGAGCTTCCTAATGAAGATGCGATGGCTATTGAAATTCAACCTACTTGGAAGATGTACTTTGATGGGGCTGCACATCATGGTGGAGCTGGTACTGGTCTGGTGTTCATCACTTCACAAGAAGAGATTCTACCATTCTCCTTTACTTTGAAACAATGTTTCTTGAACAATGTTGCTAAATATCAAGTGTTAATACTTGGACTCGAAATGGCTGTCATCATGAAGCAACTATAGTTATAAGTCTTTGGTGCCTCTCAGTTGGTAATCAATCAACTCATGAGAAGGTATGAGGTCAAGAAGCCTGAACTACGCCCTTATAATGATTATGCTCAAAAGTTGATAGGATGGCTTGGAGATGTAACCCTCTAACATGTGCCTAGAATGGAAAATAAGAAAGCTGATGCTCTGGCTTTCCTAGCTTCAATGCTAACCCTTCTTGATCATACACAAGTTGCTATCTACCAAAAATAGGTAGTACCACCGCCAAATGAGTACAACTATACAAAAAATGGGCTTGAGCATCTCGTCACTATTTTTGAACCCGAGAAGGAAGATTAGAGACAACCAATTACCGACTATCTGTGTTATGGGATTCTTATAGAAAATCCAAGGAAAAGGACTAAAATTTGTCATCATGTAGCTCGCTCCCTTTACTATAAGGACACAATATATATAAGATCATTTGAGGGGGTACTGTTGCGATGTTTGGGAGAGGAAGAAGCAACAAGATATGCAAGAAGCACTGTAACATCTCAATTTTCGAAAGAGAAAATTTTCCAATTTTTGGCCCAGAGTCACTTTCTACGGATGGAAACTACGGGTCGTAGACCAGTTGACGGACCGTAGAATGCATCCGTAGAAAGAGGGTAAAATGTTTTGAAAAATCAAGTCTCCGATGTTGAGTTACGGGCTAGCATGACAGACCGTAGGTCTTTCCACGGACTGTAGAAAGGTCCCATCGAAGTGTTCCAGACTTAGTCCAGTTTCTTAGGCTCAAGTTGGTTTCTACGGGTTGGACCTACGGACCGTATAATGGTCTATGGACCGTTGATCAAAGTCGTAGAAAGTGTCCTGAATTTTGGGTTTTCTGATGTTTTCTACGGCCCAACAGGATGGTCCGTAGGAAGTCTTACGAACCGTAAGTTGGGACCGTAGACTTTATCTAGCAGTTATTTTCCAGGTGTCTTTATGTCTTTTCCCAATTCTTTTAAGTCCTTTTAATTATGACTTTGCCCCTAAATTGACCCGCTATATAAGTCTTTCTTCCCAAATTATTCCTTCATCAATTACATTCTCAAATTCCCAACTTCCCAAATAATTCTCTCTCTAGAAAGTTCTCTCAATTCTCAAGGAAGAAAAATGTCTAGGTTCCTCCATTGAAGGCCATCGATTTCTAACAATTTCTTGTGGGCTTTGTTGAGGTATGTTAGCATTCACCATTGGAGTCCTTTCCTCCAATGGGTCCCTAGTTTTCTTATATTTTCAAGGTTTAAATTCCCCAAATTGAGTTAGGGTTTTGATCAATTCCTATGGGTTCTTCAATTATGATTCAAATTGTTGATTATATGATTCCTAGTGCACGATCTAGCGTGATAAAGTAATCTAGTGCACGATCTAGCATGATTTATATGATTTGAGTAGAAATTGTATGAACCCATGCATGAGCCATGATTCCTAGTTATGAATTCATGATGAAGTATGATCCATGCATTTATGAACTTATCAAAATTGATGAAAATATGCATGATTCTACTTTATTGCATGATTCTAAGATGAATGGACATGTACCCATACTAGATAATGATTTATGAATAGCTTGCATAAGAGATGTATGTATATGAATAGCTTGCATAAGAGATGCATGTATATGAATAGCTTGCATAAGAGATGCATGTTTCATGAGAATTATGCTTATAATTGCTAGGGTGCATATAGATAATGGCATCCATGAGTTGTGAAAAGGTTTTCTTCACAATAAGCTAAGAATATGAATGTGAAAGGTTTTGTCAAATAAATTAGGGTTCATATGGTTGAAAGGCTTTCTCAGCTATGAATCAATTAGGAGTTATTCTAATGATGTAAGCTTGGGGCAAGCCCATGGTAGTTGAAACATCTTGATACGAACTTAGCTTGGATTTGGTAACCATAGATGTACCTCTTCCTTGGTTAAAATATGAATAAGCTTTATTGACTATTCCTTGGGATTTTACTTAGCACCAAGCGGGCTTTTGGTATGAAGGTTTTCATTTATCGTCCGTGGACCTTAGTAGCAATCCTTAAGTCCCATAACTACGTGCCTCGTAGGTTTTGTCTCAGATAGACACATAGCTAGTGGATCCATGTAAGCTACAGATTTATGGTCCTTACCTTGGCAAGTAGGACACCCCTTCTAGTGGTGTGGGGTAGACATCACTCCCTTTTTCGGTGTGGGGCAGACACTGGATTCCATGTTATAGCTCACATGGTGTATGTCGATTAAACGTAAAAATCCCATAATAATGAACTGGGGTACTAGAAGTATCTCACAAGAAAAGGCTTATGATATGACTAGCATGCATTGACCATGTTTATGCATTGAGTTTCTAACCCTTTTGTCAAATGATTTAGTTTGGTCATTGCATGTTCATGATGATATCTCACTAGCATGATTTCCTATATGAAAGCATCTCATTGGCATGATTTATGTGATTATATGCATTTTCTTCATACTTAGTACATTCCATGTACTAATGAATACTTGTGCCTATATTCTCTTATAATGTAGGGTCAGACAATCACCCTTCGCACTCTCGTGGTTAGTTGTTTTTAGAGTTCGAGCTATCAGCCTTGGTGAGTCCTCATGCTTCGGGGATGAAGAGTCTTTATTGCTTTCTTTACTTTCAGTTTCAGACTTGTATATGATGTACGGGTTACGTCCCGATCATTCTATTGTATGAGATGGCTTTTGAGACATAGTCAAGAGTTTCGCTTGTAAACTCTTACTTCTATGAGATTGCCTATTACTTTCTTTATTTTTGTCTTTACCTTATGTATATGTATGCTAAGTGGCTTGTGTGGGTCTTCTTGGGGTCCTATATGCAATGTCACACCTAGGGGGTACTTTGGGTCGTGACAAACTTGGTATTCAGAGCACAAGGTTTAGAAAGGTCCTAGGATGTCTCAAAGCCACGTCTAGTAGAGTCTTGTTTACAAGTGTGAAGTGTGCCACATTTATGAATAAGAGGCTACAAGATGTTAGGAAATTCCACTTCCTTCATATTCTAGAATCGTGCTTTAGAGTTTAACTCTATACGCTCCTCTCCTAATCCATGTCCTACGCTTTTCAAGATATGGTACCTAGAAGAGCTTTTGTAAGGAGGAACGTAAATGAGAATGTGGAGCAAGAGGCTAACCAAGTTTTGGTCGTTTCTTTGGCCGAATAGATCACTAATGCAGAGTTTTGAGCTGCTTTCCATGCATTTGCCCAAGCCATGACGGCCCAAGCCAATAGAGAAGTTGTGGTCCCCGTGAACCCACATGTGGGTACGGCGGCGGCAAGGGTGAGAGATTTCACAAGAATGAACCCTTCGGAATTCTATGGCTGCAAGGTGGAGGAGGATCCACAAGAGTTCATTGAAGAGGTTTACAAGACTCTGATGATCATGGGAGTGATGCTGGAAGAGAAAGCGGAGTTGGCCGCTTACCAATTGAAAGGTGTGGCCCAAGTGTGGTTTAACCAATGGAAAAGTGAGAGGGCTAGAGATGCGGGTCCTCTTTAATGGGAGAAATTTAAGGAAGCTTTTCTTGATCGATTCTTTCCTCTTGGGATGAGAGAGGCTAAGGTCCTCGAGTTCATTAACCTGAAGCAAGGTGGTATGAGTGTCAAAGAATATGCATTGAAATTCACTCAATTATAAAAATATGTGCCTTCCTTGGTGGCCGATTCAAGGGCCAAGATGAGTAAGTTTGTGTCGGGGGTGTCCGACTTGGTAGTCAAGGAGTGTAGGACTGCCATGCTTATTAAAGAAATGGATATTTCATGGTTGATGGTCATGCACAACAAGTTGAAGAAGAGAAGCTAAAGGAGAGGTCCAAAGAGGGCTAGGACCGGTGATGGTGACTTCTCAAACCAAAGGACCGGAGGACATGGCCGTTCTAAGTTTTGACAAAGGTTTTCAAACCAAGGGTTTTCAAATGCTCCTATGCCTAAGTTTGACAAGAATAGGGTGTCTAACCCTTAGCCTCAGGGAGGCAATGGTGGTGGTGATAAAACTTCAATTTCCCCATGTCAAAAGTGTGGGAAAAAGCATGAGGGGAGATGCTTAGCCGAATCGGATGGTTGCTTCACTTGTGTCAAAAATGGTCACAAAATGAGGGATTGCCCAATGAATGTTACAAAGGGAAAAGATGGTAAATAAGATGCTCCTAGTGGTTCTGGTTCTAGTGCTCCCAAGCAAAACCGATTTTATGCACTCCAAACTTGCCAAGAGCAAGAAGGTTCTCCCGATGTGGTTACCGGTACTTTGAAAGTCTTCCATCTTGATGTATATGCTTTACTTGATCTAGTGCTACTTTATCTTTTGTGACGCCATATGTAGCTATGAGATTTGATATTGCCCTGGATGTGTTGATAGACCCCTTCTGTGTCTCTACTCCTCTTGGTGATTCTATTGTGGCTAAACGAGTTTATAGGAAGTGTTCCGTCTCTTTGTTACGTAGAGTCACCTATGTTGATCTTGTGGAGCTAGATATGATAGACTTTGATGTCATTCTTGGGATGGATTCGCTTCATACTTGTTATGTCTCGGTTGATTGTAGAACTCAAGTGGTTAAGTTTCAATTTCCTAATGAGCCCGTCCTGGAGTGGAAAGGGGGAAATTCTATGCCTAGAGGTCGGTTTGTTTCTTGTCTTAAAGCTAGAAAGATGATCTCCAAGGGTTGCATTTGTCATCTTATTCGGGTTAGGGATATAGATTTTGAAACCCCTAGTCTTGAGTCGGTTCCCGTGGTAAATGAGTTTCTGGATGTGTTTCCCGATGATCTGCCTGGTGTTCCTCCCGACAAGGAAATAGACTTTGGTATTGACCTTCTTCCCGATACGCAACCTATCTCTATTCCTCCTTACAGTATGGCTCCAGCGGAACTTAAGGAATTGAAAGAACAATTGAAGGATTTGTTGGATAAGGGTTTCATCCGACCAAGTATTTCTCCATGAGGTGCTTCGGTGTTGTTTGTTCTTAAGAAAGATGGCTCTCTCCGTATTTGTATTGATAACTGGTAGTTGAATAAGGTTACCATTAAGAATAAGTACCCAATTCCGAGGATAGATGATTTGTTTGACCAACTTCAAGGTGCTAGTTTCTTCTCTAAGCTTGATCTCTGGTCGAGTTATCACCAATTGAGGGTGAGAGATTGTGATATTCCAAAGATGGCTTTTCGAACTAGATATGGCCATTATGAGTTTGTGGTTATGCCGTTTGGATTGACTAATTCTCCAGCAACTTTTATGGATTTGATGAATAGGGTGTTTAGACAATACCTTGATATGTTCGTGATTGTATTCATCGATGATATTTTGA
Source organism: Solanum appendiculatum (assembly GCA_018342035.1). Taxonomy (NCBI): domain Eukaryota; kingdom Viridiplantae; phylum Streptophyta; class Magnoliopsida; order Solanales; family Solanaceae; genus Solanum; species Solanum appendiculatum. The sequence continues at coordinate 96,303 of JAGDQO010000846.1, forward strand.
TTTACTCCCAAAGTAAGGAAGAGCATGTCGATCACTTGAGGATAGTATTGCAAATTCTTAGGGATCGTGAGTTATATGCTAAGTTCAATAAGTGTGAGTTTTGGTTGAGATCCATGGCTTTCCTTGGTCACATCGTGTCCGGTAAGGGTATTGAGGTAGATCCTAAGAAGACGGATGTGGTTAAAAATTGACCTAAACCTCTATCTCCTTCGGATATTCGTAGTTTCTTAGGCTTGCCGGATATTATAGGAGGTTTGTGGAAGGGTTTTCTTCTATTGCCTCTCTATTGACCTCGTTGACTCAAAAGAAGACTAAGTTTGTACGGTCGGAGGCTTGTGAAAGGAGCTTTCAAGAATTGAAAGATAGGCTTACTTCCGCTCCGATATTGACATTGCCGGAAGGTTTCGATGGCATCATGGTTTATTGTGATGCTTCAAGGGTTGTCTTAGGGTGTGTTCTTATGCAAAATGGGAAGGTGATTGCTTATGCTTCAAGGCAACTTAGGGTTCATGAAAAGAACTACCCTACCCATGATTTAGCACTTGCGGCAGTTGTCTTTGCTCTAAAGATTTTGAGGTACTATTTGTATGGTGTCCATGTTGATGTATTTACCGACCACAAAAGTTTCCAATACGTGTTCAAGCAGAAGGATCTAAATCTTCGACAACATAGATGGCTAGATCTTTTAAAGGACTATGACATGAGTGTCCTCTATCACCCTGGCAAAGCTAATGTAGTGGCCGATGCTTTGAGTCGGTTGTCAATGAATAGTGTTGCACATATAGAAGATGATAAGAAGGAATTGGTTCGAGATGTTCATAGACTAGCTCGGCTAGGTGGTCGGTTGATTGACTCAGATAAGGGAGGTGTGATTGTCCAAAATGGGTCGGAATCATCCTTTGTGGTGGATATTAAGGCTAAGCAAGCACTTGATCCAATACTAGTTGAGTTGAAAGAGGCTGTTCTAAAGAAGGTCAATGAAGCTTTCTCCCAAGGGGGAGATGGTGTCCTTAGATATCAAGGCCTTTTGTGTGAGCCTAATGTTGATGGCCTAAGAGAGCAGATTCTAGAAGAAGCTCATAGTTCCCGATACTCTGTTCATCCGGGAGCCACTAAGATGTACTGCAATTTGCGGAAAGTCTATTGGTGGAATGGAATGAAGAAAGATATTGCGAAGTTTGTGGAAAAGTGCCCAAATTGTCAACAAGTTAAGGTTGAACATTAAAGGTCGGGAGGCTTATCCCAAGATATAGCTATTCCTACTTGGAAGTGGGAAGATGTTAATATGGACTTCATAGTGGGTTTACCCCACATTCGCCGGAAACATGATTCTATATGGGTTATAATAGACCGTATGACGAAGTCGGCTCACTTCATTCCCGTCAAGGTGTCCTTTTCAGTGAAAGATTATGCTAAGTTGTACATTAGGGAGATGGTTAGGTTACATGGAGTGCCCCTATCCATTATCTCCGATAGAGGTACCCAATTCACTTCTCAATTTTGGAAGTCCTTCCAAAAGGGTCTTGGTACCAAGGTTAAGCTTTGCACGGCTTTTCATCCCCAAACCAATGGGCAAGCAGAGCGTACTATCCAAACCTTAGAGGATATGCTAAAAGCTTGTGTGATTGATTTCAAAGGTAATTAGGATGATCATTTTCCTTTGATTGAGTTTGCCTACAATAATAGTTACCATGCAAGTATTGGTATGGCTCCGTTTGAGGCTCTTTACGGTAGGAGATGTAGGTCTCCTATAGGATTGTTTGAGGTGGGTGAAGTTGATTTGATGGGTCCCAAATTAGTGCATGAGGCTATGGAGAAAATTTGTCTTATTAGAGAAAGATTGAAAATGGCTCAAAGTCGACAAAAGTCCTATGCCGATGTTAGAAGAAGGGATCTTGAGTTTGAGGTTGATGGTTGGGTCTATTTGAAAATTTCGCCCATGAAGGGTGTCATGATATTTGGTAAGAAGGGAAAGCTTAGTCCCTGGTATGTATGGCCATATAAAATTTTGAGACGCATTGGCAAGGTTGCTTATGAGATTGAGTTGTCTAATGAGTTAGCATCGGTTAATCCAGTTTTCCATGTGTTTCTTTTTAAGAAGTGTGTTGGAGATCCGACATCCATAGTGCCTTTAGAAAGTCTTGGAATCAAAGAGAGTTTATTTTATGAAGAGTTTCCGATTGAGATTCTAGATCGACAAGTTCAGAAGTTGAGAAAGAAAGAAGTTGCTTCCGTAAAGGTATTGTGGAGGAATCAATTAGTTGAGGGTGCTACGTTGGAGGCCGAGGCCGATATGATGTCCCATTATCCTCATCTCTTTTCTCCCGAGTCTTCCCTAGCTTAAGGTATTTAGCTCCTCATGGTTTATTTCTAAGATTCATGCGTCTTAGTCATTTTCATGTTTCCTTATGCATGCATTCATTAAGTGTTTATGACTTGACATTTTGTGATGAAGCATACTTTAGCTTGGAGTTGATCTTCCTCCTCGGATATGTGCATTATGTAGTTGCATTCATGATTTGAATCATAGATTTGTTGTTTCCCACACTCTTGTTGTTGCTAGCTAAGTTCCATTCGGGGACGAATTTTCCATAGGGGGAGATATTGTAACACCTCAGTTTTCAAAAGAAAATTTTTCCAGTTTTTGGCCCAGAGTCACTTTCTACGGACGCAACCTATGAGTCGTAGACCAGTTGACGGACCTTAGAATGCATACGTAGAAAGAGGGTAAAATATTTTGAAAAATCAAGTCTCTGAGGTCGAGTCTACGGGCTAGCAGGACGGAACGTAGAAAGGTCCTGTCAAAGTGTTCCAGACTTCATCAAGTTTCTGAGGGTCAAGTTGGGTTCTACGGGTTGGACCTACGGACCGTATAATGGTCTACGGGCCGTAGATCGAAGTCGTAGAAAGTGTCTTGAATTTTGGGTTTTCTGAAGTTTTCTACGGCCCAACAGGACGGTCCGTAGAAAGTCTTACGAACAGTAGGTTGGGACTGTAGACTTCATCCGGAAGTTATTTTCCAAGGTTCTTTATGTATTTTCCCAATTCTTTTAAGTCCTTTTAATTATGACTTTGCCCCTAAATTGACCCGCTATATAAGTCTTTCTTCCCAAACTATTCCTTCATTAATTACATTCTCAAATTCCCAACTTCCCAAATAATTCTCTCTAGAAAGTTCTCTCAATTCTCAAGGAAGAAGAAGGGCTAGGATCCTCCATTGAAGGTCATCGATTTCTAGCAATTTCTTGTGGGCTTTGTGGAGGTATGTTAGAATTCATCATTGGAATCCTTTCCTCCAATGGGTCCCTAGTTTTCTTAAATTTTCAAGGTTTAATTCCCCAAATTGAGTTAGGGTTTTGATCAATTATTATGGGTTCTTCAATTATGATTCTAATTGTTGATTTTATTATTCCTAGTGCACAATCTAGCCTGATAAAGTAACCTAGTGCACAATCTAGAGTGATAAAGTAACCTAGTGCACGATCTAGCGTGATTTATATGATTTGAATAGAAATTGTATGAACCCATGCATGAGCCATGATTCCTAGTTATGAATTCATGATGAAGTATGATCCATACATTTATGAACTTATCAAAATTGATGAAAACATGCATGATTCTACTTTATTGCATGATTCTAAGATGAATGGACATGTACCCATACTAGATCATAATTTATGAACATATGAATAGCTTGCATAAGAGATGCATGTATATGAATAGCTTGCATAAAAGATGCATGTATATGGATAGGTTGCATAAGAGATGCATGTTTCATGAGAATTGTGCTTATAATTGCTAGGGTGCATATAGATAATGGCATCCATGAGTTGTGAAAAGGTTTTCTTCACAATAAGCTAAGAATATGAATGTAAAAGGTTTTCTCACATAAATTAGGGTTCATATGGTGGAAAGGCTTTCTCACCTATGAATCAATTAGAAGCTATTCTAATGACGTAAGCTTGGGGCAAGCCCATGGTAGTTGAAACGTCTTGATACGAACTTAGCTTGGATTTGGTAACCATAGATATACCTCTTCCTTGGTTAAAATATGAATAAGCTTTATTGACTATTCCTTGGGATTTTACTTAGCACCGAGCGGGCTTTTGGGATGAAGGTTTCCGTTTAGCGTCCGTGTACCTTTAGTAGAAATACCTAAGTCCCATAACTACGTGTCTCGTAGGTTTTGTCTCAGATAAACACATAGCTAGTGGATCTACGTAAGCTACAGATTTATGGTCCTTACCTTTGCAAGTAGGACACCCCTTCTAGTGGTGTAGGGTAGACATCACTCCCTTTTTTCGATATGGGGCAGACACTGGATTCCATGTTATAGCTCACATGGTCTATGTCGGTTAAACATAAAAATCCCATAATAATGAACTAGGGTACTAGAAGTATTTCACGAGACAAGACTTATGATATGACTAGCTTGCATTGACCATGTTTATGCATTGAGTTTCTAACCCTTTTGTCACATGATTTAGTTTGGTCATTATATGTTCATGATAATATCTCATTGGCATGATTTCCTATATGAAAGCATCTCATTAGCATGATTTATGTGATTATATGCATTTGCTTCATACTTAGTACATTCCATGTACTAATGCATACTTGTGCCTACATTCTCTAATAATATAGGGTTAGACAGTCACCCTTCGCACTCTCATGGTTAGTTGTTTTTAGAGTTCGAGCTATCAGCCTTGGTGAGTCCTCATGCTTCAGGGATGAAGAGACTTTATTGCTTTCTTTACTTTCAGTTTCAGACTTGTATATGATGTAAGGGTTACATCCCGATCATTCTATTATATTAGATGGCTTTTGAGACATAGTCAAGAGTTCCGCTTGTAAACTCTTACTTTTATTAGATTGCCTATTACTTTCTTCATTTTTGTCTTTACCTTATATATATATATGCCAAGTGGCTTGTGTGGGGCCTCTCGGGGTCCTATACGCCATGTCACACCTAGGGGTACTTTGGGTCGTGACAAGCACATTCAAGAGTATGTGGATCACACTAAACTAGATCGAAGCTTCACTTTCACATAAAGAGAATGGGGTATTATTGGCCAACCATGGTAAATGATTACGTAGATTATTCTCGAAGGTGCAAGACTTGCCAATTTCACGCAAATTTCATACATCAGTTACCCGAAGTATTACGCCTAACTATTGCATCTTGGCCATTCAATGCTTGGGGAATGGATGTTGTTGGACTACTACCAAGATATTTTGGTGGACACTTGTGTATCTTGGCCACAATAAATTACTTCTTAAAATGGGCTGTAACACCTCAGACTTGGAAAAGAATGAAAATGTAGATTTTGGGTTTTAGGCATGACCTACGGTTTCCACCTACAATTGGTAGCACTTACAGATCGTAGATGACATCTGTAGGTAGTGGGAAAATAATTTTCTAAAAATCAAGTCTCAGAAACCTTTTTACGTTTCACTAGGATGGCCCGTCACCCTATGTACAAGTCATAGGTAGGTCTCGTAGGTCACTCTCAGACTTAGTGAAATTGAAGGCCTAAAGTTGGTTTTTACGATTGGCCATGTACGGACCGTAGGTAGACCTAAGAACCGTACATGGGTCCTATCGTTGGATGGTCCAAAAATCATGTTTCTGAATCTACCTACGGTTGACCAGGACGTTCCGTAGTAGGACCTATGGGCCATAGGTCGAAAACGTAGGTGAGGCTTGACAATTAATTTTAAGGGGCTTTTGGGCCTTTTCCTAATTGTTTTAACCCAATACTATGTCATTTTACCCTCTATCCTAAGCCCTATATAAAAGTTTTAAACCTCCAAACTACCCATTCACAATTCATTCTCCTAATTTCCCAAAACATGACCAAATTCATCCTCCCAAATTCTCTCAAGTCTAAGAAAGAAGAGAAGACCTAGGGTTTCATTCAAGTATCCAAATCCTCCATTTTCTTGGGCTTAAAGGATCAAGGTATGTGTGTATTCACCCATGGAGTCCTTTCCTCCATGGGTCTCCAAAGATTTGAAATCCCCAATTCAATTTTTAATTGATTAAATTAGGGTTTCAATCCAATGGATGTGGGTTTCTTCCAATTATAATTGATTTTGATTAATTAAGCTTTCTAATGCATGAATTCATGTTAATCTATGATATTTAGTTGAAATTGCATTGACCCATGCCTAAATTATGATTTTCAACTATGATCCTATGATGAACCCATGAATTATGAATTATGAATTTATGAAGATATGCATGTTTTTTTGAAGCTATTATAAATGAATAAATGATGCTTTGAAAGGAAAGTATTGATGCTATGGTTAAGGGATTTCTCACTTACTATGATGATCATGATTATGAAAGGTGTTTCTCACAAATGAAATCACATGGGTGAAAGGTTTTCTCATCTATGTTGGATTATATTTAAGGAGCTATTCTATGTTTTGATTTCAAAAATTGGATTGGTATTCATCATTTCCTTTCCCTATGTTAGATTGATAATTGAGTTTTTCCTATTCCGTTGGGATTTAGACCTAGCACGGAGAGAACTTTGAGGTGGAGGCTTAAATAGGGTAGTCTCTGGTAGCAACTTCTAGTTCCAAACTACGTACCCCCGTAGGTTTGCCTTTATTGGCCTAGCTAGTGGATCCACATATAGCATATGATATGATACAAATTCTACCTTGGCAAGTAGTTTTCCTTCTTTCAGTATGAGGGATATACCGGATTCCATCATCTAGCTCTCATGGTCTTATTGTCAGTTAAAGCTAATATCCCATAAAATGATTATGTTTTCTTCAAAGCTTTTCTCATGTCCTTTATACTAATGTATTTGACTATGTCTTATGAACTTTATGTCATTTCCTCTCTATAAAGCTTTTAAATGCTTCATTATGATCATGCCTTTTCGATTTAAGTCATTTTTACTATCATGTTCATGTTTATGTATATTTCCTCATACTTAGTACATACCATGTACTAATGCATACTTGTGTCTACATTATCTCATGAATTGCCCTCACAAGAAAGGAAATGTCCCAAAACACTCACAAAGTATTTAAAAACGTGGGACAAAAGCACAAACACTCACACTCACAATAGAACATCTCATGAACACAAATGCCACACCATAGGCTTGCCCATATTTTCAATCAACATTGACTCAACTTCATTTGGCTAGAAATCACAAAGGACTTTGTTAAGCTTGTAATGTAGGCTTAGGGAAGGTTAGGATATCATTAGGGTACAAGTGACTACACCCTCCTTGAACTCTACTCAACAATTCAACATTTTCCAACTTTTCCACATTTTCTTCACTTTCCAAACCAATGCACATTTCACATTTTCACTTTTCTCATTTTCATTCTAGATGCCCCACATGCAACCATTTTCAACTTTTGGAGGATTCAAGACTCATTTATTCACTTTCTTTCTTTATGAATTCTTCCTCCATTCATCATTCTTTTTTTATATCAAGCTCTTATGTGATAGGTATCCCTTCCATGAGTTTCCCATAACACCCCCAACTTATGATTTTAGCATCAACTTCCATAACTTCAAGTTCAAGGAGGGAAATGGTTCAAGACAGACATGTATTTTCAAAATGGATAAGGCTTGTAATAAGGTTGCCAACAAAAAGGAATTAGGCTCAAAGGGGACAACTAAGGATATATTTAATGCAAAGTTGGGATGTTTAGGCCAAGTGGACTTCAAGAACAATCAAAGAAAGACTAAGATCATTTTTCCAACCCAACTCAATTAAGACCAATATTTCAAGACCAACCGGGCAAGTTCTAGGTGGCACAAGTGAACACAAGGCATTATTCAACAACTCACCACACATGGCATGCAAATCACTCAAGATGGTTCAAAATCTTATTTCCTTTTCCACATACAAGTGGCATTGACCATTTCAACCACTAACGAATCAAAAGTCACAAAAAGAGTCATAAGAGTTGTCACAAAGTCATTCAAGAAGTGCTCCATTTTCAAAATGGAGGGGTATGTTCAAAAACACATTTTTCACAAGCAAGACTATGCTCTTAGTACCAAACAAGCCACAACCTCCCAAAAAGACGATGATTTTTCCCTTAAGAAAGTCGTCAACCAATCCATCATTGGGCAAACTCGTACATCTATTCGGGACCGGCTAATCTAACTTCACCACAAATGGTTACTCAAACTTCACCACACACATATGGCTACTCAGACTTCACCACAAAACCAACCAATGATTTACCCTTAAGAAAGTCGTCACTCTATCCATCATAGGGCATCGCCAATAAACAACATCTCCAATCAACAACACCATCACAAAATAAAAGAAAAAATAAAGAAGCTATCAAAAAAAAACAAAAACGACTAATCCAACACAATTCACAATTTCAATAAAAAATCTCTACAAGGGCATATCATCCACATAACAGAACAAACATCCAACACACCAATCCCAAGCATCCAAAATAAACATCCAAAACAAGAAATACATAACAAGAGTCACAAGGGAGGCACCCTAACTAAAAATGAAACTGTGTCCTCACAGTACAAATATCAAAAGAGAATACGAGGGGCTCCCTGGGATGTATCACTCTAAACTCAAGCTGGAGGGAAAGGTCAAGTCCTCATCATCAGAAACACAACTACCGCATAAGCTCCTAAGCTTGCCCATCATCTTGCTCTGGTACTTGCTCTTCTTCTTCCCGTGCTCTCGGAAAGTCCTCTGGCGCTGCTCAATCTTCCCCTGCCTCCGACTCACCTGCTCAAGTTGATCAGACATGGCCTTCTGTGTAGTAGCTACAGAAGCAATAATAAAGGGTGGGACACCCTCAGAGGTGGTGGCTCCAGATGAGCCAGAAAGGAGGCCAGCAACTAACTCTCTGATCTGAGCATCAACTCCATGGATCTAAGAAGAGATATGGTGCATAGTGGAAGGTCCAAACTGAAGGGGTCCTACAGAAGAGGAGGCATCGGCCTCAGAAGAGGAGGCACCGGCCTCAGAATCAGGCTCGGTGAACTAGCCAAACTGGGGGTCCAACACATCAAACTTCCTTTTCTTATGCTTGCTACCCTGGTCGACTTTCTTCTTTCATAGGTGAATCTCCTTGACTGGCTTCTTCTCCTCATCAGTAGGGAGCTTTGACACCCCAACACTGTAGCATAACTGAGTAGTCAATGAAGGGAAGATGATTCTCTTCGCTCTCCCCTGATCCAACTCACATATGTGGTCAACAATGAGCCGCCCCACATTAACCTCTAGCCCCTCCAAAATAGCTGCAATCACCAGTGCCCTGTCCAAGGTGACCTCCGTATCATGGGTGGAAGGTATGACCCGAGCACATATGATAGGGAGCCAAGTCTAGGCCTCAGCTCTGAAGTCACAGGACTCGATCCTCCTCTTGGACTCAATACACTCCGGAGGCTCTCTTTCATGTAGCTTGTCCACAAGCCATTGACTACCCAACTCTTTGTAACGGTCCAAGTACATCCTATTACCAGCATCAGGGAGACCGTATAATGTATTGATCACTACCGGGATGAACTTTACTTGCACCCCTCAGACGGTTGCCACCTCAGCTTCTCCAAAATTAGTCTCCAAGGCATTAGCATAAAACTCCGCTACCGGTGTGTGATTAGTCTTGATAGGCTCTGCAGCAAAATAGATCCACCTACTAGAAACGAGCCAGCCATAGAAGTCTGGCATCCCACCTTCAAGCTTCTCCAAACAAATTCCCTTTTCCTTCACCACAGCATGACCTAAGTATTCATCATATTTTTTGGCGCATTTAGATGACAGGAATCTACTAGCATCAAAATAGTCCTCTTCTAGAATTTCTGGTGCAATTTCGGGCATATGGGTGATGTTGTTGGAAGACATATTAAGTGCAAAGTACCTACAAAAGAAACCAACATGCTAAATTTTCTTATGGACACTTAAAAAAATGTATTAGGAAGTATTTAGGCCAAAGAAAATAATTAAAAAAGGTCTCGAGCTACGCAGTGCGAAGCTACTATTTTGGGACATAAGTAGTTTCTTCTCGGCATTCGTGGAGAAGCAGTTGCGTTTGCAGCTCAGCAAGATCCATACCTCCACATTCATGGAGGGGAAGCCGCGTTCGCAGAGCACACAGAGTCAGAGACCTCCGCGTTCGCGGAGGTTTCATCGTCCCCAGAAAGTAGAATTCATTTGGGCATTTAGTCGAACACTTGGAGGGCATAAAGTTTTCACTTCAATTTCTCATAAATCTACCCCCAATCAAGCCCCAAAACACATACAACAACCCACAATACAACCAACACGAATTCTACCCCATAAACCAACAATTAAGCATAACAAATTAAGTTCAAATCAAAAGTAAACATTAAAGCATCATTGTACTATGTTTCACTTACAAAAATAACAACAAGAGAGGGGTAGAAATCATACCTTGAGTGTTGATGCCACCCATAGAGAAATCACTTCGAAAGAAAATTAGATGAGGAGGAATTTTGGGGAGTTTTTCAAGTCTTAAAAACTGAAGGAGCAAAAAGGGGTATATATTTTCTGTTTTGAAACTAAAGTGCCCTTTGCAATTCTGACTATTAAAATACCTAACCTTTTGCATTTGCGGACGTCTGGGTGCGTTCGCGCCCATGGGAGAAATATTGACCTCCGCGTTCGCGGTGAAGAGGCTGCGTTCGAGGAGGGTCTGCCACTTTGACTTCCGCGTTTGGGGACTCCCTTTCGCATTCGTGGAGAGTACCTGATGCCTAAACCCCTGACAGCTTTTTGGAAATTTAGGAGATGGCTTGGTCCATTCGACAACTCACCCAATGTGTTTTGGTGATCTTCAGCTCCCAAAAAGTGTCCCTACACCCATTTTGAAGGTAGTTCAACCCCAAACTTCAATCCCAAGTGAGTTTTCACTTCCAAACCTGTTCAAATCACTTTCAAACACTTTGAAATCATGAGGATTAGTCAAAAATAGAATCCTAATCTATCCTAAAAATCAAAGAAAACTCAGAGTTAACTAAGAATTAAAATTTTAGGATACTAATGCGTTTCCTCCCATCAAGCGCACAATTTAATGTCGCGGCGCGACGCGAGTTACATTACCCTTTCTGTTTTCACTTCGAGGCAATGCACCTTCTCCCCAATTTTGAAGCATTTTCTCTTCAAAGAGCATGGGGATGTCATGACGGAATCACAACTTTCACTCGATCTCTCCACTTCGAAGATTTGAATTTCTTGCCTAACTTCACATCATTTTTTCATGGAGGAGCATTGGGCAATAGTGATAGGGTCACTAGGACATTCTAGCATCGAACTTCATAATCCTTGGCCCTCAAAAGAACGACACCTTTACTTTCAAATGAACTAGAGTTGACATATATGATCTTTTTGGCTTTTTCTTGGAACTCTAGTATCATTTCTTTGATTTTGGCATCTTGGAATTTTATTTTCTTGGCTTTGTTGCAAATACCCAAGATTTCATCCATGTTAATAACACCGCCTTTTTTGCGAGACTCTAACTTCAACGCGTTTGTTTTGACCACTGGACAAGGAGCATTACATACTCCAACTCTTGATCTCACATTGGCCTTCAAAGTAGCAATTTCAAACTCGAGTTGGATCATTTCATGGCACCGAGTTAAGTGCAACTTGTGAAATTCATCCCTTATTTGGAACATTAGATCTCTTAGCCTCACACCCTTTGCAAGTCGTTAAGACAAGTACAAGAGCCAACCTTGACTCACAACACCCATCTCTTCACACATCTATCTCTTCATCTAAAGAGGCATCCACACAACAATTTCGAACATGAAGTCCTCCACAACAAGGCCATGGGTCATCAACATAGGGCTTGCAATCGCCAAACCTTATTTCTTCACAAGAAGCCATAAAACTAAATAAAAACAAACAAAGACAAATATTCACTATTTGGATAAAAACTAGTAAACTATAAATTCTAAATCAATTCAATACGCCAAATTATTCCCCGGCAGCGGCTCTTTGAGAACGCTCAACTACACTCTTATGATTCGAACTGTAGGTGGTCGCTGACAAGTATAAACTCAACGATGAGTTGGGGTCGATCCCAAGAGGAACAAAGTGTAGGCTATTGAAGAAATAAAGAATTACAAGCTACTAATTTGAACACGAAATAAAAGATACAATTACAATATGAAGATATCAAGTGACAATTTAGGATAGGGGATGGAGGAAAACAAGGGCCAAAGCCTTTTCAAGCAAGAACACCAATGGGATTTGGGAATGGGAAGTCAATCAACACCTATACGATCCATTGCATACTAGCATCATACAATATTAATTAATCATGGGTAAAATCTTATATTCCATGGAATCTAAATTATTCACCTATTTCTCTCGAACATTGGCAAATACTTCTCAACTAGTTCTTTCGAACCTAGTCAAGTGACAACATAACTAATTCAATTATAGGCATTGCAAGGAATCACTATTTCTAGCTATCATCCGGTATAGGAGTTGGTACACCTTAAAAAATGCACCAATCAACCTTTCCCAACTTCAATTGACTCTCACAAGCTCAATCAAAGTAAACGGGCAAGTTCTAGGAGTGATCAATTCCATAGAAAAATAATTAAAGCATGAAAGTGATTGGATAATCAAAAATCCATTTCATGCATGAGAAAATATTCAACTAATTACAAAACCACAAAGTAAAGATTAACAACCCAAATATTTTTTATCACTAACACAATATCAAAATCACCTAATAACAACTACACCTAAGATTTAAGCATTACAAAGCGAAGAGTTGAAGAAAGGGTGAAAAATAGTTACAAATCAAGCTTTCAATCTTCACTCTAATGGTGTTTGTTGTGGAAACTTGCCCTCAAAGCTATTACTTAGTTCCAAGCCTCTATCAATTCTTTGGTGTTTTTCAGTATATCCCTCCAAATGGCTGAGTCTCAATGTTTATTGTGAATTAGGGTCAAAAGGTGAAATTCCAAAACTGTCAAGATGTCAAGCACATTTTCTTCTCCGTGTTCACGGATCCAAGCAAGCTTGTGCTCTGCATTTGTGGAGGAGTTGACTGCATTCGCGGTTCATGAAGGACTAAAGCTCCACGTTCGCGGATCAGTTGATCGCGTTCGCGAGAACATTTTGCTGCCAGTTCCAAATTCTCTGCTTTAGCTCTATTTTGCATCAATTTCCATTCTTTTCCTTCAAAACTCGTTGCGAACCTAAATATACATGAATCAACCATATTCATCGGATAATTAGTCTCTTTCTCTACTTGAGTGCCACAAAACCATAAGAAAAGAGCTCCAAATGAGTGAAAATCACCCACTCATCACGCAACCCACTCAACACACATCTATGCATGAGAGTGAAAATGGTAAGAACTAGGCTCCTGCGCTTCCTGAAGAGAGAGGGAAGCATAAAGTTGGGGAGACTCCAGTCAAGGCAACTGATTCCGACAACTAGTCTATAGACTTCTCATTAACTGAGAGTTAGGAGGAGATTGAGAGGATCCCAACTCCACTGTATAGGACTGCATCTGAGTCTCAGGCTACTCAAAGAAGGCATAGTGAAATGTGCTCCAAGTCCATTCATGATCCATTGGCCAATGCTTTGCCTCAGGTAGTCCCTATAGTTGCTCCGCGTGCTAAGAATAGGCAAAAAGTTATTGGGTTGCGGATGATACTAGAAGACAAGTGGCTATCTATAGATGGGGTCATGGATAGTTATCAGGTTGTTTGGGATACTATATGTTACCACGGGTTTGAGAGATCTACCCAAGAACGGGCACCTTATGTCCTTACTTGGGTCCGCGAGTTCTATGAAGCCTATGCTCGATTTCTCCCGAAAAAGGGAAAGGGAGTTGTGTACATGCCAGTTGAGGAGGTTGAAGTGTGGGGAAATATGGATCGATGTAGGGAAGCGACAATTGATGAGGCACTGGGCTGCAAAGATAGAGACACGAGTTCATACACTGAGAGGATGCAATATCCTCTTGACAAGTTGAGGGGATGGTTGTCCCCACTCTATTTGATGTGACACCCTCATGGATTGTGAATGGGTAGATATTGAAAAGAAAGATTTGAATGTGGTGGCTAGATATTGGTTTGGGTTCATCAGCAGCACATTGATGCCTTCTAAAAATGAGTCGATTCTCCGACATACCAAGACTATTTTATTAGGATGCATCATCTCTAGGGAGAGGCTAAGTCTTGGGTCTATTATCATCAAGGAGAAGCTCTTGAAAGCGAGGTAGCAGCAAACCTCATTGCCATTCCCAATTTTGATCACACAGTTGTGCCAGTTGACTGGGGTCTCATATGTGGAGGCTACTCATATAAGAGTTACTCCAGCCTCCTCTAGTGACATTCGATGGATTGAGTTTGACTATTTGAGAGATGACGCGGCTAGGAGGAAGTCAGTGACAGTCGAAACTACTCCAGTGATGGACCTTGCTACCTTGGAGGGTAATCTTGCACCTCCCGCTCCTACTATGGAGCCCTCAGGTATGGCTACACCTTCTTCTTCTACTATGCCTCCCTCTACATCCTGGCCACCATTGACACAAGCCTTAGTTTATCATATGGGTAGACTTTCCCACTTAGTGGATGTTAGAGCCTCTTATCATGAGAAAGAGGTCCCTACCATGATTGTTGCAACCATTGAGGTTGCTCTTGCCTCTAATCAGGATGAGGTAGCAGATCAACGCATCCCATTGACCGATTATAGGGTTAGATTGGACACCCTTACTACTCGGGTTGAGGAGTGTGAGAGCACTGGGGGTGCTTCTGAGGAGGTGACACCCTTGAAGGCTGATGCTGTAACGCTGAGGAAGGATGTGCATGAGCTTAAGTCCACAGAAATTACCATGCTATGGGTCGAGGTACCCTTAACCGATGTTCCGATGACCGAGCCTCCTTCAGTTCCAATAGTGGCTGAGTTAGTTGCTGCAGCTAACAGAGTTCCTAGTGTGGCTGACGAGGATTCCGACACTACGAAGATGGATGAGGAGGAGTTTGTGAGAGATGAGAAGAGGAGCGAGGACACTTATGCAGATTTGCTGGACTTAGATGATACATTTATGCAGGCAGCTATGAAGCACTCTCTCAGGGAGACTTCCGTCATTGATTCGAGTAGGGCCCATCCTCCAAACCCTACTCCCCCCTCATTTCTGTAGGCAGTGATGCCCCAATTGATGATACTCTTGTTGAGACACAGAGCCAGAGTTCTCCTCAGGCCTAGCCTGACAGGGGGATCCTTATCTTATCCTTACTTTTACGCATTTATTTTATTTCGCATTGAGGACAACACTGCTTTCTTTTTGGTGAGTGAGGGAACTTACAAGTTCCTAGCCATTTTTTGTTGTGTATAGCTAGTTTGTTTTTCATTTGGGTTGTATTAAATATTAACTTTTTGTTTTGGTTTAGTGGTATATAGTTCATTTTTGGTTTTAAATCTTAGTGATGTTTGTTCTGCTTCTCTATTTCCCCGAAATGGTTGTGAGTTGATGATTGAAAATCTTGCACTCTTATTGTGAACATTCAAGTATCGATCATGATCAATATTGATGTCTTAGATAGTGCTTTTGATGAGAAGTGTGTTTGTGTAGGTTCTATGAGGCAATTAAATATGCATGACTCTTGCATGAACTTCTACCATCTCATTGTGACTTGTTGCATTTCAATTCTAAGACTTGCAATGAACATTGCACGTAAGCTTAAATTTGTAGAGTTATGTCCAATGATTGTGTTGGAAGTGCCTTGTGTGGTGAGGTTTACTTGAAAGGCATCATGTAGATTCCTAGAATTTGCCTTGTTCTAATTGTTTAAAACTTTGGTGAATGTGAGAAATGACCTTAGTCACAAGTTTTGAGAGTGAGCCCAATTATCATACCTACATTGTGACAACCTTGTGAGGATGTGCACTCATTTTTTGCACTATTTGAGCCTAATTCAGTTTTTTTGGAAAACTTGTTGAAACCTCTTGGCCTAAAAATGTCATTCCCTTCTCCCTCAAAAATCCTTGTTGAAGCATTGGTTTATATGAATAGCCAACTTAGGTTAAAATCCTAAGTTGGGGGTGTAGTAAGGAAGGAGGAAATAATTCCTAAAAATTAATTATTGATGTGCATTGTGAGAGCATGGAATCATCTTTGATGCGAGGGCACTTGAAAACTTTTGTTGAAGCATAGCTTTGCATCATGAGTGAGAATTATTGAGAATGGACTTAGATTGATAACAAGAAGTAATCATTTGAGGACTTTTGTGCATGATTGAAAATTGTATGGACTTGAAATTAGCCTTCTGATAGCACTTGCATGTTGGCTCTCAAGAAGCACTATTTTTAGACACCTTTGTTGAACTGATTGAATTCTGAAATTACTTCAGGACAAGCAAAAGTTAAAGTTGGGGGTGTTGATGAATCAGAGATTTTGGACTCATTTGAGGTTTTTTAGTTCACCAGATAGTGTCCTCAATGTCATTTTATGTCCATATCTGATGTTCAATTGTTGATTTGTACCTATAAATTATTAAGGACAAGGCAAGGACAAATACATGCAAAATGAAGCCAAAAACAAAGAAAAACAAAGAAAGTCCGAAGCTGAAGCTCGCAAAGAGCACTTGGTGACTCACCAAATGTGCCTGACCTCGCTGAAAGTAAAAGAGTTCTAAGTTAAAAGCTCAAAGCAGGTCGGTGAGATGATGAATTATTCGGCGACTCACCAACCAAGTCAGCGAGGTGATGAGAGATCGTCGAAAGTGCCAGAAAGTTTTGCTGAAATAAGAGAACAACTTGGCGAGAAGAGGTGGTATTCATTGATTTTCCAATTGTGAACAGCGATGCCCATCGAGCTCGCCAACTATGGTTGAAACACCTGAAGTCTGAAGTCAAGGAAGGATCAACGAGAAGTGGAGTTAGTCGGTGACTCGCCTGGTGTGTTGGCGAGCCCGACTAATATCTCTGAATGAGCTTGGCATTACAATTTTTGTTAACTTTTGAGTAGTTATAAATAGCTGACAAGAGAGACAAAACTCACCTTCCATGCTCTGAAATTACTGTAGACAAGAACATCTTGAGTTATTGAGTGTTAGGCATTTTTGTTATTCAATTTTGAAGGTTTTTGATTTGGGTTTGTTGACATTTGAAGTTTAAGCCTTCATACCCAGATGGTGGACAATGTTTTTGGTATAATTTCTGTTAATTTTGTTATATGTAGCTAAAACCTCGATTCTAGGGGTGTGTAAATGAAGTTGGGTATTGATTAAAATAATGTGTTTTTGTATATCGCTCAGTTTTATATTGATTTCCATGGATTCAAACTGATTATAATGGTTTAATATATGATTTAAGGTTGCAAACTTGAATCTAGTCTATATCTTCATGTGTTGCTTGAAAAAGAGTGTGTGAAGTGGATTTTTAGTTTGATACTAGCATATTATTATGATTTCTATGTTTGCTTGAAATAAGAAATTTGGGGTTTATTTCTAAATGCTAAATTTGCTTGAAAAAAAAGAGATCTATGTTAAGTTAATATATTGTTTTGCATGTACTACATGAGAGGCTTGAAAATAGCTCTTATTATAAACAATTGTGATTGAGATTGATCTAGCCTATCCATGAGAGATTAGTGTTGTTGAGCAATCACATTGACCCCTATTTGAAATTGATACCCACTTCCACACACTCTTAGATTACTTCTCTACTTGCAAATTACTCGTGTTTATTCACTCTTGTTAAACAATTGGTCACTAAATCATCTTAAATTGATAATTTGAAAAATCTTGATTTATATTATGTTAAGCGCTGGTTACTACCTCTCTACAAGATATTAGCTCACGATTTCACTTCGTAATTGAATTCTTACTTAAACTGTTTCCTGTAGAATTTGCCTGACCTCATATGTTGGGTTATTATATTGCTAAAGATCGCCTACTTGTTGCCTTGTAAGACGAGTAATCTGAGCGTTATCATCTACTCATATTGTAAGCCATTTAGTGCTTGATTTACCAACAGAAAGAGATAAATGATCATCAAATTTCTCACAGACATTTGATTTGCCCACATCAGCATGACCGCATTGACGATCGTGTGATTTCAATTCAAAAAGTTTATAAAATTAGTTTTTCTATATTTGTGGAGCCATAGGAATATGATTTCCCACTTGACGAAACTAGCAGAACACAAACATCTGCTCCGGTTAGAGTTGAAAGCTCATCGGCTTTCTCGAACAACATTTTTTTCCTTTGAGAGAATGTAATAGCGCGCGCTTCCTTTGATTCTAATTTTCTTTTGCGATGGAAAAGAGGACTAGCAGGGGTGAATGGATTTGATTGAATCAAAGGAAGTGCGCGCTGCTACTTTCTTGCAAAGGATAAAAAACTTATTTGAGAAAGCGGATGAGCTTTCAACTCTGACCGGAGCAGATGTTTGTGTTCTGATCTTTTCACCAAGTGGAAAACCATTTTCCTATGGCTCCACAAATATAGAAAATATAATTGATAAATTTTTTGAATTGAAATCACACGATCGTCAATGCGATTATGCAGATGTGGGAAAATAAAATGTCTGTGAGGCATTTGATGATCATCTATCTGTTTCTGTTGTTAAATCAAGAACTAAATGGCGTACAATATGAGTAGACTACTTAAATTTCAATTCTATTCTAATTTTCATTCTAAGAATCTCTTGATTTATATGCAGAACTTTCAGAAAATACAACATGCTTGTTAGATTGACTTTGTTTGCTACCAGTTCATTTGAAAGGGGATTAGCATATGCTCAAAGGAACAAGCTTTATGATAATGCCAAGCTGTTAAATAAATACTTGAGTATCCTTGAGATGTTTTATTATTAAAAGAAAAATGAGAACTTCTTGTTATAATTGTCTCTTAAAAATTTTCTAGTGCTAGTTTTCATTTAACTTTGATCAGGTCTCTAAAACAGCATGGTGTTTCTGATGGAGAGGTATTGAAGATTTTGACTTGTTAATATGTTGGTCTTTTACTCGTTATAGTGTTTTCATATCTCATTTTTGTATGGATACAACTCTGCATGATTGCCAACTTTCATTTGGAATCCGCTAATCAAGTGTTTGCTATTGTTCCCTCATTTAAGGTATAGACTGTACTATTATGAATATTTATTTTTCTCTAATGACATTTCAAGAGTTGAGGTTGTTTTGGGTGTTGAGGCTGCTTCCTACTGCTGCTATTAATTGAATTTTAAGTTTGACTAGATAGGACGATAAAAGATATAATTAATTTCTTAAAGAACCTTCTATACATGTTCATACTTACAAAAGATTGGAGGAAACCAGTTTTTTTCCCTTAAATTGTTCCTTCGACGATGAAAATGGTTTATGCTAATTTATGTACAAAGAGTTAAGATATGACTACTACTGTTAGTTTAACTTACTTTGCGAAAAGCTCCAGACTAAACAGAGCAAGCTCAGAGCTCCCCTCGAGAATGTGTTGGCTGAATTAGCCAAACTTAGAAGGGCAGCCTAAATGGCTCAAGAAGAGCATTTTATAGTAATGTCTTTATTTTAGTTTTGACTACCAGAAGATGATTTTTTAAGGCAGTTTACTTACAACCGTCATTTACGCTAAATGCAAGTATTTGTTCAAAGGGTTATGCATTTGTCTATAAAGGCCATGCCCAACAGTTGAGTGGCCAGCAACCCATGTTGCCTTTCTTCTTTTTCTATCTTTCTTTTGCTCTAGTTATTAGCTAGGATTTTCAGAACAGTTGAGCAGCCAACAACTTTAATTATGCAGAAAAATGGAAACAAAAACTTGAATGAATGTAGCCTTATTCTTGTGTTAACGCAAAAGCTTTCTGTTAGATGACTGAAAGGGTTTAGACCCTATATTGTTACAAAATCAGTTTTGTCTTAAGTTAATACATCTTTGTTCAATTTTTCCAGTCATTATAGTTTGACGAAACTATCAGTCTATCACGTTACTGACTGAAGATAATTTTGATGGGTGATATCACATCTGAATTTGAAACTTTAATATATATAATGTGTAGTAAACTAACAACCCTACCCACAATTCTCTAAAATATATTTTGCATAGCCCTTTGATATGTGGCACCAGCATTCTTCAAACTGAAAGGCATCACTTTATAATAGTAAATACCTTTCGTTGTGCGAATGCAGTGAGTTCTTCATCCTTTGGTTCCATACAGATTTGGTTATAGCCGGACGAACCATCCATAAATGACATGGCCTCATAACCAATGATAGCATCAATCATAAACTCTCGAATGGAAATAGGAAACTCATCTTTAGGGCATGCATTAATTTGATCCCTAAATTCAACACAAACTCAAATTTGTCCATTCTTCTTCCTTATAGGAACAATACTTGAAATCCATGTAGGATATTTGACTTCACGAATAAAGTCTTCCTCAATGAGTTTGTTAACTTCATTTTCTATCAATTGAACCAAGTCTGGCGTAAAACTACTTTGGGCCTGCTTAACAGGACGAGCACCATTCGTTACCGTCAACTAATGGACTACTACTTTAAGATTCAAGCCAGGAATCTTATATATATATAAAAGAGAATCTTAGACCTGCCTATGTGGCGTCCTCACATATCAAGATTCTTATTTAACCTTTCTTAAAAGTCACAACTCTTTAGAAAAGTCAGAACTCTTCATAAAAGCCACAACTTTTCATAAAAGTCACAATTCTTCACAAAAATCACAACTTCTTACAAAAGTCACAACTCTTGATTTTCCATTCACACCTTTTAAAATCCAACACTTAATTCCAAGGCACCAAAAGAAGAAAGAATAAACAAAGAAAATTGATTTCAATTGCCATGTGACATTACTACTCTTGCGCCTCTCAGTCCACAACTCATAACGTTGCTGAAATGGTTGAATTCATAACATTTGGTTCTTTAGTAAACAAAACGTCTATTTCTGCCAATATTATTTGTAGGTTTTTTTTCGCTATTGGGGAGTCGAATTCAAATACATTAATTATGCTTCTTATGAAGTGTAGCTCATTCCTCAAAGTTCTCTTCTTCCTATTTCATGAAGCTTAATATTTTATTGCAAGTCATAGTAAGTCATGTAACTATTGCAATTTTTTTTGCTATTTTGGTGACTTTTTCTTAACTCTGTTAAAAATCATAGCAAGGATGATTGAAAATTGATTTCCTCTTTTGTCCCTTTCTAGAGGTTTCTTCATATACTTTTTTGAGAAAATTGATTGTTGGTTGTGCTATAAAGAACAAATATGTGATAACTAATATGGAACCAATGGTAAAGTTTTTTAAAAGAACCAAACAAATTGCTCTTTTGCTTGCCACATTTATTATATTATTCTGATTGTTTTATCTTAGATACAAACATTATGTATGCCATTGCACTCTTCCTAGAATATTAGTATAGAGACAATTAGTCCACTTATTTTATCACAAGCTGACTGATTCGCAATATTTCTTCCTCTCTTCATTTTGGGCATAATTAGAGATCAATTAAAGATCATTTTTTGTGTAGTGATAACTCTTTCTATTGGCTTCTTTCAGTTAAATTTGTGAACTGTAAACTTGGATACAACCGGTAGACTATCTTTTTGAAAAATATGTTAAGCAACATACCTTTTTTCTTCTTGATTGTTAGGAAAGTAAGGATGTCTTTATTATTATTCGTGGTTATTTGTGAGTTCAAGTGCCTACAAAATTGTGCTTTGAGATTTTAATATGTTATGTACCAAAATTTTGGTTTAGAATATACCGTTGTGAATAGTTCCATTCAGATGCCACTTATTTCTTGATTGATCATTGCATTTATTCTTTTAACTGTATACTATAACCATAACAATAACTATTGTTGAATTCCGAATAATTAAGTTGGGGCCGATGATGTGAAACCTAAGCAATAGTAATGACTGTTCTAAGAGAATGAGGAAAAACCTTTATGATGTTAACAATTTTAAGGACATTTTTGACATACACATGATACGGCATACTATCATAAAAAATAGATTGATGGAGGTTCCTAAGAAAGGAGCCGAAGGTCCTCCATTTGAATTTAGTTAAGTTTGTTCTTGTATGGATGTGATGTTCCACTTTACTTAGGAGTGTTGTTGTTAGAGGCATTTTGGTCTCTTCTTTAACGTTTGATGTTATTCTTTATAACTTCCTTGAATTTAGAAAATTTCGTTATTTCTGACCAACTATTTCCATGGATATTTTCTTAGACTTCTTTCTTATATTTAAAATATCTGCATGACTCATAATTTTTGTGCAACAACAATAAAAATTGAAAAATTATAGCACTTTAAGATTTTGTTCTCTTCTTTACTGTCTGATGTTGTACTTTATAACTTCCTGAAATTTAGAAAATTTCATTACTTCTGACCAACTATTTCCATGGAGATTTTCTTAGAGTTCTTTCTTATACTTAAAATCTCTCTATGACTCATAATATTTGTGCAACAAAAACAAAAACTTAAAAATATAGCACTTTAAGATTTTGGAGGAACACTTTTCCTTAAGATAAAATGTTCTTGATAATAAAGTGTATGTATCGAAAATATGGATATTACCGAATAATCATATGTAAGCTTAATAAAATAGTTCAATCCTGTGTGAAGCACGGGAAATTTACCTAGTTTAATTTCTTTATAACTCTAAGCGAAGACATCCCTATATTCTTTGAGTATATTCATATAAGCGATTTCTAAATTAACTTCTAGAAAAGAGCTAAGGTAAGTTGGCCTTGAGTCTTCATCAGTGCTAAGGTTAACTTCCTTTAAGGGATGTATTGTGGTCTTTACTCCTTCAAGTTCTGGTGAAGCATCGCAAAAATCTTCCTCTTCTTGAGGATCATTGTCATTGGCATATATGTTATATGGCATGGGTTTCTGAGAAATAAACAAAGAATTAAACTTTTGTGTGGATTGAGATGAAGAGTGGGATTGATAGAAGCTTAGATGTGGGAAGGAGAGTTGTGCTTGTGCGTTGCTGTGAAAGCTTTGAGAGATTTCTCAAGAACTAAACTCTTGTGTTCATATTAATAAGGCATGTGATGCCTACAATTTTACTATATATGTGTATGGTAAATTATCAATATACCCCTTAATGTTGAAGAAGATTTAGAGAAATGATAATCCTGCTAAATAAAAATAAATTTGACTAAGTGGATGATATATATATGTTGTCATTTCTCAAATGAATCTTGTGGCTAATAGGTGAAAGATTGGGTGTTAGATTTTTGTGGTACCAAGATTATTTTGTGCTCTACACCCAAATTGGAAAAGAGGAATATTTATATGTGGTTGTGATTCTAGAACTACTCAAGTTTTTAAAATGAAAAAAATCTTCTTATAAAACTCACATTTGAAAATATTGGCATTATTTGAGGTGGTACTTGATTTTTTAGATGGGTTCTTGTGGAATTATTAGAAAATGTTGAATGAAGATCTTATTTAAATATGTTAACAAACATTGTTATGGGAAGATGAGTATTTTTAAGCATGATTTATTTGTGTCTAATATTTTTCAAGATGAAAATGCTAGCACTTATATTTAGTGGATTGATTCATTTGTTTTGTGACATACTAGACTTGTATATTTTAGGCATAATACGAAAACATGACCCTTAACTTGGCTTCGGCTGGTAACTATGACCTTTAACTTTTGGTGTGAACAAGTAGGCACATAAACTTGTATAAAAATAAATAAATAAATAGACACATTTGTCCTGCATGACAATTTTGTGTCGTACGTGGTGTCCTACGTGTATTATGTCGCGTAGGACACGTGTGCCTACCTGTTCAATTTTATACAAGCTTAAGTGTCTACTTGTGCACACCCAAAGTTAAAGGTCAAAGTTGCCAGCTAAAGCCAAGTTAAGGGTCATGTTTATATATTATGCATATTTTAATTAGTTTACCTTACTTTAAGAGTATACAATTATTGTTTCTATAAATTTTTAAGTGTGAGAATTGTACTGAAATTGAGCATACTAAGAAAGTATATGTTTGGGTTTGTAGTATTTAAATTGTTAAAATTAATTCTTTACTAGAGGTAGAAAATATTGTTGTATCACATATACAGATCTCTAGACATACAAAAGTTTTTTTGTTGAGAATAAAGATGAGTATTTTCATATTTTAATGTATAAATTTTATGTTGCATACAAAGTTGAAAACTTTATAAACGTTGGAAAAGTTATATGTCTATTATGAAATATTTGAAAGTGTAGGGGTGTCTTGAAAAGGTTGTACTACATGATCCTAAGACGAGAAAAATAGGATCTATGTTTTTGATTCTATGCTAATACAATGTTGTATATACATATTTGTGGTAATCAGCTGTGATGTGATTGAATACAACACTAGAGTTGAAAAAATAAATAAAGTATTATCGAGTTTTTTAAAAGTTATAATATTTCTCATGTTCGTATTGTTGAATATTTTCACGACCTAAAGTAACCCCTAGACGTGACATGACGTATAAGACCCCGAGAGCCCCTATACAAGCCACTTAGCATACATCATACAAGATAATAGAGTTAAAGAGTTCAAAAGACAGTTTTATATCTTAAAGAGTTGACAAAATGTAGCGGAAGTATAACACAGTCTCAAGCAATCTAATACATGATAAGAAAGGTGATTGGGACGTAACCCATACATTACATACAAAAAATATGAAAGAAAAAGAAATGAAAGCAATAAAAGAAGCCTCGATCCTCGGAACATGAGGACTCACCAATCTTCAAAGCTCAATATGGGGTCACTAGCCACAAGTATGCGGAATAGAAGCGTCTGATCCTACATTAGTGAAATAATGTAGGTAAAAGTATGTGTTAGTACATGGAATGTACCAAGTATGATAGCAATGCATAAGAATAGTGAAATCATGCTAAAAGGGACTTTAAATGACATGCAATGACTAAGCTAAATCATAAAATAACTTGTTAGAAAACATAAGTCAAAATCATGGTCAATGCAAGCTAACATCTTTAAAACCCATTTGAGATACTTCTAGAAGTAACCTTAGTTCATTATTGTGGAAAGTGAGCCTTAACCGACATAGACCATGTGAGCTATAATATGGAATCCAGTGTCTATCCCACACCGAAAAGAGATGTCCTTACTTGCCAAGGTAAGAACCATAAACTTCTAGCTTAAGTGGATCCACTAGCTAATGTCTATCTAAGACAAACCTATGGTGGCACATAGTTTATGGGACACGGGTAATCGCCACTTGTCCACTCGGTGCAAAGCATAATTCCCACGGATAAGTCATTAACCTTAACTTGTCTTATCATTAGGAGACATGGATAATCACCGCTTGTCTTATTATTAGGGGACATGGGTAATCGCCGTTTGTCTTATCATCCATGGAAGGCACATCAACTAGCCAATCCAAGCTAGAATTCATAGAATAGCTCCTAGTTCTTGATTCAAAGTTTAGTTGAGGAAGCCTTTAAACCTTATGAATCCTTTGTGTGAGAAACCCTTTCACAATCATGTGTTGAGTAGTATGTGAGAAATCCTTTCACAAACAACAACAACAACATAGATACTTCATTCTAAAAGCAACCTTAGATCATCATCAATTTCATAAAGGAACATGCATATCTTTATAAAATTCATCCTTTGATCATTCATAAACTTCATCATGGAATCATAGCTTAGAAATCATGAATCATACATATATATATATATATATAACAAAAGCTCAAGTCATAATATATAATTAAGTCCGACAATATACCTTATTGTCAGCAACCCTTGTAAACCCGTGAGTTTTTGATGAACCAACTCCGTTAAAGTTTTTAGTGGAATTTAATAATCATCATAATAAAAAATGATTTTAAAAAATTAGAATTTTGCAAGCAATCGCGACATTTCTTATTAGAAATGCATTAAACTCTTAATTTGGTTTTAAAATGTAAAGTGCAAATATTATTTTTTTATTATGATCAAATGGAGAGTGGAAATTGTGTTTACAAAAATTAACTGATTGTTTTATTGTTTGACCTATAATGTCTTGTCTAAAAATTCAAAAGAACGTATCATCCACGCAGACATTCACCTCCTGTGGTGGTAGGGGGTTTGAGAGTCCCAATTCAAGTCTACACCCAGCGGAGACATGGTATTCAGAACTATGAGTGGCCCCAAGCTAACCCTTGGCATAACATATCAAAGAATATCATTTTGAACTAATGCGGAAGTAGAAACATATGCTTAATAAGTCTCAATAAGGATATCAATAAATCTATGATAACTGAACAACTAATGTCCGAAATAAGTCTTTAATATTTAGACGAAAGGAAATAAGTTTACCGGGACATGGCCCCCAGTTACCTCAAACCAAATAAACAAAGAAACTTCTAAAATATTACTAACAACTATTCTAGAAAGTCCCCGAATAAGGAGGACTCACCAACTGCTGGCTGGAACTGCTACAATCTCACTAGCCATGAGTCTAAGTATGGGCGTCGAAATCTACATCATAAAAGGATGTAGCGCAGAGAAAGGTATACGTCAGTATGTGGAATGTACTGAGTATGTAAGGGCACCAACATACTCATATAAAGTAACATATGGAGAAAACAATGGAATAAGGTTTCTAAAAAGTGAAGTCATAATCATAATAAAGGGACTGAAAAGAAATAGTTGAAATCCATTTATAAATATCAGTTTTTAGACCTTATTTCTAAAGCATATACATTTTTTTAGTCTAAATCAGTAGTCTTGCATAATCTTATACATAAAATACCATATTAAAAATGAACCATATAAACTTAAAACATATCATAAAAATGCGTAAGTGGGGAATTTTTTATAACTGTCATACACCATGTGAGCTCATGAAGTCCAATAGCTAACCCAGTTAGGAGGGCTGACTTATACCTTGCCTGAGTATAAGAACATATCATATCTATTTGGATCCACTAATATGAGCCTCTCGGGGCCAAAAGGTCAACCGACAAAATGGTAAAACATAATCCTACGTTGGCGCGTAGTTACAAACCTTGGGTTTTCTAAACTCGCGTCCTCTCGGTACTAAATAGTCCTTCCAAAATAACATATATTCATATAATGCTCATAGGTATGAAAACCACTTGTCATCTTGAATCATATATGAGGCTCAACTCAAAAGTCGTATCTTAAAATAAAATATATATTTAGGTTGTACTTCATATCATGCTCATAGGTAGGAAAACCATTGTAACACCCCGGAAAATTCCTAAGTTAAGACTGAACCATTCTTGAATTTATTATAAGGTCGTACCAAATGATTCTTAATTGTTCTTAGATTCTAAGGTCAATTCAATAGTGTGGGAATGATTTGGAGATGAATTAAGGTCACAAGAATCCCCTAGCACAAAGTTAAATTGAAAGTTTCCTTACCGATTAAGTTTTAATATAAGATTCTACTTGGGTAAACTTCAAACGACCATATCTCATTGAATATTAAAAGTTACATTGTCCATAACCTACCAAATTAAAAGTATTTGAGTCTTCTTTCCAACGCCACCAAGTTTGCATCATTTGGAGTTCGGAGTAAAAAGTTATACCCATTTTACTAGTTACTATCTTGCCACGCGCCGGCCGCGCGGCCAAGGCATTTTCCGTGCGGGCACACAGTGAGGCAGCAGCTACAACCTTCCTGCGTGGTTGGCTGCGTGCCTTAGGCGTATTCCGTGCGGGCGTCTGGGTCTTTTAAAAGCTCCTAAATACGTAGTTCACCTCCCTAGTAAATTTACCCCAAGAAACTAACTTCCTCCAAGGTTCATCCATCATCCAAGGTAAGATTTGACCATAGAACTTCATAATTTTTTCATCTTAACGAATATTAATAACTCCTACTCCGGATATTCATAGATTTTTCAAGAAAGCTCCTTAAGAACTCATTTCTATGGTTCAAGAAACAAATTCTTGCCATCTTTTCATCCGAAGATCTCATCTTTCTCAAGAATTTGGAGCGTATAAGGTCTGTAAGGCTATTCATAGTGTTGGACTAGTTCTTCCTCACTCACTACATGTCAATTCAATTAGTAGCAAGTTGAATCTAGGGTTCTTCCCTCAGTTTTATGAATTTTTAATATGAGTTATGTTCTTGTTTCGAGTTCTGAATCCTTACATTATGAGAATTGAAATATTTTATGCTTTGAGATTCTTGAATTGTTGTTCATGCTTGTAGTTCCACATGAACCCTATATATATTGTGTTTCTTTCTAAAAGTATTTTTGAGCCAATATTCCCTTACACTGCTTTTGACGATTAAAGTGAGTCCAAGAGAGTTTTAAAACATTATTTTCTGAAAAATTAAGGGAACAAAAATGGTTCCAATAGTACTATTTTCACATTGAGAAAAGAACTATGATTTATGATTGGTATGATAGTCAAGTATGCCATCAATGTTTAAGCAGTATGACATCTAGATATGCCATCAATGTGTATGCAGTATGACTTCCCGAGTCATCAATGATCATATGATAGTATGATTTCAAATATAGTTTTCATGATTACAAACCAAATACAGATTATTTCAAGAGTGTTAAGGGAACATTAATGGTTCCGAATGTATCATTTTTACATTGAAAAATATAGCACTATTTTTTCAGAAAAATATAAAGAGTTTTCAGAAAGATTTAATACAGCTTCAGTTACCTCATAAAGAGGCCTCTACAGAAATTATCTCAATCCAGAGAGTACTTTTACATGAGCATACAGTTATATTATGGGAGTAGTATTGAGCACCGATTTGGGGTAAGAGTTAAGATTACTCAAATTTCATAAACTACGTTGCCAGCGTAGATTGGATCGTACCGCAAGACTGACGACTCCTCACCTGCCCCAAGAAGGCTTTTCAGTGGATCCATCAGTTCAGTTGCGTTCTATACTCCGGCAAGGTATAGAGCGGCTCTGGCAACGTGGGTAAGACGTTGTATCATCACGAGACTCATAGTGATGGTTGTCGGTTAGAAAAACTCCCCATTAAAGTAAAGTCAAGTGTATTTTTATATATACATTTCAGTTCAGTATTTACAATTATTGCATTCCTATAGTAAGAGCTTAAATGATTTTCATCATGATTTATACTATGTTTCAGTTGAGTTACTTTCAGCCTTTCAGTTCAGTATTTTTGTTTTATTCAGCCCTATTACATACTCATACATTCAATGTACTGATGTCATTCGACCTGCATCATTTTATGGTGCAGATTCAGGTACTTAGGATCATCAACATGAGTTTCGTTGAGATCACATTATCCGCTCGTTAACTTTTGGTGAGGCCTCATTGCTTTCGAAGAACTCTAGTTTTATGATTTCTTAGTATTACCGCTTTGAGGTGTCGTGGGTCTTGTCCCGACACTTATCTTTATAACAGTACTTAATTTCAGATATTTTATTTAAAACTTTATGTATCATTCAGTATTTTCAGATAGTTTTGAGATTCAGTAAACTATTTTAAATGTTTCCTTCAGTTTTGATGCTTACATATACTTGAGTTAGTCTTCCGCTTAGTAGTCAGCCATGACAAGGGTTTGCTTAGGGACCAGCAATAGTTCTCGAGTGCCGGCCACGTCCAGGATGTAGGCTCAGGGCATGACAAACTTGGTATCAGAGCCCAGAGTTCAAGCGTCCTAGGGTGTCTATGAAGCTGTGTCAGTAGGATCTTCTTATGATTATGAGGTGCCCACTTCTATAAATGAGGGACTACATACATTTAAGAAAAGTTTTCCTTCTTTCATACTCTAGATCGTGCAATAGAGTTGTTCTCTTTGAAGCTTATTTAAGCTCGTGCATTTCTCAAATCCATTCGACTACCCCTCATACTCAAGGTAGTTGAAAATTAAAGCTCAGATCCTTATCGATGAGTTATTCTAAGATAAAGTCTTCATAAAGTAAAAGAGATTGCACAGGGCTTGAGAGAGGCCCGTTACTGTGCATTAAGTGAGTTGATTTGAAATATTGCACCCTTATTCATATGAATCATACGTTTGAGCCAAAGCGAGAAGTACTCCCAGACTCTCTTCTCTAACTCTTGTTTCAGTGATACCCTTTAAGAGGGAAGTATGTTTTAGAATGCTTGGTAGTATCTTCACCGAACGATAATGTGAGTTACGATATTATGAGCCAGTAGTTGGAGAAGTACCCAGAGTTAGAAGTATGCATCTAAGAAGTGTAGTAACATAAGAAACGGGGATAGTTATAGAGTAAAGTATGTAGGTGCACTTATGCACCTATTAAGTTATTAATGAGGAGTTTTCCCTTATCGATAGGCTAAGAAGTGATGATTTTTAGTAGATTTCATGATAGAAGGTAGATGAATAGTTACTAGTCATAATGAGTTAGAGTATACTTTAACCAGAAAGGAGTTTGTGATGAGGTGTCAATGTATTTGTACCGACCATGTATAGGTGTTGAATAAAAGTGATGAGTATTCATGATGTAATATATTTAAGCTAGAATTATAATTTTTTAAAAAGAGAGCCCCTTGGTATTCATATGATTATAGAACTAATTAAGTATTGATGTATAGTAAGAGGGTAAATAGTATTTAAGTTAAGAAAGTAACTGGGACAATAATCTGTAAATAGGTAGGATGTGAGATAAAGATTGACTACTTGTCATAAGGTCTTAGTGGGAGAGTGTTTCTTAATTTTATCTAGTAGTCGTAAGTAGTATAAGGTGTGAGCAATTATATTGATGCCTTGTTTAGTACTAAAGACACTAAGCTTGAATTTGAGATGAGTGTCGTGATAAAAAGGATGACAACATAAGGGTGATGATATTAGCTTTGAGATATGATATGGTAGATTTGACATAGAGTAGGTGAGAAATTGAGATGTTAGTTCCAATGAATGTGAGTGGTACAAGTGTAGGATTCTGACTTTTAGATGAAAGCAATAAAGTGCGGCAAAGTCATTAGAGTAACAAGAGCATTAAGAGGTGTACCCGAGATCCTATATAGTCAGACGAGGTTCCAATTAAGTTTATGATTTTCTATGTGCTCCTAGATATTATATTTGAATTATCAATGTGGAGTAGGCTGATGTAAGCATTATTTATTACCCTTAGGAGTTGGTCGGAGAGATCATATATAGTCAATGATGAGCCTCTTAAATATAGTTCAAGTTTTCTCTAGTTTGGTAGATATGAACTTAGAAATGCGGTATTAACAGACTAAGAGGGAGAAGTCAGACTATTAAGAGTTAAACTAAGCATCTTATAAACCATTGAGAAGAGGTTAAAAGAAGCATCTAAAAAAAGAGGTCTTAGAAGGAATCTTAGTAACTGCACATGGAGAGTTCAGTAGCCATAAGATTAGCCTTTCCCAAGTATTAGAGTAAATCGAATATAGACTAGTTTAGAAAAGATGGAATAAATCCATAGTCTTAGGGTATCAACTTCAGACCTAAGGGGGAGATGATAAGATGAGAAACCAAGTTAAATGTTGAAAGTCAAATAGTAATGTGTTCAGAAAGAGTTAAAGTTATATATCGATCCATTCATACTATAGCGTATTCCTCAAAGTTTAGTCGTTACAACATCCTATTGATGTCTTTAATATCAGAATTGTGTTCATGACCTATGCTCATACACCTCAAACAGATTCACAACTATGCTCTGTTCCTAGAATGAGGGGCAAAGACTTTAGCCCATTGATCTCAATCTTACTCCATAAAGCTATGGATTTCAGCCTTATGCTATGAACCTCTTCATATAAGCACTCATGTCTCATAGTATGCTCAGTCTCGCAAATTCATGATTTGGTCTCAATGATAACAACATAATGTTATGTCATGCATATTCATATATCAGAGTTCTCAAATGAATCGTGCTTATAATCTTTCACCCTAAAGCTCTTTTAGTGGTCCTTTTTAGTTAGTAAGTGATGCTGTTGATAGTAGTTGAGTAATGATAGAAGGAGAGGGTTGATGTTCTTTATTATGATAGTGGTGGTATTCTTATTCCATCTAAGGTTATAATGTGGAGGAGGAATAGGATGGAGTTTTACTAAGAGTAATAGTTAAATGAGAGAAAGTAGTGGTTCCTAGTAGTAATGCGTAAAATTTCAGTTGGTAGAGATGATGAGAGAATGATAAATTCTTAGAAGGATTGGTTAGTAGGAGTTCATGCAGTGGTTATAGTACTAAGCTTGAATGTGGTCTTGTTAACATGTGGAAAAATGCATGATGCATTAGGTGTTTCTTGATTTGGGCTCCAGGTTGGTTGAATGCGGTTATAAGAAGAAGTATTCTTGGGATGAGATTTTCTATAGAGGTATAGAAGCTGAATCTTGTGGTTTAGATAATTATAACCATCTCATGTTTAGCACCTTGTGAATTAGAGATTAGGCTTGAACACAGTAAAAGCAAGCGATTTGACTTAGACGTTTGTAAGAGTAGTCATATACTCTAGTGTGAGCTATGAGCTGCAGCTAACGAAGTGTAGTAATCAGAAAGGAGAGCATAGTTGAGAAGTATTGCTAAGCTTAAAAGCTACCAGTCATATCACTCAAGGCATAGTAGTCACATTCTTACTTCATGCCCGGATACCTTATTTTAATCTTGAAATCATATGTGAGCTTTGTGCCAAGCATGCTATAGTCCAGCTTCAAAACTCTCAGTACGAATCAGTTCTGCCTATATTAGTAGACAAGTTCAGAAGTCAAAAGATAGTAAGAGTAACTCTTTTCCTTTCCATGTTCAGTTTAACCATCATCCGAGGACGAATGGTCCCAATGGGGAGATATTGTAACACCCTAGAAAATTCCTAAGTTAAGACTGAACCATTCTTGAATTTCATATAAGGTCGTACCAAATGATTCTTAACTGTTCTTAGATTCTAAGGTCAATTCAATAGTGTGGGAATGATTTGAAGATGAATTAAGGTCACAAGAATCCCCTAGCACAAAGTTAAATTGAAAGTTTCCTTACCGATTAAGTTTTAATATAAGATTCTACTTGGGTCAACTTCAAACGACTATATCTCATAGAATATAAAAAGTTACATGGCCCATAACCTACCAAATTAAAGATATTTGAGTCTTCTTTCCAACGCCACAAAGTTTGCATCTATTGGAGTCCGAAGAAAAAAGTTATGCCCATTTTACTAGTTACTATCTTGCCACGTGCCGGCCGCGCGGCCGAGGCATTTTCTGTGCCGGCGCACAGTGAGGCAGCAGCTACAACCTTCCTGCGTGGTTGGCTGCGTGCCTGAGGCGTATTCCGCGTGGGCGCACGGGCGTCTGGGTCTTTTAAAAACTCCCAAATACGTAGTTCACCTCCCTAGTAAATTTACCCCAAGAAACTAACTTCCTCCAAGGTTCATCCATCATCCAAGGTAAGATTTGACCATAGAACTTCATAATTCTTTCATCTTAACGAATATTAATAACTCCTACTCCTGATATTCATAGATTTTTCAAGAAAGCTCCTTAAGAACTCATCTCTAAGGTTCAAGAAACAAATTCTTGCCATCTTTTCATCCGAAGATCTCATCTTTCTCAAGAATTTGGAGCGTATAAGGTCTGTAAGGCTATTCATAGTGTTGGACTAGTTCGTCCTCATTCCCTACATGTCAATTCAATTAGTAGCAAGTTGAATCTAGGGTTCTTCCCTCAGTTTTATGAAAAATTTTATATGAGTTATGTTCTTGTTTCGAGTTCTGAATTCTTACATTATGAGAATTGAAATATTTTATGCTTTGAGATTCTTGAATTGTTTTTCATGCTTGTAGTTCCACATGAACCCTATATATATTGTGTTTCTTTCTAAAAGTATTTTTGAGCCAATATTCCCTTACACTGCTTTTGACGATTAAAGTGAGTCCAAGAGAGTTTTAAAACATTATTTTCTGAAAAATTAAGGGAACAAAAATGGTTCCAATAGTACTATTTTCACATTGAGAAAAGAACTATGATTTATGATTGGTATGATAGTCAAGTATGCCATCAATGTTTAAGCAGTATGACATCTAGATATGCCATCAATGTGTATGCAGTATGACTTCCCGAGTCATCAATGATCATATGATAGTATGATTTCAAATATAGTTTTCATGATTACAAACCAAATACAGATTATTTCAAGAGTGTTAAGGGAACATTAATGGTTCCGAATGTATCATTTTTACATTGAAAAATATAGCACTATTTTTTCAGAAAAATATAAAGAGTTTTCAAAAAGATTTAATACAGCTTCAGTTACCTCATAAAGAGGCCTCTACAGAAATTATCTCAATCCATAGAGTACTTTTACATGAGCATACAGTTATATTATGGGAGTAGTATTGAGCACCGATTTGGGGTAAGAGTTAAGATTACTCAAATTTCATAAACTACGTTGCCAGCGTAGATTGGATCGTACCGCAAGACTAACGACTCCTCACCTGCCCCAAGAAGGCTTTTCAGTGGATCCATCAGTTCAGTTGCGTTCTATACTCCGGCAAGGTATAGAGCGGCTCTAGCAACGTGGGTAAGACGTTGTATCATCACGAGACTCATAGTGATTGTTGTCGGTTAGAAAAACTCCCCATTAAAGTAAAGTCAAGTGTATTTTTATATATACATTTCAGTTCAGTATTTACAATTATTGCATTCCTACAGTAAGAGCTTAAATGATTTTCATCATGATTTATACTATGTTTCAGTTGAGTTACTTTCAGCCTTTCAGTTCAGTATTTTTGTTTTATTCAGCCCTATTACATACTCATACATTCAATGTACTGATGTCATTTGATCTGCATCATTTTATGGTGCAGATTCAGGTACTTAGGATCATCAACATGAGTTTCGTTGAGATCACATTATCCGCTCGTTAACTTTTGGTGAGGCCTCCTTGCTTTCGGAGAGCTCTAGTTTTATGATTTGTTAGTATTACCGCTTTGAGGTGTCGTGGGTCTTGTCCCGACACTTATCTTTATACAGTAGAGGCTTCATAGATAGACAGTTTTGGTCCGTATTACAGTACTTAATTTCAGATATTTTATTTAAAACTTTATGTATCATTCAGTATTTTCAGATAGTTTTGAGATTCAGTAAACTATTTTAAATGTTTCCTTCAGTTTTGATGCTTACATATACTTGAGTTAGTCTTCCGCTTAGTAGTCAGCCATGACAAAGGTTTGCTTGGGGACCAGCAATGGTTCTCGAGTGCTGGCCACGTCCAGGGTGTAGGCTCTGGGCGTGACAACCATTTATCATCTTGAATCATATATGAGGCTAAGCTCAAAATTCATATATTAAAATAATTTGTATTTAGTTTGCAATTCATATCATGCTTGTTTTCATGCTTAAAAGACATAAGAGTTTGAATGACCATAAAAATCATGCTAAATCAGTACCATAAAGTTTTAAAAATCAAAGCGAAACAAGGAAAGCATAACTTATTGAAGAAAGATCGTAATTTCATAAAAGTCTTAG
The DNA here is from genome assembly GCA_018342035.1 of Solanum appendiculatum. NCBI lineage: Eukaryota > Viridiplantae > Streptophyta > Magnoliopsida > Solanales > Solanaceae > Solanum > Solanum appendiculatum. The sequence goes on from JAGDQO010000846.1 coordinate 131,690, forward strand.
CTTTACTTCTAACAATCTTGTGAAATTCTTGAGAATCAAAATACTTTAGACATGAGAGCGAAATGAATACTCTCATTGAAGACTTACATACCTTAGTGACGAATCTTGAAGAAATATTTTTGAAGATGAACCCTAGCCTTGGTGTTTCTTGAAGTTCTTGAGCATAGGAATTCAGGGGTGAATGAGAGGGTTTGATTATGAAAAAAGGATTTTCTACATGTTTAGATGACTTTCTAAAGGTTCTTAGAACAAAAATACCCTTAAAAATAAATAATAAGACCTGGAAGTCGAAATTTTATTCTTGTAGACAGTGAGGTCTGTATTCACTCCATGTCGTAGAGCCATTGCAGAGCTTTAGTCAGGTTAGAGCGTCTCTTGTAAATCAGTCATAACTTTTCACCCCAAACTTGGATTGATGTAAACTTGAAGGTGTTGGAAAGAAGACTCATAGACCTTTAATTTGATAGGTTATGTGTCACCTAAATCTTCATATTCTAAGATATATGGTCATTTGAAGTTGAGCCTTATATAGATTCATGTGAAAACTTAGCCAATAGAAATGTAATGAACTTGATTTGGTGTTAGAGGTCCCTTATGACCCTAAATCACTTCTGATACCCTTGCTACACTTGGTAAAGGACTTAAAAAACATGAGCAAATAGGACATCACCCGATTCAAACTCTTAAACTTACAACAAATGATTCAAATTCTACTATTAGAGTTGCAATGTGTTACTGACATAGACCCCTACTTTGTTACATAGTATTAAAACACCTACTATTCTTAGAAGTTCAAGTGAATCCTTGGGCAGATAGAATATCTCAAACTTCCTCTTGTATACATTCTTTAGACTTCGTATATAATTTTAAGACTAATTGACTAGTGTACTATGTATTGTGGTATAACATTAATACAAGCGTGATGGAATATTCTATTGCACAAGATCTTAACAGAGCTACTTGTGTCAATATGATATCAGAGCATTTGTTTGTTGTTGACACCAAATTTTGGTCTGATATTTTTTAAAGTTGATACTTTTAAGTATTTTATTCATTAATTGTTCAAAATACATGTTTTGCAATTTTAATACAATTTGTTGATAATTATTCTTATTTCTCAAAATAATAGGATTTTTATCAGTTAATTTTGATTACCTTATTTTTGTCACAACCGGTTGAATATATTCAAATATTTGTTCAGTTTAATTAAATAATTATTTTTGTTAAATTACATTTTTTACATGCCATTGGTTACATTGGTTACATTTTTTTTAGTAGTCATTTTATTCGTTACATTTGTTAATATTCATTTTGATATTTTGCACAGTCTAAAAATTCATCCAAATATGGATAAGATTTCATACACAAATATTTTATTGGTTAGTGGCTTTGGCCCACAGTTTTAAGATAATGATATTGTACCATAGGTGATTTTCAATTTTCTATTTAAGCAATAGCTTGGCCATTAAGTTAGGGGGTGGTGGATAGAATTTTAGGGGTAATATTCAGATTTTTTCGTCTTCAAAAAGTTCTCTTTTATGGTTCCTCATTTTTTCCAGCACGTCGCCGGAGCTCTGCAGGTTTTCGACTAGTCCACCACCCAAAAGGCCTTATTTTCCCCTTCTTCTCCGACCCTTTACCACTGCTGCAACGAGCAGCTCCTCCACCCTTTTCTCCGGCCAAAATCTGCCGGAAAACGACCAAATCTCACCCCCATTTTCTTTTCTCCACCAGAAACCCCAGCCTTCAAACCATCACTGCGACCAGCAGCTCCGACCTCCAAACAATCATAAATCATCCATCAAAACTCTGATCAAAACCCCAGACCATCTCGAGTCCCACCACCGCAAAACACCACCCAAACCCACCTCTGTTCTCTCCCTTGCTCCGGCGAACCACCAAATCCCATCCAAAAACGCCATTTTCGGCAAACAACAAAGCCAAACAACTACAAATCCGGCGAAGAAACCCACTAGAGAACAGAACAAAATCCAACAACAACCACCACCAGAGGAAATCAATAGTTCCGGCAAGCCAGACCAGACCAAACACGCCAACAACAGTCTCGAAGTTCTCGGATTTGGCCGAAAAATTCTTAGTGACGACCATTCATCTTCTCCACAAAGCATCACTGTTTGTTTTCTGTTATTGCCCTTTTGCCTAAATTATTATTTGTTTTTGCTATATTAATTGTGTATTGTTGACTGTTGTTGACTAATTTATTATTATTATTATCTTTTATTCGTTTACAGACTATGCTTCATTTAGATATTGTTGTAATTGTGGTGTTGGGTTCCATTTTCATTTGTTTAGATTATAGATTTTACCTCCATTATTGTCTTTAATTTATTTATTCTTTGATGCTGTTAGCACTAGTAGTTTGTATTTTGAGAAAAGTGTTGAGATTATTTGTAACGACCCGCTAGGTCATTTTGAACACTAGAACTATTTTGACTCTTCCTGTAAAATTTTAAATGGAAATTTTGAAATATTCGGTAACTACGATTATTTGGTTAGCGGGTATTTATTAAATAATTATTTTTTCTTTTTAGTTGATAGTTAATGGGCCAAGTCCATAATTTATTTAATATCCTTACCACTTGGCCCGTGTATGAAGTTAAATAAAATAAAGAGGGGTTCAGTAATTTCTGAGTCATAACTCAGAAACAACGAAACTCAAAATAATAATAGGAGAGGGAGCACGAATTGCTACAGGGTTACGTTTTTCCTGGTTAGCACTTCAAATTCCTTTAATCTTCGTATATGTAATTGTGTGAGGCATCTGTAGTGTTATAATAGTATTTCTTTTATAATAGAAAGTGATTAGGTTTTTATGTTAGGGTTAGTGGGAAGGGTTGGACAGAATAAGTAGTAAGAAATTAAATGGTTTTAGTAATGATTCTATATGAGTGATAAAAATTTTGTATGATTAATTAATGTAATGATTTCCTTGGGATGAATATACAGTGACGTGGTTGATTTTTGAATTGAAAGAAAATGGAAAGTGGAATACATCTGGTAAGTGATAATGTTGGTTTACATAATTGAAATAATCATTGGACAATGGATAATTATTGGATAATATTTGGAGTATCTGATGGATGGTTAAAATCAGAAAATGTCTTCTCGAGTTATATACGACATTAGAATTTAAGTTCTGATAATGTTGGTTTACATAATTGAACGTTAGGTGTGTTGCGTTATATGAATATTACTAGAATTATGTTATTTGGAAGAATTAAGACTTAGCCCTAAGCTTAAAATTTAGTAAATATGAGACTTGGTATATTAGTTGGCATCAAGATTTATGAATTTAATTATAGATTAGGGAAGTTTTGGATCTAGGCTAGACCTATAGTAATATGGGTGTCTATGAACTTACCTACTTACGGATATTATATATTAAATAGATTGGGAACATTCTGAAGCTTTACGAAAGGGAAAGGCAAAATCTTGAGGATTCGTGACACATGTTCGACATTCAAGGTATGTTAAGACTTTCAGACTTCGTTGAAGTACATTTTCCTAACTAAAGATTAAAAACATAATAGACAATGGGTAAGGGCGAAAGATGGGGGTCTCGTACCAATGGTGTGACGGGCATTGGTACGAGTACCTGTGTTATAAAGGGAAAGTTTATTACTATAGAACGCGAATTGTAATTTGAGAATGCCAAAGCATATGGGCATTAGCTGATGTATTGCTGACTTGACTTCTTTGGTGTGATTGTGTTTCTTTATTGAACACGTATATTTGTGATAGTTGAGGTGATTATATATGATACCGATTTTTAATTGATTGAGATGCATCATCATCCCCTTTGTTGAAATCATATTGTACACATGCATTGACATGAGATTGAGTATAAGTTGGGCACGTGGAGATCGTCCGTACTGGGGATTGTGAGATGTTACGATTATAAGTTGTCCACGTGGAGATCGTCCGTGCTGGGGATTGTTTGATTTTATGATAGTGCGTTGAGATCGTTCGCACAGACACGTGAAGATCGTCCGTGTCGGTATATGGACCTCGCGAGTCCCCCATGGGCCATGAACTCTCGATGTATTTCCGAGAAGTATCATGTATACACGGTTGAGAGAGTACTTGGCATCTTAGGCATATTATTCATGGTGTCGCATTGCATTGCATCTCAATACATCCTCATTCTTGTTGATTGTGTGATTTATTGGTGATTGGACATTATGTGATATTAATTATCCTTTTTTGATGAAACTTGACTGATGTGTATAGTGTAGACTTGTAAAACAAAAAGATGATTTTCTTATATGAACTCCCGTCACTGCTTCTTCATTGTCGGTCTATGAGATATGCTGGGTACACGTGGTTTCGTACTCATACTACACTTGTTGCACCTTTTTGTGGTTCAGATCCAATTCCGGAAACAAGCACATCTCGTGGAGATTTTTGAGTCCGAGCTTGGAGTATCTTGGAGTTGTGGTGAGCTGCTTGGCTGTTCCGTGGCCCACACCTCCCTCTATTTTATTATTTATTCTGTTGCTTTTGTATTCAGATAGGATCTTTCTTAAGTTAGGCTTGTCATTTCAGTTTCAAACTTGCACCGTATTTTGAAGCTCTTGTACTTATGACACCAATTCTTGGGTGGTATTTTGTTTTCCGCATTTCATATTTATGAAGGACTATGGTTGGAGATATTCTACTCGTTGTTTACTTTTCACCTTATTTACTTAGTTAAATTGGTAAAACTAGTGGGTTGGCTTACCTATCGTCTGGGAACATAGGTGCCATCACGACATGTGAATTTTGGGTCGTGACATTACTTTATCATTATTTACATTGTCGGTTATTAATTTGTTATTCTTTTAAACTATTTTAAATATAATGTTTGTCAATTTTATTATTTTTGTTGTTATTGTTATTTGTATTCTTTGTGTGTTAAAATTGGCCAATGAAAAATCTATCTGTCGATTTTGGAGGCCTCCACAATATTAAAAGATGGAGATTTAGTTTAAGTTTATATATTGTGTATGTTAAAATTGGCCGATGAAGAAATTACCGTCGATTTCCAAGGCCTCTCATGTTAATGAGACGGGTTTTTATTTTTAAGTTTTTATTTGATTCATTTATTTTTATTCATATTATTTATTACTAACACTTTTACTAAGTGTCTTTACAGGTACCCAGAGTTGCTTTCCAAGGAAGCTATTCGAATGAAGTTCGAATTATATTTCTTATTCATTATTGTATATATTATTGACGTTAGGCAAACCTTAGGGCGTTTCTTATATTATTATTTCATTTTATTATTTATGTATATCATATGTTTATTATACTTGTATATTGTGTTATCTCCTCCTCAATTTGAAAAAATGAATTCAGTCGGGACCCACAATTGTGGATTTCGAAGGATGCCTAATACCTTCCCTTTGGAATAACTTGAACCCTTACCTAGAATCTATTGGTTTCGTAGATAATTTTTATTAATTGGTTTCGTAGTTTTCCTAAAATTAGGTGGCGACTCCCTTTCCCTTTTAAACCCTTTCCCTTTATTTCTTTTAAATTATTTTAAATTTGAACTAGTTATTATTTTTTGAGTCACCGCGACGTTGCTCCTTTTTAGGGATGTCAACATAATGGTGACTCCACTGGGGATATAGAGGTTCTAACCATTATGGGTTTATTTTTTCAAATTGAGGAGACTAATATTTTATTATGTTATTCATTGTATCTTGTATATTTTGTTGATTATTTGTATGTTGTACTTATTATTTAATCATTATTTGTTTAATTATATGTATACTCTTATTGCATCATGACATATTTCCGCCTCTTGGCACTTTTTATTTCTTACTTAAAGGACGATTATGCAGGCCGCAGTCGTTCGTTATCCAAATTGTTTATCGGGGTACCCTGGCAAATGTAGTTGGCCATTGGATGGTCAACGGTCGATAACTTCCCCAACCCGAGTAGTCCGCTTGGGTCACCAGTCCACTTTTAAATAAAGCCCACTCTTGGTCACCTAGTTTTAAAATATTCATAATCTTAGTCCTTTCTCCATTCAAGTTACAATCTGTTGGAATTACGTTTGACCTGATTCCTACTTCAACGGGATACGTAGGCGCCATAACGGCTTGGTCATGTTCCCCGTAAGCTTTTCAATATTTCAAAATGGAAACTGGGGCAAATTTTTTGAGGAGGTCTCAAAAAATTTCACGAAGGAGACAGTAGCTACAAGATTGAATACCGGAGGTTTCTAAAGTTGAAACAGGGGCAAAATTTTTAAAGAAAACCCTCAAAAATTTCACTAAGGTTGTACTCAGACTCCAAATTTATGAAGCATCGCCCCGAGTTGGTTTATACCGTTGTATTGATTTTTGTACATAATATTTTCATTATATATCCTTGATTTTATTTGTTTTACATTCCATTGACATTTTTAAAGTTTGGGTCGTCCGCCCTTCCATGTGACTCATTTATTTCTCATTTCAATTATTTTTTTTCTTTCAAAAAAAAATATTTGTTAAACTGGGTTGTCCGCCCTTCAATGTGACTCATTGGTTTTTCATTTCTATTATTAAATTTTTTAAAAAAAAATCATTTGTTGTTCAAAACATGTGTTTTATGCTATATCTGAACGAACTACACAAACCTGATTCTCTCAATGAGATACGTAGGCAGCCCTTCTAGGGTTCGATATTCTTTATTCAAAAGATTTTTTATTTTTTTATTCTTCTTAAAATGTTATATTTTTCAAATCATTTTTTGACTTGGTTGGTGCCAACACAGTTAGATTGTGCATGTAAACAAATAATTGATACAATGGAGAGGATTGATTTCTTGTTAAACCATAAATTCTTTTGGTACCTCTCATTCATACTTTTGTTACACTTGAAAATATTCTCTTGCATGCATTCAAGATGAGAGCAAAACCAGATTCATTGTTTCATGTGCATTATGTGGTGAGTTTTGAATTAAATTCAATTGTGTTTCTTTGTTGGTCTAGAACTTGGCCTGAATGTTGTTGAGGCGAAATTCTGAGTAATTTTTTATTTGAAAAATGATTGTAGGCCTTCTTAGACCCATTTGTACCTTTCAAAGCCTACCAAATGACATTAATCCTTAGTTTGTCCCCCTTTGAGCTTTAAGCCTTTTCTTTGGATAACCACATTTTAGCCTATACCCTTTCTGAGTGCTTATACACACTATCCTTCTCTTGGCCCAACTTTCTTGAGCGCACTGAGGATGTGCAAGTTACAAAAGAAGATTCGAAGTTCAAATTTATCAAAGACAAAAGTTACTAAAGTCCCTGAAACTCAAGAATGAAAAATGACTCCAAAAGAAAGAAGAAAGAGTCAAAAATTCCCCACAAGTTCAAGAAAGCAAAACTGCAACAAAAGAAAAAGATTACTCTAAACAAACAGGAGAAATTTCAAAAGATGATGAGAAGGGGTGAAAGCTCAGACAAGCAAAGCTTCAAATGAAGTCAAAAAGTGCAAAGAGAAGGGAAAACAAAGAGAATCAAATGCTAAAAGCGTAACAAATGTTGAAAGCACAAATTTAGTGCAATGCTCAAGAAAGAATTAAGTCACTTTTATCCCAAATGACTCTCCTACCTGTCTCCAAGCCTACATTACAAGTCAATAACAAGCCCTACATGAATTCATTTCAAATGTTCTCACATTAGTGGAGATTTACATGAAGGCCAAGCCTATGGTATCACAATTGCATACGTTGAATATTTTTCTGAGTGTGAGTTAATTTTGCTAAATGTCCTCAAATCAAAACACTTTAAATGTGTGCAAATTGGGATTTTCTTTGTGGTGAGGGCACTTGAATCATGATGTTAGGTCTAGTTCAAAGCCTTTGTTTGAAGCAAGATGAACAAATCTTGTCGTTACTTGAGTACATTTGAGGTATCACTTGAATCCATAGGAATTACCTCGAAGTCAATCACAGTTAAAAGAGAGAATTGTGAGAATTTTTTTTACAATACAAATTGTTGGCACTAACCAAATTAAACCAGGTTTCATTGTTCAAAAAATAAAAATGGGCTAAAACCCACTTTTCAATATTTGTCCAAACCAACTTTGTGGACCGTTTCATTGTTGAAATTATATTTTTGGGTCGTCATGCCCTTCAAAATGACATAATTTTTAATTTAGGTCGTCATACCTTTCAAAATGACATATTTTAAAAATCATTTTTTAAAAAAAATTGGCTTGTCATGCCGTTCAAAATGACAATTTTGATTTGTTATTTCCTTTAAATTGATTTTTTTTTTTAATTCAAGATGTTATTATGTTCGAAATGTTGCGTTAGTTCATCACCTTGTTCATTGTTTATCTGAGGTCATATTTGCATAATTTATGTTGCTTTTATGATACATTTGTCACTAACATTGTTATTGCAGATTTTGTGATACACCGTTCATGTTAAGTTCAACATTGGGTTGTCACATCCCTTCAAGTGACATGTTAAGTTCAACATTGGCTTGTCACATCCCTTCAAGTGGCACATTAAATTCAATTTGGGTCGTCTCCCTTTCGAAAGACACGTTGGGTTGTCACCTAGTTCAAAATGACTTGTTATATTCAAATTGGGTTGCTTGTCTTTGAAAAAGACACATTGGGTTGTCATCTCCCCTCAAATGACATGTTATAATCAAATTGGGTCGTCCGCCTTTCAAAGAGACACATTGGGTTGTCACATCCCTTCAAGTGACATGTTATATTCAGGTTAGGTTGTCACATCCCTTCATGTGACATATTACGTTCAAGATTGGGTTGTCATCTCCCTTCAAATGACATGTTATATTCAAATTGGGCCGTTCGCCTTTCAAAGAGACACGTTGGATTGTCACATCCCTTCAAGTGACATATTAAGTTCAAGATTTGGTTGTCACCTTCCTTCAAGTGACATGTTATGTTCAAATTGGGTCGTCCGCCTTTCAAAGAGACACGTTGGGTTGCACATCCCTTCAAGTGACATATTACATTCAAGATTGTGTTGCCATCTCCCTTCAAATGACATGTTATATTCAAATTGGGTCGTCCGCCTTTCAACGAGACACGTTGGGTTGTCACCTTCGTTCAAGTGACATGTTAAGTTCAAATTGGGTCATCTCCCTTTCAAAAGACACATTGGGTTTTCACATCCCTTCAAGTGACATATTATGTTCAAGATTGGGTTGTCATCTCCCTTCAAATGACATCTTTAATTCAAATTAGGTCGTCTTCCTTTTGAAGACACACGTTGGGTTGTCACCTCGTTCAAAGTGACAAATTATATTCAAATTGGGTCGTCTGCTTTTCAATGAGACACGTTGGGTTGTCTTCACCCTTCAAGTGACATTTTAAGTTCAAATTGGGTCGTCCGCCTTACAATGAGACACGTTGGGTTGCCACCTCGTTCAAAGTGACAAATTATATTCAAATTGGGTTGTCTTCCTTTCAATAGACACGTTGGGTTGTCATCTCCCTTCAAGTGACATTTCAAGTTCCAGTTGGGTCGTCCACCTTTAAAGAAACACGTTGGGTTGTCACCTCGTTCAAAGTGACATGTTAAATTCAAGTTGTGTCGTCTGCCTTTCAAGAGACAAAGTAAGTTGTCACCTCGTTCAAAATGGCATGTTATTCGCACCATTCTCCTTTCAAAGGGGTTCACTACCTTCATTGTGCAATTTGGAATTTTGAAAGTAACATCGAAGGTATGTGAATGTTTGATCAATCCTTGCCCTTTTATTATTTTCAGCCCCGTTGCCGGATGTGGAGTATTGTTCAAAATCTCTACTAACGTCTCATATTGTTTTGTTCAAAGTTTATCAAACCAAATTTGGGTTCGTCAACTTTGTTTGACTAGGATCTCTTTCATTGATCCTAATCAAACAAAGGGGCAAGTTGTTGACACCAAATTTTGGTCTGATATTTTTTAAAGTTGATAGTTTTAAGTATTTTATTCATTAATTGTTCAAATTATATGTTTTGCAATTTTAATACAATTTGTTGATAATTATCCTTATTTCTCAAAATATTAGGATTTTTATCGGTTAATTTTGATTACCTTATTTTTGTCACAACCGGTTGAATATGTCCAAATATTTGTTCAGTTTAATTAAATCATTATTTTTGTTAAACCAACCTAGGAATAGTTGTGGGTTAATCTGGGTCAAAGTTAAGGGTTGGTAAATCAACACACGTAGACAGACCAAGTTGCGGAGTGAAATTCCCTATTTAGAGGACCAATCATTTAGGGCTACATAACTTACCGATCATGCATGCTAGACATTGAAAAGAATTATCATTGTTAGGTTTACTGCGTTAAGAGCTTATGGGGAACACATAAATCCTAGTTTCATTCTCAGATTGATATCTTAAACTGCAAGTTTTGTGTTTTGGTTACTTGTTACTAATCGAATCGTCAATTATTATTTCTTTTAATTATTGCAAATCCTCCCTCTTTTACTTCTTTTAGAAATAATCTGACTAAACGTGCAACTAACCGTTAATTAGCCTAAATCTGAACCATATTCCTCGTGGGATCGACCCTAACCTCTGTTAGGTTCTATATTTGACAGCGACCGCTTATACTTCCTTAGGGAGGTGTAGTTTGGGTGATATCAAATTTTGGCGCCGTTGCTGGGGAATAAGGCTTTTAGATTAGACTAATTTTGATAGTGCACTTTTAGTCAATTATTTCTAGATTTACGTTTTATTGTTGTTTTTGATTTTTCTACAGCTCATAGTTCCAGTGTATGCCAAATACACGCAGTCAAGGCAATCATGTGACTCCTTACGATCCTAAGCTAAGAAGAACTCTGAGAAGAATGGCTACAACAGGTCAACAACCTAGGCACAAAGATGATCCAAACAACAAAGTCCGCCAAGAGGGACCTGGCATTTAACCGCCACGAGTTGTGGTTCCACCTCAGAATCCGCAACAAGTTCAAGTACATCATCAGCCTGCACCTGATGTTCGCTGCAACTTTGAAGTGGATTATAATGATACAGGATCGACTGGCGCTATAGTTGTTCCTCCACTACACAGGGATTCACATTTGTGATTACAAGCAAACTTATGCAGATGTTGACTGCTCGGGGGCTATTTGCTGGATTACCATCGGAAGATCCTCATGCTCACTGGACAAAGGTGACTAGCATTTGCAAAAGCAGTGTGGGAAATCCAAATCTTGACATGAACGTGGTTGGCCTACGAGTATTTCCACTGTCTCTAACTGGAGACGCTACTGTTTGGTTGAATGAGCTCCCATACAACTCTATATTCACATGGAATGAGCTGCGTAATGTGTTTATTGAGAAATATTTCCTAGTCTCAAGAAAGCTGAATCTCAAGGACAAACTCAACTTTAAAACTCTTCCGGAAGAGTCCGTCAGCTGTGCTTGGGATAGATTTACAAGCTATATGAGGGCCGTGCCAAACCACCGCATCGATGATGAGTAACTCAAGGAATACTTCTACCACGGAATGGATGATAATGGTAAGGTGATGCTTGATACTATTGCAGGTGGATCTTATGGATCAATGACTTTCTTGGAGATTGCGGAGAGGCTTGAAAAGATCTCAAAGAACAACAAGGCATGGAGCAGTAGAGCGTCATCTACGATGAATAGTACCTTCTCAATACAAGCTACTGAAAATTCATAACACGATGAACTCCGTGAAGAGTTGGCACAACTAAGAACAGAAATGGGCCTAGTACTAAAGCATGTGAGTGGTAATGTAGAGAAGGTTAATGCAATCCAATATCAATAGAATGTACCACCAAATGATTGGTACACATAGGAGGAGGATGTGAATCTTGTGAATGAACAGTCGGGCGGTTTCAGGACCAACGCCCAATGATCCAATCAGGAGAATTGGCGCCAAGGTCAAGGAAATCAAGGTCGGAATTATGGCAACTACAATAGGGAAGGACAATATAACCACGAAGGGAACTTCAACCGTAACAACAATTACAACCAAGGTGGTCAGTACAATAGGAATGATAGGAGCAGTACATATATCCCACCAGGTAATAGGGATGGCGGATCAAGTATGACTCGCATTGAAGATATGATGAACAAGATGATGAGGTGATTTGATACCATGGATGACAATGTGAAAGAAATGAGGACTGATATCTCAGGCATCGGGCAAAAGGTGGAGTCACATGCAGTGGCAATTCGACAAATAGAGCAGCAATTGAACTAACTGTAGGTGAATGCAAATCTGCGTCAACAAGGAACACTTCCCAGCAACACCGTTCACAATACCAAGAATGACGGGCAGTGCATGGCAGTGACGACTAGAAGTGAGGTACAAACCATTGACCCACCCATGCCAATAGAAGTGGAAAGCGTGAAGGCGTCTGATGAAGGTGAGAAGAGGTAGCAGAACTACCATAAGATCAAAAAGAGGTAGAGGCTGAAGTAACCCAAAAGTTAATCCCTATACCAAGACCTCCACCTCCCTTTTCATAGCGATTGGCTAAGAAGACGGAAGAAGGGAAGTATAGAAAATTCATCTCTACGTTAAAACATTTATCTATAAATGTTCCTTTGATTGAAGCTCTAGAGCAGATGCCGGGATACACGAAGTTCATGAAAGACTTGGTGACCAAAAAGAGAGCTGCAAGCTTAGAGGAAGATGACAAGTTGCAGCATTGTAGTGCCATTGCAACAAGGTCACTAGTGCAAAAGAAGGAAGATCCTAGAGCATTCACCATCCCGTTTACTATTGGTATGATGCGCTTTGCAAAGACACTTTGTGATTTGGGTTCAAGCATAAACCTCATGCCACTTTCCATGTTCAAAAAATTGGGCTTGGGATCCCCCAAGCCGACTGCAATGAGGATACTGATAGCCGACTGGACGGTAAAGAAACCAATAAGAGTGCTACATGATGTCTTGGTGAAAGCAGATGCATTCATCTTTCCAGCGGATTTTTTGATTCTGGACTGTGAAGTGGATTTTGAAGTACCCATAATCTTGGGCAGACCGTTTCTTGCAACAGGGCGCGCTTTGGTAGATCTGGAAAAGGGGCAGATGAAGTTTTGCTTAAACAATGAGGAAGTTACCTTCAACATTTGCAGAACAATGAAGCACCATAGTGACATCAAGGCTATATCAGTGGTGAGTTATGCGGAGAAGCCCAACCCAGAGGTGCCCATCGAGGAAAGGATAGGAGTTGAAGCACTTGCGGCTGTAATCATGAATTTTGAAGGCGATGGAATCCCTGAATATGATGCATTGGTGGCTGCATTAGATGGGAGTGTGATCTATCGTCGTCAACCCAAGCTAGATCTGGATTTACTTAATGAAAAAACCCCGCTTGCAAGACCATCCATTTATGAACCCCCGGAGAAAGAGTCGAAAGCTCTTCCAACCCAATTGAGGTATGTATTCTTAGGCCAGAACAACACATTGCCTATTAATATTGCTGCTGACCTTAATGTAGGGAAAGTGGAGGCTTTAGTTGCGACGCTGAAGCGGTACAAAAGGGCGATCGGATGGACGATTGAGGACATCATCATTATCCCACTAAGTATTTGCACGCACAAAATTCAACTCATGCCGGAGAGCATTCCTAGTGTGGAGCATCAGAGAAGGTTGAACCCACCTATGCAAGAGGTGGTAAAGAAAGAAATTATCAAAAGGTTGGACGCCGGTGTGATATACCCCATAGCTGATAGTAAATGGGTATGCCCGGTCCAATGCGTGCCTAAAAAGGGAGGAATCACTGTGGTTCCAAATGCTAAAAATGAGCTTGTTCCTATGAGGCCCGTCATAGGCTGGAGAGTCTTTATGGACTATCGTAAACTCAATGCATGGACAGAGAAAGACCACTTTCCTATGCCATTCATGGATCAAATAGTAGATCGTCTTGCAGGGAAAGGGTGGTACTGCTTTTTGGATGGATATTCAGGATATAATCAGATCTTTATAGCCCCTGAAGATCAAGAAAAGACTACATTCACATGTCCCTATGGTACATTCGCTTTCAAGAGAATGCCATTTGGACTCTGCAATGCACTGACAATGTTTCAACGTTGCATGATGTCTATCTTCTCAGACATGGTGGAGGACAACATTGAGGTATTTATGGATGATATTTCTTTTGTTGGTAACACTTTCGATGATTGTTTGTTGCATTTAGGTGAAGTGTTGCGTCGATGCGAAGAGTGCAACCTTGTACTGAACTGGGAGAAGTGTCACTTCATGGTTAAGGAAGGTATAGTGTTGGGCCATCGAATCTCCCAGAAAGGTATTGAAGTGGATAGGGCCAAAGTAGAGGTGATTGCAACATTACCCCTTCCCATCTTTGTAAAAGGTATTAGGAGTTTTCTAAGGCATACAGGTTTCTATCGCAGATTTATAAAGGACTTCTCCAAAATTGCACATCCTTTGTGCAAATTGCTTGAAAAGGAGGCAAAGTTCGACTTTGATGAAGCATGCTTGAGGGCGTTTGAAGCACTAAAGGAGAAGCTGTCCTCTGCACCAATAATCATCTCACCAGACTGGGAGAAGCCGTTCGAGGTTATGTGCAATGCGAGCGGAGTAGCACTTGGCATAGTTTTGGGACAAAGGCGTGAGAAAATACTGCATCCTATATATTATGCTAGCAAAGCATTGAATGCTGCCTAGGAAAACTATACGGTCACTTAACAAAAGTTGCTTGCGGTCGTCTTCTTTTTTGAGAAGTTTTGATCCTATCTACTGGGCACCAAGGTGATAGTACATACTGACCATTCCGCGTTGAGGTACCTTATGGTGAAGAAAGATGCTAAGCCAAGGCTGATCCGATGGATTCTATTGCTACAAGAGTTTGACTTCGAAGTTCGAGATAGGAAAGGAACCGAGAATCAAGTGGCTGATCACTTATCTAGATTAGAAGATGAAGCTATACAGAATTTCGCCGATGGCCTAGGGATTAATGATGCTTTTCCTGATGAACAGGTATTAGCTACTTCTTTTGATCTTATTCCGTGGTTTGCAGATTTTGCCAATTATTTGGCTAGCGATGTGGTGCCCTCGAACCTATCATTCGACCAACGGAAGAAGTTCATGTCTGATGTGAAGAAGTTTTTCTGGGAGGATCCATATTTGTTCCGTGTCTGTGCTGATGGGATTATTCGTCGCTGTGTGCCCGAGGTAGAGATGATGAGTATATTGGAAGCTTGCCATTCATCCCCTATTGGTGGTCATCATAGTGGCATCCGGACTGCTCACAAGATCTTGCAATGTGGGTATTATTGGCCTACAATTCACCAAGATGCCCATGATTTTTGCCAAGGCATGTGATCGATGCCAAAGGGATGGAGGTGTTCCAAGAATGCAAGAACTTCTGATGAATCCAATACTCGTCATTGAACTCTTTGATGTATGGGGCCTTGATTTTATGGGTCCGTTTGTGAGTTCGAATGGCATGAAGTACATCCTGGTAGCGGTTGACTATGTGTCAAAATGGGTGGAACCTATATCGCTTCCAAACAATGAAGGTAAAAGTGTCACCGCTTTTCTAAAAAGAACATATTCTCCAGGTTTGTTACACCAAGGGCAATAATTAGTGATGGAGGTTCCCATTTTTGCAATAAGTTGTTCAAAATGTTGCTAGAAAAGTATGGTGTTCGTCACAGTGTAGAACCTCCGTATCATCCACAATCGAGTGGGCAAGTTGAAGTGTCCAATAGAGAGATCAAGCAGATTCTGTCAAAGACTGTGAATGCACACCGCACTGATTGGTAAAGAAAGCTCGATGATGCTCTATGGGCTTACCGCACTGCATTCAAAACTCCCATAGGTATGTCTCCTTACCAACTTGTTTTTGGGAAATCATGTCACTTACCTTTAGAGCTTGAGCATAAGGTGATGTGGGCACTCAAGAAGCTGAATCTTGATTGGGGTGCTGCATCAAGTCAATGGTTGACGGAGCTGAATGAGATGGATGAGTTTCGCCTCAAACCTTATGAGAGTTCAGCCTTGTACAAGGAGAAGATGAAGAAGTACCATGATCAAAATATCGAAAAGAGCAGTTTTGCTCCCAGTGATATGGTACTCCTCTTCAACTCAGGATTGCGGTTATTTCTTGGAAAGCTCAAATCAAAATGGACGGGACCATTCAGAGTTGTCCAAGTGTTTGCACATGGCGCCATTGAACTTGAAAACAAGGAAGGGACCAAATTCAAAGTGAATGACCAGAGGATCAAACTCTATGTAGGCCATCAGGAGACGGTAAATGAGCTAATTGAGATATGAAGTCTTGTCGAAGTCTGAGTAGGCAAGAAAAACTGTGTCGTGCCGCGACGTTAAATCAATCGCTTCTTGGGAGGCAACCCAAGCTGTAGTTTCTAGCCAATTTGAGATTTTCTCTATGTAATTTCATGTTATTTAGTCTTTTTCTTGAGTCTTAGTTTTGGCTAGAATAGGTTAGTATAGGGTCCGTGTCAAATAGAGTCAATAAAAACAAAGGGAAGTCCTAATAGATGTGACATGTGCAGGAAAACAAAAGACAGGTTGTGCAGAACATTAAGTGTAGAAGGGTCTACGGGTCCCATCTACGGATCGTAACTCAAATGACGAATCGTAAATGGCATCCGTAGACCTGAATGTTCAGGAGCAGCTGCAGTTTTAAGTCTACGGTTGCACAGTACGAGCCGTACATAAATCTACGGGCCGTAGTTTGAAATCGTAGACCCCAGGTATGTTTAGAAATTTTTGTTGTGTTAAGGAGCATTGACGGAATAGATTGACGGACCGTCAAACCACCTACGACCCGTTGACTGGAAATCGTAGATGGCAGTCAGGGTTTAATTGGACCCAACCCACGTTTCAAAATTATAAAACCCCCATTTTTCAAATTCTTCCCCCATTTCCCTCTACTCCCAACCATTATACCCCTTGAAATTTCCACCCCTCCATCTACCAATACACCCTTTCACTCATCTACCAATACACCCTTTCACTCACCCC
The DNA here is from genome assembly GCA_018342035.1 of Solanum appendiculatum. Classification (NCBI taxonomy): domain Eukaryota; kingdom Viridiplantae; phylum Streptophyta; class Magnoliopsida; order Solanales; family Solanaceae; genus Solanum; species Solanum appendiculatum. The sequence continues at coordinate 148,633 of JAGDQO010000846.1, forward strand.
CTCTCCCATCTACATATACTCCCCACCAAGTTCCTTTTTCCCTCCTCTTTTTTCTTTTCTTTTCCACCATCATCACTATTTTCCTTCATCATTGTGTGGGTCCAGGAGTCTTCTTCTGTCGTGGTTACTAGTTTTTCGTACACTACATAGCAGGTATGTGTTTTGCTAGCCATTTACTTTAATTACTGAACTTGAAATTGGCTTGGTTATTGCCCTGGGTAATTAGTTTGTTCAAATTGTGGTTGTGCTTAGTTTAAACTACTCATAAGGTGTCCTATGTTGTGGATACTGCACTACGTAATCCTAATGATGCATGAATTTAGGTTTGATTATGTTTTTGACCTAGGGTTTGCGTATATTTAGTGCTTCGAGAGTTAAAGAGTCTACTGGGAGCCTTATGATTCCGTCATTGTTGTGATTCTAGGTTGCTTAGCTTGATTTAGTGTTGTTTGCTTTGTTTAAAATTGTGTTTGTGGGTAAAACTTGGTATAACTGCCACTGTGTGGTCGATGACCATGACCTACGGGTCGTAGGGCAACCCACAGACTGTAGGACCCTCCCGTCATACTGCCTCACCCTATATTAGGCTAAGTCATTTTTGACGGTTCGATCTACGAACCGTAGATTAGTTGACGAACCATCCTTCAGGCCGTTAATTGAACTTCAAAAAGTTGAAAATAGGACTCCTCTATCTACGATCAGGTCAACGGCCCGTAGGTACCAAATACAGCATCAGTAGTTTTTCTTTTTTTCTGTTCTTTTCTTTTCTTTCTTATTTTCTTTTCTTGCTTTGTTTTTGCATTTTTAGTTACTAATGATGGCTTTGCAGGTACAATGCCTCCAAAAGTAACGCAACACTATAAAAGGAAAGCCCCGGCACCAGCTCCTTCGGCCTAACGTCGGTTGCTTATAGATGAGGCTTCTGAGGAAGAGCGGAGTGGGTCCGAATATGACCCACCTTTGAGAGCTAGCTCTCCCAGGTCACCCAGACGACTAGGCTGCAGTCACACCAGGTGGCCATAGTACCGATATCGGAGCAGTCTCCCTCAGGAGATGAGGAGGCCACTTCTAAGTCTGATGAGGAGGTGCAGAGTTCAAGCAGGGGTGGTGCGGACATCCAAATCAGAGATGCCCCTAGCTCCCAGCTTGCTGCCCAGTCTGAGCCCGGTACTCCCTTGGAGTCGGAGTCTGATTCTGGCTCTGCCTCTGGATTAAGGTTGCGGGCGAGCCTAAGTGGTGGTGTGTTCCGTGCATGTATCGAATCTATGCTGATGCTATCCGCCACAATGCCCAACACAGGTCCGCTAGGCAGATAGAGGAAGAGCGGCGGGTACTTACAAGCAGCCTCCACACCATTCCCCAGATACATGAGCTATTCAGGACGCATCACTGTGAGTGGATGGCTTAGACGCTTACCCGATATACTCCGATCATAGTACATGAATTCTACACGTCTTATGCTGCCACGGTACTTCAGCCTTTGCCCTGGAGGGCAAAGCCATTAGAGCAGCCCCCACTCCAGTATACTCTAGTCCAGGACATTCCCGTAGACATCTCGGAGGCCACACTTCGCCGTTTTATTTATGGTCCTACACATGCTCAGCCCATCAACACGGCTGAGTTTGACTACAGGATGCAGCAGGTTCGCAGTGGAGTTATGAGAGATGCCGCACAGAGGGAGTCTTATCTTCGATGGGTAGCGGGGCACATTTCTGATCAGGGAGTACATGCTGAGTGGGTCCGAGATATGACCCTTCCGATCAAGAAGGCCATACTAAGCTTTGCTGCAAAATTTTGGTGGTCGATTGGGCATACTCAGTTGTCCCCTACTGCGGCAGACAACAAGCTGACTTGGGACCGGGCTAATATGGTTGCATGCTTGATGGCAGGGCATGAGATGATTTTTCCCATATGACTATTGCTGAGATAAATGAGCGAGCTTTTTGAAAGACGACTACCATGCCCTTTCCTTGCCTTATCTTCAGATTGTGTTGAGAGGTGGAGGTCCCTGTTTACTTTGCCGACTCCTATATTGAGGTGTCTAAGACCGTGGATATTGGTCTTATTAGGGATGACACCAACCCTATCGCACCACGCAAGGGTATTCAGGTGGAGCTACCACCCATGGGGGAGGCCTTGGCGCCTGAGCAGGTTGATCATACAGCTCCCGCACCTGCAAATAAGCCACAGGGGTCTGTGCCCCCATCTACTGCTTCAGGTTCTACAACAGGCACACCCCGGGCTCCACTTCCTACAGGGGCTGCTCTCCTCCCCAAAGCTAGGGTGAGTCAGTTAGAGACTCAGATGGCGGCTCTACTACAACATATTCACCCATGGATGCAGTGATCGGTAGAGGAGTCTTAGGTCCGGATAGCGCAGATGGTGGATACGAAGATTATTGTTGTTAACCGGCGGATAGATGCTTTTGAGAGCCGGATGATGGAGAGGTCCCAGCCTGGACCGGTGATTGATCTTACATCCTTTCAGGTGGAGCTAGCTAGTCTCCCTGCTGATCTTACCGCCCTGGCCGTTGTGGAGACTGCTGTTTCGACACCTACACCAGTGCTTGAAGTAGATGATCTAGTGCGGACTGCACTGTTTGGAGGAGAGCAGCGGGCTACTGAGCCCTCTCGTGGGGCAGGTAAGCGTACCCGTTCTGGTGTTAGCACTGAGGGAGATCTAGATGAGGCACGGCAAGCCCGCAAGAGAGAGAGATGGGCTCTAGAGACTACCCAGCGTCAGTCCTTGATTGATGAGCAGATGCGACAGAAGCGTGAGCGGGAAATGACAACTAGTGCGTCTAGTTCGGGGTTTGCTACTGATGGTGCGCCCCACACTACTACTGCGAGTCCTACAGATGGTGCCCTACTTGATGATCCCATGAGTTCTGGGCTACCGGACCCACCAGCACTTGAGTGATCTTCGGCGCTTATGCACCACAGGTTTGTCTCACTCGATATTTTACTTTTCTTGTGCATTGACGACATTGCACTGTTTTCTTCGTGGGGGTGGGGCAAATGGGTTTTGCTTTAATGTGAAGTCTGAGTAGCATAACGTATAAATCCTTCCTTGGGGTTTTCTTGCCTGTGTTCTTTTTCCCTAAGGAACTGTTTAAATTTCATTTGAACCGGCATGCTTAGGATTGTGATTGTGTATAAGTAATCTGAAAATAAAGCATGATGGCATTAGTGTGCGTGAAACTGATATCCCCCAATTTTCAATTTTTTGCTTTTTGCTGTGAATGTGAACTGAATGAGTTGAATGTGTTGGATCTTTGCATGACATGATGTAGTATCGGTATGACACTATTACTTAAGCTATAGCATTAACTAGGTTCATTGATGATTTGATAATTGCAACAAGGTGCCATGTGAGTGTGAGAGTTTTGATTATTCATATGAGATGTGGCAATCTAGAAATTGCCCTGTTGGTCTTGCTAAGGTAATTTGAACTGAACACTAGGAGGTGATCATAGGCCATTTATTGTTATTAAGTCCACTCAAGCCTAAAATAAATCAACAAATACTGTAAAAAAAATAATCTTTCCCTTTGGTCCAAGTGTTTGAGCCTAATGAATACCATTCTTTCTTTACACCCAGTTCACCTTCCGTTTAAAGTATTGTTACATATTTGTTTTGGCCCTGGTCCCTCTGCGGACATTGTGCACCTCAACACAGGCCAAAAACCTGAGTTGAGGGTGGCTACTGCAAAGTTACCTAAATTCTAGCCCTGGTCCTTTCTAAGGATAATGTGTACCTTAGCTCATACTAAATGTGTAAGTTGAGGGTGGCAATTATGAAGAAAAGCAAGAAAAAAAAAACAAGGGTATGAATAGAGTTGTGTGTAGAGCAAAGGAAGCTGATCATACAAGAATGAAAAATAAATAAAAAATTTTAGAGTGTGAAGCAAAAAAAAAGAAGTGACAAGAATCAAAAGAAGTGTAATAAAAAAAAATCACACTCAAGCTGATAAAAGTCATAGGGAAAAGAGTATCAAGCAAACAAGAGAATGAAAAGTGGCAGAAAAAGAAAGGTAACGAGCCAAATCAGATGTCAAGGAGGGTAGGCTAAAGTCACTTAATATCCATATATACCACACCTAACCCCGAGCCTATGTTACAAGCCAATAAAGTCCTATAGTGATTCTAGTGAGAAGTTTCAAAAGCCAAAGTAAAGAAGATAAGGGCAAGCCTATGGTATTGTGCACAGATTGTATTGAATTCATTCTGAGCGTGAGTGTATACTAAGTCTTGAGATTGATAAGTCAAATTATGTGTGCAAAAGGGATTTCTTTGTAGTAAGGGCACAAGTTGTGATTATTGGAAAGTATTGTCTTGGTGAATTATTATATGTGTGTCTATTGGTATGTCGATGTCATGTATTTGATCCACATGAGTTAGTTTGTCGGGTTTGCAATGAATACGCACTTAGTTTAGAATGAATAAAGAGGAGGAAGATTGAGGTAATTGCTACGTGATTGCTTGAAGTCTGGGTTGCTTGTATACTTGTGTCATTTAGAGTCTGTTTAATCGCTTGAGGACAAGCAAAGATTTTAAGTTGAGGGTTACGGTACTTTTGATGCATTAAATTTAGAATTTTGCATGTTACTTTAGTGGTTTGTCATTAGATTTGATGTTATTTGTGTTAAAATTGCAGGGAATAGGCCTTTGGAGCAGTTGGGGAGAAAAGATGCAGCAACAGTAGATTTTTGGTGATGTACGAGACAATCTACGGACCGTTAACTGATTGATGAGTCGTCAGTTGGGATTGTAGGCTCTAGAGCCTGAAGAAATTGTCTAAATATAGAATGACGGACCAAGATGATAGGCCGTATATCCTGCTACGAGCCGTAGATGCCCAACCGTAGAAAACTTCAGAGAGGGTCGCCTGCAGAGCTTGAATGACTGAAGAACAGGACGGGTTGTACATGGAATGAAGAATCATAGATCAGAACCGTAGAAAGAAGCCTTTAGGATTTTGTCTAACTGCTGATTGACGGTTGGCACCTATGAGCCGTAGGTCTTTATACGAGCCGTAGGTTGACAACCGTAGACGACACTACCCAAGCCGAATTTCCCCAGATTTCCTTTTCCTAGTTTAATTAAGATTTATTTTCTATATATACCCTATGTAAACTTCGTTTTAGAGTTGTTGACCAGTTTTTGAATATTATTTTATTACTTTGGGAATTGCTTTTCATCTTTTGGGAAGACTAATTCTTGAAGCTTATTTATGCAATTTTACTTTCGGTTTTCAATTGAAGATTGTGGAATTCATCTCTATTCACTGTAAGTTCATGATTTATTCAAACCCTATTATGAATTGTAAACAAACAAGCATGAGAAGCTAAATCCACAACTAGGGTTGTGGGAACCATGAGTAAATAACAAAAGTAAAACTAATAATGTTGTAATTCTTGGATGTGTTTATGCATGCTATTGTAAATCTCTTTGTTTAGAATGTTTTCTAATGGTGTACAACGTTAGAACCCTCCTAATTCATGCTAATCCGGTATAGGTAGTAATGAACATCTAAGATATTATACAACAAAGATTTAGTCATCGATAATCCGCTATCTAATAACCTAACCTAGGAATAGCTTTGGGTTAATATGGGTCAAAGGTAATGGTTGGTAAATCAACACACGTAGACGGACCAAGTTGCGGAGTGAAATTCCCTATTTAGAGGATCAATCACTAAGGGATACATAACTTACCGATCATGCATGCTAGACATTGAAAAGAATTACCATTGTTAGGTTTACTACGTTAAGAGATTATGTGGAACACAAAAACCTTAGTTTCATTCTCATATTGATATCTTAAACTGCAAGTTTTGTGTTTTGGATCCTTGTTACTAATCGAATCGTCAATTATTATTTCTTTTAATTATTGCAAATCCCCCTTCTTTTACTTCTTTTAGAAATGATCTGACTAAACGCGCAACTAACCGTTAATTAACCTAAATCTGAACCATATTCCTTGTGGGATCGACCCTAACCTCTGTTAGGTTCTATATTTGACAGCGACCGCTTATACTTCCTTAAGGAGGTGTAGTTTGGGCGATACCATCCGAAACGACGTCGGAGACATACCATAGTCACAAGGTGCATGGATCTAAGGCAACACTAGTCTATCCTAGACTAAGGCCAAAACATGCTCCAAAAACAAGTAACCAACCAAGAAAATCACATAGCATGCTTCAACACACATACAACCCCATATCAGCATGGTTCTACCCTCGAAACAGGGGCAATCAACCCTATATCATGTTTTCTAAGAAGAAAAGTAGATATAACTAGGTACCCGTCCCAATTCACACTAATCATCGAGAACTTACACATTCAAGCTCAATCTAATTAGAAAGGAAGTCGTAGCCTACCAAGAAGCCAACCGCGCGTGCGCCAAGTCACTCTGTCGGAGCTTTTCCCTTCCGCACAACCTCGGAATGCTGCCACGCTATCAAAAATAGAATCACAGCTTCAGCACGGTCGTTTAGACACTAAAATTACTAAAATCGGAGACGGACCAATTTCGGAGTCAAAAATGGAAAAATGGGACCCACTTTGATAATTCCAGAATTAACTCCGTGAAGAGAACCTAAACACCTCCCCAAACTTGTGTTCCAAAATGGAGCACAATTTGATGCTCGGAACAGCGGGAAGCAACCATGCAAGAATTTCACCCATAAGAGTTACGAAATACGACAAGGCAACAGTTTCAACAATGAATTTACCTACAAAGAAGCTTCCCCGACACTCTCCAATCAACCACCCAGGTAGCCGCAACAATTCTGAACACTTTGAATCACCTAATTTCGACTTATATCGAGAGATAAATTGCAATTTGAATAATGCTTCTCGACCTGGTCGCGTCTGGTTCTTAAATAAAGGACGAGACGCGTCTGACATTTGGGAACGCGGCTACAGTAGCCCGCGAACGTAGATGAAAAGGTCCCAAACCTCCGCGATCGCAAAGACCCACCCTCGAACGCGGAGAAGAGAAACCCAAAACTCCGCAATTGCGCTTCCCTGTCTGTGAACGCGAAGGGGAAATGGGTTTGCCACATCAGCAGTTGCATCAGCTGAGTTTTGGCATTTGCCAATTCTTCCACGGGGTGCTCGAGATTCGTTCGGAACCTCGTGCGTGCAAACGAGATATGCTACCCCACAAAATTTGACACTCCGGATTCAATGGCGCAGTCCAGATTTCATTACGAGGTCATTCTGACAAAAAATGGGTACCACACCCAAGTGCCATTTTATGCCAATTTCCACAACGGGACTCGAAATTAACCCGGAAGCCTCGAGAAGCAGACAAAGGGTTGTTCTAGACCAAACTCGACATTCCAGAACTAACCACGCTGAAAACTTTTCATCCGAGCGCGTTTTGCAAGAATGTTGACCAAAGTCAACCTAAGGCCAAATTTTAAAGGCTAAAGCGTCAAATGGCCCAAAGTCGCACCGAAAGCCTCGGGACTCGTGCCGGCATGCTACTAGCCTAATTTGGCCATTCCCTAGCTGATGGAATCGTCAAAATTCCTTTCTGAGGTCGGTTACCTGAGGTTATAACCAAAATCAACTTTTCAAGTTTCAGAAGCTCCAAAACACTAAAACTCGCATAAAAACCTAGCGAACGATCAGGTGACTGAACTGTCAGTTCCAACAAGTCATAAATGACTTGGGGTCGCTATAGGAATGATCTAAATGATGGAAAGAAGGAATTAACTAGAAAATGACCTGAAGGGTCACTACAACATCCACTACTAAAATAACTTTCGTCCGCGAAAGTAAGAGTCAAGAAGTGCCTGAAGGCTCAAATAAGCCGGGGAACTGCTCCCGCATCTCCTACTCTGTCTCCTAGGTAACCTCCTCAACTGGACGATGCCTCAAATGGACTTTAACCACAGGAATGGCTCTGGATCGCAACTACCTCACGTCTCTGGCCAAGATGGCAACTGGCTCCTCAATATTGGTCAGATGATCATCTAACTCAACCGCATCATACTGGAGCACATGGGACTCATCTGGAACATACTGGTGCAACATCGAAACATGGAAGACTAGATGAATAGGTGAGAATGGTTGAGGTAAGGCTAGCTCATAGGCAACATCACCAACTGTCCTCAAAATATCAAAAGGCCCGATATATTTGGGGCTAAGTATGCCCCGTCTTCCAAATCATATCACGCCCTTCATGGGTGATACTCAAAGGAATACTCTGTCACCAATGGCAAATCTCAATGGCCGATGCCTATGATTCGCATAACTCTGGTGTCTACTTTGAGCCGTCCTGAGCCTAGGCTCCGCAGACTCAAACCAACTAACCGGAGAGCGACAGCGCCTACCATATAAGGCCTCGAACGGGGCCATCTGAATGCTAGAGTGGTAGCTGTTGTTGTATGCAATCTCCGCCAAAGGAAAGAACTGGTCCCACTGACCTCCAAAGTCCATAACACAGGCCCGCAACATATCCTCTAGGACCTAAATGGTCCGCTCTGACTGGCCATCAGTCTGTGGGTGAAATGTTGTGCTAAAGTCGACAAGGGTGCTCAACTCTTTTTGAAAAGCCCTCTAAAAGCTGGAAGTGATTTGTGAACCCTGGTATGAGATGATAGAAACAATCACACCATGAAGACGAACCACCTCCCGAATGTAGATATGAGCCAACCTCGCGGCACTGAAGAAAGTATGAACGGGAAGGAAGTGTGCTAACTTGGTCAATCGATCCATGATGACCCATATCCTGTCAGCATCTCTATAAGTCCGAGGCAAGCCCACAATGAAATCCATGGAGATACGCTCCCACTTCCACTCCGGAATGGGTAATCTCTTCAACTCACCACCAGGCCTCAAATGCTCGGCCTTCACCCGCTGGCAACACAGACAATGGGACACATAATTCAAGATGTCTCTCCTCATACCACTCCACCAGTAATGTTGCCTCAAATCACGATACATCTTAGCGGTGCCCGGATGGATAGAATATCTCGAATCATGGGCCTTGCTAAGGATCATCTGAATCAAACCCCCAACTCTCGAAACAAATTACCAGCCAGCAAACCTCAAAACCCCATCTGAATCTAAAGTAGCCTACTCGGCATCGCCTGCCAATACTCTATCTCTGAGTGCCACCGAGGACTCATCCTCGAACTTTCGACCACGGATCCGATCTATCAAAGATGACTGAACTCCCACATAGGCTAACACCCATCTGCCATCTGAAATATCAAGCCGGATGATCTGGTTGACTAAGGATTGGATGTCCAAAGCCAAAGGTCGCTCCAAAATCGAAAGGAAGGCTAGACTACCCATACTCACCGCCTTCCAGCTGAAGGCATCCGCTACTACATTCGCCTTGCCCAAATGGTAGAGAATAGAGAGGTCATAGTACTTCAGGAGCTCAATCCAATGGCGATGCCTCAAATTAAGGTCCCTCTGGCTCATGATGTACTGAAGGCTCCTATGATCCGTGTAAATCTCACAACAGACTCCATACAAGTAGTGCCTCCAAATCTTAAGAATGAAAACTACTGCCGCCAACTCTAAGTCATGAGTGGGGTAGTTGCGCTCATGCAACTTAAGCTACCTCGACGCATAAGTAATAACCCAGCCCCGTTGCATCAATACACAACCCAAACCAACGTCGGATGCGTCACAATAAACTGTGAAGCCCTCGTCCTCAATTGGAAGAGTAAATATAGGAGCGGTGGTAAGAAACTCCTTAAGCCTCAGAAAACTCCTCTCTCACTCCTCCGACCACTCAAAGGGAGCATCCTTGCGAGTCAACCGAGTCAAAGGTGACACTATAGTAGAAAAGCCCTTAACAAAATGCCTGTAGTACCCTGCCAATCCGACAAAACTACGAATCTCACTCACCGAGGTGGGCCTAGCCCAATCACGAATACCCTCAAACTTCGCCAGATCCACCATAATTCCATCCTTGGATACCACGTGCCACAAAAATGCTATAGACTCAAGCCAAAACTCACACTTTGAGAACTTGGAATAAAGCGGATGATCTCTCAAAGTCTGGAGCACTACCCTCAAATGCTGCTCATGCTCACTCTGTCTTCGCGAGTACACCAGGATATCATCGATGAAGACTATGACCAATGAGTCAAGATACCGCCTGAATACACGGGTCATCAAATCCATGAAGGCGGCAGGGGCATTAGTAAACCCAAAATACATCACTCATAATGGCTATAATGAGTCCTAAATACGGTCTTAGGGATGTCTACTACCCTAATCCTCAACTGGTGGTAACTGAATCTCAGATCAATCTTAGAGAACACTGTAGCACCCTGAAGCTGGTCAAATATATCATCAATGCAAGGCATAGGGAAACGGTTCTTCACCATCACCTTGTTTAGCTACCTGTAATCAATACACGTTCGCATAGTACCGTCCTTCTTCTTCCCAAATAGGACTGGGGCATCCTAAGGTGATACACTAGGCCGGATAACTCCCTTACCTAAGAGATCCTGAAGCTGAACACTGAGCTCCTTGAGATCTGTGGGGTCCATACGATACGGTGGGATAGAAATAGGATGAGTACCCGGCTCTAAGTCAATGGGGAAATCAGTATCATGATCTTGGGGTAGGCCAGCAGGAAACACATCCGCATAGTCTCGGACGATAGGCACTGAATCAATCGTAGGGCCCTCCCTACTAACATCTCTGACATGAGCTAAATAAGCCTAACACCCGCTAGCCTCTAACCTCTGAGCCTGAATGAAAGAAATCACCCCAACCGGTGTGCGACTACAAGAGTTCTGCCACACCACCGATGGAATGCTAGGAATGGCTAAGGTAACTGTCTTGGCATAGAAATCGAAGATGGCTCGATGAGGGGATAACTAGTCCATGCCTAATATCAAGTCAAAATCAAACATATCAAGTAAAATAAGATCAGTCCAAGTGTCCCACCCCTGAATAGTCACCACACAAGATCTAAAAAACTGATCCACTACTAAAGAATCACCTACCGGGGTCACAACACGTAACGACACTACTAATGGCTCTGGACTCACCTTCAACTGAGGAGCACAATATGCAGATACATAAGAATAAGTGGAGCCTAGCTCAAATAAAGCTAAGACAGGCTGATGGCATAAAATGATCATACCTGTAATCACGCCGTCTGATGCCTCAGCCTCTGCTCTAGCTGGAGCTGCAAAGAAATGGCGCTAGGTGCCTCTACCTCACGCATCAACTCTACCACCTGTCCTACCTCCCCGGGGACCTCCCCGTATACCCTGAAGCTGACCTCCTCCTATAGTTAGAGGTGTTGCTGCTAGTGCGGGTCTAGCTGCCTGTGGAGCTAGTATGACTGACCTATTACGAGGGAACTCTCTGGACCAATGATCGAGCCCCCCGCAGGTAAAATAACCCTGTGGCAGTCTGCTCGCAACTAGAGGCCGGCCACCCTAGCCTAAAGAATCCGACTGAATACCTCCTCGGCCCAGACTCGGACCGGCACTGGAGCCACCCTAATAGTGCTGGTCACCCTCTGTAGCATGAAGTGATGCCTGGAACGGGTGACTGGACTGATCCTGCTGGAACCTCTGACGATGCCTTTCATGTGAATCTCTAGGCCTAGAATGGGGCCCACTGTGGCTATCGTCCTTCCTGGCCCTCTTGTCGCTGCCTCTTTGGGCCTCGCGACGAAGGTTCTCAAGTGTGCGGGCATGATCTACAACATCAAGAAAAGAGTAGCCCGCTGAAACCATGGACTGAGTCTCAATGCGCAGCTGCAGCCTCAATCCTCTAATAAAGCACTGAACCCTCTCCTCCCAAGTAGGGAAGATCATAGTAGCATGATGGGATAGCTCATGGAATCTAGCTTCATACTCAGACACCATCATGGAGCCTTGCTCCAACCTCAAAAACTCAGAAACCAATCTCTGACGCTCCACGGAATAAACCTAGCAAAAAAGGCCTCTGAAAACTCTATCCAAGATACCGGTAGGGATCGAGCTGACCTGGTCTCTAAGAAAGAATGCCACCACTTTCTAGGAGGCCCATCTAGCTGATAAGCGGTGAAGTCGGCTCCCCTCGACTCCACTAATCCCAGGGCATGCAACCGCTCTCAGCAAGTGGTAAGGAACTCATGGGCATCCTCCCCAACAGCCCCAGAAAACCTCGACGGTGAAAACCTCAGAAACACCTCGAGCATCTTCTGCTCTCGAAGTAGCATGACCCCATCTAAGTCATCCGGCTGAGCGGTGGCCGGTGCTGGCGGCTGCTGAACCTCTGGAGCCGCTGGAGCAGACTGACCCTACGGTGCTGGAGCTGGAGCTGGTACTAGGGCCTGCTGCTGCTGCATACCCCCTATCACCGCTAAAATCTAGGTGAGATTCGCTTGAAGGTCAGGGGCGAAAGCTAGTGCGGGTGGTGGCTGGGCCGGTCCCGGTCCCACCGGCTGAGGAGGAATATGATCAACCTGGGGCTCCGTCTCCGGAGTCCTCTCTCTATCTTGGGTGGGTGCTGTAACCCTGCCTCAACCTCAGGGTCCTCTATCTGCGGGACCGGGTGCATCACCCACGTCCGCTCTAACGCTCCTGCAAGCCATCCTGCGACAGAGTGAAACAAATAAGATTCCCTGAAACCAATTGGACAAACAACGCATGAAGATGATACAAAATAGGAAAACCCCTTAACGATATCTTGTAGCCTCCTGAAGATAAGTCACGAACGTCTCCACACCGATCCATAGGACTCTACCAGACGTTAGCTCTATACAAGTGAGACAGGTGAACCTGGAGCTCTGATACTAACTTATCACGACCTGATTCCTCGAGTCATGATGGCGCCTGCTATAACCCACTAGTAGGCAAGCCAACCCGTATCCGGAACCTACAAGTAATGGGATTGAGGGCAGAAACTAAACTCAAACTAAACAGTAACACAATTAACAGAATCACAAAAGAGGAAGCAGAAGCAAGCCAAACATATATACAAAAGATAGATCTCTCCCAGAACTTGGAAGTCACATGTACAGAGCTACTAACAAACTGAGTACAAGTCCCAAAAGTGGACCACAAAAACAAGACTGTCTCAAAAAGCAAAATACAAGTCAACATATATATACAGAAGTAGACGGGTAACCCCCAACGCTGTGTGCTAACCCTCGCCTCTGAATATGACTGCTGCAGGCTCGATATCAACACTAGTAGCTGGTACTCAGACCTGTATCACAAAAATAAATGCAGAGTGTAGCATAAGTACCAAAACAACAGGTACCCAGTAGACAGCATAGGTCAACGAAGCAAGAAAGATAAAAACAATCCGAAAAGATAGAATCTAGACCAAAATGGAGGTCAAAGCAAATATGAAAAGAAGCACACGAGAGCACCGAAAGCAAATCTAAGTAACTCTAAACTAAACCTAACTAGACTCCCATAAGCCCGGAAAGTACACTCGTGCACAAGTTTAAATAAAACCCGAATGAACCCCATAAGCCCGACAGGTACATAGAATAGATAAGCCTACAAGACCGAAGGGTAAACCATATTTGAACAAAAAAACTAGTCAACTTCCAGCCCAGCTAGCAAGAATGCCTAGGGGCGTATCAACTCCGTAGAAGGACTCAGATATTCAGGCCGCCCAGCTAGCAAGAGTGCCCGGGGGCATATCTACTACGTAGAGGATCTCATATAGGATCCAAGCCATCGTGGATCGATGTCCAGTCCCAACGATATCACAAAAGGCTCCAAGCCAGAAGAACTCCAATCCCGAGGAAGCAGACCATTTCTGGTAAAGCATCGGAGCCGCAAGAATAGGGAGAGGAGAAAGAAAGGCGAACAAGCACCGCAAAGGCCTAAGCTAAGGCTCAAAGTGTCTGACCCAAATCTGCTATCCCGGTCTACAAGGACCTAGTCCATCCAAAACAACATTAGAGGCATACCATAGTCACAAGGTGCATGGGTCTAAGGCAACACTAGTCTATCCTAGACGCGTTTGACCTTCGCAAACGCAGCTACAGTAGCCCGCGAACAAGGAGGAAAAGGTCCCAGAACTGGAAAAATGTGGAGACCCACCCACGAACGTGAAGAAGAGAAACCCAGACTTTCGTGAATGCGGAAACTTTTCCGCAAACGCAGAGAAGAGAAACCCAGACCTCCACGAACGCGGAGAAGAGAAACCCAGACCTCCGCAATCGGGCCTCCCTAGCCCGCGAACGCGAAGGGGAAATGGGTCTGCAACATCAGTTGTTGCATCAGCTGAGTTTTGGCATATGTCAATTCTCTGATGGGGTGCTTAGGATTCGTTTGAAACCCCGTACACACAAACGAGATATGCTAGCCTACCAAATTCGATGCTCCGAACTCAATGGCGCAGTCAAAATTTCCATACAAGGTAATTTCGATAAAAAGTGGGTCCCACACCCAAGTGCCATTTTAAGCTAATTTCCACAATGGGCCTTGAAATTAGCCCAGAAGACTCGAGAAGCGTACGGAGAGTTGCTCTGGACAAAACTCGACATTCCGGAACTAACCGCGCTGACGGAATTTTCATCCGAGGCTAAATTTCAAAGGCTAAAGCGCCAAATGGCCCAAAGTCACACTGAAAGCCTCAGGACTCGTGTCGGCCATGCTACTAGCCTAATTTGGCCATTCCAGAGCTGATGGAATCGTCAGAATTCCGTTCTGAGGTCGTTTACCTGAGGTTATGACCGAAATCAACTTTTCAAGTTTCAAAAGTTCTAAAACACTAAAACTCGCATAAAAACCAAACGAACGATCAGGTGACCGAACTGTTAGTCCTAGCAAGTCATAAATGACTTGGGGTCGCTATAGGAACGCTCTAAACGATGGAAAAAAGGTATCAACTCGAAAATGACCTGAAGGGTCATTACAACAAAGGCATAGTTATTAATATATGTCTTAAATTTAAAATATAAGACGATCTAATCTAAATATTAATTCTAACAAACCAAAAAGGTTGTATGATAATTATGATAAATTAATTATAATATTTCTAGTTATGGCGTTATGGTGTGAACATACCATAGAACATTTGGATATCTATGATATTAAAAATATATCAAATTTTAATAATTAAAGTTTGACGAGAAATATAATAGTTGACCAAATTTCTTTAAATATATACTTAATTTGTAATGCCATAATTTATGGAAAAAACTTAAACACTATACTTTTACCAAGCGCTACACCCCCCCCCCCCCCCCGCACCCCACCACACCCCAATAGCACCACAAAAAAGATTTGAACATGTTTGGGGATCTTAGTTTTTTGAATTATTATTATTTAAAGAACCATTCACACAAGCATTGGTGGTAAGGTGTTTGACATAGACCCCTACTTCGTTATATAGTATTAGAACACCTACAATTCTTAGGAGTTCAAGTGAATCCTTTGGTAGATAGAACACTTCCAAACTCCCTCTTATATACATCCTTTAAACTTTGTGTTCAACTCCAAGACTCATAGACTAATATACTATATATTGTGGTGTAGCAATTGAATACAAGCCTAAAGAATTTTTGTATTGCACAATATTTGCTTCTTTATCTCTCTTACAACCTTCCCTACTACCACAAACATGTACATATAATCTTCACCTTCATCTAGTCCTTTTCACCATGCTCATCACTTCTTTTCCCTTAATTCTTCCACAAATTATATAGTCTATATAGAAGATACAGTTGCTATTGTTTATACGTTGAAAATCCTTCATGGTTTTATTGATGCATCAAGTTTATGACCTCCATCAACCATCAAACTTGAGGGACGAGATTGACCGCGACCAAATCCCACCTTTACTACTTGGGTTCAACAAGAGTAACTAATTTTGAGTCTTCTAGTTTTCTCCCTTTATGAAGAAACTTTTACTTTTGTAGCTAAATACCTCTAAAGATGTTTGGGAAACCTTGAAAATTGCTTAATGTGCTCACCTTCAAACAAGCGAGTCCTTAACCTTCATATGTAGCTTAAGAATTTTAAACAAAACGATCTTAGTTTAAAACCACAAGATTTATTTTTTTAAAAATTTTCTTAAATTTTGTGTCAAGTAAAAAAATAGACAAACAAATTAAAATAGAGAAAGTATCGATCAATATTGGAATAGGAGGAATGAAATGTTAGGAGTTTTATCATACTTCAATAGGTTTAGTTTTCATACTTCATAGATGTGGATGCAAAATGTTAGAACTACAAGTTTTCTTTCCATCAGGACCGAAATGATTATCTACATCAGAATTGGATATTACAAGGTTGATTTAATTAACAATAAGTACTTTATTCCATACTGGCTGTGGTCATATATATGTGGATAGATATTAAGAAATGAATTTAGAAGTTATTGAAGCATTTATATATTATTCCATGAAAGACCGACCTCAATACGTATTATGGAAAAGATGATTGGAATTTGAACATGCATATCTCGACAAAAGCCTTGTAATAACATGTATTTTTGTTTATTATAAGACATGGAAGTGTTATCTCTTCTAGTGTAAAAGATGGTATAGGAGGGGGTATTGAGAAATCGATGATAAGGGTGCGACTATAGTAAGTTGTATATAATACTCCTTTTGTTTCAAATTGTTTGTCCTGTTTTGATTGTAGTGGAGGTTAGAAAAATAAAACCTTTAGATCTTATGGTCTTAAACCAAAGATATATTAAATGTACCAAAGTGTCTTTTAATCTTGTAGTCTTACAAATGTTATGATAAATTTAGAATTAAAGAGTTGTAAATTTTTAAAAAAAAGATATTATTTTTAAAAAAATTGACTAAAAAGAAAGTAAGACAAACAAATCGAAATATAGGGAGTATTATATATGTGAAATCACTTTTTAAATGATGATAGAGATAAAAGTTTAATAGAGGTAGTAAAAACAATATGATCCCATGTAGAGGCGGATCTGCATTTCAAGGTACGACTTTAAGCTTAGTAACTTTGAATCAAACTCTATATATTTTCTTTTCTTCATTATTGGTCTCTCTCTCTCTCTCTCTCTCTCTATATATATATATATATATATATATATATATATATATATATATATATATATATATGTATATGTATATATGTACATGTGTATATGTATATATGTACATATATACATATACATATGTATAAATATATATCTATATATATGGATGAGAGCACAATTTTTACCATGGTGTGACCCAACTGTGTGGGAAGGCCTGATTGAATGACTTGTGACGTCTTTGTAATCAAATTTTTGGCTAAATTCAACGGATGAAAATATTGACTGTGAAAATAATAATAATATATTTTTTCTATTTGCAAATCAAAAGACTCAAAATCAGATGTATATCCTTTCATTCACTTAATTAGCCCACAATAATTATATTACTAGATAAATTTTTTAATATATATATATATACACACACATTAATTAACAAAAGCTCAAGTCATAATATATAATTAAGTACTCCAATAGTTATTGTCAGCAACCCTTGTAAATCCATCAGTTTTCGAAGAAACCAACTCCGTTAAAGTTTTTAGTGGAATTTAACAATAGTCATAATAAAAAATCTTTTAAAAAAATTAGACTTTTGCAAGCAATCACAACATTTCTTAATAGAAAAACATTAATCTCTTAATTTGGTTTTAAAATGTAAGGTGCAAATTTTTTAAATTTTTTTAGAACTACATGATTATGATCAAATGGAGAGTGGAAATTTCATTTGCAAAAATTAACTAACCACTTTATTGTTTGGCCTATAATGTCTTATCTAAAATTTTTAAAAGAACGTACCATCCACACGGGCATTCACCTCCTGTTGTGGTAAGAGGTGTGACTGTCACGATCCGAGTTTACACCTTCGCCAAGCCACTATATTCAGAACTATGAGTGGCCCCAATCTAACCCTTGACATAACATATCAAAGAATATCCTATGAAACTAATGCGGAAGCGGAAACATATGCTTAATAAGTCTTAATAAGAATATCAATAAATATATGATAACTGAATAACTAATGTCCGAAATAAGTTTACCAGGACATGGCTCCCAGTTACCTCAAACCTAATAAACAAAGAAACTTTTAAAATCTGACTAACAACTAACCCAGAAAGTCCCCAAATGAGGAGGACTCACCAACTGCTGGCTGGAACTGCTACAACCTCACTAGCCATGAGTCTGAGTACGGACTCGGCAACTACATCACAAAAATGATGCAACGCTGAGAAAGATATGCATCAGTACATGGAATGTACTGAGTATGTTAAGGCACCAACATACTCATATAAAGTAACATATAGAGAAAACAATAGAATAAGGTTTCTAAAAAGTAAAGTCATAATCGTAATAATGGGACTGAAAAGAAACAATTGAAATCCATCCATAAATATCAGTTTTAAGACCTTATTTCAAAAGCATATACATTTTTTAGCCTAAATCAGTAGCCTTGCATGATCATATACATAAAATAGCATATTTAAGATGAACTATATAGACTTAAAACATATCATAAAATTAATGCATAACTGAGAAGTTTCTTATATCCTCCATACACCATGTGAGCTTATGATGTCCAACAGCTAACCCTGTTGGGATGGCTGCCCTATAACTTGCCAGAGTATAAGACCATACCATATCTATGTGGATCCACTAATCTAAGCCTCTCGAGGCTAGAAGATCAACTGAAATAATGGTGAAACATAATCCTACGTTAGTGCATAGTTATGGGACTTGAGTTTTCTAAACCTGCATCCTCTCAGTACTAAATAGTCCTTCCAAAACAACATATATTCATATAATGCTCATAGGTATGAAAACCACTTATCATCTTGCAAAAGTCATATATTAAAATAACCTATATTGAGGTTGTAATTCATATCATGCTCATAGGTAGGAAAACCACTTAGCATCTTGAATCATATATGAGGCTAAGCTCAAAAGTCATATCATAAAATAACTTGTATTTAGGTTGTAATTCATGTCATGCTTGTTTTCATGTTTAAAAGCTATAAGGCTTTGAATGACCGTAAAAATCATGCTACATCAGTACCATAAATTTTTAAAAATCAAAGTGAAACAATGAAAGCATAGCTTATTGAAGAAAGATCATAATTTCATAAAAGCCTTAGCTTTACTTCTAAAAATCTCATGAAATTCTTGAGAATCAAAATACTTTAGGCATGAGAGCAAAATTAATACTCTCATTGAAGACTTACATACCTTAGTGACGAATCTTGAAGAAAAATCTTGGAAGATGAACCCTAGCTTTGGTGTTTCTTGAAGTTCCTGAGCATAGGAATTTAGGAATGAATGAGAGGGTTTGATTACAAAAAACTAATTTTCTACACGTTTAGATGACTCCCTAAAGGTTCTTAGAACAAAAATACCCTTCAAAAATAAATAATAAGAGCTAAAAGTCGGAATTTTATTCCAACGGATAGTGAGGTCCATATTCACTCCGTGCCGCAGAGCTATATCGCGGAGCTTCAGTCAGGTTAGAGCATCTCTTGTAAGTTATTCATAACTTTTTACTTCAAACTTGGATTGATGCAAAATTGGAAGCGTTGGAAAGAACACTCATAGATCTTTAATTTGATAGGTTACGGGTCACCTAAATCTTCATATTCTATGATATATGGTCATTTGAAGTTGACCCTTATAAAGACTCAAGTGAAAACTTAGCCGATAGAAATGTTTTGAACTTGACTTGGTGTTAGAGGTCCCTTATGACCCTAAATCACTTCCGATACCCTTGCTACACTTGGTAAAAAACCTTAAAACACATGAGCAAGTAAAACATCACCGGGTTCAAGCTCATATACTTACGACGAATGATTCGAATTCTAAGAGTAGAGTTGCGAGGTGTTACATTGATATAGACCCCTACTTTGCTACATAATATTAAAACACCTACTATTCTTAGAAGTTCAAGTGAATCCTCCGGCAGATAGAACACTTTCAAAATTCCTCTAGTATATATCCTTTAGACTTCGTGTTCAATTTCAAGACTAACTGACTAGTGTACTATGTATTGTGGTGTAACAATTTAATACAAGTGTGATGAAATTTTCTATTCTACATGATCTTAACGGAGCTACTTGTGTCAATATGGTATCAGAGTATTTCTATGCCTTTTCATCTCTTGTTACAGCCCTCCCTACTACCAAGGACATGCACATGCAACCTTCACCCTCATCCTGTTCTCTTCACTATGCTTTGTCACGACCCAGGGTAGGCCCTAGATGTAACACGGCATACAAGACCCCGAGAGGCCTCATACAAGCCCTTAGCATACATAACATACAAGATAATAGAGAAATAAGAGTTCAAAAGAGCATTTTATATCAAAGCTTTACTCAAAACAGCGGAAGTCTACAACTCATATCTCAAAGCCTTCTAATATCATAGAATAAGAATAAAAGTGATAGGGACGCAGCCCAATACAATATCAAACATAAGGAAAGACATCAAATGTAAATCCAACAAGGCTATGTCCTCGGATGGATGAGGACTCACCAAGTCTTCTTCTTAACTCTAAGTCAATGCTCTAGCCACGAGTAGGAGAACTGCCACATCCTACACAAAAGAAGTTGATGCAGGCAAGAGTATGCGTTAGCACAATTAAGTACTAAGTATTATAGCAATGCATATAAACTCATAAAACGTGCTAGAAACTGAGATATAAACATGACATGCAATTGGCCAAGCTAAACATGATAAGGCATATAAGAAAATAGCATAAAGCATAAACCATGGCCAAAGCAAGCTAAATCATCTTTCTTTTACTCTTCTTTTCTTCAATTTACCTTTAGTAACCCATGCACCATTGTGCAAGCTGAAGTGTGGGAAAAGCCTCAAACCGATCTATAGACCATGGAATCCGGTGTCTTCCCTACATCGAAAAAGGGCCATTCTATTTGCCAAGGTAGAATTCTGAACCATAGCCTACGTGGATTCACTAGCTAAGCTAATATGGGCCTGTTAAGACCACCTATGGGGGCACATACGCATAGGACATATGGGGACTTGTCACCCGTCCACTCGGTTCTATGCATAACTCCCACTATACAATCATAAATATTGATATCCATGGAAAAGCACGACTAGGGTTGCCAAACCAAGCTAAACTTGACTTCTCATACCGTGGACTAGTCCAAGCTTACTTCCTTGAGTGTTTCTTCTTCCACAGACTTGTCTAGAATAGCTTCTTTAAGCTCTTGATTCAATTTTAGTTAAGCAAACCTTTTAGCAAGTTATGAATCCTTTACATGTGAGAAAACCTTTCACAAGCTTAGGTTGAGCATTATATGAGAAAGCCCTTTCAAGACTCAACATTTCATATCATAGATTTCATATAAAACATGCTTGATTCTATATACCTCTTTCTTCATGATTCTATCATGCTTTTTCTTCATAGCTAATGGGTTCCTATTGCCTTTATTTTAAACCATGCAATTCAATGCAAGCTAGCTCTTAAAAGTCATAATCAAGGCAATTTAGTCATACTTGAAGTAACCCAAATAAGAGAGGAAAATCATGCTTTTTACTTGAACATGCTAAATTCATGCAATTAACCCCAATTCATACTCTATTTCATAGATCATCCATCAATTTCATCAATTCATATCTAAACCCAACAATCACGGCATAGATTATTAAATTGGGGAGAATTTACTTGGGATCATGGGGGTTCATGCAATAATTACAATTAGACATGTAATTCACACTAGATTGTGCACTAAATTACTTTACCCACGCTAGATTGTGCACTACAAAGCATAAAATCAGTAATTGGACTCATACTAGAAGAACCCATAACAATTAATCAAACCCTAGCTTACTTGAAGGGAATTGAACCTTGAAATTCATGAAGAAAAGGGAGGGCCCAATGGAGGAAGCAACTCCATTGGTCAATACCATCATACCTTAGCAAAGCCCACTAGAACTTGGAAGAATTTGGGTGATCTTCAATGGAGGACTTAGCTTCTTCTTCTTCCTTGAGCTAGAGAGGATTTCTTTTAGAGAGAGAAATATTTGAGAGGTGAAATTAGGAAATGGGTTAGAATGAATTGATTTAGGCAGATAAAACTACATATAGGACCTTCATTAAGGGTAAAACCGACTTAGTTAATTAGGGAATTAACTAAGGAAAAGACAAAAAAGCCCTTAATTAAAAATTATCGGGGCCCATCTACAGTCAGGCCCTACGGTCCGTACGTCCACTGACGTACCATCCTGTTGAACCGTTAAAAGATTCAGAGAGTTGGTATCTGGCGACCCTACAATGACGGCTTCAATCTACGGTTGGTAGGTCCATCTACGGACCGTACACCTCTACCGTAGATCACAGCCTGAGGTTCAAGAATTTAACTAAGTCTGGTGGGACATCTATGGTTTCTTTCTACGGACCGTCAACTGACTTACAATCCGTCATGCTACTCATTATATCCCTCTTCAGAGACTGAGAATTACTGAACTTGACAGAGCCATTGACGGCTCCTCACCTACGGCCCGTCAACCTGACTACGGCCCGTAAGTGGTCTCCGTAGGTTACTGCCTACAGGTAATTCTGCATTTTCATTCCTTGGAAAGCTGGGGTGTTACAATATCTCCCCCTTGGGGACATTTGTCCTCGAATGAGAACCTGTACATCATGAGAAGGGCGATAGACTCGGACTAACAACCCAACTTAGAAGGCAAGCATATAAATGCACAAATCCGAGGAGGAAACATCAACTCCAAGCTAAAGCACGCTCAACGCTAAATTCATGAAGGTTTTAAGCAACACATACTCAATGCACATAAATCATACTAGAATCTTCATGAACATGCATAAAAAATCAAGGAATCATGAAAATCAACTATGACACATGAGACCAAAAGAATGAACCATGAGAAACTGGGTACCTCAAGCTAGAGGAGGATCGGAAGGAAATAGATGAGGATAGCTGGACATCATATCGGCCTCGGCCTCCCAAGTAGCACCTGCACCCTCAACTAATTGATTCCTCCATAGAACTTTCACGGAAGCAATTTCTTTATTTCTCAACTTTCGACTTATCGGTCTAAAATCTCAACCGGAACCTTTTCATAGGAAAGACTATCCTTTATGCAAAGAGTCTCTATTGGCACTATAGAGGTCGGATCACCAACACACTTCTTCAACAATGAGACGTGGAAAACCAGATGCACCGATGCCAACTCATTAGGCAAATCAAATTCATAGGCAACCTTACCAACACGTCTCAAAATCTGATATGGGCCTACAAAGCAGGGACTAAGCTTCCCCTTCTTCCCAAATCTCTTTACACCCTTCATAGGTGAAATTTTCAAGTAAACCCAATCATCAACGTCAAATTCTAATTCTCTTCTTCTAACATCGGCGTAAGACTTTTGTCGACTTTGAGCCATTTTCAGCCTTTCTCTAATAAGCCAAACTTTCTCCATAGCCTCATGCACTAACTCCGGGCCTATCAAAGCAAACTTCCCTAATTTCAAACCAACCTATGGGAGATCTAGGCCTCCTACCATAGAGAGCCTCAAATGGAGTCATACCAATACTAGAATGGTAGCTATTATTACAAGCAAACTCGATCAAAGGCAAATGGTCATCCCAAGTACCCTTGAACTCAATAACTCCAGCTCTCAACATATCTTCTAAAGTCTGAATAGTACGCTCCGCTTGCCCATCGGTTTAGGGATGAAAGGCCGTGCTAAGCTTAACACGAGTACCAATACCTTTTTGGAATGACTTCCAAAATTGAGAAGTAAAATGAGCACCTCGATCGGAGATAATGGATAACGGCACTCCATGCAGCCTAACCATCTCCCTCATGTACAACTTAGCACAATCCTCCGCCGAATAAGAAATTCTGATGGGAATGAAATGGGCTGACTTGATCATTCTATCAACCACAACCCAAATCGAATCATAGTGTCGCCTTGTGCGAGGCAAACCTACTACGAAATCCAAATTCACATCTTCCCACTTCCAGGTAGGAATCTCTATGTCTTGGGTCAAACCTCCCGGTCTCTGATGCTCAACCTTCACTTGTTGGCAATTAGGACACTTAGCCACAAATTCCGCAATGTCTTTCTTCATGCCATTCCACCAATAGATTTCCCGCAAATCACGGTACATCTTAGTAGCTCCCTAGTGGATGGAATATCTAGAACTATGAGCTTCTGACAAAATTTGCCCTCTTAAATCATCAATGTCGGGAACACATAAGTGACCTTGGTAACGAAGTACACCATCTCCCCCTTGGGAGAAAACCTCTATGGACTTCTTGAGAACCGCTTCTTTCAATCCCACCAAATTAGGATCAAGGTCTTGCTTAGCTTTTACATCATGCACAAAAGAGGATTCGAAACCATTGTGAACGGTAACTCCACCCTTAGCGAAATCAATCAACCGAACACCCAATCGGGCTAAACTATGAACATCACGAACCAACTCTTTCATGCCATCCTCAATATGCGTAACACTACCCATAGAAAATCTAGTAAGAGCATCCGCCACCACATTAGCCTTGCTGGGGTGATAGAGAATACTCATATCATAATCTTTTAGCAATTCAAGCCACTTCTTTGGTGGAGATTCAAATATTTCTGCTTAAACAGATACTGGAGACTCTTATGATCGGTGAAGACATTTACATGTACTCTATAAAAGTAATGTCACCATATTTTCAAAGCAAACACCACTGCTGCCAACTCTAAGTCATGAGTGGGATAGTTCTTCTCATGCACCTTTAGTTGCCTTGATAAATAGGCAATCACTTTCCCATTTTGCATTAGAACACACCCTAGCCCAATCCTTGAGGAATCACAATACACTACAAAACCATCGGTTCCTTTCGATAGAGTCAATATCGGGGCCGAAGTAAGTCTGCCTTTCAATTCTTGAAAACTCCTTCCACAAGCCTCGGACCACATAAACTTAGCTTTCTTTTGAGTCAAAACCGTCAACGGAGAAGCAATTGAAGAAAACCCCTCAACAAACCTCCTATAATAACCGGCTAAACCCAAGAAACCACAAATGTCCGAAGGTGATAAAGGTCTAGGCCAATTCTTGACCGCTTCGGTCTTCTTAGGATCTACCTCAATACCCTCACCGGAAATAATGTAACAAATAAAAGCCACGAATCTCAACCAAAATTCACACTTGCTAAACTTTGCAAAGAGTTGCTGATCCTTGAGGACTTGAAACACAATCCTCAAATGACTAGAATGCTCATTCTCATTCCTTGAGTAGATCAAGATATAATCAATAAACACAATCACGAACATGTCAAGGTATTGCTTAAACACCCTATTCATCAAGTCCATGAATGCGGCCGGAGCATTTGTCAACCCAAACGACATAACCAAAAACTCATAGTGACCATACCTTGTTCGGAAAGCCATTTTTGGAATATCATCTTCTTTCACCCTCAATTGGTGATAACCCGAATGAAGGTCGATCTTAGAAAAGTAACTAGCCCCTTGAAGTTGGTCAAACAAATCATCTATCCTTGGTAAAGGATACTTATTCTTGATTGTAACCTTATTCAATTGGCGATAGTCGATGCACATACGGAGTGAACCATCTTTCTTTCTCACGAAAAATACCGAGCACCCCATGGGGAAACGCTTGGTCGGATGAAACCCTTATCCAACAAGTCTTTTAGTTGCTATTTCAACTCTTTAAGTTCCGCCGGAGCCATTCTATAAGGAGGAATAGAAATAGGTTGCGTATCTGGGAGAAGGTCAATACCGAAGTCTATTTCCCTTTAGGGAGGAATACCGGGCAAGTCATCTGGAAACACTTCCGAAAACTCACTAGCAATAGGGACCGACTCAAGAGTAGCGTTTCAGAATCTACATCCCTCACCCTAACTAGATGGTAAAAGCAACCCTTAGAGCTCATCTTTCTAGCCTTTAGATAAGAAACGAATTGACCTCGAAACATAGAATTTCCCCTCTTCCACTCTAGGATAGGCTCATTAGGGAAGTGAAACTTGACCACTCTGGTCCTACAATCAATAGAAGCATAACAAGCATGCAACCAATCCATCCCAAGAATGACATCGAAATCTAGTATATCTAGCTCTATGAGATCGACAAGAGTAACCTTATGGGATAAGGAAATGGTGAAACCTCTATAAACCCTCTTAGCTAAGATAGACTCTCCTATCGGAGTAGAAACAAGGATAGGATCTAGCAACATATCTAGGACAATATCAAACCCCATGGCCACATAAGGCGTCACAAAAGACAATGTAGCACTGGGATCTAACAAGGCATAAACATCAAAATGGAAAACTTTCAACATACTGGTGACCACATCGGGTGAGCTCTCTTGCTCGTGATGAGCCTTAAGTGCATAAAATATATTGTGCTTAGGAGCACCTGAACCCGAACTACTTGGGGCAGCTTGCTTACCCTCTCTTCCTTTAGCCAAGAGAGATGGGCAATCTCTCATCTTGTGATCAGCCCTACCACAAGTATAGAAACCATCCGAACCAGCTAGGCATTTGCCTTCATGCCTCCTCCCACATCTAGTACAAGAAGATCCACCACCGTTCCCCTCTTGAGGCTTGGGGTTTGGCACCCTATCATTGTTGGATCTTTGAGGATCCTTGGAAGAACCTTGATTAGAGAACCTTTGGCGAAATCTTGAATGACCACGTCCATCGGATTTTGCATGAGAAAAGTTGTCATCTCCGATTCTAGCCCGCTTAGTCTCTCTAGATCTCCCTTTAAGCTTTTCTTCTTCAATTTGTTCGGTATAAACCATGAGGCGAGAAATATCCATGTCATGCACAAGCATGGCGGTGCGGCACTCTTTCACCAACATATCGGACACTACCGACACAAATTTTCTCATTCTTGCCTTGGGTCGGCAACTATGACGGAGCATATCTAGCCAATTGTGTGAACTTCAATGCATATGAATTTTCACACTCATACTCCCTTGACGAAGATTACTAAACTCAAGCACCTTGGCCTATCTCTTTTCAAGAGGGAAGAATCGATCAAGGAAAGCACTCTTAAACCTCTCCCATCCTATGAGACCTTCATCATTAGCCCTTTCACTCTTCCATCGATTGTACCAAGTTTGGGCAACACCTTTGAGTTGATAAGCGGCCAACTCTGCCTTCTCTTTCGGTGTCACACCTATTATCATCAACACTTTATAAACTTCATCAATAAAATCTTGAGGATCCTCTTCCACCTTAGAGCCATGAAATTCTGGAGGATTCATCCTTGTAAAGTCTCTTACCCTCGACGCCGCCGTACCCACATTTGGGTTCACGGGAATCACCACTTCTCTATTGGCTTGGGCCGTCATGACTTGAGCCAACACCTGGAAAGCAGCCCTAAACTCCGCATTAGTAACTTGTTCCGCCAAAGGGTCGGTCGAAACTTGAGGAGCTTGAGGAGGAGCTTCTTGCCTTTCATTCTCTCTTGAATTCCTAGTAGCGTAGGCCCTTCGAGATGCCATATCCTGAAATGCGTAGGATAGGTGATTAGGAGAAAGATATAGAGTTAAACTCTATGGAATGACTCAAGAGTAACAAAAGAAGTGAAGTTTCCTAAACATCTTGTAGCCTCTCATTCATAAGTGTGGCGTGCTTCACACCCATGAACAAGACTCTATTCGATGCGGCTTATGCGACATCCTAGAATCTTTCTAAAACCTTGCGCTCTGAATACCAAGTTTGTCACGACCCAGGGTAGCCCCTAGATGTAACACGGCGTACAAGACCCCGAGAGGCCTCATAAAAGCCCTTAGCATACATAACATACAAGATAATAGAAAATAAGAGTTCAAAAGAGCATTTTATATCAAAGCTTAACTCAAAATAGCAGAAGTCTACAACTCATGTCTCAAAGACTTCTAATATCATAGAATACGAATAAAAGTGATACTCTTGATGCAGGCAAGAGTATGCGTTAGCATAATTAAGTACTAAGTATGATACCAATGATATAAACTCATAAAACGTGCTAGAAACTGAGATATAAACATGACATGCAATTGGCCAAGCTAAACATGATAAGGCATATAAGCAAATAGCATAAAGCATAAACCATGGCCAAAGAAAGCTAAATCATCATTCTTTTACTCTTCTTTTCTTTACTTTACCTTTTGTAACCTATGCACCATTGTGCAAGCTGAAGTGTGGGAAAAGCCTCAAACCGATCTGTAGACCATGAAATCTGGTGTCTGCCCTACACCGAAAAAGGGGCATTCTACTTGCCAAGGTAGAATCCTGAACCATAGCCTATGTGGATCCACTAGCTAAGCTGATATGGGCCTGTTAAGACCACCTATGGGGGCACATAGGCATAGGACATATGGGGACTTGTCACCCGTCCACTCGGTTCTATGCTTAATTCCCACTATACAATCATAAATATTGATATCCATGGAAAAGCACGACTGGGGTTGCCAATCCAAGCTAAACCTGACTTCTCATACCATGGACTAGTCCAAGCTTACTTCCTTGAGTGTTTCTTCTTCCATGAACTTGTCCAAGCTTACACTCTTAGAATAGCTTCTTTAAGCTCTTGATTCAATTTTAGTTAAGCAAACCTTTTAACAAGTTATGAATCCTTTACATGTGAGAAAACCTTTCACAAGGTTGAGCATTATATGAGAAAGCCCTTTGAAGACTCAACATTTCATATCATAGATTTCATATAAAACATGCTTGATTCTATAAACCTCTCTCTTCATGATTCTATCATGCTTTTTCTTCATAGCTAATGGGTTCCTATTGCCTTTATTTTAAACCATGCAATTCAATGCAAGCTAGCTCTTAAAAGTCATAATCAAGGCAATTTAGTCATACTTGAAGTAACCCACATAAGAGAGGAAAATCATGCTTTTTACTTGAACATGCTAAATTCATGCAATTAACCTCAATTCACGCTCTATTTCATAGATCATCCATCAATTTCATCAATTCATATCTCAACCCAACAATCAAGGCATAGATTATCAAATTGGGGAGAATTTACTTGGGATCATGGGGTTTCATGCAATAATTACAATTAGACATGTAATTCACGCTAGATCGTGTACTAAATTACTTTACCCACGCTAGATCGTGCACTACAAAGCATATAATCAGTAATTGGACTCATACTAGAAGAACCCATAACAATTGATCAAACCCTAGCTTACTTGAAGGGAATTGAACCTTGAAATTCATGAAGAAAAGGGAGGGCCCAATGGAGGAAGCAACTCCATTGGTCAATACCATCATACCTTAGCAAAGCCCACTAGAACTTGGAAGAATTTGGGTGATCTTCAATGGAGGACTTAGCTTCTTCTTCTTCCTTGAGCTAGAGAGGATTTCTTTTAGAGAGAGAAATATTTGAGAGGTGAATTTAGGGAATGGGTTAGAATGAATTGATTTAGGCAGATAAACCTATATATAGGACCTTCATTAAGGGTAAAACCGACTTAGTTAATTAGGGAATTAACTAAGGAAAAGACCAAAAAGCCCTGAATTAAAAACTGTCGGGGCCCATCTACAGTCAGGCCCTACGGTCCGTACATCCACTGACGTACCGTCCGGTTGAACCGTCAAAAGATTCAGAGAGTTGGTATCTGGGGACCCTGCAATGACGGCTTCAATCTACGGTTGGTAGGTCCATCTATGGACCGTACACCTCTACCGTAGATCACAGCCTGAGGTTCAAGAATTTAACCAAGTCTGGTGGGACATCTACGGTTTCTTTCTACAGACCGTCAACTGACTTACGATCCGTCCTGCTACTCATTAGATCACTCTTCAGAGACTGAGAATTACTGAACTTGACAGAGCCATTGACGGCTCCTCACCTACGGCCCGTCAACCTGACTACAGCCCGTAAGTGTCCTCCGTAGGTCACTGCCTACATGTAAATTCTGCATTTTCATTCCTTGGAAAGCTGGGGTGTTACATGCTTATCACTTCTTCTCCCTTAAGCTTTCTTCCACAAATTATATACTCTGGAAGACACAGTTTCTATTACTTCTACGTGAAAAATCTTCACAGATTTATTGATGGATCGAGTTTGTGCCATCCATCAACCATCACACTTGAGGAACGAGATTCACCGCAAGCAAATTTCGCCTTTACTACTTGGGTTCCACAAGACCAACTAATTTTGAGTTTTATAATTTCTCCATTTTTGAAGAAACTTTACCTTTTGTAGTCAGCCTAAATACCTCAAAAGATGTTTGAGATACCTCAGAAATCGCTTAATGTGTAAGCCTTCAAATAAACGTGTCCTTAACCTTCATAGGCAACTTTAGAATCTTAAACAAGACAACTTTAGTTTAAACTCTTAACTCCGTCATGATTTTTAAAGTTACATAAAAAAATATATATAGTCAAAATTTGAGAAATAGAAATAATCATTTGTCAAAACAAATAAAACAACTAACAATTTTTTCAAAAATTAAATTAAGAGTATATGATATAACTATAGCTCTCTGATCTGGAGAATTAATCAACACACTCATGGAGCAGATTTCTTCCTTTTGGGAAATGTAGACTTCTTTGTTGTTCTCTTCCTCTTTTCATTCATAACCTCATATTCATTAATCGCTCTCATTCTTTGAGATCTATAAGGTCTTCTGGGGATGACTGCATTGCTCCCTCCTTGTATCGCAGGTGCTCTTGCTAGTGCTCGTGTAGATTTGTCTTTTAATCGAATTGTCCTAAAATAATATAATTACCAAAAAATTAACAACAACAAAAACAATAATTTAAAATATGATAATAAATTAAACTTAATTATTTTTAAACATGTAAGGCGCAATTACCTTGATGATGATGCAAGCTAGTGCGATTTTACAGGTTGCAGAGTCTTGGTTGAATGACTTGTGATTTCTTGATCAACTTCTTGACTATACTCGATGGATCCGCGGATCAATGTCTATTAAAGTAAATAGAACATATTTTTAGCTCTTTGCAAACTATAGTTAAGGCTCCTTAATCTAAACAGTCAAAACTCAAATGTAGATCCTTTCCATTCACTTGATTAACACATAATAATTATGTAATTACTATGTACGCATATTTTTTAAGATAAAACTACGTTAATATTAAGATATCAAAAGATAATATATGACTAAATGCTCCAATAGACTAACCTCATTGTCAGCAACACTTGTTAATCCATGAGTTTTTGATGAATCATCGCCAACCGAATCGTCAGATATGATTATAACATCTAGAAATCATTACAATAAAGGTTGAAAAAAATAATAAGTTACCATAAAATTACAAACATTCATGATATTTCTATTAGAAATGCATTAAACTCTTTAATTATATGATTTTTTAGAATATAAAATGATAATCTTATTGTCTATGCTCTTTACAACTGTTTTTTTTAAATGAAGATCGAGTGAAAAATCTAACAAATTAGCAATTACACAAATTAACTTATTGTTTTATTTTTTGGCCTATATTATTCACATTCTAAGATTGTTTGTTAAGGATTTGGTAAAAAGTTAAAACTTGACTAGTCTCGAAAAAGAAAATAACCTAAGAAGTCTTGACCATGGTAATTTCTGAAATACTACAAATTAGAATATATTTTAATCAATTTTAGATCAAATTCATCTTGTCATTGTCCATGCATTTAATTATATAGTACAAAAGGGGGGGGGGGGAGGGTGGACATTGATCAAACCTCAATAATAATAATAAAAAGCAATATAATGACCGTTATATATAGTCTACTATAGACTATGCGGATATACAAGATGAACAAAAATCTTCAATAATAAAACTACATATATGAAAATGAAAAATTATATATAGGGAGCTCCTTTTATTTTATATTTTTGTGATTTTAGTTTTTAATCAATATATGATCCTCCTGGAGAATTTTTATGTTGAAACAATTACTGTGGCGAACAAAAATATATTTGGGTTACTTTTTTTGTATAAAGAATATTGATTTCATTTAATCCCCTTAATCTTTTGGGTTTGAAAATCAGTACTCATTTTAATTTAATTATCATAAACATCGAGTGTGAATAAGCTTTTACTCGTAATAAACCTTTGATCATAAATATCCAATGGAAAAAATGAATTGAATAAGTATATATTTTTTTATAAAACATATAAATTGACTCAATTATTGTTAGTATGAATTGTACATGTACTTTTTTGAATGATTTAAAACTTCTTGCTAGTGTTAAATTCTTTTTAACTAGTCAATGTTATGCAAAACATTTATTTTGTTTTCACATTATTCTTAGAAAAGAAATTATTGTGTTTTCACATTATTCTTAAAAAATTAAGTTGAGTTATTTTTAAAAATATTATCTTGATGAATATTTTAAAAATTAAAAGCAATAACTTTAAATGTTTCATAGTTATAAGTGATATGATATTATTTTTTTTGTAAAATCATCTAATTTGCTAATTCTAAAATGTATTTTTTTTTAATTTCAAAATATTAGGATAGTTAAACAAAATTTTCTTATTTCTATACAATAACTTTTGGATTTAAGATCCAAGGGTTCCTTATCATTCAAAAGGTGAAGAGGGTATTGTTTTATAAATTTCAAGAGTTGGATTACATGATTTAATTAAAATTTAGTTATTTCTATAAAATAACTTTTGGTTGACGAGTAAGATCTAAAGATCCATTCTCATTTAAAAGGGGAAGAAGATTATCATCAACATCCATCAAGAAATTGTAAACCCTTAGAACTACAATCTCACATGGTTGACCAAATTTTATTAGGCATCTAATGTTTTTTTTTTTTAAAATACTTAAATAATTTTTAAGATTAAAATAAATAAATTTGAATGCACCACCACATAATGAAATCACAACATTAGTTCCATAACTTATAAGAACTTTATAATTTAAAAAATTGAAGCCTACAATAATTTTAAAAGCTAGGGTTGATGAATTTACCTTGAACAATGTTACTAGCACCCATAGATAAACTCATTTTCCGAATTTTTCTGGCCTGATAAAAAATCACAAAAATCAAATTAATCTTTATGAGTTTAAGAAAAAAGATATGTATAAATAGATCTGTGTATGTATGTATATATATACAAATTATTTTATTTTTAAAGTTCATAAAAAGAGGATATGTAAACGAAAACACTTATACCTTTCACTAGAAAGTCTGAAGTGAAGAAAAATGAAATGAGTTACATCTTTCACAAATTTTATAATGAACATTATGTGTCTAATGGAGTTTACAACAATTTTCATCATATTTGACTTATAATTTTAATTAATTGTTAATAAAATACATAAAAGGCATAGTTATTAATAAATATCTTAAATTGAAAATAAAAGACGATCTGATTTAAACATTAATCTAACAAACCAAAAAAAAGGCTCCATGATAAATATGATAAATTAATTATAATCTTTCTAGTTATGGCGTTATGGTGTGAAATACAGTAGAACATTTGGATATTTCTGATATAAAAAATATATCAAATTTTTATAATTAAAGTTTGACAGGAAATATAAAAGCTGACCAAATTTCTTTAAATATATACTTAATTTGTGATGCCACATTTTATGGAAAAAACATAAACACTATACTTTTCCAAGTGCTGACAACTCCTTCCCCCCCCCCCCCCAACACAAATTTTTTTTATACATGTTTGAGTTCTTAGTTTTTTGAATTATTATTATTTAAATAGACCCCTACTTCTAAACTCCTTCTTGTATGCATCCTTTAAACTTTATGTACAATTTCAAGACTCACCGACCAATATACTATATATTGTGGTGTAGCAATTGAATACAAGCCCACAAAAATTTTCTATTCCACGAGATCTTAACCTAGCTACTTCTGTCAATATGGTGTAAAAACATTTGTCTGCCTCTTTATCTCTTGTTACAACCCTCCCTACTACCACAACCCTGTACATATAGCCTTCACCTCCATCTAGTCCTCTTGATCACCATGCTCAACACTTCTTTTCCCTTAAGCTTTCCTCCACAAATTATATATTATAGAAGATACAATTGTTATTGTTTCTACAAGGAAAAATTTTCACGACTTTATTAATGCATCAAGTTTTTGACCTCCATCAACCATCACACTTGAGGGACGAGATTCACTGCAATCAATTCTTTCCTTTACTAATTTTGAGTTTTCTAGTTTAATTTTTTACCTCTTATAGTTGTCTTAAATAGCTCTAAAGATGTTTGGTAAACCTTGAAAATCACTTAATGTGTCCTCACCTTCAAACAGGCAAGTCTTTAACCTTCACATGCATCTTTAGAATCTTAAACAAGATGATATTAGTTTAAGATTACAAGATTTAAAAAATTTCTCAACTTTCTTAAGCACTATGCCAAGTCAAAAATCAGACAAACAAATTAAAACAGAGAGAGTATTAGTATTGGAATAAGAGGAACTAAATGTTAGGAGTTTCTTCTGTAAGTAGACACTACTGATTAGAGCATCTTCAATAAATACTTCATATATATTTTATAGTTCATGCATAATTATATATTGACTTTTTTCGTATAGCACATCTCATCTACAATCTTTTTTCTCCAAGAAGTAAAAGTTCCTTTTTCCAGCATGACCGAAATAATTATCTACCTTAGAATTGGATATTATAAGGTTGATTTAATTAACAATAAGTACTTTATTCATTACTAGTCATATATGGGCAATAGATCAATATTAAGAAAGGAATATATAAGCTATTGAAAACATTTAGATATTATTCCATGAAAAATCGACCTCATTATGTATTAGGGAAAAGATGATTTGCATGTTAAGATATCTCAACAATAGCATTATAATAAAGCTTATATTTGCTTACTATAAAGCTTAGAGCAAAGCACATTAATCTTCTGAAAGCAACTCAAAAGTGAAAGCACTTCTGAGATTGACTAAAAAGAAATGTAAGACAAGCAAATTGAAACATATTGAGTATTATATATGTGAAGACACTCTTAGATAATGATAGAGATTAATGTTTAACAGAGAGGTAGTAAAAACAATATGATCCTATGTAGAGGTGGATCTGCACTTGAAGGTAGGACTTTGAGATCATCAATAACTTTGACTCAAACTCTATATTTGTGTGAAACAATTCACTAATATAAAATCTTTCTTAAGCAATCCAATAAAAATAAATCATAAATTTAAAATTTTGAATCCAACCCAAATGATAAATTATAGCTCGAATTAATTTATAAGACGTTCTTGAAGCAGACTTCTTCCACGATGACCTTTTTGTACTCTTCCTCCTTCCCTTCATAATTACATCTTTCATGGCTCTTGTCATTAGAGGCCTTATATGTCATTTTTTGGGGCTAACTACACACCGTCTGGATACGTTTGCACCTTTAATTGGAGTTGGTGAAGATATTTTCTTTTCTTCACTATTTCTATAATTAACAAAGAAAAAAATGTTTAAAATCAAATTTTAATGATTAAATTTATATATATTGAAGGCACAATTTACACCTTGGTGGTGACCCAATTGGCTGCAGAGTCTTGATTGAATGACTTGTGACGTCTTTCAGGTCAACTTTTTGGCTAAACTCGACGGATGAGAAAAATAACTGTTAAAATAAATATTACATATTTTTAACTATTTGCAAACTAAAAGACTCCTTAATTTAAACAGTCGAACTCAGATGTAGATCCTTTCATTTACTTAACTATCACACAATAACTATATTATTAGTTATATTTAGATAAGTATACACTAATTAACAAAAGCTGAAGTCATAATATCTAATTAAGTAATTTAACACACTTACCATATTGTCAGTAACCCTTGTCAATCCATGTGTTTTCAATGAATCACCTCCAGAGTTTTTAGTGGAATCTAACAATCATCATAATTAAAAAAAAAACAATCAGAATTTTGCAAGCAATTAAATAATGATATCTTTTATTTATGCTCTTTAGAACTACATGTTTATGATCAAATAAGAAGTGGAAAACACAATTGCACAATTAATTGACCGTTTTTTGTGGCCTATTATTCCCGGTCTAAAATTGCTTAATAAGAATTTGTATAAAATATTAAAACTTTGAACAATTTCGAGAAAGAGAAATAGGGAAATAGATATGTTTGCAACAAATTTTAATGTGGCAGATAATAAATTACAATCACAAATAAAATATGAAGAAACATAATTTTATTGATCAAGATTATGAGTACAATTATGTTCCTCCCTTGATTCTTCTCTCTCTTTAGATTTCTCAGTAATTCGAGGACCGTTAGTGGCATATTTCCCGAACTTGGATGATTTGGATTTGATTTCCATAATTTGAGGGCCTTTAATGGTGTATTTCTTGAACTAGGATTATTTGGACTTGATATTCATAATTCGAGGGCCGTTAGTGGCGTATTTCTCGAATTAAATTGATTTGGATTTGATCTCTTTTTGAATATTCCATGAATTTGTAGAATATTCGAGATCTCGATCTCTTTGTGAGTATTCCATGAATTTGTGATGGAATTTTTGAGATATTTGGAGATGCCTTTTCAAGAGAATATAATACCCTTTTTATAGGCATGAACTAGGGTTTAGAGTTGAGTAACCTACAAGAATCCTAATTATAATTAAACACACCTTGTAGAGTTCCAACTCGAATTGAAGACGTCTTGTAGAGTCCCACAAAATTTCAATGTCTACAATACATACCACTTAAAGGGGGTATTATTTTCCCAAATCCAAAGGGTCAGATAAAGTGATTAAGTGAAATTTGTTCATTTCTATGTGATAATTCTTTATCATCGATATAAGATATAAGGATTCATTTGAATTCAATAGGTAAAAGGGGTATTATTATTCGGATCTAAGGATTGGGTTAAGCGGTTAAGTAAAATTTATTTTTTTGTTTATTTTTAATATTTTCTTTCACCCAGCAACCACCAAACAACCAATCATTCCATCAAGAAATAGTAAATCCTTAGAATCTTCATCTCACATGATTTAACAAATCTTATTAGACATCTGATTTATTAAAAAAAACATAACTAGTTCACAAGATTATAATAAATAAATAAACTTAAATACAACACTATGAAGAGAAATCACAACATTCATTCCACAACTCAAAATAATTTTTTATATAAAAATTTTACCTTGAACAATACTGCCAGCATCCACAAATAAACTCATTTTCAAATGAATTTTGATGGCCTAATAAAACATCACAAAAATATAATTAAACTTGATTATATTGAGAGAAAAGGAACATTATAAAAACACACACATATAGGGGAAAAAGGAATGTAAATGGAAATAATGCATACCATATTGTCAGTAAACCTTGTCAATCCGTGTGTTTTCAATGAATCACCTCCATAGTTTTTAGTGGAATCTAACAATCATCATAATTATAAAAAAAAACAATCAGAATTTTGCAAGCAATTATCACAACATTTCTTATTAGAAATCATTAAACTATTTATTTGGTTTTAAAATGTAAAGTAATAAATTTTTTATTTATGCTCTTTAGAACTACATGTTTATGATCAAATGAGAAGTGGAAAACACAATTGCACAATTAATTGACTTTTTTTTGTGTAGCCTATATTATGCCCGATCCAATTTTTTTTTTGAACTCATCCGCAGCCGCTACAAACTCTGCTACAGCCTTTGCCCTTCGGGTGAGCACTTTGTGCGCACAGGGTAAACCCCTCAAAATTTGCTTACTAAGATTTTGTATAAAATGTTAAAAGTTGAACAATTTCAAGAAAGAGAAACAAAAATAAAAGAAGAGACATGGCAATCTTTGGCAAAAAGAGAAGTTCAGAAAATTCTACAAATTAGAACTAGTTTAACACATTATATACCATATGAAAATGAAAGGAAAATACCTAAGCTAGTGTTGATGAATTTACCTTTGAACGTTGTTGCCAGCACCCATAGATAAACTCATTTTCTGAATAAATTTTACTAACCTGATAAAAGAAAAATCTAATTAATCTTGCTAAGTTTAAGAGAAAAGATTTGCATAAACAGATATGTGTGTGTGCGCGTGTTCATAGAAAAAAGATGTGTAAATGAAAACACTCATACCTTTCACAAGAAAGTCTGAAATGGAGAAAAGTGAAATGAGTTACATCTTTCAGAAATTTTATAATGAACATTATGTGTCAAATGGAAATTACAACAATTTCCATCATATTTCACTTATAGTATTAATTAATTGTTAATAAAATAAAATAAAATAAAAGGCATAGTTATTAATAAATGTCTTAAATTAGAAATATAAGACGATCTAATAGAAACATTAATTCTAACAAACCAAAAAGGCTGCATGATAAATATGATAAGTTATTTATAATATTTCTAGTTATGGCGTTATGGTGTGGGCATACCATAGAACGTTTGGATATATATGATATTAATATATCGATTTTTTATAATTAAAGTTTGACGAGAAATATAAAAGTTGACCAAATTTCTTCAAATATATACTAAATTTGTGATGCCACAATTTATGGAAAAAACTTAAACACTATACTTTTACCAAGCGCTACAACCCCCCCCCCCCCGCCACCCCAATAGCACCACAAAAATATTTGAACATATTTGGGGCTCTTAATTTTTTGAATTACTATTATTTAAAGAACCACCCACACAAGAGTTCATCTCATGTGGTGGTAAGGTGTTTGACAAAGACCCCTACTTTGTTACATAGTATTAGAACACCTACAATTCTTAGGAGTTCAAGTGAATCCTCGAGCAGATAGAACACTTCCAATCTCCCTCTTATATACATCCTTTAAATTTCGTGTACAACTCCAAGACTCACCGACTAATGTACTATATATTGTGGTGTAGCAATTGAATACAAGCCTAAAGAAATTTTCTATTGCACAATATCTATCTCTTTATCTCTTGTTACAACCCTCGTTACTACCACATACATGTACATATAACCTTTACCTTCATCTAGTCCTCTTCACCATGCTCATCACTTCTTTTCCCTTAATCTTTCTTCCACAAATTATATAATATATATAGAAGACACAGTTGCTATTGATTCTACGTGAAAAAACCTTCACGGCTTTATTGATGCATCAAGTTTGTGACCTCCATCAACCATCAAACTTGAGGGATGAGATTCACCGCAACCAAATCCCGCCTTACTACTTGGGTTCAACAAGACTTACTAATTTTGAGTCTTTTAGTTTTCCCTCTTTAGGAAGAAACTTTAACTCTTGTAGTAGGCCTAAATACCTCTAAAGATGTTTGGAAAACCTTGGAAATTGCTTAATGTGTCCTTGCCATCAAACAAGCAAGTCCTTAACCTTCATATGCAACTTCAGAATTTTAAACAAGACGATCTTAGTTTAAGATCACAAGATTTAAAAGTTTTTTTAATTACTTAAACTTTGTGTCAAGTCAAAAACTAGACAAACAAATTAAAATAGAGAAAATATCGATTAGTATTAGAAGAGCAAGAACGAAATGTTAGGGGTTTATTATTCAATAGGTTGAGTTTTCATACTTCATAGATGTGGAAGCAAAATGTTAGAACTACAAGTTTTTTTTTCCATCAGTATCGAAATGATTATCTACCTCAGAAATTTATATTACAAGGTTGATTTAATTAACAATAAGTACTTTATTCCATACTGGTCGTGGTCATGTATATGGGAATAGATAGTAAGAAACGAATTTAGAAGTTATTGAAGCATTTATATATTATTCCATGAAAGGCCGACCTCAATACATATTATGAAAAAGATGATTTGCATGTGAACATATCTCGGCAAAAGCCTTGTACTAACATGCATTTTTGTTTATTATAAGACATGGTAGTGTTATCTCTTCTAGTGTAAAAGCTGGTATAGGAGGGGGTATTGAGAAATTTATGATAAGGGTGCGGCTATTTGCATTCTCATCGCCTATACAGTGTGGCAGCAACTTGGAAGCAGAAAGTTATGACTATAAGATATTGTTTGAGCAAGTGTATATCATCGAACTACAAGTACTTTCCCTTACTGTAGATTCAAAATTCATAATACTTAAATTCTTAACTCTGTCATGATTTTTAAAATTACATAAAACATATATAGTCAAAAGTTGAGAAACAGAAATAATCATTTGTCAAAACAAAAATAACAACCAACAATTTCTTCAAAAATTAAATTAAGAGTATATGATATATATAACTATAGCTCTCTGATCTAGAGAATTAATCAAGACACTCATGGATAAGATTTCTTCCTTTTGGGCAATGCGGACTTCTTTGTTGTTTTCTTCCTCTTTTCGCTCATAACCTCATAGTCATTAATAACTCTCATTCTTTGAGATCTATAAGGTCTTCTAGGAATGATTGCATTGCTCCCTCCTTGTATCGCACGTGCTCTTGCTAGTGCTCATGTAGATTCATTTTTTAATCAAATTGTCCTAAAATAAATTAAAGTACCAAAATAATTAGCAACAACAAAAATAATAAGTTAAAATGTGATAATAAATTAAACTTAATTATTTTTAAACATGTAAGACGCAATTACCTTGACGATGATGCATGCTTGTGCGATTCTACAGGTTGCAGAGTCTTGGTTTGACTTGTGATTTATTGATCAACTTCTTGACTAAACTCGACGGATCCACGGATCAATGTCTATCAAAGTAAATATAGCATATTTTTAGCTCTTAGCAAACTATAATTAAGGCTCCTTACTCTAAACAATCAAAACTCAAATGTAGATCCTTTCTATTCACTTAATTAACACAAAATAATTATGTAATTACTATGTGCGCATATTTTTAAGATAAGACTACATTAATATTAAGATATCAAGTGATAATATATAACTAAATGCTCCAATAGACTAACCTCATTGTTAGCAACACTTGTTAAACCATGAGTTTTTGATGAATCATCTCCTTCCGAATCGTCACAGATGATTATAAAATCTGGAAATCATTACAATAAGGGGTCGTTTGGTGTGAGGGATAGAAATAATTAGTCATGGGATAAAAAATAGTCCTGGGATAAAATTTTGATATCTTGTTTGGTTGCCAAGTTTGGGATAACTTATCCCATCATTTATACCATAGTGATGGGTTAAGTTATCCCATATACATGGTGGGATAAGTTATCCCGGGATAATTAATCCTGGGATAACTTGTTCCCAACCAAACGACATGTAAAGTTTGAAATAAATAATAGGTTATCATAAAATTGGAAACAATCACGATATTTCTTATTAGAAGTACATTAAACTCTTTAATTATATGATTTTTTAGAATATAAAATGATAATGTTGTTGTCTATGCTCTTTATAACTATTGTTTTAAAAATGAAGATCGAGTGAAAAAACTAACAAATTAGCAATTACACAAATTAACTGATTGTTTTATTGATTGGCCTATATTATTCACATTGTAAGATTCTTTGTTAAGAATTTGGTAAAAAGTTAAAACTTAACTAGTCTCGAAAAAGAAAATAACCTAAGAAGTCTTGACCATAATAATTCCCAAAATACTAAAAATTAGAATATAGTTTAATCAATTTTATATAAAATTCATCCAGTCATTGTCCATGAATCTAATTGTATAGTACAAAAAAAAAAGGAGGAGGGGGAAGGGGGAAGGTGGACATTGATTAAACCTCAATAAAAAAAAACCAATTCAATGACCGTTATATATAGTCTATAGACTATGCAGATATACAAGATGAACAAAAATCTTCAATAATAAAACTGTATGTATAATAATGTAAGAAAAATATATAGGGATCTCCTTTTATTTTATATTTTTGTGATTTTCGTTTTTGATCAATATATGATCGTCCTGAGATTTTTTATGTTAAAAAAATGTAATGACCCTTCAGATCATTTTCGAGTTAGTGCATTCATCCCGTCGTTTAGAGCATTCCTATAGCGAACCCAAGTCATTTATGACTTGCTGGCATTGACTGTTCGGTTGCCTGGTCATTTGTTTGGGTTTTATGCCCATTTCTCTGTTTTGGAGCTTTTGAAACCTGAGAAGTTGATTTCATTCATAACCTCAGGTAAACGACCTCATAATGGAATTCTGACGGTTCCATAAGCTCTGGAATGGCAAAAATAGGCTAGTAGCATGGTTGGCACGAGTCCTAAGGCTTTTTGTGTGACTTTGGGGCTCTTTGGCACTTTAGCCTTTGAAATTTGGCATTAGGTTGACTTTGGTCAATATTCTTGGAAAACGCACACAGATGACGATTCTATCAGCATGGTTAGTTTTGGAATGCCGAGTTTGGTCTAGAACGACCCTTCGTGCACTTCCTGGGGCTTTCGATCTAATTCCGAGGCCCTTTGTGGAAATTGGCTAAAAATGGCATTTGGGTGTGGGATCGACTTCTTGTCAAGATTACCTCGTATGGAAATTTCGACTACGCCATTGAGTTTGGAACGTCGAATTTGGTTGGGTAGCATATCTCGTTTGCGTGCACGGGGTTTTGAACGAATCTCGAGCACCCCTTCGGACTATTGGCAAATGCCAAAACTCAGCTAGTGTAGTAGCTGATGTTGCAGACCCATTTCCTCTCCGCGTTTGCAGGCTAGGGAAGTGCTATCGCGGAGCTCAGCTTCCTTCTTCTTCGCGTTCGCGAAGATCTGAGTTTCTCCTCTCCACATTCGCAGGTAGGTCTCCACGTTCACGGAGGTCTGGGATCTTTTCCTACTCGTTCGCGGGCTACTGTAGCCGCGTTCACAAAGGTTTGATGTGTCTGGTCTTTTAAATAAAATCCAGACGCGATCAGCTGTAAGGGAGCAATTTCAATTTGCAATCTCTCTCTCGATAGAAGTCAGAATTGAGTTATTCGAAGTCCGATGTGTTTGGAATTGTTGTGGCTTCGTGGGTGACTGATCGGAGGGTGTCAGAAAGTCTCCATTTGAGATATAATTGCGTTGCAGTTGGCTGTCTGAGTTGATTCTTGTGAGCTTTTTCTTGAATTTTTGCATGCTAATCGTTTGGGCGGTTTCGAGCCCCGAATTGTGTTCCATTTTGGAATACAAGTTCAGAGAGGTAAAATGAACCTTTTCATGGAGTCGATTTAAAGATTC
The DNA here is from genome assembly GCA_018342035.1 of Solanum appendiculatum. Classification (NCBI taxonomy): domain Eukaryota; kingdom Viridiplantae; phylum Streptophyta; class Magnoliopsida; order Solanales; family Solanaceae; genus Solanum; species Solanum appendiculatum. The sequence goes on from JAGDQO010000846.1 coordinate 191,625, forward strand.
CCAGTGCGGGTCCAACAATCTCATTTTAGACCCAATTTTGGGTACATCTCCCATTTTTGTAATTTTAGTGTCTAAACGACAGTGCTGAGGCTGTGATTCTATTTTTGATAGCGTGGCAGCATTCCGAGGTCATGCGAAAGGGAAAAGCTCTGACTGAGTGATTTGGAGCATGCGCGGTCGGCCTTCAGGTAGGCTACGACTTCCTTTCTAATTAGATTGAGCTTGAATGTGCAAATTCTTGATGATTAGTGTGTATTGGGGCAGGTACCAAGTTTTATCTTCTTTTCTTCTTACAAACCATGATTTAGGGTGATTATCTCTGTTTCAAGGGTAGTACCATATTGGAAGAGGGTTGTATGTGTGTTGTAGCATGCTATGTGACTTATTTGGTTGATTGCTTGTTTTTAGAGCATGTTTTGGCCTTAGTCTAGGATAGACTAGTGTTGCCTTAGACACATGCACCTTGTGACTATCATATGTCTTCGACGTCATTTCGGATGGACTAGGTCCTTGTAGACCAGAATAGCAGACTTGGGTCTGATAGTATGAGCCTTAGCTTAGGCCTTTGCGCTGCTTGTTCGCCATTCTGTCTCCTCCCCCTATTTCTGCAGCTGCGATGCGTTACTTGAGAGGGTGTGTTTTATTGGGATTGGAGTGCTTCTGGCTTGGTGAGGTTTGTGATATTGTTGGGAGTGGATGGTGATCCACGATGACTTGGAGCCTATTTGGGATATTTGAGATTCTCTTCGGAGTTGATACGCCCCCGAGCCCTCTCGCTAGCTTGGCGGCTGATGCCCTTGGGAGTGGTTGACTGGCTGGGTGGCCTGGATATTTAAGATACTTTGAGATCCTCTTCAGAGTTGATAAGCCCCTAGGCCCTCTTGCTAGCTGGGCGGCTGACGCCCTTGGGAGTGGTTGACTGGCTGGGCGGCCTGGATATTTGAGATCTTCTTTTGAGTTGATAGTCACTCTTGCTAGCTGGACTATGAGTTGATTGATTGTTTGATTTGGATCTGGTTTACCCTTCGGTCTTGTAGGCTTAGCTATTCTGTGTACCTGTCGGGCTTATGGCGTTCATGTTTTATTTAAACTTGTGCACGAGTGTACCTTCTGGGCTTATGGTGGTCTAGTTAGGATTAGTTTAATTATACTTAGATTTACTTTCGGTGTGCTCGTGTTCTTCTTTCTTATCCTCTTTGACCTTTATTCTAGTTTAGATTATATCCTTTCACATTGTTTTTACCTTTCTTGCTCAGTCAGCCTATGATGCCTATTGGGTACCTGTTGTTTTGGTACTCATGCTACACTCTGCATCTGTTTTCATGATTCAGGTCCGAGCACCAGCTACCAGTGTTGATATCGAGCCTGTTGCAGTCATTTTTGGAGGCAAGGGTGAGCACACAGCGTTCAGGGGTTACCCGTCTCCTTCTGTATATATGTTGACTTATCTTTTTCTTTTTTAGACAGTCTTGTTTCTATGGTCCACTTTTGGGACTTGTACTCATTTTGTAGTAGCTCTGTACATGTGACTTCCAGGTTCTGGGAGGGATCATTTATTTGTATATAGATGGTTTGGCTTGCTTCCACTTTTCGTCTGTGTTTCGGTTATTTATGCTTCCGTGTAGTTTGAGTTAGTTTCTGCCCTCAATCCCATTACATGTATGTTCTGGGATACGGGTTGGCTTGCCTGCTGGTGGATTATAGTAGGCGCTATTATGACTCGAGGAATAGAGTCGTGACAATTTGGTATCAGAGCTAGGTTCACCGGTCTTACTTGTACAAAGCTAACGTCTGGTAGAGTCCTGTGGATCAGTGCGGAGACGTCTGTAGTTTATCTTTAGGAGGCTACAGGATGTCGTTGGGGGATTTTCCTATTTTGAATCATATTCGTGCATTGTATGTCCAATTAGTTTCATAGAATCTTATTTGTTTCACTCTATCACAGGATGGCTTGTACGCGCGGTAGAGCGGCCAGGGGTGATGCACCCGGGCCCGCAGATAGAGCCCTAGCTAGGGGTAGAGGCTGACTCCGAGGTCGAGGCAGGGCTATAGCACCCGCTTGGGATAGAGAGAGGACTCCGGAGCTAGAGTTGGAGCCTTAGGTTGATCATAATCCTCCTAAGCCAGTGGGACCAGGACCAGCCTAGCCACCACCTGCACTAGCTGTCGCCCCTGACCTTCAGGCGATGCTCGCCCAGATCTTAGCGGCGATAGGGGGTATGCAACAGCAGTAGGCCCCAGTACCAGCTCCATCTCTAGCACAACAAGGTCAACATTCTCCACTGGCTCTAGAGGTTCAGCTACCGCTAGCACCGGTCGCCGCTCAGCCGGATGATTTAGATGGGGTCATGCCACGTAGAGAGCTGAAGATGTTCGGGGTGTTTCTGAGGTTGTCACCGCCGAGATTTTCTAGGGCTATTGAGGAGGATGCCTATTAGTTCCTTACCACTTGCCGAGAGTGGTCTCATGCTCTGAGACTAGTGGAGTGGAGAGGAGCCGACTTCACCGTTTATCAGCTAGATGGGTCTACCAGACATTAGTGACGTTCTTATATAGAGACCAGGCCAGCTGGGTCCCACCGGTATCGTGGACAGAGTTTTCGAAGGCCTTTTTGGCTAGGTTCATTCTGCAGAGCATCAGAGATCGGCTTCGTGATGAGTTTTTGAGGTTGGAATAGGGATCCATGACTATGTCTGAGTACGAGGTCAAATTCCATGAGCTATCTCGTCATGCTACTATGATCTTGCCCACAGAGGAGGAGAGGGTTCGGTGCTTTGTTAGAGGATTGAGGCTACAGCTGCGCATTGAGACTCAGTCCATGGTTTCTGCAGGCCGCTCTTTTCTTGATGTTGTGTATCATGCCTGCACACTTGAGCAGCTCTGTCGCGAGGCCCAAGGGGGCAGACCTTTTGCGAGCAGACCGTCCCAGGGTTGTTTTACCTACGGAGGGCTCGACCATTAGTCCAGAGAGTGCCCTCTAAATAGGTCAGCCATTCCAGCTCCACAGGCAGCTAGACCCGCACCAGCAGCAGCACCTCCAGCTAGAGGGGGAGGTCAGCATCAGGGTATACGGGGAGGTCCCCAGGGAGGCAGGACAGGTGGCAGAGTTTATGCGCATGGTAGAAGCACCCAGGGTCATTTCTATGCAGCTTCAACTAGAGCAGAGGTCGAGGCATCGGACGATGTGATTATATGTACCATTCGTTTGTGCCATCAGGCTGCTTCAACCTTATTTTATCCAGGCTCCACTTATTCATATGTACCTGAATATTGTGCTCCTCGGTTGGGTATGAGTCCGCAGCCCTTAGTGGTGCCATTATGTGTTTCGACCCTGATAGGTGATTCTTTAGTAATGGATCAGATTTTTAGATTCTGTGTGGTGACTATTCTGGGGCAGGACACTCGGGCTGATCTTATTTTACTTGATATTCTGGATTTTGACTTGATATTGGGCATGGACGGGTTATCCCCTCACCGAACCATCTTGGATTGCTATGCCAAGATCGTTACCTTAACCATGCCTAGTATTCCGCCAGTGGTGTGGCAGGGCTCTTGTAGTCGCACGCCGGTTGGGTGATTTCTTTCATTTGGGCTCGGAGGTTAGTGGCTAATGGGTGTTTGGTTTATTTAGCTCATATCAGAGATGTTATTAGGGAGGGCCCTATAGTTGATTCAGTGCCTATAGTTTGAGACTATGCGGATGTGTTTCCTGCCGACCTGCCTGGTCTACCCTAGATCGTGATATTGATTTCGCTATTGACTTAGAGCCGGGTACTCATCCTATTTCTATCCCACTATACCGTATGGCCCCCGCAGAGCTCAAGGAGCTCAGTGTTCAACTTCAAGATCTCTTAGGTAAGGGACTCATCTGGCCTAGTGTATCATATTAGGATTCCCCAGTCCTATTTTTGAAGAAAAAGGATAGTACTATGCGGATGTGTATTGATTACAGGCAGTTGAATAAGGTGACGGTGAAGAACCATTACCCCATGCCTCGTATTGATGATCTATTTGACCAGCTTTAGGATGCTGCGGAGTTCTCTGAGATTGATCTGAGATCGAGGTACCACCATATGAGGATTAGGGCAGTAGACATCCCTAAGACCGCATTTACAACTCGTTATGGCCATTATGAGTTCCTAGTGATGTCTTTTGTGTTCACTAATGCCGCTGCCGCCTTCATGGATTTGATGACCCGTGTATTCAAGCCGTATCTTGACTCCTTTGTCATAGTCTTCATCGATGATATCTTGGTGTACTCACGGAGTCGGAGTGAGCATGAGCAACAGTTGAGAGTAGTGGTCCAGACTTTGAGAGATCATAGGCTTTATGCCAAGTTCTCAATGTGCGAGTTTTGGCTTGGGTCTGTAGAATTCTTGGGGTGTGTGGTGCCCAAGGATGGCATTATGGTGGATTCGGTGTAGATTGAGGCTATTCGTGATTGGGCTAGGCCCACCTCGGTGACTGAGATTCATAGCTTCGTGAAATTGGCATGGTAATACAGACATTTTATTGAGGGTTTTTCTACTATAGCGGCACCTTTGACTCAGTTGACTCGCCAGGATGTTCCTTTCGAGTGGTTGGAGGAGTGTGAGAGGAGCTTTCTGAGGCTCAAGGAGTTGCTTATCACTGCTCCTATATTGACTCTTCTAGTTGAGGGCGAGGGCTTCATGGTTTATTGTGACGCATCCAGCATTGGTTTGTGTTGTGTATTGATGCAGTGGGGCCGGGTTATTGCTTATGCGTCGAAGCAGCTTAAGCTGCATGAGCGCAACTACCCCACTCATGACTTAGAGTTGGTAGTGGTAGTTTTCGCGCTTAAGATCTGGAGGCACTACTTGTATGGAGTCTATTGTGAGATTTACACTGATCACAGGAGATGCTGAAGCAGTTCCCCGGCTTATTTGAGCCCTCAGGCACTTCTTGACTCTTACTTCTGCAGATGAAAGTTCTTTTAGTAGTGGATATTGTAATGACCCTTCAGGTCATTTTAGAGTTAATGCCTTCATCCCGTTGTTTAGAGCGTTCCTATAGCGACCCCAAGTCATTTATGACTTGCTGGCACTGACTGTTCGGTCGTCTGGTTGTTCGTTTGGGTTTTATGCCCGTTTCCCAATTTTGGAGCTTTTGAAACTTGAGAAGTTGATTTCAGTCATAACCTCAGGTAAACGACATCAGAACGGAATTTTGATGGTTCCGTCAGCTTCGAAATGGCCAAATTAGGTTGGTAGCATGTTTGACATGAGTCCCGAGGCTTTCGGTGCGACTTTGGGGCCATTTTGCGCTTTAGCCTTTGAAATTTGGCCTTAGGTTGACTTTGGTCAACACTCTTGGAAAACACGCTCGAATGAGAATTTCGTCAGCGCAGTTAGTTTTGAAATGCCGATTTTGGTGTAGAACGACCCTTCGTGCGCTTTCTGGGGCTTCTGGTCTAATTTCGATGCCCTTTATGGAAATTGGCTAAAAATGGTATTTGGGTGTGGGACCACTTTTTGTCAAGATGACCTCTTGTGGAAATTTCGACTGCGCCATTGAGTACAGAACGTCGAATTTGGCGGGTAGCATATCTCATTTTCGTGCACGTGTTTCCGAACAAATCCTAAGCACCCCGTCGGAGAATTGGCAAATGCCAAAACTTAGCTTGTGGAGCAGCTGATGTTGCAGACACATTTCCTCTCTGCGTTCGCGGGCCATCGAGGCGCGATCGCGGATCTCAGTTTCCTTCTTCTCCGCATTCGCAGGAAGGTCTCTGCATTCGCGGGTAGGTCTCCGCATTCTGGGATCTTTTCCTCCGCACTCGTGGGCTACTGTAGCCGCGTTTGTGAAGGTATGATGTGTCTGGTCTTTTAAATAAATGCCAAACGCGATCAGCTGTTATGGAGCAATTTCAATTTTCCATCTCTCTCGATATAAGTCTAAATTGGGTGATCGAAGTCTGGTGTGTTCGGAATTGTTGTGGCTTCGTGGATGACTGATCGAAAGATGTTGAAATGTCTCTGTTTGAGGTATATTTGCGTTGCAGTTAATTGTCTGAGTTGATTCTTGTGAGCTTTTTCTTGAATTTGTGCATGCTAATTGTTTGGGTTGTTCCGAGCCCCGATTTGTGTTTCGTTTTGGAATACAAGTTCGGGGAGGTAAAATGAAACTTTTCACGGAGTAAATTTTGAGATTCCTGGTGTGGGTCCCACAATCTCGTTTTAGACCCAATTTTGGGTGCATCTCCCATTTTTGTAATTTTAGTGTCTAAACGACCGTGCTGAGGCTGTGATTCTATTTTTGATAGCGTGGCAGCATTCCGAGGTCATGCGAAAGGGAAAAGCTCTAACTGAGTGATTTAGAGCATGCGCGGTCGGCCTTCAGGTAGGCTACGACTTCCTTTCTAATTAGATTGAGCTTGAATGTGCAAATTCTTGATGATTAGTGTGTATTGGGGCAGGTACCAAGTTTTATCTTCTTTTCTTCTTACAAACCATGATTTAGGGTGATTATCTCTGTTTCAAGGGTAGTACCATATTGGAAGAGGGTTGTATGTGTGTTGTAGCATGCTATGTGACTTATTTGGTTGATTGCTTGTTTTTAGAGCATGTTTTGGCCTTAGTCAAGGATAGACTAGTGTTGCCTTAGACACATGCACCTTGTGACTATCATATGTCTTCGACGTCGTTTCGGATGGACTAGGTCCTTGTAGACCAGAATAGCAGACTTGGGTCTGATAGTATGAGTCTTAGCTTAGGCCTTTGCGCTGCTTGTTCGCCATTCTGTCGCCTCTCCCTATTTCTGTGGCTGCCATGCGTTACTTGAGAGGGTGTGTTTTATTGGGATTGGAGTTCTTCTGGCTTGGTGCGGTTTGTGATAGTGTTGGGAGTGGATGGTGATCCACGATGACTTGGAGCCTATTTGGGATATTTGAGATTCTCTTCGGAGTTGATACGCCCCCGAGCCCTCTCGCTAGCTGGGCGGCTGATGCCCTTGGGAGTGGTTGGCTGGCTGGGTGGCCTGGATATTTAAGATACTTTGAGATCCTCTTCAGAGTTGATAAGCCCCTCGGCCCTCTTGCTAGCTGGGCGGCTGACTTCCCTGGGAGTGGTTGACTGGCTAGGCGGCCTTAATATTTGAGATCTTCTTTTGAGTTTATAGTCACTCTTGCTAGCTGGACTATGAGTTGACTGGTTGTTCGATTTGGATCTGGTTTACCCTTCGGTCTTGTAGGCTTAGCTATTCAGTGTACCTGTCGGGCTTATGGCGTTCATGTTTTATTTAAACTTGTGCACGAGTGTACCTTCTGGGGGTCTAGTTAGGTTTAGTTTTGCTGTACTAATTTAACTTTCGGTGCGCTCATGTGCTTCTTTCTTATCCTCTTTGACCTTTATTTTGGTTTAGATTCTATCTTTTCAGATTGTTTTTATATTTCTTGCTCAGTCGGCCTATGATGCCTACTGGGTACCTGTTGTTTTATAACTCATGCTACACTTTGCATATGTTTTAGTGATGCAGGTCCGAGCACCAGCTACCAGAGTTGATATCAAGCCTGCTGCAGTCATTTTCGGAGGCGAGGGTGAGCACACAGCATTCGGGGTTACCCGTCTCCTTCTGTATATATATTAACTTGTCTTTTGCTCTTTGAGGCAGTCTTGTTTTTGTGGTCCACTTTTGGGACTTGTACTCATTTTTTAGTAGCTTTGTACATGTGACTTCTAGGTTTTGGGAGGGTTCTTTTATTTGTATATAGATGGTTTGGCTTGCTTCTGCTTTTCGTCTGTGTTTCTACCCTCAATCCCATTACATGTAGGTTCCGGGATACGGGTTGGATTGCCTATTGGTAGGTTATAGTAAGCCCCATCATGACTCGAGGAATCGGGTCGTGACAAAAAATTACTATGGCACACAAAAATATTTTTGTGTTACTTTTTTAGATAAAGTAAATTGATTTCATTTAACCCCCTTAATTTTTTAGGTTTGAAAATCAGAACTCATTTTAATTTAATTATCATAAATGTCTAGTGTGAATAAGCTTTTACTCGTAATAAACCTTTTGATAATAAATATTTAATGGGAAAAAATGAATTGAATAAGTATATATTTTTTTAGGAAAATGGTCATATTTGCCCTTGTACTCTTAGAAAAGGGTTATATTTATCATTCGTCATACTTTTTTGATATATTTGCCCTTACCACCCAACTTTGGGCACATATTTGCCCTTCTACAGTTAAGTATCATGTCACAATTTTTATTAGTCTACGTGGCACGTACATGGCGCCTACATGGCTCCATGTGTATACATTTTATTTTAATTAAAAAATTATATTCTATTTAGTATTATATCCTACCCATTTAATAAAATCCAACCCAACCAATGTGAAGACCCATTAACCCGATTCTGATACCCATTCTCACATCACTTTACCATCAAAACATTGAAATACAGAGACAACGACCTTCAGCTTTCTCTCCATCTTAGAAGAAACACCTTTTTATCCCGGAGAAAAGCTTGTTGAGAAAAGCCATTCATGTCTTGATTGAGAGAGAAGATCCAACAATAGGTAAGATTTCATTATAATCAATTGCTCTATCAGATGATTTTCATTTTCCTTCATTAAAGCAGTGAGAAGATATGAGTGTTCCCATCTCATCCAATCTCATTTTACATTTACCGACTTTCTAGGTGAAGTTCAGATTTCATTATTAGGTTTGCTTAAATCTTCAAATTGTCAGTTTACTCTTTTTGTGACAATTCTTTTCCTTCATGGGTTTTAATTACTGATTATGACAATACTTTTTAGTTAATGTCTTTTCTGTTTACTTTTTTTGTGGTGAACATTGAACATGAATGTCACATTATGCCACTTTATGTTAGTTATGATGTAGTTGTCTTGTTGTTGCTGAAAACAGTGGTTAAAATAATTGTCCAAACAGAACAAGAAGTTCCACATTGCAGAGCTCTATTATGCTGAAGTAGCTATTCTAATTGTCTTGTATTGGCTAGATAATTTACGTGAGTGTAGTATTTGGACATAGGAAGCTGTAATTCTTTAGATTTAGAAGTCTATTTTGAAAAGGATCATATGGTAATGAGCTGGGAATTGAATGTGCAGCCTTCAACTCCAGAATTGATAAGTGACTTATAATTAAACGTTACGATTCACGGAGTGCAATAAGCTTTCCTGTAATAACTAGTAACGTTTTCCAAAATCACATTGTCATGTATTGTACATTGGACACAAGACACATCTTGCTAGTAATGCTGAAGTTGAACATTTAATATAAATAAATAACACTAATTTTTTTGTGAAATATCATACACAAATCAGTGTTTCTTTTGTATTTTCATGCACAAGGTTAGGTCGTATTTACATTGGCAATACCAAGCTAACTTACATAAGCACACTAAGAAACAAATGGAACAAGCAAAATGCATAGCAGATGAAACTCAATATCTCACCAAAAAACAGAGAACAAAATAACAAAAACCAACACTAATCTACTGGAGCTAGAGACAGAAAAGACCAACTAATGTACAAAAAAAGAACATGATATGATACTAGGTCTCTATCTTGAGAAGGGAATTGAGTGAGGTGCTGTTAAACCTCTTTGCAAGACCTCGGATGAAAAGGACGACAATATCACGGAGGTGCCGAGTCTGTACCAGAAAATCCACGTCACTCTCACTGTCCACCACAATCCTCAGCCAGTGTTGATCATTTTGAAACAGCTCCACCTGTACAATGGCATGGATGAAGAGTTAAATCTTAAACACCTACCATTATGCCTTTTACATTTCCTAGAACATCCTATTTGAGCACATTCTAGATTGGAAACAAACTTTACTGTCATTTATTGAACTAGCATATGGACCTTTTACTTCTTTTTTTTTTGGTACTGGTGTTCTTACGACCATCTTTTGCGCATCATGAATTATTCCACCAGGTACCTGCTACCTTCTACTAGTCACAAACACAGGTACTGGATAACTTTATACACTCTTCAAGACTTAGGTAGCTGTGAAGAAATAACCTAGTTCCTTTCATCTCTATTGGAATTTGAACTTTACTCTCCAAGGTTTACACCCTACAATGACCTAACTAGGTCATAATCTTGAGTGCTATCGGAAGCTTTACCTCTGCTCAATCGCTTATAGAACATATTCTTTCTAATGAGAACAACATATATATAAGGTCTTCCGAAAGCAGGATGTGAGCCTCTTCAACAGTGATGTACTGATGTTAGTGCTCAATTAGATAAATCCAGGCTATGCTCATCAGTTCTCTGATTTTTTTATAGGAGAACCATGCAATTGTTTACGTTATGTTTATTTTTTTAGGTATCTTCATATCACATAGCACGTCTATATACTCCTTCATTTCAGTAATCCTATTTTAATTTTGTGTGTTACGGCTTCACTACGAAGCCTAGATATCTTAGTTGTCTACATTTAAGTGTCACAACCTTCCCTAATTCACTTCACTCTTTCTGTTTATCGGGGTTCAACTTGCAGTGCACATATTCTTCTTACTTATTCATAAAAAAACCTTTATTTCTACAGTGAACTTTTTCACAGTTTCAATTTTTGATCGACTCCTTCACTATCTTCATCAATTAACACAGTATTGTCAGCACATACCACCATGAAACCTCATCTTGTATACTACTGGTGAACTTATCCACAAGTGAGGTAAACGAGTAAAAACTCATGCCAGATCCATGGTTAAAGTCCCTACTTATTGTTCTCTTTGATCTGTTTCTCAAATATCGTGTACTGTTGTTGCCCTGGTGTTCCCTGCAAGCTATATGTAGCCCTAAGAAAATCGTTGTGAGGTTATTCTATGTTGGATGCTCAACCTTGGTTGATTTTCTATAGTAGTTCTAGTGTGTGATCAAGAGTTGGATCCACATTTTGAGAAGAGAGGATGCAGTAACTTGTGTAGAATTCAAGGGACAAGGAGGATTATGGCCAACCTGAACTAATTTGAAATTAAGGCAAAGTTGATTGATTATTATAGTATGCTGATCTACAGTTTGCCTCTTTTCCCCCATCACTTGTCAAGACAATTTGAAGATTTAAGCAAACCTAATAATGAAATCTGAACTTCACCTAGAAAGTCGGTAAATGTAAAATGAGATTGGATGAGATGGGAACACTCATATCTTCTCACTGCTTTAATGAAGGAAAATGAAAATCACCTGATAGAGCAATTGTTTATACCGAAATCTTACCTATTGTTGGATCTTCTCTCTCAATCAAGACATGAATGGCTTTTCTCAACAAGCTTTTCTCTGGGATAAAAAGGTGTTTCTTCTAAGAAGGAGAGAAAGCTGAAGGCCGTCGTCTCTATATTTCAATGTTTTGATGGTAAAGTGATGTGAGAATGGGTATCAAAATTGGGTTAATGGGTCTTCACATTGGTTAGGTATGATTTTATTAAATGGGTCGGATATAATACTAAATAGAAAGTAATTTTTAACTAAAATAAAAATATATACACATGGAGCCAAGTAGGCGCCACGTAGACTAATAAAAATGGTGATATGATACTTAACAGTAGAAGGGCAAATATGTGCCCAAAGTTGGATGGTAAGGGCAAATATATCAAAAAAGTATGACGAAGGGTAAATATGACCTTTTTCTAATAGTACAAGGACAAATATGACCCTTTTCCGTATTTTTTTTATTAAAACATTTAAGTTGATTCAATTACTATTTGTATTAATTGTACATATACTTTTTTGAATGATTTAAAACTTCTTGCTAGTGTTAAATTCTTTTTAACTAGTCAATTTTGTGCAAAACATTTATTTTGTTTTCATATTATTTTTAAAAATTAAGTTAAGTTATTTTTAAAAATATTATATTGTTGATTATTTTATGAATAAAAAGCAATAACTTTGAATGTTACATAGTTATCGGTGATATGATATTTAAATTTTTGTAAAATCATGTGATTTGCTAATTCTAAAATGTATTATTTTTTAATTTCAAAATATAAGGATAGTTATACAAAATTTTCTCATTTCTATACAATAAATTTTGGATTTAAGATCCAAAGGGTTCCTTATCATTCAAAAGGTGAAGAGGGTATTGTTTTTCAAATACATCGAGTTGGATTGCATGATTTAATTAAAATTTACTTATTTCTATACAACAACTTTTGGTTGACTAGTAAGATCTAAAGATTCATTCTCATTTAAAAGGGGAAGAAGAATATTATCAACATTCATTAAAAAATTGTAAACCCTTAAAATTACAATCTCACATGGTTGACCAAATTTTATTAGACATCTAATTTTTTTTTGAAAAAATACTTAAATAATTTTTAAGATTAAAATAAATAAACTTGAATACAACACCACATAATGAAATCACAACATTAGTTCCATAACTTTTAAGAATTTTATAATATAAAAAATTGAAGCCTACAATAATTTTAAAAGCTAGTGTTGATGAATTCATTTTTACCTTGAACATTTTTGCTAGCACCCATAGATAAATTCATTTTCTGAATGAATTTTGCTGGCCTGATAAAAATTCAAAAAAATCTAATTGATCTTGATAAGTTTAAGAGAAAAGATCTATATAAATAGATGTGTGTGTATATATATGAAAAAATGATATGTAAACGAAAACACTCATACCTTTCACAAGAAAGTTTGAAATGGAGAAAAGTGAAATGAGGTACTTCTTTCACAAATTTTATAGTGAACAATATGTGGTCAAATGGAGATTACATCAATTTCCATCACATTTCACTTATAGTTTCAATTAATTATTAATAAAATATAATAAAAGGCATCGTTATTAATAAATGTCTTAAATTAAAAATATAAGACGATCTAATAAAAACATTAATTCTAACAAACCAAAAAGGCTGCATGATAAATTAATTATAATATTTCTAGTTATGGAGTTATGGTGTGAACATACAATAGAACATTTGGATATCTATGATATAAAAAATATATCAAATATTTATAATTAAAGTTTGACGGAAAATATAAAAGTTGATCAATTTTTTTTAATATATACTTAATTTGCGATACCACAATTTATGGAAAAAAACTTAAACACTATACTTTTATCAAGCGCTGACAACTCCCCCCACCCCCACCCCACCCCAATAGCACCACAAAAAAGTTTTGAACATGTTTAGACTCTTAGCTTTATGAATTATTATTATTTAAAGAACCATCCAGACAAGTGTTAGTGTTTGACATAGACCCCTACTTTCGAACTCCTCGTATACATCCTTTAAATTTCATGTACAAGTCCAAGACTCACCGACCAATGTACTATATTGTAATGATGCTCCAGGTCATTTGTGTGCTAATGCCTTCTTCCCGTTGTTTAGAGCATTCCCGTAGTGACCCTAAGTCTTTTATGACTTGCTGGCACTGACTGTTCGGTCGCCTGGTCGTTCGTTTGCGTTTTATGCATGTTTCCTTGTTTTGGAGCTTTTGAAACTTTAAAAGTTGATTTCCGTCATAACCTCAGGTAAACGGCCTCAGAATAAGATTCTGACGGTTCCATCAGCTCCGAAATGACCAAATTTGGCTAGAAGCATGGTTGGCATGAGTCCCGAGGCTTTCCGTGTGTCTTTGTGGCCATTTGGTGCTTTAACCTATGAATATTTGCTTAAGGTTGACTTTGGTCTACATTCTTGGTAAATGCACTCGGATGAGAATTCTGTCATTACGGTTAGTTCCGAAATGCCGAGTTTGGTCTAGAATGACCCTTCGTGTGCTTCCGATCTAATTCTGAGGCCCTTGGTAGAAGTTGGCTAAAATGGTTCTTTGGGTGTGGGACCCACTTTTTGTCAAAATGACCTTGTATGGAAATTTTGACTGCACCATTGAGTCCGAAACATCAAATTTGATGGGATAGCGTATCTCGTTTGCGTGCACGGGGTTCCGAACTAATCCCAAGCACCCCGTCGGAGTTTTAGCTAAGGCCAAAATTCAGCTGGTGCAGCAGCTGATGTTGCAGGCCTATTCCTTCTCCCCATTTGCGGGTCTGGGGCCACGTTCGCGGAGGTCTGCGTGAGTGTTCTCCACGTTCGCAGAGAAGGTGCACATTCGCGGAGGCTTGGTTGCCTCTCCTCTTTCTCTTCTCTGCGTTCGTGTTAGGCTTGGGTGCTTTCCCTCCGCGTTCGCGGAAGCTTGGATGCTTTCCCTCCACGTTCACGTGAGATGCTCCACGTTCGCAGAGGTCTGGGACTTTTAGCTCCACGTTCGTGGGCTCTTGGTCGCATTCGCGGAGGTCTGTGCGTCTGGCCTTTTAATTTAAAACTAGACGCGAATCAGCTTATTAGCAAAGTTTGAAAGAGTGTTTCTCCCTCATTTCTCAATGAAATTTGGTGATTTGAAGTCCCAGGTATTCGGAATTGCATAGGCTTTGTGGGTGTTGGTTCGGTTAGCATTGGGTGACCTTCGATTCTCATGTATTTGAGGCGTAAGTGGCTACCCTAAGCTTAAAGTGTAAGGTTTTGCATGTTTTGTTTTCTTGAGTTGTAAGCTGTTTCGAGTCCCAAGAGCTGTTCCATTTTTTAACACAAGCTCGGGGGAGAGTTTAGGAACTTTTCACGGAGTTAATTCCAGGATTACCAGAGAGGGTCCCACATTTTCCAATTTTGATTATGAAATTGGTCAGTTTCCGATTTTGATGTTTTTAGTTTCTAAATGACCATGTTGATGCTGTGATTCTATTTTTGATAGCGTGGCAGCATTCTGACGCCGTTTGGAAGGGAAAAGCTCTAGTGCAGTGATTTGGAGCGCGCGCGGTCGACCTTGTGGTAAGTTACAACTTCCCTTCTTTTTAGATTGAGCTAGATTGTGTGAATGCATGCTATTTGTGTGAATCTAGGTTAGGGTTCTAGTATTTCTTATCTTCTTCTCAAAAATCTTGTTTTATGCTGGATTTTTGGGCTGTTTTGAGGGCAGTATCATGCTATCGGAGGGGTTGTTTGGGTGTTGATGCACGCGGTTTATCTGGTTGGTTGTTTATTTATGTTGGAACATGTTTATGGACTTAGTCTAGGTTAGACTAGTTTTGCCTTAGACCCATGCACCTGTTTGAACCTGGTATGTATCGGACGTCGATTAGGATGGACTAGGTCCTTGTACACCGAAATAGCAAACTTGTGTATGATAGTATGAGCCTAGCTTTGGATTTGTATTATTGTGATCTTCTGGATTCTCTCCCATTTTTTGTGGTGCCGATGTGTCATTAGAGGTATGGTGTTTTCCCGAGATTTTAGGTGTTTCGAGATCGGTTCTGTGGTGATGTGGTTGATGGTGGATGGCAATCCATATTTGTTTGGTATTTGAGATCCACTACGGAATTAATATGCCTCGCGCACTCGTCTGACTGGGACAGGGCCCCCGGAGTGTTAGCTGGCTCACTCGTCTAGATGGGATAGGCCCCTGGAGTGTTACCCGGCTGAGCAATTGGATATGAGTATGTGGTGGTTGGTGGACGGCGATCCATATTGGTTTGGTATTGCAGATTCTCTACGGAGTTGATATGCCTCACGCACTCGCCTGGCTGGGACTGGGCCCCCGAAGTGTTAGCTGGCTCACTCGTCTGGCTTGGACAGGGCCCCCGGAGTGCTAGCCAGTTGGGCAATTGGATATGAGTTATTGAGGTCTTCTTTGGAGTTGACATGCCCCAGGCACTCATCTTGCTGGGATAGGGCCCCGAAGTGTTAGGTGATTGGGTGATTGGATATTAGGGCCTTTGGGGGAGTCGTTATGCCCCTTGCACTCTGCTGGCTAGGGTAGGGCCCCCCGGAGTTGCCATGAAGATGGGAGGCCCGATTTTGAAGTCAGTCTTTTGACTGGGATGGAATTGGCTGATTGTTTCAGTTGAGTTAGTTGGTGGTTTCGGTTCACAGTAGGGTTTTCCTTCTGTCTCATAGATTTAGATTTTTCGTGTACCTTTCGGGCTTATAGGGGTCCTTTTGGGTTTTGTTTGTCTATGCTTGAGTGTAGCTTCTGGGTCTTGGGGGGCCTATTTAGGTTTAGTTTAGATATTCTTAGATTTGCTTTCGGCTAGTTTTTTGCTTATTTCCCTTGACCTCTGTTAATGTAGATTCTATCCTTTCAGTCTGTTTTTACTCTTTCGGCTCAGTCGGCAAATGATGCCTACTAGGTACCTGCTATGTTGGTACTCATGCTACACTCTACATCTGTTTTCGGGATGCAGGTCCCATCACCAGTCATCAGTGTTGAGTTCGAGCCTGCTGCAGTCTGTTCTAGAGGTGTGGGTGAGCACATGGAGTCCTGCGATTACCTTTCTCCTTCTGTTTATATATTTTGGCTTGTCTTTTGCTTTCGAGACAATCTTGTTTTTGTGGTGCACTTTTGGAACTTGTACTCATTTAGTAGCTCTGTACATGTGACTTCTAAGTTTTGGGAGGTATCACTTGTTTGTATATAGTTTGGGTTCGCTTCTGCCTTTCCCTTATGTGTTCCTTATTTATACTTCCGCTTAGTTGAGGTTAGTTTCCATCCTCAGTCCCATTACTGTTAAGTTCCGGGACAGGGTTTTTCTTGCCTACTAGCGAGCTAGTAGGCGCCATTATGACTCGAGGAATCGGGTTGTGACAAGTTGTTATCAGAGCCCAGGTTCGTCAGTCTCACATGTATAGAGCTAGCATCTAATAGAGTCCTGCGGATCGGCACGGAGACATTCGTGACTTATCTTCGGGATGCTATAGGATGTCCTTAGGGGGTTTTCTTGCTTTGTATCATTTTCGTGCATTGCAGTTCGATTGGCTTTATGAAATCTTACTTGTTTCACTCAGTCACAAGATGGCTCACATGCGCGGTAGGGTGGCCGGAGGTGACGCACTGGGCCCGCAGATAGATCCCCAGCTAGGGGTAGAGGCCGACACCGAGGTCAGGATAGGGCTGCGGCACCAGCTCGAGATAGAGTGAGGACTCTAAAGCCGGAAGCGGAGCCTCAGTTAGATCAGATTCCTCCTCAGCCGGTGGGGCCGGGACCAACCCAGCCACCGCCCGCCGTCCCTAACATTCAGGGTATGCTTGTGCAGATTTTGGCTGGAATAGAGGTATATAGTAGCAGCAGTCCCCAGCACCAGTTCCAGAGCCAGCTTTAGCACCACAGGGTCAGCCTGCAGCAGCGGCCCCAGAGGTTCACCAGTTGCCAGCACCAGCCGCTGTTCATCCGAATGTCTTAGATGGGGTCATACCATTGAGGGAGAAGAAGATGCTCAGGGTGTTTCTGAGATTGGCACCACCGAGGTTTTCTGGGAATGTTGGGGAGGACATCCATGAGTTATCCCGTCATGCCACTATGATGTTGCCCACAGAGGAGGAGAGAGTCAGGTGCTTCGTTAGAGGTTTGAGATTTCGCTGCGTATTGAGTCGCAGTCTATGGTATCAGTGGACCACTCTTTTCTTGAAGTGGTGGACCATGCCCACACACTCGAGCAGCTCCATCGCGAGGCCCAAGGGGGCAGCAGTAAGAGGGCCAGGCAGGACAGGTGGCAGGGTGGATGCATGGGGTAGAGGCGCCCAGGGCTACTTTTATGTAGCTCCATCCAGAGCAGAGGCCGATGAGTCAGATGATGTGATCACAGGTATAGTTCTCTTATGCCATTAGTCCGCTTCAGCTTTATTTGATCTCGGTTCTACTTATTCATGTGTGTCTGCTTATTGTGCTCCTCGGTTGGGGGTGAGTCCAGAGCCCTTAGTGGTACCGTTGCATTTTTCGACCCCTGTAGGTGATTGTTTAGTAGTGGATCAGGTTTGTAGATCCGGTGTGGTGATTATTCAGGGGCAGGACACTCTGGCTGATATTATTGTGCTTAGTATGTTGGATTTTGACTTGATTCTGGGTATGGACTGGTTAGCCCCTCACCGAGCGACTTGGATTGCTATGCCAAGACCGTTACTTTATCCATGCCTGGTATTCCATCGGTGGTGTGGCAGGGTTCTTGTAGTCGCATGCTAGTTGGGGTGATTTCTTATGTTCAGGCTTGGAAGCTAGTATCTAGCGGGTGTTTGGCTTATTTGGTATATGTTAGAAATGCTAGTAGGAAGGACCCTACCATTGATTCCTTGTCTATAGTCCAAGAGTTTGCAGATGTGTTTCCTACCGACATTCCTAGCCTACCCCCAGATCGGGACTTTGACTTTGCCATTGATTTTGAGCCGGGTACTCATTCTATATCCATCCCACCATACCGTGTAGTAGGTTACGACTTCCCATTTTTTTAGATTGAGCTTGATTGTGTGAATTCATGCTGATTTGTGTGAATCTGGGGTGGGGTTCTAGTATTTCTTCTCCTCTTCTCAAAAATTGTGTTTTAGGCTGGATTTTCGAGATGTTTTGGAGGCAGTATCGTGCTATTGGAGGGGTTGTTTGGGTGTTCATGCATGTGGTTTATCTGGTTGGCTGTTTATTTATGTTGGAGCATGTTTCTGGCCTTAGTCTAGGTTAGACTAGTTTTGCCTTAGACCATGCACCTGTTTGACTATGGTATGTATCTGACGTCGATTCGGATGGACTAGGTCCTTATAGACCAAAATAGCAGAATTGGGTCTGATAGTATGAGCCTAGCTTTGGCTTTGTATTGTTGTGATCTTCTGGCTTCTCTCCCCTTTTTCTGTGGTGCCGATGTGTTGTCGAAGGCATCGTGTTTTCCCGAGATTTTGGGTGTTTCGAGATAGATTATGTGGTGATGTGGTTGTTGGTGGATGGCAATCCATATTGGCTTGGTATTTGAGATCCTTTACGGAATTGATATGCCTCGCGCACTCGTCTGGCCGGGACAGGGCCCCCGGAGTGTTAGCTGGCTCACTCGTCTGGCTAGGACATGCCCCCCGGAGTGTTATCTAGCTAGGCAATAGGATATGTGTAAGTGGTTGTTGGTGGACGGCGATCTATATTGGTTTTGTATTAGAGATCCTCTACATAGTTGATATACCTAACGCACTCACCTGGCGGGGATAGGACCCCTCGGAGTGTTAGCTGGCTCACTCGTTTGGCTGGGACAGGGCCCCCGGAGGGTTAGCCAGATGGGCATTTGGATATGAGTTATTGAGGTCCTCTTTGGAGTTGACACGCCCCGCGCACTCTTCTGGCTGGGATAGGGCCCCCGGAGTGTTAGCTGATTGGGTGATTGGATATTAGGGCCTTTGGGGGAGTCGTTATGCCCCTTGGCACTCTACTGGCTAGGGTAGGTGTCACGACCCAATTTTTTGAGTCATGATGGCACCTACCAACCCATCAGTAGGCAAGCCAAGATCCTATCCCAGGACATAGGAGTAATGGGACTGAGGGTGAAAACTAACCTCAACAAAGCAGAAGCATAAATAAAGGAACAAATAAAGAAAAGGCGGAAGTGACACATCTATATAGACAATAACAATACCTCCCTGAATCTGGAAGTCACATGTACAGAACTACTGAATGATTACAAGTCCCAAGAGTGGACCACATAAACAAGATATCTCAAAAGCAAAACACAAGACAAAATATATAACAGAAGGAGACAGGTAATCCAAAACGCCATGTGCTCATCCTCATCTCCGGAACAGACCACTGCAGGTTCGAACTCAACGCTGATAGCTGGTGCTCGGACCTGCATCACGAAAATAGATGCAGAGTGTAGCACGAGTACCAATACAAGAGGTACCCAGTAGGCATCAAAGGCCGACTGAGAAAGAAAGGTAAAAACAGACTGAAAAGATAGAATCTACAATAATAGAGGTCAAGCGAAAGTGAAACAAAGCACACGAGCGCACCAAAAGTAAAACTAAGTACAGCAAATATAAAGCTAACTGGACCCCCATAAGCCTAGAAGGTACATCGTGCACAAGTTTAAATAAAACTAGAACGGACCCCCATAAGCCCGACAAATACATAGAAGAGCTATGCTACGGAAACGAAGGAAGACCCAAGCCACAAACCGAATTCACCAACCAACTCAACTGAACAAACCAGCCAACTCCAAGCCTTAGTACTTCGCTGCCCAATCAGCCAACACTCTCGGGGGCCCTACCCAAGCCAATAGAGTGCGACGGTACTCCCGAGGGTCTTACCCAAGCTAGTAGAGTACGCTGGACAACCCAAGTACCTCATATCCAATAACCCTAAAATGGAACAACCAGCCAATCCAGAGCATTAATACTCCACTATCCAATCATCTAACACTCTAGGGGGCCCTACCAAGCCAGTAGAGTGTGCCGGTACTCCCGGGGGCCCTGCCCAGCAAGTAGAGTACACTGGACAACCCAAGCATCTCATATCCAATCGCCCACTTTCCCAATACTCCCGGGGCCCTACCCAGCCAGTAGAGTATGCGGGGCCATCCAAATAACTTCAGCATCAAGCCAAGGTGGATCGCTGTCCACTACCAACAACAATACCACTGAACCGATCTTGAACCTCCGGTAGCCAAGGAAAAACAACACGCCTCCAATGACACATTGGCACCACAGAAAGGGGAGAGAAGATAGAAGGATCACAAACAATACGAAACTACAATCAGGCTCAACTATCAGACCCAAGTCTGCTATTCCTGTCTACAAGGTCCTATGTCCATCCAAATCGACGTTGGATACATACCAAAGTCAACAGGTACATGGGTCTAAGTCAATTATAACCTAACCTAATCTAAGGCCAAAGATATAACTCAACATAAATAAACAGCCAACCATATACTACGCATGCAACGACAAACAAACAGCCCAACAGATAATTCACAAATATCCACAGATAAATAACCCCTCATGTAGCATGGTTCTAACCCCGAAACAGCTCGAAAATCAACCCTAAAGCAAGAATTTGGAGAAGAAGAGCATAAATACTAGCTACCCGCCCAGATTCACACAAATCAGCAAACATTTACACGATCAAGCTCAATATAAAGGAAGGGAAACCGTAACCTACCAAAAGGCTGATCGCGCGCTCCAAATCACTCTGCCAGAGCTTTTCCTTTCCAAATGGCCTGGGATTGCTGCCACGCTATCAAAAATAGAATCACAGCATCAGCATGGTCGTTTAGACATTAAAATCATCAAAATTGGAGACAGACCAATTTCAGAGTCAAAATCAGGAAATGTGGGACCCACTCTGGAATTTCTAGAATTGACTCCGTGAAGAGGTCCTAAACCCTCCCCCGAGTTTGTGTTCCAAAACTGGACAACTCTCGGGGCTCGGAACAGCTCCACGCAACAAAAAACAAATATTCAAAACTTATCACAAAAAGAGACTTGGGGCAGCCACTTACAACGCAGATACACCACAATCGGAGACTTTTCGACACACTCTGGACAGTTACCCACACAGCCAACAAGATTTTGAGCACCTGAAACTTCGAATCACCCAAAACGGAGCTTTAGAACTCGAGATATCGAAGTTTTAAAATGAGGGCAGAATCTGATTTTTTTGTATTTAAATAGCAGCAGTTCTGGTCGCTAAATGCTATTTTTTGTCACCAAAAGGCTAAATTCTGGTCGCTAAAGGTCTACACCAGCAACACCAGATTTTGCTATTTTTCAAAGTCTCCGAACGGATCCTCGAAATTTGTTCGGGACCCAATGAAAATAAACTAGATATGCTACCCCACTAAATTCGACATTCCGGACTCAATGGCGCAGTCATAATTTCCATATGAGGCCGTTTCGACAAAAAGTGGGTCCCACACCCAAAGCGCAATTTAGCCAACTTCTACCAAGGTCCTCAGAATTAGATTGGAAGCCTCAGAAGCGCATGGAGGGTCATTCTAGACCAAACTCAGAATTCCACAACCAACAACACTGGCGAAGTTCTCATCTGAGCGCATTTTCCAAGAATATTGACCAAAAGTCAACCTTATGCCAAATTTCAAAGGTTAAAGCGCCAACTGGCCCTAAAGTCACACCGGAAGACTCGAGACTCGGGTCAATCATGCTTCTAGCCTAATTTGGCCGCTCCAGAGCTGATGGAACCGTCAGAATTCCCTTCTGAGGTCGTTTACCTGACCTAATGAACGAAATTAACTTTTAAGGCTTCAAAAGCTCTAAAACAGGAAAACAGGCACAAAACCCAAACAAATGACTAGGCAACCGAACCTACAGTGCTAGCAAGTCAGAAATTACTTTGGGTCGCTACAGGAACTCTCTAAATGACAGAAAAAAGGCACAAACACACAAATGACCTGAAGGGTCATTACAACATCCACTACTAAAAGAACTTTCGTCCGCGAAAGTAAAAGTCAAGAAGTACTTGAGGGCTCAAATAAGCTAGGGAACTGTTCCTTCATCTCCTGCTTGGTCTCCCAGGTAGCCTTCTCAACTGGACGGTGCCTCCAACGGACCTTAACTACAGGAATGGCTCTCGACCTCAACTGCCTCACATCTCTGACAAAAATAACAACTGGTTCCTCAACATAGGTCAGGCGATAATCCAACTCAACGGCATCATACTAGAGCACATGAGACTCATCTGGAACATACCGACGCAGCATCGAAACATGGAAGACTGGATGAATAGCTGAGAATGCTGGAGGTAAAGCTAACTCATAGGCCACATCACCCACTGTCCTCAAGATCTCAAAAGGCCCGATATACCTGGGGCTATGCTAGCCCCGCCTCTCAAATCTCATCACGCCCTTCATGGCGATACTGAAGGAATACCGTATCACCAACGGCAAATCTCAGCAGCCGTCGCCTACGATCCGCATAACTCTGCTGTCTACTCTGAGCCGTCCTGAGCCGATTCTGAATCATCCTCACATGCGCTAAGGTCTCTCAAAATAGATCTGTACCCCGCGGCCTAGGCTCCGTAGACTCAAACCATCCAACTGGAGTGCGACAACGCCTACCATATAAGGCCTCAAATGGGGCAATCTGAATGTTATAACGGTAGATGTTGTTGTACGCAAACTCCGCCAAAGGCAAGATATGGTCCCACTGGCCTCCAAAGTTTATAACACAGGCCCGCAACATATCCTCAAGGACCTGAATAGTGCGCTACGACTGGCCATCAATCTGCGGGTGAAATGCTGTGCTAAGATCGACACGGGTGCCCAACTCCTCATGAAATACCCTCCAAAAGCTGGAAGTGAACTGTGAACCCCGGTCTGAAATGATAGAAACAGGCACCCCATGAAGACAAACCACCTCTCAAATGTAGATACGAGCTAACCTCTTAGCATTGAAGGATGTATGAACTAGAATTAAATGTGCTGACTTGGTCAATCAATCCACGATGACCCAGATGCTATCAAAACCTCTAGGAGTCCGAGGCAAGCCCACAATCAAATCCATGGTGATGCGCTCCCACTTCCACTCAGGAATGGGTAATCTCTGCAACTCGCCACCAGGCCTCAATTGCTCGGCCTTCACCTGCTGACAACACAAGCAACATGACACATAATCAGAGATATCCCTCCTCATATCACGATACATCTTAGCGGTACTCGAATGGATAGAATATCTGGAATCATGGGCCTCGTTAAGGATTAGTTGAATCAAGTCCCCAACTCTCGGAACATAAATTTGGCCAGCAAATCTCAAAACCCCATGTGAATCTAAGGTAGCCTGCCTGACATCACCCGCAAAAACTCTATCTTTGAGTGCCACCAAACACTCATCCTCGAACTGGCGACTACAGATCTGATCTAGCAGAGATGACTGAACACCCACATAGGCTAACACCGGACTGGAATTTGAAATATCTAGCCTGATCATCTTATTGGCTATGGACTGGATGTCCAAATCCAAAGGTCGCTCCGAAACTGAAAGGAAGGCTAGGTTACCCATGCTCACTACCTTCCGGCTCAAGGCGTCCGCTACTACATTGGCCTTTCCCAGATGGTAGAGAATAGAGAGATCATAGTCCTTCAAGAGCTCAATCCAGCGGCTCTGCCTCGAATTAAGATCCCTCTGGGTCATAATGTACTGAAGGCTCCTGTGATCGGTGTAGATCTCACAATGAACTTCATATAGGTTATGTCTCCAGATCTTAAGCGCGAAAACTACAGCTGCCAACTCCAGATCATGAGTGGGCAGTTGCACTCATGCAGCTTAAGCTACCTCGACACATAAGCAATAACCCGGCACTGCTGCATCAGAACACAACCAAAACCAATGCCAAATGCGTCACAATAAACCGTGAAGCCCTCACTCGTAACTTGAAGAGTCAATATAGGAGCGGTAGTAACCAACTCCTTAAGCCTCAGAAAGCTCCTCTCACACTCCTCCGTCTACACAAAGGGAACATCCTGACGAGTCAACTGAGTCAGAGGTGTTGCTATAGTAGAGAAACCCTAAAAAAAATGTCTGTAGTACCCTTCCAATCTGACGAAGCTCCGAATCTCAGTCACAGAAGTGGGCCTAGCCAAATCATGGATAACCTCAACCTTCGGCAGATCCACCATAATGACATCCTTGGACACCATGTGGCCCAAGAATGCTACAGTCTCAAGCAAAAACTCTCACTTTGAGAACTTGGCATAAAGCCGATGATCTCTTAAAGTTTGGAGCACTATCTCAGATAAAAATCTAGCATACTCAACACAATAAGATTAGCCCGAGTGTCCTGCCCCCGGATAGTCACCGTACATGATCTACACACTTGATCCACTACTAAAGAATCCCCTAGCGGGGTCGAAACACGCAAGGGTACCGCTAAAGCATCTGGACTCACCCTCAACCGAGGAACACAATAAGTAGATAAATATGAATATGTAGAACCAGGATCAAATAAGGCTGAAGCGGACTGATGGCATAGGAGAACCGTACCTGTGATCACATCATCAAATGCCTCGGCTTCTGCTCTGGCTGTAGCTGCATATAAATGGCCCTGGGTGCCTCTACCACGAGCATCCACCATGCCACTTGTCCTGCCTCCCCGGGAACCTCCCCGTGCACCCTGATGCTTACCTCCTTCTCTAGCTGGAGGTGCTACATCTGAAACCGGTATCGCCGCCTGAGGAGATGGTAAAGCCGATCTGGAGAGAGGGCACTACCTATCCCAATGAACAAGCTCTCCACAAGTGAAGCAACCCTGAGAAAACTTACTCGAAACTGGAGGCAGGCCACCCCGACCCAAGGAACCTATTTGGAAACTACCTCGGCCCTGGCTCGGACCGGCAATGTAACCACCCTGGCGATGCTGGTCACCCTATGAAGTCTGCAGTGCTACCTGAAATGGGTGACTAGACTGGCCTGACTGGAACCTCTGCTGGACCCGGTCCAGAGTATCCCTGGGCTTGGGACGGTACCTACTAGAGCCGTCATCCTACCTAGGCCTCTTGCCGCTGCCCCCTTAAGCCTCGCAATGGAGCTACACAATCGTGCGGGCATGGTCCACAACATCCCGAAAAAGAATGACCCGCTGACAACATAAACTGCGACTCAATACGCAACGGCAATCTTAAATCCCGGACAAAGCATCTAACTCTCTCCTTCTCCATGGGCCGGATCATAGTAGCATGACGGGACAACTCATGAAATCTTGCCTCATACTCAGACACCGTCATGGAGCCCTATTCCAACCTCGAGAACTCATCACGGAGGCAATCCCTGATGTTCCATGGGATGAATTTAGCTAGAAAGGCCTCTAAAAACTCTTCCCACGATACTGACGAGGACCCTACTGGCCTAGTCCTAATGAAGGAATGCCACCACTGTCTAGCCGGTCCTTCTAGATGATAAGCACTGAAGTCAGCTCCTCTGGACTCCCCCAACCCCAAGGCTTGTAATCTCTCCCGGCAGGAAGTAATGAACTCATGGTCTTCCTCCCCAAGAGCCACATGGGCAGGCTGGCCCTGGAATTGCTGCTGGGGCCTGCTGCTACTGATGTAAACCCCATATCGCAACCAGAATCTATGTGAGAATACCCTGAAGGTCAGGGGTGGCAGCTAATACAGGCAGTGGCTGGGCTGGTCCTGATCCCACCGGCTGAGGAGGAATCTTCTCTCTTCGAGGCTCTGCCTCCCACTCCGGAGTCCTCGCTCTATAGTGGCCTGGTGCCGCAGCACCACCTCGACCTCGGGGTCGACCTCTACTGCGCGTGTGAGCCATCGTGCGACAGAGTGAAACAAGTGAGATGTCATGAAACCAATCAGACAACGACGCACAAACAGGAAACAAAACAAGAAAACCTTCTAAAGATATCCTGTATCCTCCCCAAGATAAGTCACAGACGTCTCCGCGCCGATCCGCAGGACTCTACTAGATGCTAGCTCTGTACAAGTGAGACCAATGAACCTGGGGCTCTGATATCAACTTGTCACGACCCAATTTTTCGAGTCATGATGGCGCCTACCAACCCATCAATAGGCAAGCCAAGACCCTATCCCGGAACTTAGCAGTAATGGGACTTAGGGTGGAAATTAACCTCGACTAAGCGGAAGCATAAATAAAGGAACAAATAAAGAAAAGGCGGAAGCGACACATCTATATACACAATATCAATACCTTCCAGAACCTGGAAGTCACATGTATAGAACTACTAAATGAGTACAAGCCCTAGGAGTTGACCACACAAACAAGCTGTCTCAAAAGAAAAAGACAAGAAAAAATATATAACAGAAGGAGACAGGTAATTCAGAACGCCATGTGCTCACCCTCGTCTCCGGAATAGATCGCTGCAGGCTCGAACTCAACGCTGATAGCTGGTGCTCGAACCTGCATCGCGAAAATAGATGCAGAGTGTAGCATGAGAACCTATACAACAAGTACCCAATAGGCATCATAGGCCAACTGAGCAAGAAAGGGTAAAAAAAATATTAAAAGATAGAATGTACAAGAAAGGGTAATTCCAAAACTAACCGGCCTATGACCTTTGTTATTGTAGATTCTATCCGTTCAGTCTATTTTTACCCTTTCCTGCTTAGTCGACCTATGATGCCTACTGGGTACCTTTTGTGTTGGTACTCATGCTACACTCTACATCTATATTTGGGATCTAGGTCTGAGCACTAGTCATCAGGGTTGAGTTCGAGCATGCTACAGTCTGTTCCGGAGGCGTGGGTGAGCACATGACGTCCTGTGATTACCTGTCTCCTTCTGTTTATATATTTTGGCTTGTATTTTCCTTTCGAGACAATCTTGTTTTGGTGGTCCACTTTTTGGACTTGTACTCTTTTAGTAGCTCTGTACATGTGACTTCAAGGTTCTGGGAGGTATCGCTTGTTTGTATATAGTTTGGGTTCGCTTCCACCTTTCTCTTATGTGTTCCTTTTTTATGCTTCCGCTTAGTTGATGTTAGTTTCCACCCTCAGTCCCATTACTGTTAAGTTCCAAGACAGGGTTTGGCTTGCCTACTGGAGGGTTGGTAGGCTTCATCATGACTCGAAGAATCGGGTCGTGACATATATATATTATAGTGTAGCAATTGAATACAAGCCTGAAGAAATTTTCTATATTTCACGAGACCTTTATTGAGCTACTAGTGTCAATATGGTATAAAAACATATGTCTGCCTCTTTATCTCTTGTTACAACACTCCCTACTACCAAAAACATGTACATATAACCTTCACCTTCATCTTGTTCTCTTCACCATGCTCATCACTTCTCTTCCCTTAAGCTTTCTTCCACAAATTATATATTATAGAAGATACAATTGATATTGTTTCTACGTGGAAAAACCTTCATGGCTTTATTGATGGATCAAGCTCTTTACCTCCATCAACCATCACACTTGAGGGAGGAGATTGACAGCAACCAAATCCCGCCTTTACTACCTTGGTTCAACAAAACTAACTAGTTTTGAGTCTTCTAGTTTTCTCCCTTTATGAAGAAACTTTAACTCTTGTAGTCTTCTTAAATACCTCTAATGCTTTTTGGGAAATCATGAAAATTGTTTAATGTGTCCTCACCTCCAAACAAGTGAGTCCTTAACCTTCATATGCAACTGTAGAATTTTAAACAAGACGATCTTAGTTTAAGACCACAAGATTTAAATTTTTTCTTAAACTTTGTGCCAAGTCAAAAACTAGAAAAAAATATTAAAATAGAGAAAGTATCGATCAATATTGGAATAGCAGGAACAAAATGTTGGGAGTTTTATCATACTTCAATAGGTTGAGTTTTCATACTTAATAGATGTGGATGCAAAATGTTAGAACTACATTTTTTTTCCCATCAGGCCCGAAATGATTATCTACCTAAGAATTGGATATTACAATGTTGGTTTAATTACCAACAAGTACTTTACTCCATACTGGCCGTGGTCATATATATGGGGATAGATATTAAGAAATGACTTTAGAAGTTATCGAAGCATTTTTATAGTATTCCATGAAAGTCCGACCTCATTACGTATTATAGAAAAAATGATTTGCATGTGAACATATCTCGACAAAAACTGGCAATAACATGTAATTTTTTTTATATTATATATAAGACATTATAGTGTTATCTTTTCTAGTGTAAAAGCTGGTATAGGAGGGGGTATTGAGAAGTCGATGATAAGGGTGCGGCTATTCACCTCTTCTCTTAACCCTGTCATAATTTTTAAAGTTACATAAAAATATATAGTCAAAAGTTGAGAAATAGAAATAATCATATGTCAAAATAAATAAAACAACCAACAATTTCTTCAAAAATTAAATTAAGAGTATATGATATAACTATAGCTCTCTAATCTGGAGAATTAATCAAGACATTCATTTTAATGACCCTCAAGGTCATTTCTGTGTTAATGGCTACTTTCTGTCATTTACAGCGTTCCTATAGCGACCCCAAGTCATTTATGACTTGCTGGCACTGACTGTTCGGTCGTATAGTCGTTCGTTTGGGTTTAATGCCCGTTTTTCTGTTTTGGAGCTTTTGAACCATGAAAAGTTGACTTCAGTCATAACATCAGGCAAACGACCTCATATGAGAATTATGAAGGTTCCATCAGCTCCAGAAAGGCTAAATTAGGCAAGAAACATGGTTAGCATGAGTCCCGGGGTTTTCAGTGTGAATTAGGGGCCGATTAGCTCTTTAGCCTTTGGAAATTGGCCTAAGGTTGACTTTGGTCAACTTTCTTGGAAAACAAACTCGGATGAAAATTCTGACAGTGTGGTTAGTTCCGGAATGCCGAGTTTGGTCTAGAACGACCTTTCGAGAATTACCGGGAGCTTCCGATCAAAATCCAAGGCCCTTCGTAGAATTTGGCTAAAATGGCATAATCGGTGTGGGACCCACTTTTTGTCGAAATGACTTCTGAAAATTTTGACTGCATCATTGAGTCCGGAATGTCAAATTTTGTGAGGTAGCATATCTGGTTTATTTTCATCGGGTCCTGAACGAATTTCGAGGGTCCATTCGGAGACTTTTAAAAAAATAGCGAAAATCTGGTTGCTGGTGCAGACCTTTAGCGACCAGAAATTAGACTTTTAGTGACCAGAAATGGTCTTTAGCGACAAGGTTCGGGTTTTATAACCCAGAAATTTCAGCTTTCACCCTCATTTTCAAATGCCGATTTCTCCCTCATCCGAGCTCCAATTTAAGTGATTCGAAGTCCTGTATGATCGTGGAGATTGTGGCTACACAGTGGAGTTATCGGAATGTGTTCGTGAACCCTCGTTTGTTGTGAAATTCAACTCGAAGCTGCTGCCATCAACTTATGATTTCTTCTTCATTTTAAATTTTGATATCTCGAGTTCTTGAGCTCTATTTTTGGTGATTCAAAGTCCCAAGTGTTCGGGTTTTCATTGGCTTCGTGGATTTGAGGTTGGGGTTCGATGGGTCCACCTCGTTCTGCATTAAATCGGAGGTAAACCCCTTATTTTGTTTATTTTTGTTAGTTTTAGATTTGTTATTGTTTGGTTGATTGGGAGCGGATCCGACCCCTATTTGATAAAGTAGTTTAGGATTAGTGTTGGGGGAAGCATTTGGGACCTTTTGACGGAGTCAATTCAGGGAAATCCAGAGCGGGTCCCACTTTGCCCGATTTTGATTCAAAAATTGGTCTGTCTCCGAATTTGTTAATTTTTGTGTCTAAACGATCGTATTGACGCTGTGATTCTATTTTTGGTAGCGTGGCAGCAGTATTAGGCCGTTCGGAAAGGAAAAATCTCCAATTGAGTGACTTGGAACACGCGTGATCGGCTTTTTGGTAGGTTACGGCTTCCCTTCTTTCTAGACTGAGCCTGGTTGTGTAAATGCTGGTTGATATTTGTGAATCTGGGGTGGTTTGTTAGTATTGTTTTCCTTGTTCCCCGATTTACTCAGTTTAGAGTTGACTGTTGGGTTATTATGAGCTAGTATCATTCAATAGGTTGGGCTGTCGATTTGATTTGCTGATATGCATGCTGTGGGGTATCGTTGGTGGGTCCGGGTGAATCTGTTTGATGATTGACTGATTATTGTGATTCTGCTTTAGAATAGACTGTGATTTATTGACATAGTCTCGTGTACCTGGTTGACTTGAGTATGTATCCGACGTCGTTTCGGATTGACTAGATCCTTGTAGACTAATATATCATACTTGGGTCAGATTATGAGCCTTAGTATAGGCATTTTTGTGGCTTCCGGACCTTTCAATTCTTTGCCCCTTATCACTGGAATTTTTTAGATGCTGCTGGAAGATGCCATTGTTGCACCGATTGTCGACTGGATTGTGTTAGGCTCGGAGCCTTCGGTTGGTATATATGTGGGGGGGGGGGGGGGAGGGGGGCAGCCCGTGATGTTTAGTCTCTTAGTGCATTGTTTTTTTGGCTTTTCCGATTCGTGATGGCTGGCTCCAGTACATGGCTGACATTACTCGGTTATCACTCAAGATTTCCAATGCTAGGCTGACGGGGGTAGGCTACCCGCTCCGATCCGCAGCTGACGTTACACGATTGTAGCCTGTTATTTCCAGTGCGAGTCCGTGGAGCATATGCTACTAGTCCCAGCTACGCGATCGACGTATCGGGTGGAACTAGTATTTCCAGCGTTAGACTGTCGAGTGTGGGCTGTTTGTGCTAGTTTGAGACTGAGGTTGCCCGGTTAGAGTCCGGCATTTCCAGCTCGTGTCTGATGACTGAGTTTGGCTCTGATATTTTTGATATTTATGACTGAGCTAGGCTCTGATATTTATGAATGAGCAAGTCTTTGATGGTAATGATTGGGCGGGGCCCTGGTGATGTTCTGGACTTGGTTATTCCTTCGTTTCTATAGAATAGCTCTTCTGTATACTTGTCGGCTTATGGGGGTCCGTTCAAGTTTTGTTTAAACTTGAGCACGAGTGTGCTCAACGGGTCTTATGGGGGGCTCAACTGGGTTTATTTTAGTTATTTCTTTGTGCTTCCTTTCAGTTTTTCCGTTTCTTGTTCTGTTGACTTCTGTTTGAGTTGATTCTATCTTTTCCGCCTGTTTTTACCCTTCTTGCTCAGTCGGCCTATGATGCCTACTGGGTACCTGTTGTTTTGGTACTCATACTACACTCTGCATCTATTTTCGTGATGCAGGTCCAAGCACCAATTATCAGCGTTAAGATCGGGCCGGGAGCTGTCAGTTCGGGAGATTAGGGTGAGCACTTGGCATTTTGGGATCACCAGTTTCCTTCTGTTTATATATTTTGGCTTGTCTTTTATTTTTGAGACAATTTTTTCAGTGGTCCACTTTCGGGACTTGTACTCTTTTTAGTAGTTCTGTACTTGCGACTTCGAGGTTTTGGGAGGTGTTGTATATATTTAGTCTGGTTTGTTCCAGCTTTAGTGATTGCTCTTATTGTATGCTTCCGCTTGGTTATGGATTAGTTTCCACCCTTAGTCCCGTTACTGTTTAGTTCCGAAATAGGGTTTTGGCTGGCATACTGGTGGGTTGGTAGGCGCCGTCATAACTTGAGAAATTAGGTCGTAATAAATTGGTATCAGAGCGCTAGGTTCGTTGGTCTCACTTGTACAGATCTAGCATCTAGTAGAGTCCTGCGGATCGCAGTGGAGACGTCTGTGACTATCTTCGGGAGGCTATAGGATGTCCTTAGGATGTTGTCCTAACTTTCTATCTTTGTCATGCGTTGCTGTCCAGTTGGTTTCTTGAAATCTCACTTGTGTTTTTCTTCCACAGGATGGCTCGTACTCGCAGTAAAGGTCAACCCCGAGGTCGAGGTGCGGCACTAGGCCAAGGTAGAGAGAGGACTCCTGAGCCTGAGCCTCGAGCAGAGCAGATTTCGCCTCAGCCGATGGGGCCGGGACTAGCCCAACCACCACCAGCTCATTCTGTCACCCCAGATCTTTATGGCATGCTTGCCCAGCTTTTAGCTGCTATTGGTAGTATGCAGCAGCAGCAGCCAGCTCCAGCACCAGTTCCAGAGCCGGTTCCAACGCAGCAGGACTAGCCTGCAGTAGCGGCTCTAGAGGTTCATCAGCCGCCAGCCCTAGTTGTGGTTCAGTTAGACCCTTTTGACGGGGTTATGCCTCTGCAAGAGCAGAAGATGCTCAGTGTGTTCCTTAGATTGTCACCGTCGAGATTCTCAGGGGTTGTGGGAGAGGATGCCCACGAGTTTCTGATTACTTGCCAAGAGAGGTTGGAGACCTTGGGTTTAGTAGAGTTTAGAGGAGCAGACTTCACAGCTTATCAGCTGGATGGGCCAGCCAGAAAGTGGTGGTGCTCTTTCATTGGGACTAGGCCAGTTGGTTCTCCACCAGTATCATGGGAGAAGTTTTCAGAGGCTTTTTTGGCCAGGTTTATTCCACGGAGCGTCAAGGACAGACTCCGTGATGAGTTCTCGAGATTGGAGCAGGGCTCCATGACTGTATCTGAGTACGAGGCCATATTTCTGGAGTTGTCTCGTCATGCCGCCATGATTCTGCCTACAGAGGAGGAGCAGGTCTGATGCTTTGTTAGAGGGCTGAAACTGCAGTTGAGGATTGAGTCGCAGTCTATGTTGTCAGGGGGTTGTTCTTTTCTAGATGTGGTGGACCATGACAGCACCATTGAGCATCTTCATCGCGAGGGCCACAGGGGCAGCGGCAAGAGGGCTAGGTCAGATGATAGCTTCGGTGGGACCCATCGTAGGTCGAGGGATATCGAGGATTGGGGTTATTAGAGGTTTCAGTTAGGGCAGTCTAGTTGGCCATATCAGTCAGCGTTGCAGACTTCAGAGGGTGATCAACACCGTCAGAGTGGGTGCAGTACCGGTCTGAGTTAGGGCCGAGGTGGGTTTCAATCAGGTGCATCAGGTCGGGGTGGCCGACCTCCAGCAGTAAGCAGGTCTTCATAGGGTTTCTTCACTTGTGGGGAGCTTGGTCATTGGGCTAGGGAGTGCCCTTATTCTAGATCAGCTTTACTAGCTCCTCTGGCAGTGAGACCGGTTTCAGCGGTAGCACCTCCAGCTAGAGGAGGAGGTTAGCAGCAGGGTTCTCGGGGAGGCCCCAGGGGAGGCAGGACATGCGGTAGAGTGGATGCGAGAGGTAGAGGTGCCCAGGGCCACTTTTATGCAGCTCCATCTAGAGCAGAGGCCGAGGCATCTGATGACATGATCACAGGTACGGCTCTCTTATGCCATTAGTCCGCTTCAGCATTATTTGACCCAGGTTCTACATATTCTTATGTGTTAGCTTATTTTGTTCCTCGGTTGGGAGTGAGTCTTGAGCCCTTATTTGTGCCTTTGCGTGTTTTGACCCCAGTAGGGGATTCTTTAGTAGTGGATCAGGTTTGTAGATCATGTGTGGTGGCTATTCAAGGGCAGGACACTCTGGTCGATCTTATTGTGCTGTGTATGGTAGACTTTGATGTGATTCTAGGTATGAATTGGTTGTCCCCTTGTCGGGCTATCTTGGACTGTTATGCCAAGACCGTGACTTTAGCTATTCCTGGTATTCCATTGGTGGTGTGGCAGGGTTCTTATAGTCGCACACCAGTTGGGGTGATTTCTTGTATGCGGGCTCAGAGGCTGGTGGATAGCGGATGTTTGGCATATTTGGCATATGTTAGAGATGTGAGTAGGGAGGGCCCTACCGTCGATTCAGTACTTGTCGTTCGAGAGTTCACAGATGTGTTTCCCGCCGACCTTCCTGGCCTACCCCAGATCAGGACATTGATTTTGCCGTAGACTTGGAACCGAACACTCGTCCCATTTCTATCCCTCCGTATCGTATAGCACCTACAGAGCTCAGGGAGCTCATTGATGAACTTCAGGATCTCTTGAGTAGAGGATTTATCCGACCCAGTGTGTCACCTTGGGGTGCCCCAGTCCTATTTGTGAAGTAGAAGGACGGCACCATGCGGATGTTCTTCGATTACAGGCAACTGAATAAGGTGACGGTGAAGAACCGTTATCCTATGCCTCGTATAGATGATCTATTTGACTAGCTCCATGGTGCAGCCGTGTTTTCTAAGATTGATTTTAGATTCGGTTATCATCAGCTGAGGATTAGAGCAACGGACGTCCCCAAGACAGCCTTTAGGACTCGGTATGGTCATTATGAGTTCCTAGTGATGTCTTTTGGGTTGACTAATGCCCCTGCTGCCTTTATGGACTTGATGACTCGAGTGTTCATGCAGTATTTGGACTACTTTGTCATTGTCTTCATCGATGACATCTTGGTATACTCGCGGAGCCACAACGATCATGAGCAACATTACTGGTGGAGCGGTATGA
This sequence comes from Solanum appendiculatum, assembly GCA_018342035.1. Classification (NCBI taxonomy): domain Eukaryota; kingdom Viridiplantae; phylum Streptophyta; class Magnoliopsida; order Solanales; family Solanaceae; genus Solanum; species Solanum appendiculatum. The sequence goes on from JAGDQO010000846.1 coordinate 226,156, forward strand.
GGAGTGACATCTCAGATTATGTGTCCCGTTGTCTGTGTTTCCTGCAGGTTAAGGCCGAGCATATGAGGCCTGGGGGAGAGTTGCAGAGGATGCCCATTCCTAAGTGGAAGTGGGAGCGCATCACCATGGACTTTGTTGTTGGGTTGCCATGAACTCCTAGAGGTGTTGATAGTATCTGGGTCATCGTGGATCGATTGACCAAGTCAGTACACTTAATACCCGTTCATACATCCTTCCATGAAGAGAGTTTAGCCCGTATCTACATTTGGGAGATTGTCCGTCTTCATGGTGTGCTTGTTTCTATCATTTCAGGCCGGGGTCCACAGTTCACTTCTAGATTTTGGAAAGCATTTTAGGAGAGTTGGGCACCCGTGTGGATCTTAGCACAACATTTCACCCGTAGACTGATGGTCAGTCAGAGTTCACTATCCAGGTACTTGAGGAGATGTTGCAGGCCTGTGTTATAGACTTTGGAGGTTAGTGGGATCATTTCTTGCCCTTGGTGGAGTTTGCGTATAACAACAGCTACCATTCCAGCATCTAGATGGCCACGTTTGAGGCCTTATATGGTAGGCGTTGTCGCACTCCCGTTGGTTGGTTTGAGTCTACAGAGCCTAGGCCACATGGTACAAATTTGTTTCAGGAGTCCTTGGAGCATGTGAGGTTGATCCAGGAGAAGCTCAGGACGACTCAGAGTAGACAGAGGAGTTATGCAGACTGCAGGTGTCGACCGTTGAGCTTTGCTTTGGGTGACAGAGTATTCCTCCGAGTATCGCCCATGAAAGGCGTGATGAGATTTGGGAGGCGGGGTAAGCTTAGCCCCAGGTATATTGGGCCTTTTGAAATTTTGAGGGCAGTTGGTGAGGTGGCTTATGAGTTAGCCTTACCTCTAGCTTTCTCAGCTGTGCATCCAGTTTTCCATGCGTCGATGCTGCGCCGATTTGTTCCAGATGAGTTTCATGTTCTACAGTATGATGCCGTTAAGTTGGATGATCGTTTGACCTATACAGAGGAGCCAGTTGCTATTTTGTCCAGAGAGGTGAGACAGCTGAGGTCGAGAGCCATTACTGTGGTTAAGGTCCGTTGGAGGCATAATCCAGTTGAGGAGGCTACCTGGGAGATCGATCGGGAGATGCAGGACCAGTTCCCTAGCTTGTTTGAGCCCTTAGGTACTTCTTAATCCTTACTTTCGCGGACGAAAGTCCTTTTAGTAGTGGATATTGTAATGACCCTCTAGTTCATTTCTGTGTTAATGCCTTCTTTCTATCGTTTAGAGCGTTCCTATAGCGACCCCAAGTCATTTATGAGTTGCTGGCACTGACTGTTCGGTCGCTTGGTCGTTCGTTTTGGTTTTATGCCCGTTTTTCTATTTTGGAGCTTTTGAACCTTGAAAAGTTGACTTCGGTCATAAATTCAAGTAAACAACCTCATATGAGAATTTTGATGGTTCCATCAACTCCGAAAAGGCCAAATTAGGCTAGAAACATGGTTTGCATGAGTCCCGGGGTTTCCGGTGTGAATTTGGGGCCGATTAGCTCTTTAGCCTTTGGAAATTGGCCTAAGGTTGACTTTGGTCAACTTTCTTGGAAAACGCACTCGGATGAAAATTTTGACAGCGCGGTTAGTTTCGAAATGCCGAGTTTGGTCTAGAACGACCTTTCGAGAATTACCGGGAGCTTCCGATCAAACTCCGAAGCCCTTGGTAGAATTTGGCTAAAATGGCATAATGGGTATGGGACCCACTTTTTGTCGAAATGACTTCTGAAAATTTTGACTTCGTCATTGAGTCCAAAATGTCAAATTTTGTGAGGTAGCATATCTGGTTTATTTTCATCGTGTCCTGAACGAATTCCGAGGGCCGTTCGGAGACTTTTAAAAAAATAGCAAAAATCTTATTGCTGGTGCAGATTTTTAATGACCAGAAATTAGACTTCTAGCGACCAGAAATTAGATTTTTAGCGACCAGAAATGGTCTTTAGCGACGAGGTTCGGGTTTTATAACCAAGAAGTTTCAGCTTTCACCCTCATTTTCAAATGCCGATTTCTCCCTCATCCGAGCTCCGATTTGAGTGATTCAAAGTCCTGTATGATCGTGGAGATTGTGGCTACGCAGTGGAGTTATCGAAATGTGTTGGTGAACCCTTTTTTGAGGTGAAATTTAGCTCGAATCTGCAGCCATCAACTTATGATTTCTTCTTCATTTTAAATTTTGATATCTCGAGTTCTAGAGCTCCATTTTTGGTGATTCAAAGTCCCAAGTTTTCGAGTTTTCATTGGCTTCGTGGATTTGAGGTTGGGGTTCGATGGGTACACCTCGTTCTGCATGAAATTGGAGGTAAACCCCTTATTTTGCCTATTTTTGTTAATTTTAGATTTGTTATTGTTTGGTTTATTGGGAGCGGATCCCACGCCTATTTGATAAAATAGTTTAGGATTAGTGTTGGGGGAAGGATTTGGGACCTTTTGACGGAGTCAATTCCGGGAAATCCAGAGCAAGTCCAACTTTGCCCGATTTTGATCCAAAAATTGGTCTGTCTCCGAATTTGTTAATTTTGGTGTCTAAACGACCGTATTGACGATGTGATTCTATTTTTGGTAGCGTGGCAGCAGTCTAAGGCCGTTCGGAAATGAAAAATCTCCAACTGAGTGACTTGGAGCGCGCGTGATCGGCTTTTTGGTAGGTTACGACTTCCCTTCTTTCTAGACTAAGCCTGATTGTGTAAATGCTGGTTGATATTTGTGAATCTGGAGTGGTTAGTTAGTATTGTTTCCCTTGTTCCCCGATTTCCTCAGTTTAGAGTTGACTGTTGGATTATTATGAGCTAGTATCATGCTATAGGTTGGACTGTTGATTTGATTTGTTGATATGCATACTGTGGGGTATCCGTTGGTGGTTATCTGATATTGCATGAGTGGGTCCGGGTGAATCTGTTTGATGATTGACTGATTATTGTGATTCTCCCTTAAGATAGGTTGTTATTTATCGACATAGTCTTATGTACCTGGTTGACTTGAGTATGTAACCGACGTCGTTTCGATGGACTAGATCCTTGTAGACTGATATAGAAGACTTGGGGTCAGATTATGAGCCTTAGTATAGGCGTTTTCGTGTCTTTAGGACCTTCCGATTCTTTGCCCCTTATCGCTGGGATTTTTGGGATGCTGCTGGAAGATGCCGTTGTTACGCCGATTGTTGGCTAGATTATGTTAAGCTGGGAGCCTTCGGTTGGTATATATGTGGGGGGGGGGGGCTGCGAGGTTTAGTCTCTTAGTGCATTGTTTTTGTGGCTTATCCGGTTCGTGACGGCTGGCTCCAGTACGCGGCTGACGTTACTCGGTTATCTCTCTGGATTTCAAGCGTTAGGCTGACAGGGGTAAGCTACCCGCTCCGGTCCGCAGCTGACGTTACACAATTGCAGCCCGTTATTTCCAGTGCGAGTTCGTGGAGCATATGCTACTCGTCCTAGTTACGCGACCGACGTATCTGGTGGAACCAGTATTTCCAGCGTTAGACTGTCGAGTGTGGGCTGTTTATGCTAGGCCGAGACTGAGGTTGCTCGGTTAGAGTCCGGTATTTCAAGCTCGTGAATGATGACTGAGCTGGCCTCTGATATTTCTGATATTTACGACTGAGCTGGGCTCTGATATTTATGACTGAGCTGGGCTATGATGACTGAGATGGGCTCTGATGTTTATGACTGAGCTAGGCTCTGATATTTATGACTTAGCGGAGCTCTGATGGTAGTGATTGGGCGGGGCCCTGGTGTTGTTCTGGAGTTGGTTATTCCTTCGTTTCTGTAGAATAGCTCTTCTGTGTACCTGTCGGGCTTATGGGGTCCGTTCAGGTTTTATTTAAACTTGCGCACGAGTGTGCCCATCGGGTCTTATGGGGGGCTCAACTGGGTTTATTTTAGTTATTTCTTTGTGCTTCCTTTCAGCTTTTCCGTTTCCTGTTATGTTGACCTCTGTTTGTGTTGATTCTATCTTGTCCGCCTATTTTTACCCTTCTTGCTCAGTCGTCCTATGATGCCTACTGGGTACCTGTTGTTTTGGTACTCATACTACACTCTGCATCTATTTTCATGATTCAGGTCCGTGCACCAATTATTAGCGTTGAGATCTGGCCGGGAGCTGTCAGTTCGGGAGATTAGGGTAAGCACTTGGCGTTTTGGGATCACCAGTTTCCTTCTGTTTATATATTTTGGCTTGTCTTTTTTTTTCGAGACACTTGTTTCAGTGGTCCACTTTCGGGACTTATACTCTTTTTAGTAGTTATGTACTTGTGACTTCCAGGTTTTAGGAGGTGTTGTATATATTTAGTATGGTTCGTTCCAGCTTTCGTGATTACTCTTATTGTATGCTTCCGCTTGGTTATGGATTAGTTTCCACCCTTAGTCCCGTTACTTTTTAGTTCCGGGATAGGGTTTTGGCTGGCCTATTGGTGGTTGGTAGGCTCCATTATGACTTGAGAAATTGGGTCGTGACATTCATGAAACAGATTTCTTCCTTTTGGGCAATGCAGACTTCTTTGTTTTTCTCTTCCTCTTTTCTTTCACAACCTCATAGTCATTAATAGCTTGCATTCTTTGAGATCTATAAGGTCTTCTAGGGATGACTGCATTGCTCCCTTGTATCGCAGGTGCTCTTGCTAGTACTCGTGTAGATTTGTTTTTTAATCAATTGTCCTATAATAAATTATAGTACCAAAATAATTAACAACAACAAAAATAATAATTCAAAATATGATAATAAATTAAACTTAATGATTTTTAAAATGTAAGACGCAATTACCTTGATGATGATGCAAGTTGGTGTGATTCTACATACTGCAGAGTCTTGATTGAATGACTTGTGATTTCTTGATCAACTTCTTGACTAAATTCGACGGATCCACGGATCAATGTCTATCAAAGTAAATATAACATATTTTTAGCTCTTAGCAAACTATAGTTGAAACTCCTTAATCTAAACACTTAAAACTCAAATGTGGATCATTTTCATTCACTTAACTAACACAAAATAATTATGTAATTACTTTGTAAGCATATTTCTTAAGATAAGACTACGTTAATATTAAGATCTCAAGTGATAATAAATAACTAAATGCTCCAGTAGACTATTCTCATTGTCAGTAACACTTGTTAAACCATGAGATTTTGATGAATCATCTCCATCCGAATCGTCAGATATTATTATAAAATCTAGAATTCATTACAATAAAGGTCGAAAAATTAATAAGTTAGCATAAAATTGCAAACAATCACAATATTTCTTATTAAAAATACATTAAACTCTTTACTTATATGATTTTTTAGAATATAAAATGATAATCTTGTTGTCTGTGGTCTTTAACATTATTTAATAAAAATGGAGATTGAGTGAAAAAACTGACAAATTAGCAATTATACAAATTAACTGATTGTTTTATTTTTGGCCTATATTATTCACATTCTAAGATTGTTTCTTAAGAATTTGTAAAAAAAAGTTGAAACTTGACTAGTCTCGAAAAAGAAAATAACCTAAGAAGTCTTAACCGTAGTAATTCTCGAAATACTACAAATTATAATATATTTTAATCAATTTTAGATCAAACTCATGATGTCATTTTCCATGCTTCTAATTATATAGTACAAAAGGGGGGGGGGAGGTGGACATTGATCAAACCTCAATAACAAAAAGGTAATATAATGACTGTTATATATAGTCTACTATGGACTATGTGGATATACAAGATGAACAAAAAACCTCAATAACAAATCTGCATATATGAAAATGAAAGAAAAATATATAAGGAGCTCCTTCTATTTTATATTTTTGTGATTTTACTTTTTGATCAATATATGATCGTCCCACAAAAACATTTTTATGTTACTTTTTTGTAGAAAGTATATTGATTTCATTTAATCCTCTTAATCTTTTGGGTTTGAAAATCAGTACTCATTTTAATTTATCGTAAACATCAAGTGTGAATAAGATTTTACTCGTAATAAATCTTTTGATCATAAATATTCAATGGAAAAAATGAATTGAATAAGTATATATTTTTTTATTAAAACATAAAAGTTGACTCAATTACTATTATTATGAATTGTACATATACTTTTTAGAATGATTTAAAACTTCTTGCTAGTGTTAAATTCTTTATAACTAGCAATTTTGTGCAAAATATTTATCTTGTTTTCACATTATTCTTGAAAAAAATATTTATTTTGTTTTCACATTATTCTTAGTTAAGTTATTTTAAAAATATTATATTGATGATTATTGTAAAAATAAAAAGCAATAACTTTGAATGTTACACAGTTATAAGTGATAGGATATTTAAATGTTTGTAAAACCATTTGATTTGCTAATTCTAAAAATTATTAGTTTTTTAATTTCAAAATACTAGGATAGTTAAACAAAGTTTTCTTATTTCTATACAATAACTTTTGGATTTAAGATCCAATTGTTTGTTATCATTTAAAAGGTGAAGATGGTATTGTTTTTCAAATCCAAAGAGTTGAATTACATGATTTAATTAAAATTTACTTATGTCTATACAATAACTTTTGGTTGACGAGTAAGATCTAAAGATTCATTCTCATTTAAAAGTAGAAAAAGACTATTATAAATATCCATCAAGAAATTGTAAACCCTTAGAACTACAATCTCACATGGTTAACAAAATTTTGTTAGACATCTGATTTTTTTTAAAAAAATACTTAAATAATTTTCAAGACAAAAATAAATAAACTTAAATACAATACCACATCATGAAATCATAACATTAGTTCCATAACTTATAAGAGTTATATTATAAAAAATTGAAGCCTACAACAATTTTAAAAGCTAGTGTTGATAAATTTACCTTGAACATGGTTGCTAGAATCCATAGATAAACTCATTTTCTGAATGAATTTTGCTGGCCTGATAAAAAATAAAAAAATCTAATTAATCTTAATAAGTTTAAGAGAAAATATCTGTATAAATAGATGTGTGTGTATATACATAAAAAGAAGAAATGTAAATGAAAACACTCATACCTTTCACAAAAAAGTCTGAAATGGAGAAAAGTGAAATGAGTTACTTCTTTCACAAATTTTATAATGAACAGTATGTGGTCAAAGGGAGATTACAACAATTTCCATCACATTTTACTTATAGTTTCAATTAATTGTTAATAAAATACCATAAAAGGCATCGTTATTAATAAATGTCTTAAATTTAAAATATATAAAATGATCTAATCTAAACATTAATTTTAACAAATCAAAAGGGCTGCATGATAAATATGATAAATTAATTATAATATTTCTAGTTATGGCGTTATGGTGTGAACATACGATAGAACATTTGGATATCTATGATATAAAAAATATATAATTTTTTATAATTAAAATTTGATGGTAAATATAAAAGTTGACCAATTTTTTTTAAATATATACTTAATTTGTGATGCCACAATTTATGAAAAAAACTTGAACACTACACTTTTACCATGCGCTGACTACTCCCCCTCCCCCCACCCCAATAGCACCACAAAAACAATTTGAACATGTTTGGGCTCTTAGCTTTTTGAATTATTTTTATTTGAAGAATCATCCACACAAGCGTTAGTGTTTGACATAGACCCCTACTTCCGAACTCCTTCTTGTATAAGTCCTTTAAATTTCGTGTACAACTCAAAGACTCACCGACCAATGTACTATATATTATAGTGTAGCAATTGAATACAAGCCTGAAGAAATTTTCTATTTCACGAGATCTTCTAGCATTCTCCCTTTCTGAAAAAACATTACCTCTTGTAGTCGGCTTAAATACCTCCAAAGATATTTGGGAAACCTTGAAAATCGCTTAATGTGTCCTCATCTTCAAACAAGCGAGTTGTTTCAGAATCTTAAACAAGACGATCTTAGTTTAAGACTACAAGATTTAAAAGTTTTTTCAACTTTCTTAAACACTATATCAAGTCAAAAATCTGACAATAAAATTAAAATAGAGAGAGTATTAGTATTGGAATAGCATGAACTAAACGTTAGGAGTTTCTTCCATAAGTAGTTCATACATATTTTATAGTTCTAAGGGTTTCCAATTAATACACCTTATATATTGACTTTTTTCCTATAGTACATATCATCTACAATCTTCTTCCTCCAAGAAATAAAAGTCTATTTTTCCATCATGGATTTAATTAAAAATAAGTACTTTATTCAGTACTAGTCATATATGGGCAATAGATCGATATTAAGATAGGAATATAGAAATTATTGAAGCATTTAGATATTATTCCATGAAAGACCGATCTCATTACATATAAGGGCAAAGATGATTTGCATGTTAACATATCTCGACAATAGGATTGTAATAACACGTATATTTGCTTATTATAAAGCTGTGAGTAAAGCACATTGATCTTCTGAAAGCAATTTCAAAAGTGAAAGAATTTTTGAGATTGACGAAAAAGAAAAGTAAAATATGTTGAGTATTATACATTTGAAAATACTTTTAGATAATGATAGAGATTAAAGTTTAACAGAGAGGTAGTAAAAACAATATGATCCTATGTAGAGGCGGATCTACACCTGAAAGTACGACTTTGAGCTCAGTAACTTTGACTCAAACTCTATATTTTTGTGAAACAATTCACTAATAGATAATCTTTCTTAAGAAATCCAATAAGCAAAAATCATAAACTTAAAATTTTGAATTCAACCCGGATGGAAAATTATAGCTCTCCAAAGAATTAATTTATAAGACGTTCATGAAGCAGACTTCTTCCACGATGACCTTTTTGTAGTCTTCCTCCCTCCCTTCATAATTACATCTTTCACGGCTCTTAGCATTAGAGGCCTTATATGTGATTTTTTCGTGCTAACTACACACCGTCTGAATACGTCTGCACCTTTAACTGGAGTTGGTGAAGATATTTCTTTTCTTCACTATTTCTATAATTAACACAAAAAAGTTATAAAACAAATTTTAATATACACTCTATATATATATATATATATATACCTTGGTGGTGACCCAATTGGCTGCAGAGTCTTGATTGGGTGACTTGTGACGACTTTGTGGTCAACTTCTTGGCTAAACTCGACAGATGGGAGAAATAACTATCAAAATAAATATAACATATTTTTAACTATTTACAAACTAAAAGACTCCTTAATTTAAACAGTCGAACTCAGATGTAGATCCTTTCATTTACTTAACTAGCACACAATAACTATATTATTAGGTTATTTAGATAAGTATACACTAATTAACAAAAGCTCAAGTCATAATATCTAATTAAGTACTCTAATAAACTTACCATATTGTCAGTCAATCCATGTCTTTTCAATAAATCACCTCCTTTAGAGTTTTTAGTGGAATCTAACAATTATCATAATAAAAGAATCCAAAAAATATCAGAACTTTGCTAGTAATTATCATAACATTTCTTATTAAAATCATTAAAACTATTTATTTGGTTTAAAATTTAAAGTAATAATTTTTTTATTTATGCTCTTTAGAACTACATGTTTATGATCAAATGAGAAGTGGAAAACACAATTGCACAATTAACTGATGGATAACCGACTAAGAGCATCCCCCACCACATTCGCCTTACCTGAGTGATAGAGAATAGTCATATCATAATCCTTTAGCAACTCTAGCCACCTCCTTTGGCAATGATTCAGATCCTTTTTCTTAAACACATACTGCAAACTTTTGTGATCGGTAAAGACATCAACATGCACACCATATAAGTAATGCCTCCAAATCTTCTAGGAAAACACAACCGCCGCTAATTCTAAATTGTGGGTAGGATAGTTCCTTTCATGGATTTTAAGATGCCATGATGCATAATCAATAACCTTTCAATTTTGCATAAGAACGAACCCTAGTACAACCCTTGAAGCATCACAATAAACCACAAACCCATCGAATCCTTCCGATAAAGTCAACACCAGAGCGGAAGTAAACCTGTCTTTCAATTCTTGAAAACTCTTTTCACATGCTTCGGACCATACGAACTTAACCTTCTTTTGGGTCAAAGTCATCAATGGGGAGGCAATCAAAGAGAACCCTTCCACAAACCTCCTGTGATAACCAGCCAAACCCAAGAAACTTCGAATACCTGAAGGGGATAGAGGTTTAGGCCAACTCTTAACCACATCTGTCTTCTTAGGTTTCAAAACATGCTAACTCTTGGTGTTTACCCTGCTTTTTCAATTGCATTGGACATTAAATTCATCCCAAATTCTCTTTGATTCAACTTCATTAGTAGTATCTTTCTGATTATTGCAAACACCTGAAGCTGTAATGACCCTCCAGGTTCTTTTTGAGTTAATGCCTTCATTCCCTCATTTAGAGCATTCCCACAGTGACCCCAAGTCATTTATGACTTGCTGGCATTGACTGTTCGGTTGCCTGGTCGTTCGTGTGGATTTTATGCCTATTTCCCTATTTTGGAGCTTTTAAAACTTGAAAAGTTGATTTTGGTCATAACCTCAGGTAAAGATCTCAGAATGGGATTCTAACGGTTCCATCAGCTCCGGAATGGAAAAATTAGGCTAGTACCATGGGTGACATGAGTCTCGAGGCTTTCGGTGCAACTTGGGGCCATTTGGCGCTTTAGCCTTTGAAATTTGGCACAAGTTTTAATTTTGTCAACTTTTTTGGAAAACGCACCTGAATAAAAATTTGTCAGCGCGGTTAGTTACAGAATGCCTAGTTTGGTCTAGAACGACCTTTCGTGCGCTTCCCAGGGCTTTCGGTCTAATTCCAAGGCCCTTTGCAGAAGTTGGCTAAAATGGCGCTTGGGTGTAGAACCCACTTTTTTTCAAGATGACCTCGTATAGAAATTTTGACTGCGCAATTGAATCTGGAATGCCGAATTTGGTTGGGTAGCATATCTCGTTTGTGTGCACGAGGTTCCGAACAGATCCCAAGCACCACGTAAGAGAATTGGCAAATGCCAAAACTTAGCTGGTGCAGCAGTTGATGTTGCAGACCCATTTCCTCTCCACATTCGCGGGCTAGGGAGGTGCGATCGTGGAGCTCAGCATCCTTCTTCTCCGCGTTTGCAGGAAGGTCTCCGCGTTCGCGGAGGTCTGGGTTTCTCTTCTCCGCGTTCACGGGTAGGGCTTTGCATTTGCGGAGGTCTGGGATATTTTCCTCCGCATTCGCAGGCAGTTTTCAGTGTTCATGAAGGTCTGATGCGTCTGGTCTTTTAAATAACAGCCAGACGCGATCAGCTGTAAGGGAGAAACTTCAATTTGCAATTTTTTCCTCGTTTTAAGTTGGAATTGGGTGATTCGAAGTCCGGTGTGTTCGGAATTTTTTTGGCTACATGTGTGGTTTATCAGAGAGTGTCGGGGAAGCTCCGTTAGAGGTGAATTTTTTGTTAAAGCTGCTGTCTTATCGTTAATTGTTGAGCTTTTTGTTGAATTTCGCGCATGTTATTCTTTTGGGCTATTTCGAGCCCTGAATTGTGTTCCATTTTGGTATACAAGTTCGGGGAAGGGTTTTGGACCTCTTCATGAGTAAATTCTGGAATTTCCAGAGTGGGTCACACATTTTCCGATTTTGACTCCTAAATTGGTCTGTCTCCGATTTTTGTAATTTTAGTGTCTAAACGACCATGCTGAGGCTATGATTCTATTTTTGATAGCGTGGTAGCATTCCGAGGCTGTTCGAAAGGGAAAGCTCCAGCTAGGTGATGTAGAGCATGCACGGTCGGCCTTCTGGTAGGTTATAGCTTCCCTTTTGTTTAGATTGAGCTTGAATGTGTAAATTCATGATGATTTGTGTGAATTGGAGGCGGGTACCTAGTATTTCCTCTTTTCTTTTTAGAAACCATGATTTAGGGTTGATTTTCGCTGTTTCGAGGGTAGTAGTATGCAGATAGGGACTTTTTTTCTGTGTTGTGGCATGCTTGTAGTTTACTTGATTGATTACTTGTGTTTGGAGCATGTTTAGGCCTTAGTTTAGGATAGACTAGTGTTGCCATAGACCCATGCACCTTGTGACCATGGTATGTCTCCGACATCATTTCGGATGGACTAAATCCTTGTAGACTCGAATAGCAGACATGGGTCTAGTAGCATGAGCCTTAGCTTAGGCCTTTGCGCTGCTTGTTTGCCTTTCTTTCTTCTCCCCCTATTTTTGCAGCTCTGATGCACCACCGAAGATGGTGTGTTTCCTTGGGTTTGGAGCACTTCTGGTTTGGTGTCGTTTGTGTTATCGTTGGAAGTAGATGTCAACCCATGATGACTTTGATATTTGAGATCCTCTTCGGAGTTGACACGCCCTTGGGCCGTCTTGCTAGATGGGTGGCTGATGACACTGGGAGTGGCTGGCTAGCGGGGCGGCCTGGATATTTGAGATCCTCTTCGGAGTTGATATGCCCCCGGGTCCTCTTTCTAGCTGGGTGGATGACGCCCCTGGGAGTGACTGGCTTGCTGGACGGGTTGGATATTTGAGTCACCTTGAGATCCTCTTCGGAGTTGACAAGCCCCCGGACCCTCTAGCTAGCTGGGCGGCTGACACTCCTCGGAGTGGCTGACTGGCTTGGATATTTGAGATCTTCTACTGGGTTGATAGTCTCTCTTGCTAGCTGGACTAGGAGTTGACCGATTCTTCGATTTAGATCTGGTTTACCCTTCGGTCTTGTAGGCTTATCTATTCTTTGTACCTATCGGGCTTATGGGGGTCTGTTCGGGTTTTATTTTAACCTATGCTTGAGTGTACCTTCCAGGCTTATGGTGGTACAGTTTGGTTTAGTTTAGCTGTACTTAGATTTATTTTTGGTGCACTCGTGTGCTTCTTTTCTTGTCCTCTTTGACCTCTATTCTTGTTTAGATTCTATCTTTTTATATTGTTTTTACCTTTCTTACTCAGTCGGCCTATGATGTCTAGTGGTACCTATTGTTTTGGTACTCATGCTATACCTTGCATCTGTTTTTGTTATACAGGTCCAAGCACCAGCTACCAGCGTTGATATCGAGTATGCTGTAGTCATTTTCTGAGGCGAGGGTGAGCGCACATCGTTCGGGGGTTACCCTTTCTATATATATATCGACCTGTCTTTTGCTTTTTGAGACAGTCTTGTTTCTGTGGTCCACTTTTGGGACTTGTACTCATTTTGTAGTAACTCTGTACATGTCACTTCCAGGTTCTGGGAGGGATCTTTTATTTGTTTATAGATGGTTTGGCTTGCTTCCGCTTTTCGTCTGTGTTCCTGTTATTTATGCTTTCGTGTAGGTTGAGTTGGTTTCTGCCCTCAATCCCATTACTTGTAGGTTCTGGGATACGGATTGGCTGGCCTATTGGTGGGTTATAGTAAGCGCCATCATGACTCGAGGAAATGGGTCGTGACAAGTTTGGTATCAGAGCGCCAGGTTCACCGGTCTCACATGTACAGAGCTAACGTCTATTAGAGTCCTGTGGATCAGTGTGGAGACGTTTGTGACTTATCCTCAAGAGGCTACAAAATGTTGTTAGGGGGTTTTCCTGTTATGTATCATTTTTGTGCATTGTTTTTCCAAGTGGTTTCACGAAATCTTATTTGTTTCACTCTGTCGCAGGATGGCTCGCACGCGCGGTAGAGTGGCTGGGGGTGATGCACCTGTGCCCGCAGATAGAGCCCTATCTAGGAGTAGAGGTCGACCACAAGGTCGAGGTAGGGCTGCAGCACCAGCCTGCGATAGAGGGAGGACTTCAGAGACGGAGGTGGAGCCTCAGGTTGATCATATTCTTCCTCAGTCTATGGGACCGAGACCACCCCTGCCACCACCATTACCAGCTGCCGTCCCTAACCTTCAGGGGATGTTTGCCTAGATCTTAGCGGCGATAGGGGGTATACAGCAGCAGCAGGCCCCTGTACCAGCTCCAGCTCCAATACCACAAGGTCATCCTACTATAGCGGCTCCAGAGGTTCAGCAGCCGCCCGCACCGGCCACCGCTCAGCCGGATGATTTAGATGAGGTCATGCTACTTCGAGAGGTGAAAATGCTCGGGGTGTTTTTGAGGTTGTCACCACTAAGGTTTTCTGGGGATATTGGGGAGGACGCCCATGAGTTCCTTACCACTTGCCGAGAGCGGCTGCATGCTCTAGGACTTGTGGAGTCGAGAGGAGCTGACTTCACCACTTTTCAGCTAGATGGGCTTGCCAGACAGTAGTGGCATTCTTATATGGAGACCAGGCCAGCTGGGTCCCCGCCAGTGTCTTGGACAGAGTTTTCAGAGGCCTTTTTTGCTAGGTTTATCTCGTAGAGCGTTAGATATCTGCTTCATGATGAGTTTTCGAGGTTGAAATAAGGCTCCATAACGGTGTCTGAGTATGAGGCTAGATTCGATGAGCTATACCATCACGCTACTATGATCTTGCCTACTGAGGAGGAGAGGGTTCGGTGCTTTGTTAGAGGATTGAGGCTGAAGTTGCACATTGAGACTTAGTCCATTGTTTCAGTGGGCCGCTCTTTTCTTGATGTTGTGGATCATGACCGTACACTCGAGCAGCTCTGTCGCAAGGCCCAAGAGGGCAGCGGCAAGAGAGCCAGGCAGGACGATAGTTACAGTGGGCACCGTTCTAGGCCTAGAGATCCTCAGGACAGGTTCCGTTAGAGGTTCCAACAGGGTCAGTCCAGTTGCCCGTTTTAGGCATCGCTACATGCTACAAGGGGTGACCAGTACCATCAAGGCGACTGTAGTGCCGGTCCGAATTAGGGCTGAGGTAGTGTTCAGACAGGTTCTTCAGGCCGGGGTGGCCGGCCTCCAAATGCGAGCAGACCACCAAAGGGTTGTTTCACCTACGGGGGGCTCGATCATTGGTCCATAGAGTCCTCTTCATAGGTTTGCCGTACCAGCTCCATAGGCAGCTAGAACCGCACCAGCAACAGCACCTCCAGCTAGAGGGGGAAGTCAGCATCAGGGTATACGGGAGGTCCCCGGGGAGGCAGGACATGTGGCAAAGTTGATGCATAAGGTAGAGGCGCCTAGGGCCATTTCTATGCAGCTCTAGCTAGAGTAGAGGCCGAGGCGTCGGAGGATATGATTACATGTACGGTTCTTTTATGCCATTAGGCCGCTTTAGCTTTATTTGATTCAGGTTCCACCTATTCATATGTGACTGCTTGTTGTGCTCCTCGGTTGGGGGTGAGTCCAGAGCCCTTAGTGGTGCCGTTACGTGTTTAGACCCCAGTAGGTGATTCTTTAGTAGTGGATCATATCTTTAGATCCTGTGTCGTGACTATTTAGGGGTGGGACACTCGGGATGATTTTATTTTGCTTAGCATGCTAGATTTCGACATCATTCTAGTGAGGGATTTGTTATCCCCTCACCAAGCGGTCTTGGATTGCTATGCCAAGACCATTACATTATCCATGCCTGGTATTCCGCCGGTGGTATGGCAAGGCTTTTATAGTCGCACGCCGGTTGGGGTGATTTCTTTTATTCAGGCTTGGAGGCTTGTGGCTAGCATGTCTTTGGCTTATTTGGCTCATGTTAGAGATATTAGTTGGGAGGGACCTACGATTGATTCAGTTCTTATAGTCCGAGAGTATGCAGATGTGTTTCCTGCCGACCTTCCTAGTCTACCACTAGATCGTGATATTGATTTTGCCATTGACTTGGAGCTTGGTACTCGTCCTATTTCTATCCCACCGTACTGTATGGCCCCCATAGAGCTTAAGGAGCTCAGTGTTTAGCTTCAGGATCTCTTGGGTAAGGAATTCATTCGTCCTAGTGTATCGCCTTGGGGTGCCACAATCCTGTTTGTGAAGAAGGACGGTTCTATGCGGATGTGCATTGATTACAGGCAGCTAAATAAGGTGATGATGAAGAACCGTGGCACCATCCTCGTATTGATTATCTATTCAACTAGCTTCAGGGTGTTGTGGTGTTTTCTAAGATTGAATTGAGATCCGGCTACCACTAGTTGAGGATTAGGGAAGTAGACATCCCTAAGACCACATTTAGGACTCGTTACAGCCATTATGAGTTCCTAGTGATGTCTTTTGGGTTGACTAATGCCCCTGCTGCCTTCATAGATTTGAAGACCCGTGTATTCAGGCCGTATATTGACTCCTTCGTCATAGTCCTCATCGATGATATTTTGGTATACTCGCGGAGCCGGATTGAGCATGAGCAACATTTGAGGTAGTGCTCCAGATTTTGAGAGATCTTCGGCTTTATGCCAAGTTCTCAAAGTGCGAGTTTTGGATTGAGTGCGTAGCATTCTTGGGGCACATGGTGTCCAAGGATGGCATCATGGTGGATCCGACAAAGATTGAGGTTATTCATGATTGGGCCAGGCCCACCTCTTTGACTAAGATTCGTAGCTTCGTCGGATTGGCAGGGTACTACATGCTTTTTGTGGAGGACTTTTCTTTTATAGCGGCGCCTTTGACTCGGTTGACTCGCCAAGATGTTCCCTTTGAGTGGTCGAAGGAGTGTGAGATGTACTTTTTGAGGCTCAAGGAGTTGCTTACTACCCCTCCTATATTGACTCTTCTAGCTGAGGGCGAGGGCTTCATGGATTTTTGTGATGCATCCGGCATTGGTTTTGGTTGTGTATTGATGCATCGGGGCTGGGTTTATTGCTTATGCCTCGAGGTAGCTTAAGCTGCATGAGAGAAACCACCCCACTCATGATTTAGAGTTGGCAGTGTTAGTTTTCACGCTTAAGAACTAGTGGCATTACTTGTATGGAGTTCGTTGTGAGATTTACACTGATCATAGGAGCCTTCAGTACATTATGAGCTAGAGGGACCTTAATTTGAGGTAGCGCCGTTGGATTGAGCTCTTAAAGGACTATGACCTCTCTGTTCACTACCATCGGGCAAGGTGAATGTAGTACATGACGCCTTGAGCCGAAAGGCAGTGAGTATGGGTAGTCTAGCCTTCTTTTCCATTTTGGAGCGACCTTTGGCTTTGGGCATCCAGTCCCTAGCCAACCAGATGATCTGACCTGATATCTCAGATTCCAGGCGGGTGTTAGCCTTTGTGGGAGTTTAGTCATCCCTGCTAGATCGGATCTGTAGTCGGCAGTTTGAGGATGAGTCTTTGGTGGAGCTCAGAGTTAAGGTATTGGCAGGCGATGCCGGGTAGGCTACTCTAGATTCAGATGGGGTTTTGAGGTTTGCCAGCCAGTTGTGTGTTCCGAGAGTTAGGGGTTTGATTCAGCTGATCCTTAGTGAGGCCCATGATTCAAGATATTCTATCAATTCGGGCATCGCTAAGATGTATCGTGATTTGAGGTAGTATTACTGGTGGAGAGGTATGAGGAGAGACATCTCAGATTATGTGTCTCATTGTCTGTGTTGCTAGCAGGTGAAGGCCGGTCATTTGAGGTTTGGTGGTAAGTTGCAGAGATTACCCATTCCGGTATGGAAGTGGGAGCGTATCACCATGGATTTCATTGTGGGCTTGCCTTGGACTTGTAGGGGTGTTGATAGTATTTGGGTCAAAGTGGATCGATTAACCAAGTCAGCACACTTCCTTCCCGTTCATACTTCCTTCAGTGCTGAGAGGTTGGCTCGTATCTACATTTGGGAGGTAGTTCGCCTTCATGGTATGCCTATTTATATCATTTCAGACCGGGGTTCACAGTTCACTTCCAGATTTTAAAGAGTTTTCAAGGAGGAGTTGAGCACTCGTGTCGACCTTAGAACATCATTTTCCCGCAGACTGATGGCCAGTCAGAGCGTACTATTCAGGTCCTTGAGGATATGTTGCGGATCTGTGTTATGGACTTTGATGGCCAGTGGGACCAGTTCTTGCCTTTGGTAGAGTTTATGCACAACAACAACTACCACTCTAGCATTCAGATTGCCCCGTTTGAGGCCTTATATGGTAGGCGTTGTCGCTCTCCAGTTGATTCATTTGAGTATATGGAGCCTAGGCCGCGTGGTACAGACTTGCTTCAGGAGGCCTTAGATCATGTGAGGGTGATTCAGGATTGGCTCAGGAGAGCTCAGAGTAGACACCAGAGATATGCAGATCACAGGAGTGGGCCATTGATATTTACCGTTGGTGACAGAGTATTCCTTCGAGTATCACCTATGAATGGCGTAATGAGATTTGGGAGGTGGGGCAAGCTTAACCCCAGATATATTGGGCCTTTTTAGATTTTGAGGACAGTTGGTGATGTTGCCTATGAGCTAGCCTTACCTTAAGCATTCTCATCTATTCGTCATATTTTCCATGTTTCGATGCTACGCCGGTATATTCCAGATGAGTCTCATGTGCTCCAGTATGATGTAGTTGAGTTGGATGATCGTCAGACCTATATTGAGGAGCCAGTTGCCATCTTGGCCAGAGATGTGAGACAGTTGCGATCTAGAGCCATTCCTGTGGTGAATGTCCATTGGAGGCATCATCCAATCAAGGAGGCTACCTGGGAGACCGAACAGGAGATGCGGGAGCAATTCCCCGACTTATTTGAGCCTTCAGGTGCTTCTTGACTCTTACTTTCGTGGATGAAAGTTTTTTTAGTAGTGGATGTTGTAATAACCCTCCAGGTCATTTTTGAGTTAATTCCTTCATTCCCTCATTTAGAGCATTCCCATAGCATCCCCAAGTCATTTATGACTTGCTGGCATTGACTGTTTGGTCTCCTGGTCATTCGTTTGGGTTTTATGCCCATTTCCCTGTTTTGGAGCTTTTGAAACTTGAAACGTTGATTTCGGTCATAACCTCAAGTAAACGACCTCAGAATGGGATTCTGACGGTTTCATCAGCTCAAGAATGGCAAAATTAGGCTAGTAGCATGTGTTGCACGAGTCCCGAGGCTTTTGGTGCGACTTGGGGCCATTTGGCACTTTAGCCTTTGAAATTTTGCACAAGTTTGACTTTGGTCAACATACTTGGAAAATGCACCCAAATGAGAATTTCGTCAGAACGGTTAGTTCTGGAATGCCAAGTTTGGTCTAGAACGACCCTTCAACCGCTTCTCGGGGCTTTTGGTCTAATTTCGAGGCCCTTTGCAGAAGTTGGCTTAAATGACGCTTGGGTGTGAGACCCACTTTTTGTTAAGATGACCTCGTATAGAAATTTAGACTGCGCTATTGAGTCCAGAACGTCAAAGTTGGTCGGGTAGCATATCCAGTTTGCGTGCACGGGGTTCCAAACGAATCCCGAGCACCCCGTTGGAGAATTGGCAAATGCCAACACTAAGGTGGTGCAACAGCTGATGTTGCAGACCCATTTCCTCTCCGCGTTAGCGGGCCTGGGAGACGTGAGCGTGGAGCTCAGCTTCCTTCTTCTCCGTATTCATGGGAAGGTCTCCGCGTTCACGCAGGTCTGAGTTTCTCTTCTCCGCGTTCGCGGAGGTCTGGGTTCCTCTTCTCCGCGTTCGCGGGTAGGGCTTCGCGTTTGCGAAGATCTAGGATCTTTTCATCCACATTCGCGGGACGGTCTCCACGTTCGCGAACGTCTTATGCATCTGGTCTTTTAAATAAAAGCCAGACGCGATCAGCTGTAAGGGAGCAACTTCAATTTGCAATTTCTCTTTTGCTTTAAGTCGGTATTGGGAGATTTGAAGTCCGGTGTGTTTGGATTTTTTGAGGCTACATGGGTGGTTGATCAGAGAGTGTCGGGGAAGCTCCGTTAGAGGTGAATATTATGTTCAAGCTACTGCCTTATCGTTAATTATTCAGCTTTTTGTTGAATTTCTTGCATACTGTTCTTTTGGGATGTTCCGAGACTCGAATTGTGTTTCATTTTGGAATACAAGTTCGGGGAAGGGTTTTGGACCTCTTCACAGAGTAAATTCAAGAATCTTCAGAGCGGATCCCACATTTTCTGATTTTGACTCCTAAATTTGTCCATCTCCAATTTTTGTACTTTTAATGTCTAAACAACCGTGTGGAGGCTGTGATTCTATTTTTGATAGCGTGACTACATTCTGAGGCTGTTCAGAAGGGAAAAGCTCCGGCTGAGTGATTTGGAGTTCGCGCGATCGACCTTCTGGTAGGTTACGACTTCCCTTCTGTTTAGATTGAGTTTAAATGTGTAAATTCATGATGATTAGTGTGAATTGGGGGCGGGTACCTAGTATTTCTTCTTTTCTTTTTAGAAACCATGATTTAGGTTTGATTTTCGCTATTTTGAGGGTAGTACCATGCTGATAGGGGGGTTCTTTTTGTGTTGTGGCATGCTTATGGTTTACTAGATTGATTATTTGTGTTTGGAGCATGTTTTGGACTTAGTCTAGGATAGACTAGTGTTGCATAGACCCATGCACCTTGTGACCATGGTATGTCTTCGACGTCATTTCGGACGGACTAGGTCCTTGTAGATTGGAATAACAGACTTGGGTCTGGTAGCATGAGCCTTAGCTTAGGTCTTTGCGCTGCTTGTTTGCCTTTCTGTCTCTCCCCCTATTATTGCGGCTCCGATGCGCCACCAGAGATAGTGTGTTTCCTTTGGTTTGGATTTTTTTTGGTTTGGTGCCGTTTGTCTTATTGTTGAAAGTGGACGTCGATCCACGATGACTTGGATATTTGAGATCCTTTTCGGAGTTGACACGCCCCCGGGCCCTCTTGCTAGCTTGGGGTTGATGCCTTTTTGAGTGGCTGGCTGGCTGGGCGGCTTGGATATTTGAGATATTCTAGATCCTCTTATGCGTTGATACGCCCCTAGGTCCTCTTGCTATATAGGCGGCCTGGATATTTCAGGCACCTAGAGATCCTCTTTGGAGTTGACACGCCCTCAAGCCCTCTTGCTAGCTGGACAGCTGACGCCTTTGGGAGTGGCTGGCTGGTTGGGCGGCTTTGATATTTGAGATCTTTGATAACGCCCAAACTACACCTCCCTACGGAGGTATAAGCGGTCGCTTGTCAAATATAGAACCAAACAAAGGTTAGGGTCGATCCCACGAGGAATATGGTTCAGACTTAGGCTAATTAAGATTAAGTGTATGTTTAGTCAGACTATTTCTAGAAGAAGTAAAAAGGGGGGGGGGAATTTGCAATAATTGAAAGAAATAATAATTGACGATTCGATTAGTAACAAGTAACCAAAACACAAAATTTGCAGTTTGAGATAGCAATCTGAGAATGAAACTAGGGTTTATGTGTTCCCCATAAGCTCTTAACGCAGTAAACCTAACAATGGTAATTCTTTTCAATGTCTAGCATGCATGATCGGTAAGTTATGTATCCCTAAGTGATTAGTCTTCTAAATAGGGAACTTCACTCTGCAACTTGGTCCGTCTACGTGTGTTGATTTACCAACCCTTACCTTTGACCCTGATTAACCTACAATTATTTCTAGGTTGGGTTATTAGATAGCGGATTATCGATGACTAAATCTCTATTGTATAATCTCTTAGATGTTCATTACTGCCTATACCGGGTTTGCAAGAATTAGGAGATGTCCTAATGTTTGCAACCATTAGAAAGTGTTCTAAGCAAAGAGATTTACAAAAGCATGCATAAACACATTCAAGAATTACACAATATTAAGTTTACTTTTGTTAATTACTCATGGTTCCCACAACCCTAGTTGTGGAATTTAGCTACTCATGCTTGTTTGATCACAATTCACATTCGGGTTTGAAGAAATCATGAACCTACAGTGAATAGAGAAGAATTCCACAATCTTGAATTGAAATCAAAAGTACTTCGCATAAACAAGCTTTAAGAATTAATCTTCTCCAAAGATTAAAAGCAATTCCCAAAGTAATAACTTAATATTGAAACAATAGTCAACAACCCTAAAACGAAGTTTGCATAGGGTATATATAGAAAACAAATTCTAATTAAACTAGGAACAGGAAATCTGGGAAATTCGGCTTGGGCAGTGTCGTCTACGGTTGTCAACCTACGGCTCGTAGACAGACCTACGGTTCGTAGGTTTAAACCATCAATCAGCAGATGGACAAAATCTCGAGGGCTTCTTTAAATGGTTCTGATATACGATTCGTCTATTCATTTACAAACTGTCCTGTGCTTCTGTCATTCAAGCTCTGTAGGTGACCCTCTATGAAGTTTTCTACGGTTTTTGAATCTATGGTTCGTAGCAAGATCTACGGCCCGTCAGCTTGGTCCGTCATTCAATACTTGGCCAATTTCTTCATGCTCCTGAAACTACGACCCCAACTGACGACCTGTCAAGTCATTGACGGTCCGTCGATTCTCTCGTCAATCATAAAAAATTCTCTGCTGCTGCATTATTATTCCCAACTGCTTCCAAGGCCTATTTCCTGCAATTATAACACTAATAACATCAAATCTAATAGCAAACCACTTAAGTAACATGCCTAATTCTAAGTTTAATGCATCAAAGATACCGTAAACTCACGGTACATCAACACCATCAACTTAAAATCCTTGCTTGTCCTCAAGCAGCAAAACAGACTCTAAACGACACAAGTATTCAAGCAACCCAGAATTCAAGCAATTTTGCAGCAATTTCCTCAATCTTCCTCCTCTGTATTCATTCTCAACTAAGTGTGCAGTCTTTGCAAACCCAACAAGCTAACTCATGTGGATCAAATACATGACATTGACAGACCAATAAACACACATACATACAAATCTAACAATTCACCAAGACATCAACTTTCGAATAATCACAACTTGTGCCCTCACTTCAAAGAAATCCCTTTTTCACACACAATTTGACTTTTCAATCTCGGAACTTAGAGTACCCTCACACTCAGAACGAATTCAATACAATCTGTGCACAATACCATAGGCTTGCCCTTATCTTCTTTACTTTGGCTTTTCAAACTTCCAACTAGAATCACTATAGGACTTTATTGGCTTGTAACGTAGGCTCGGGGTTAGGTGTGGCATATCGGGATATTAAGTGACTTTGCCCTATCCTTCCTTGACATCTAAGTTGGCTCGTTACCTTTCTTTTTCTGCCACTTTCATTCATTCTTTTTGTACTGCGTACTCTTTTCCCTAAGACTTTCATTAGCTTGAGTGTGACCTATTATTACAACTTTTGATTCATGTCACTTCTTTCTTTTTTTTTTCTTTTTTTTTTCATACTTTGACTTTTTGTCATTCATGCATTCTCTGCTTCCTTTGCTTTACACACAACTCTATTCATACCCTTGTTTTTCTTGCTTTCCTTCTTAATAACCACCCTCAACTTACACATTTAGTGTGGGCTAAGGTACACATTATCCTTAGAAAGGACCAGGGCCTAAACAAATATTTAACAATACTTTAAAGGGAAGGCGAACTGGGTGTAACGAAAAAAAATTATATTCGTTAGGCTCAAACATTTGGACCAAAGGGAAAGATTTTCACAGGATTTGTTGATTTATTTTAGGCTTGAGTGGACTTAATAGCAATCAATGCCCAATGATCACCTCCTAGTGTTCAGTTCAAATTACCTTAGCAAGACCAACAGGGCAAGTTCTGGATTGGCACATCTTATATGAATAATCAAAACTCTCACACTCTCATGGCACCTTATTGCAATTATCGAATCATCAATGATCCCAGTTAATGGTATGGTTTAAGTAATAGTGTCATACGATACTACATCATGTCATGCACAGATCCAACACATTCAACTCATTCGATTCACATTCACAGCACAAAGAAAAATTTTAAAATTGGGGGGGAATCAGTTTTATGCACACTACTGCCATCATGCTTTATTTCCAGATTACTTATACACAACCACAACCATAAACGTGCCGGTTCAACAAAACTTTAAACAGTTCCTTAGGGAAAAAGAACACAGGCAAGAAAACCCCAAGAAAGGATTTATAAGTTATGCTACTCAGACTTCACATTAACCCCAAACCCATTTGCCCCACCTCCACGAAGAAAAGAGTGTAATGTCCCCAATGCATAAGAAAAGAAAAGTAAATACATCGGGTGAGACAAACCTGTGGCACATAGCGCTGGAGATCACTCAAGTGTGGGTGGGTCCGGTAGCACGGAATCCCTAGTGTTATTAAGCAGGGCACCCGCAGTAGGACCCTCAGTAGTAGTGTGGGGCTCACCGGCAGTAGCAAGCCCTGAACCGGAAGCACCCACTGTCATCCCCCGATCGCGCTCCTGACGCATCTTCTCATCAATCACAGACTGGCGCTGGGCAGCCTCTAAAGCTCGTCTCTATCTCTTGCGGGCTTGCCGCACTACGTCCGAATCAGCATCATTTGCATATCCAGAACGGGGGCACTTTCCTGCTCCACGAGAGGGCTCAGTGGACTGCTGTGCTCCACCAAAGAGTTTAGTATGCACCATATCATCCGCGTCAAGCTCCGAGGCTGGTGGAGGAGCAGCCATGTTAGTGACAGCCAAGGCAGTGAGATCAGCTCGGAGACTAGATAACTCTGTCTGGAAAGCGGTAAGATCAATCATCGGTTCAGGCTAGGACCTCTCCATCATCCGGCTCTCAAAAGCATCTATCCACCGGTTAACAGCAAAAATCTTTGAATCTATCATCTGCTCTATCCGGGCCTCGGATTCTTCTACCGATTTTAGCATCCACGGGTAAATATGCTGTTGCAGAGCCGCCATCTGAGCCTTTAACCGGCTCACTCTAGCGATGGGGAGTAGGGAAGCCCCTGTAGTAGGTGGAGCCCGGGGTGTGCCTACTATAGAAGCTGATGCAGTAGGTGGGGGCACAGACCCCTGTGGCTCATCTGCAGGTGGGGAGGCTGTAACATCAACCTGCTTGGGCGGCAAGGCCTCTCCCATGGGTGGTAGCTCCACCAGAATACCCCTGCGCGGTGCGGCAGGGTTGGTGTCATCTCGGATAAGACTAATATCCATGGTCTTAGACACGGTAATGTATGAATCAACAAAATAGAGTTGGACCGTCGCCTCACGACACAATCTAAAAATGAGGCAAGGAAAGGGCAAGGTCGTCTTTCGGAAGGCTCGCTCATGTATCACAGCAATGAGCACACGGGCAAAATCAATCTCATGGCCTTCCATCAACCAGTCAACCATCACAGCCCGATCCTAAGTCAGCTGGTTATCCGCCATAGTAGGGGACAACCGCGTATGTACGATAGACCACCAGAATTTTGCTGCAAAGCTAAGTTTGGCCTTCTTAATTGGCAGGGACATGTCTTAAACCCACTCAGCATGGACTCCCTGCTCAGCAATGTTGCCAGCCACCCATCTCAGCAAGGACTCTCACTACGCAACATCTCTCATAGCTCGACTGCGAACCTGCTGCATCCGATAATCAAACTTGGTCGTGTTGATAGGCTGAGCATGTGAAGGGCCGTAAATAAAATGGCATAGTGTGGCCTCAGAAATGTCAACAGAAATGTCTCGGACTAAGGTAGACTGGAGTGGTGGCTGCTCTAATGGCTTTGCCCACCGGAGCAAAGTCTGAAGGACAGTGGCAGCATAAGAAGCATAGAACTCACGGACCATGATCGGACTATACCGAGTATGCGTCTCAGCCATCCACTCACATCGATGCTTCCTGAACAGCTCATGTATCTGGAGAATAGTGTGAAGGCTACCTGTAAGAACCCACCGCTCTTCCTCTATTTGCCTAGAGGACTTGTCTTGGGCATTCTGAAGGATGGCTTCTTGGTAAATACAAAACATGCCCGGGACACACCATAGGTTGGGCTCTCCTGCAACCTGAATTGGGTGTTCCTCGCCAAGGCCGTCATCACCTGAGCCGGTCCCAGAGGTAGAGCTGGAAACAGACTCCGAGTCTGAGTGAGTACCAGGCTCCGGCTGAGCAGTAGGTTGAGAGCTAGGGGCATCTCTGATTGGGGTAGCATCACCACCCATGCTCAAACTCTGCACTTCCTCGTCAGACTGGGAAGTGGCCTCCTCCTCTCCGGAAGTGGATTGCTCCGGAACCGATACTATGGCTGTCTGTCCGACCTGCTGCCTTATGGTCCGGGGTGACTTGGGGGAGCTGGCCCCCAAAAGTGGGTCATATTCAGACCCGCTCCGCTCCTCCTCCGAAGCCTCATCTATGATCAACCTATGTCGGGCCGGAGGAGCTTGGACAGGTGCCTTCCTTTTGTAGTGTTGCGTTATTTTTGGAGGCATCATACCTGCAGAGCCATTATTAGGCACTAAAAAAATGCAAAAACAAAACAAGAAAAGAAAACAGGAAAGAAAAGAAAAAAAGAAAAACGAAAATAATAAAAATAAAAATAAAATTTTTTACCCTACTGCTACTGTTTTTGGTACCTACGGGAAGTACTTACGGTTCGTAGACATAACTACGGGCCGTAGACCTTACCGTAGATAGGGGAGTCCTGTATTCCACTTTCTGAAGTTCAAATGACGGTCTGCAGGACGGTTCGTCATTTGAGCTACGGTCCGTAGCTCGAACCGTCAACAATAACTTAGACTAAGGGGGAAGACAAACTGACGGAAGGGATCTACGGTCCGTAGGTTTCCCTACGACCCATAGGTCATGGTCGTCCACCACACAGAGTCAGTTTCACCAAGTTCTACCCCCAAACACAATTTCAAACAAGACCATCAACTTTCTAACAAGCCGAACGACCTAGAATAAAAACATTCATGCAATCCTAAGGCTCCAACGCTACAGGTCAATTTCATAATTACCAAATTTAGGCAACCCTAGGTTCAAATTACTGCCAAAAAGAGGAAGGGATGCTGCTATTGATGGACCGGTGCTACCTCTGGATCTAAGACCAATATTCTGCATGATTCAAGTGTAAGCAACCAATTACTATGAACATGACGCTCCTCGTAAGCAATAAACAACACATACTCACAATTTTGCACAAAAGTTACTACCCAGGGCAAGGACCAAGCAAAATTCAAGTTATGCAATATAAGGAAATGTCAGTAGAACACATACATGAGATGCAAAGTAGAAGAACTAGCAACCACACAAGAAACAAACGCCGAACCCACGAGATATTGATGGAATAATGAGGCAGTGATGGAACAAAAGCTTTGGCAAGGAGGGTAGAAGAAGGAATCGGAGCAGGGAGAATATATATGTGGTGGGGGGTGAGTGAAGGGGTTTTTCAGGGGATGCAAATTGGAAAGGGGTGGTGGTTCTGACGGTTTGGTGAAAGGAGGGAAATGGGGAATGTTTTAAAAATTTAGGGGTTTATATTTTAATTCGTGGGTCGGGTCAGTGGGAAACCCTGATTGCCGTTTACGGTTTCCCATCGATGGGTCGTAGATGGTTCGACGGCCCGTCAATAGGTACCGTCAATGCTCCTTAACACTTGACAAAATTTCAAAACATACCTGGGGTCTACGGTTGCAGACTACGGTCCGTAAATAGATATATAGTTCGTACTGTGCAACCGTAGACTTAAAGCTGCAACTGTTCCTGATCATTCAAGTCTATGGATGCCATGTACGGTTCGTCATTTTAATTACGAACCGTATATGGGACCCGTAGACTATTCTGCACTTAATGTTCTGCAAAACCTACCTTATTTTCCTGTACATGTAACAAACAGTGGGACTTCCCTTTGTTTTTATTAACTCTTTTTGGACACGGACCCTATAGGTAAGAAAAATCCTAACATGGCAAGAATTTACAACTTGGGTTGCCTCCTAAGTAGCGCTTGATTTAACGTCGCGGCACGATGCAGTTGTCTTTCCTACTCAGACTTCACAAGACCCCATATCTCAATTAGCTAATTTATCGTCTCCTAATGGCCTATATAGAGTTTGATCCTCTGGCCATTCACTTTGAATTTGGTCCCTTTCGTGTTTTCAAGTTCAACGGCGCCATGGGTAAACACTTGGACAACTCTGAATGGACCCGTCCATTTTGATTTCAGCTTGCTAGGAAACAACCGCAACCTTGAGTTGAAGAGGAGGACCATATCACCTGGAGCAAAACTGTGCTTTTCTATCTTTTGATCATGGTACTTCTTCATATTTTCCTTGTACACGGCTGAACTCTCATAAGCTTTGAGGTAAAACTCATCCATCTCATTCGGCTCCGTCATCCTTTGACTGGATGCAGCACCCCAATCAAGATTCAGCTTCTTGAGTGCCCACATCGCCTTGTGCTCAAGCTCTACAGGTAAGTGACATTATTTTCCAAAAACAAGTTGTTAAGGAGACATACCTATGGGAGTTTTGAATGCCGTGCGGTAAGCCCATAGAGCATCATCGAGCTTTCTTGACCAATCAGTGAGGTTTGCATTCACAGTCTTTGATAGAATCTGCTTAATCTCTCTATTGGACACTTCAACCTGCCCACTCGACTGTGGATGATACAGAGTTGCTATACTGTGACGAACACCATACTTTTCCAGCAACGCTTTGAACAACTTATTGCAAAAATGGGAATCTCCATCGCTGATTATGGCCCTTGGTGTACCAAACCTGGAGAATATGTTCTTTTTAAGAAAGGAGGTGACGCTTTTACCTTCATTGTTTGGAAGCGATATAGCTTCCACCCATTTTGACACATAGTCAACAGCTACTAGGATGTACTTCATGCCATTCGAACTCACAAACGGGCCCATGAAATCGATGCCCCATACATCAAAGAGTTCAATGACTAGTATTGGATTCATAGGAAGTTCCTACCTTCTTGAAACACCTCTTTCCCTTTGCCATCGATCACATGCCTTGGCCAAATTATGAGCATCTTGGTGAATTGTAGGCCTGTAATACCCACATTGCAAGATCTTGTGAGCAGTCCGGATGCCACTATGATGACCACCAACAGGGGATGACTAGCAATCTTCCAATATACTCATCATCTCAACCTCGGGCACAAAACGATGAATAATCCCATCAGCATAGATATGAAACAAATAGGGCTCCTCCCAGAAATACTTCTTCATATCAGCCATGAACTTCCTCCGTTGGTGGAATGATAGGTCCGAGGGCACCACATTGCTAGCCAAATAATTGGCAAAATCTGCAAACCACGGAATAAGATCAAAAGAAGCAGCTAATACCTGTTCATCCGGAAAGGCATCATTAATCCCTAGGCCATTAGCAAACTTCTGCATAGCTTCATCTTCTAATCCGGATATAGACATCATGCAACGTTGAAACGTCACCAGTGCATTGCAGAGTCCAAATGGCATCCTCTTGGAAGCGAATGTACCATAGGGACATGTGAATGTAGTTTTTTCTTGATCCTCAGGGGCTATAGAGATCTGATTATACCCCGAGTATCCATCCAAAAAATAGTATCACCCTCTCCCAGCAAGATGATCTAGCATTTGATCCATGAATGGCATGGGAAAGTGGTCTTTCTCTATCCATGCATTTAGCTTGCGGTAGTCCATGCAAACTCTCCAGCATGTGACGGGCCTCATAGGAACAAGCTCATTTTTAGCATTTGGAACCATAGTGATTCCAACCTTTTTAGGAACGCATTGGACCGGGCATACCCATTTACTATCAGCTATGGGATATATCACACCGGCATCCAACCATTTGATAATTTCTTTCTTTACCACCTCTTGCATAGGTGGATTCAATCTTCTCTGTTGCTCCACACTAGGAATGCTTTCCGGAATGAGTTGCATTTTGTGACTGCAAATCCCTGTTGGGATACCGATGATGTCCGCAATTTTCCATCCTATCGCCTTTTTGTAACGCTTCAGCATCGCAACTAAAGCCTCAACTTGCCCTACATTAAGGTCAGCAGCAATAATAATAGGCAATGTGTTGTTCTGGCATAAAAATACATACCTCAAGTGGGTTGGAAGAGCTTTCAACTCTAACTCCGGGGGTTCCTCAATAGATGGTCTTGCAGGCAGTGTTTTTCGATTGAGTAAATCCAAATCCAGCTTGGGTTGACGACGATGGATCATGCTTCCATCTAATGCAGCCACCAATGCATCATATTCAGGGATTCCATCGCCTTCAAAATTCATGATTACAGCCGCAAGTGCTTAAACTCCTAGCCTTTCCTCGATGGGCACCTCTGGGTTGGGCTCCTCCACATAGCTCACCACTGATATCGCCTTGATGTCACTATGGTGCTTTATTGTTCTGCAAATATTGAAGGTCACTTCTTCATTATTTAAGCGAAACTTCATCTGTCCTTTTTCCAGATCTACCAAAGCGCACCCTGTTGCAAGAAACGGTCTGCCCAGGATTATGGGCACTTCAAAATCCACTTCACAGTCCAGAATCACAAATTCCGTAGGAAATTTTAATGCCTCCACTTTTACTAAGACATCTTGCAGTTCTCCAATTGGTTTCTTTACCGTCCGGTCGGCCATCAGTAGCCTCATTGCAGTCGGCTTAGGGGCTCCTAAGCCCAATTTCTTGAACAAGGAAAGCGGCATGGGTTTATGTTCGCACCCAAGTCACAAAGTACCTTTGCAAAGTGCATCATGCCGATAGTACATGGAATGGTGAATGCTCCAGGATCTTTCTTCTTTTGGACCAGTGACTTTGTGGCGATGGCACTACAATGCTGCAACTTGTCAATTTCCTCTAAGCTTGCAGCTCTCTTCTTGGTCACCAAGTCTTTCATGAATTTAGCATAACCCGGCATTTGCTGCAAAGCTTCAATCAAAGGAACATTAACAGATAATTGTTTAAGCATAGATAAGAATTTCTTGTACTTCCCTTCCTCTGTTTTCTTTACTAATCGATGTGGAAAGGGAGGTGGAGGTCGTGGCATGGGGATGACCTTTTGAGTTACTTCAGCCTCAACCTCCTTTGGATATTTGGGTAGTTCTGCTACCTCTTTCTCACCCTCATCAGACGCCTTTGCGCTTTCCACTTCTGTTGGCATGGGTGGGTCAATAGTTTGTACCCCACTTCTGGTTGTCACTGCCATGCATTGCCCGTCATTCTTGGGATTGTGCACGGTGTTGCTGGGAAGTGTTCCCTGTTGACGCGGATTTGCATTCACCTACAGTTGGTTCAACTGCTGCTTTATTTGCCGAATTGCTACTGCATGTGATTCAACCTTTTGCTCGATGCCTGAGATATCAGACCGCATTTCTTTCACATTGTCATCTCTATTACCAGGAGGGATATATGCACTGCTCCTATCATTCCTGTTGTATTGACCGCCTTGGTTGTAATTGTTGTTGCGATTGAAGTTCCCTTCGTGGTTTTATTGTCCTTCCCTATTGTAGTTGCGATAGTTTCGACCTTGATTTCCTTGACCTTGGCACCAATTTTCTTGATTGGATCCTATCATTCACAAGATTCGCATCCTCCTCTTATGTGTACCAATCATTTGGTGGTACATTCTGTTGATATTGGACTGCGTTAACCTTCTCTGCATTATCACTCACATGCTTTAGTACTAAGCCCATTTCAGTTCTTAGTTGCGCCAACTCTTCACGGAGTTCATCTTGAGATGAATTTTCAGCAGCTTGTATTGAGAAGGTACTCTTCGTCGTAGATGATGCTCTAGTGTTCCATGCTTTGTTGTTCTTCGAGATCTTCTCAAGCCTCTCTGCAATCTCCAAGAAAGTCATTGATCCATAAGATCCTCCTGCAATAGTATCAAGCACCGTCTTACCGTTATCGTCTATTCCACGGTAGAAGTATTCCTTTAGTGACTCATCATCGATGCGGTGGTTTGGCACGACCCTCATACAGCTTGTAAATCTATCCCAAGCACAACTGACGAACTCTCCCGGAAGAGTTTTGAAGTTGTTGAGTTTGTCCTTGAGATTCAGCTTTCTTAAGACTGGGAAATATTTCTCAATAAACGCATTACGCAACTCATTCCATGTGAATATAGAGTTATATGGGAGTTCATTCAACCACACAGTAGCGTCTCCAGTTAAAGACATTGGAAACACTTGTATGCCAACCACGTTCATGTTAAGATTTGGATTTCCCACACTGCTTTTGCAAATGCTGGTCACCTTGGTCTAGTGAGCATGAGGGTCTTCCGATGGTAATCCAGCAAATAGTCCTCGAGCGGTCAACATCTGCATCAGGCTGCTTGTGATCACAAACGTGAATCCAGGTTGTAGTCGAGGAACAACTATAGCGCTAGTTGATCCTATATCATTATAATCCACTTCCAAGTTGCGGCGAACTTCAGGTGCAGGCTGATGTTGTACTTGAACTTATTGTGGATTCTGAGGTGGAACCACAACTCCTGGTGGTTGAATGCCAGGTACCTCTTGGCGAGGTTCGCCATTTGGATTATCTTCTCTAAAAACTTGTTGACCTAGTCCTGCCATTTTTCGCAAAGTTTTTCTGAGTTTCGGGTCGTAAGGAGTCAGGGGAATGCCCTGACTTCCTGTATTTGGCATACACCAGAACTACAGTCTGAAAACAATCAAAAACAACAATAAAACGTAAATCCAGAAATAATTGACTAAAAGTGCACTAACAAAATTAGTCTAATCTAAAAGCCTTATTCCCCGGCAGCGGCGCCAAAATTTGATAACGCCCAAACCACACCTCCCTAAGGAGGTATAAGCAGTCGCTTGTCAAATATAGAACCTAACAGAGGTTAGGGTCGATCCCACGAGGAATATGGTTCAGACTTAGGCTAATTAAGATTAAGTGTATGCTTAGTCAGATTATTTCTAGAAGAAGTAAAAAGGGGGGGAGGAATTTGCAATAATTGAAAGAAATAATAATTGACGATTCGATTAGTAACAAGTAACCAAAACAAAAAACTTGCAGTTTGAGATATCAATCTGAGAATGAAACTAGGGTTTATGTGTTCCCCATAAGCTCTTAACGTTGTAAACCTAACAATGGTAATTCTTTTCAATGTCTAGCACGCATGATCGGTAAGTTATGTATCCCTAAGTGATTAGTCTTCTAAATAGGGAACTTCACTCCGCAACTTGGTCCATCTACGTGTGTTGATTTACCAACCCTTACCTTTGACCCTGATTAACCCACAACTATTTCTAGGTTGGGTTATTAGATAGCAGATTCTCGATGACTAAATCTCTATTGTATAATCTCTTAGATATTCATTACTGCCTATACCGGGTTTGCAAGAATTAGGAAATGTTCTAATGTTTGCAACCATTAGAAAACGTTCTAAGCAAAGAGATTTACAAAAGCATGCATAAACACATTCAAGAATTACACAATATTAAGTTTACTTTTGTTAATTACTCATGGTTCCCACAACCCTAGTTGTGGAATTTAGCTACTCATGCTTGTTTGATCACAATTCACATTCGGGTTTGAAGAAATCATGAACTTACAGTGAATAGAGAAGAATTCCACGATCTTGAATTGAAATCAAAAGTACTTTGCATAAACAAGCTTTAAGAATTAATCTTCTCCAAAGATGAAAAGCAATTCCCAAAGTAATAACTTAATATTGAAACCATAGTCAACAACCCTAAAATGAAGTTTGCATAGGGTATATATAGAAAACAAATCCTAATTAAACTAGGAACAGGAAATCTGGGGAAATTTGGCTTGGGTAATGTCGTCTACGGTTGTCAACCTACGGCTCGTAGACAGACCTATGGTTCGTAGGTTTAAACCGTCAATCAGCAGTTGGACAAAATCTAGAGGGCTTCTTTAAACGGTTCTGATCTACGATTCATCTATTCATGTACGAACCGTCCTGCGCTTCCGTCATTCAAGCTCTGTAGGTGACCCTCTCTGAAGTTTTCTACAGTTTGTGAATCTATGGTTCGTATTAGGATCTACGGCCCGTCAGCTTGGTCCGTCATTCAATACTTGGAAAATTTCTTCAGGCTCCTGAACCTACGACCCCAACTGATGACCCGTCAAGTCATTGATGGTCCGTCAATTGTCTTGTCAATCATCAAAAATCCACTGCCGCTGCATTATTCTTCCCAATTGCTCCCAAGGCCTATTTGCTGCAATTATAACACTAATAACATCAAATCTAATAGCAAACCACTTAAGTAACATGCAAAATTCTAAGTTTAATACATCAAAGATACCGTAAACTCATGGTACATCAATCTTCTACTGGGTTTATAATCACTCTTGCTTGTTAGGCTGGAAGTTGACCGGTTGTTCGATTCGGATCTGGTTTTGTAACACCCCAAGCTTTCAAGGGATTTTTAAAACGCAGAACTCACCTGAAGACAGTGACCTACGGAGGCCACCTACGGGCCGTAGATGGATTGATGGGTCGTAGGTGGGAACTGTCAATAGCATTATGAAATTTAAAGATTTCCAAGTTTCTGAACCTTGAGCTACGGAACAGCAGGACGGTTCGTAGTCCAGTTGACGGGCCGTAGATGGGTTCCGTAGATGCCTTCCAGACTTAGCCAGAATTTCAGCCCAAAATAAACTTTTAGAATCAATTGATGGAAGAGCAGGACGGTCCGTCAATTGAGGTACGGACTGTATATCCTGTCCGTCGATTGGCCCTGACAGTTTTTAATTAAGGTCTTTTTTTGGTCTTTTTCCTAATTGATTACCTATTAAGCTAAGTCGGTTATACTCTTAATCTTAGACCTATAAATACTTTCTAAGTCTAATTCCTTTCATTCTAATTCATTCCAAAACTCTCCTCTCTCTAATATTTCTCTCTCAAAAAAAAAAAACTCTCTCAACTCTCAAGGAAGAAGAAGGAGCTTGAATCCTCCATTGAAGACCTTCAATCTTCTCCAATTTCTTGTGGATTGCTTTGAGGTATGATAGTGTTCACCATTAGGAGTCTTTTCCTCCAATGGGCCCTTCCTCTTCTTCATGATTTTCAAAGATTTACTATAACCCTATTGAATTAGGATTTGTGATCAATCATTCAAATTATTGATTTTATGATTCCTAGTGCACGATTTAGCATGATAAAGTAACTTAGTGCACGAATTAGCATGAATTACATGATTTGATGTAAAGATTGCATGAACCCCCATGATCCCAAGCTAATTCCCCCCAATTTGATAATCTATGCTTTGAATGTTGGGTTGAGTTACGATTTGATGAAGTTTATGAATTCTCTATGAAATCAAGCATGAATTATGAATGAATTGAGGATAATCTTATGAATTTAGCATGATCAAGTCAAAAGCATGATTTTCCTCTATTATGTGAGTTCCTTTAAGTATAGGGTAAATTGTCTTAATCAGGGCTTTCTAAGCATGAGCTTGCATTAAATTGCATGATATGAGTTGAACTTGCATGAACCCGTATGAACTCTATGAACTATGAAATGTGAGCATGATGAATTAAGGGTGCTTTGAGAGTAAAGTACCAAAGTTATGATATGATGATGCTATGGTCGAGTAGTGAAAGGTTTTCTCACGTAATTCTCCCATTATGATAAAAGAAGAACAAAGAGGCGATTACCCAAGTTCTTAAGGAGCGATTCTAATGATGTAAGTTGGACAAGGTCCATGAAAGATTAATATCTATAAGCATGATTTTAGCTTGAATTGGTAACCCTAGTTGTACCTTTTCATGTTTGATGATATAAATATGTTAATGACTAATCCGTGGGAATTATGCTTAGCACCGAGTGGATATTGAGATGGAAGCCCTCCTGTTAGTTGAGGCTGAGTCTCCTAAAGCAATCTCTATCTCATAAACTATGTTGCCACCATAGGGTGTTGTCTTTAAGTAGACATTAGCTAGTGGGTCCTCATGGTCTTACCTTGGCAAGTAGGACACCCCTTTTTGGTGTGGGTTAGACACCGGATTCCGTATTGATAGCTCACATGGTCTTACATGTCGGTTAAGGCTTTTCCCCACAAGCTAATGAACAAGTGTTCTCATGATGAAGTAAAGACAAGAAGGAAAGATGATTCAGCTTGCTTTGGCCTTGATATATGCTTTATGTTTCATGTTTATCATGTTTTAGCTTGGCCATTACATGTCATGATTATGTCTCTCTCTAGCATGATTTATGTGTTTATGTGCATTGCTATTGTACTTAGTACTTAATTGTGCTAACGCATACTCTTGCCTATAGTAACTTCTTTGGTGTGGGACGTGGCAATTCACCTTCCACTCGTGGCTAGAGCATTGACTTAGAGTTGGGAAGAAGACTTGGTGAGTCCTCATCCATCCGAGCACATGGCCTAGTTGTTCTTATTTTCATGTCGTTTCTTTTCAGTGTTGGATATTGTATTGGGCTGCGTCCCTTTCAATTTTATTCGTATTCTATGATATAAGAAGGCTTTGAGACATGAGTTGTAGACTTCCGCTGTCTCGAGTAAAGCTGTGATACTAAATGCTCTTTTAAACTCTTGTTTCTCTATTATCTTGTATGTTATGTATGCTAAGGGCTTGTATGAGGCCTCTCGGGGTCTTGTACGCCGTGTTACATCTAGGGGCTATCCTGGGTCATGACAGGTTTACCCTTCGGTCTTGTAGGCTTAGCTATTCTTTGTACCCTTCAAGTTTATGGGGGTCAGTTTGGGTTTTATTTTAACTTGTGCTCGAGTGTACCTTCTGGGCTTATAGGGGTCAAGTTAGGTTTAGTTTAGCTGTACTTACATTTATTTTTGGTGTGCTCGTGTGCTTCTTTTCTTGTTCGCTTTGACCTCTATTCTTGTTTAGATTCTATTTTTTTTATTGTTTTTACCTTTCTTGCTCAGTCGGCCTATGATGCCTACTGGGTACTTGTTGTTTTAGTACTTATGCTACACTCTGCATCTTTTTTCTTGATGCAGGTCTGAGCACCAGCTACCAGCGTTGATATCGAGCCTGCTGCAATCATTTTTGGAGGCGTGGGTGAGTACACATCGTTTGTGGGTTACCCGTCTCCTTCTATATATATATTGACTTGTCTTTTGCTTTTTGAGACAATCTTGTTTCTGTGGTCCACTTTTGAGACTTGCACTCATTTTGTAGTAGCTCTGTACATGTGACTTCCAGGTTCTGGAGGGATCTTTTATTTGTATGTAGATGGTTTGGCTTGCTTCCGCTTTTCGTCTATGTTCCGATTATCTATGCTTCCGTGTAGGTTAAGTTTGTTTCTTCCCTCAATCCCATTACTTGTAGGTTCTGGGATATGGGTTGGCTTGCCTACTGGTGGATTATAGTAGGCGCCATCATGACTCGAGGAATCGGGTCACGATAGAAGCATTCACTATTTTTCCTTGATGCAATATCTCTCTAGATTTAGGACTTAGATCTAACTCTCGATCATCTGAAACCTCTAAAGCATCTTTGTTCCAGCAGCTTTTTGATGACCAATATTATCTGTATCAACATCACCATTGTGGTTGCACGATTTTGCTCAGAAACGGAAGCAACCAATGTAAAGCAGCAACAATACATTATTCAAAACCAGCACCCCTCCTTTTTTTCATTTAATATTTCGCTCACATCACCTTGTATTTTTCAATATCGCTAGTACCTTTCAAAGCAACTTTGATTTTATCTTCAGTATTTTGTCATTTTGATTTCTTCTCGAGATCAAATGACAACTAATTTCATTATGACCTTGGTTCTTACAATAATTGCAATACAAAGGAAAATTATCAT
The DNA here is from genome assembly GCA_018342035.1 of Solanum appendiculatum. Lineage (NCBI taxonomy): Eukaryota > Viridiplantae > Streptophyta > Magnoliopsida > Solanales > Solanaceae > Solanum > Solanum appendiculatum. Next base: position 263,425 of record JAGDQO010000846.1, read on the forward strand.
ATACAATCTCCTGAAAAACCTCAATGCACTTACCAGATTTTCCTTCTACAAACTACAGCCTTATACTATTTTGAAGCTTATCCGTTATCGAGTATAACCTTTACCCTAGCTATGATAGGTCTTGACTTGATTTGAGTCACTTTAACTATATATTTTTGTCTCCCAACAAACGATGCTATAGACCTAGACAATGTTCCACTACCTACTAACTTTCTGCCCTAATTTGTGTCCTTCATACCCTTATATCTAAGGTCATTTCCTTGGCTAGATGAACCTTCATAATGTCTTGTATAATCACTTCTCTCCATTACTTGTTTGACCTACCTCTACCTCTCCTAAAACTATCCATAGCCAACCTCTCACACCTCTACACTGGGTGTTCATGCATATCCTTTTTCATATGTTTGAACTATTTTAGTCTGGTATCTCCCATCCTGTCCTCTACAAGAATCACTACAACCTTATCCCATCGATCCTAATTTTAAAACTTATATTTCCTAGTACGACCACTCATCCACCGCAATATCCTCATTTCCAAAACTTTCATCTTCTAAACATGAGAGTTCTTGATTAGCCAACACTCCGCCTCATACAACATACTTGGTATAACCATCACTATGTAGAACTTACCTTTAAATTTTGGTGGCACCTTCTTAATTATCACACCATACTCCAGATGTGAGCCTCCATTTCATCCTCCATGCACCAATGCAATGTGTGACATCACTAATCTCCTTGTTTTCTTTAATAATAGACCCAAGACACCTAAAATTTTCTTTCTTTTGGATGACTTGTGCATCAAGCCTCACTTCCACACCAGCCTCAAACGTTACATCATTGAATTTGCAGTCCAAGTGTTCTATCTTGGTCCTACTCAACCTGAACACTTTAAACTCCAGGGTCCATTTCAAAACCTCAATCTTAACATTAATTCCATCATAATTCTTGTCAATTAGGATGATGTCATCCATAAATAACATACACCATGAAACCTCACCTTGGATTCTCCGTATTAATTCATCTATCACCAATGCAAATGAAAACAGGCTAAGAGTTGCTCCTAGTGCGGCTCCATCATATTGGAAGTGCTCTAAGTATCCTCCTAAATTCCTTACCCGAGTGTTGGCTTCATCGTATATTTCCTTGATTACCCACGTGTACACCAAAAGAAATATTGGAAGTAATTAGTTCTATAACTTCAATCAAGCTAATCAAGGTTTAAAAGTAACAATATATGTTATTCCGTTAGTCTCATTTTTTTTCTATTTTGACTTGGCACGAAGTTTAAAAAAGTAAAGAGAACTTTTGAATCTTATGGTCTTAAATTAAAGATATGTAAAATATACCAAAATACCGTTTAATCTTCTGGTTTTAAATATACAACGTGAAAAGTTAAAAATAAAGAGTTGACAAAAAAGGAAAGAGACATTCTTTTTTAAATGAACTTAAAAGAAAAGTACGACATACAAATTGAAACAGAGGGTGTACTAATTAGAGGTGTAAATCGTGTTCTAAGGTTTTATTGAGCTAAAGTTGTTGAGATTGTTTTCTTGAATCATATTAGGAGAAACTATACATGTAAATGAAAAACTAAACTAGGTATTTGGCATATTTTCTTCTCATTCATAGTATAGAATAAACATTATATAAAAAAACAACAGTAGTTTTAATGCCCAAAACATTCCATGTTAGCGGGGTTTGGGGAAGGCCACACCCCAGGGGTGTGATGTAAATAGACTACTCTAGTGCCAACATTAATGACTTCATCCATGGCTCGAACCAATGACCTATAGGTCACACATAGATTACTTTATGTTGTTTCAAGGCTCTCCTCCCGATATAACATTATATATGTAAATCTAGTAATAGATTCACATAGCATGAAAATACTAAATAAACGTGAAAATACTCATAACAGATAGACTTATAATATATAAACATTATGTAATGTGATAATAACATGACAAATAGATTTATAATATATAAACATTATGTAATGTGATAATAACATGACAAATAGACTTATAATATGAAAATATTAAATAATACGACAATACACTTGACAAATAAACTTATAATTTGAAAAAAATTAAATAATGTGACAAGACACATGACAAATAGACTCTTGGACCTACTATAAGTATCGTGGCGTTCCTCTCAAAGTTGCTCAGGCTTATTCAACCAAAACATCTTCATATTTTCTTTTGCGATGGAAAACAGGACCACCAAGGGCAGGCATAATACTGAAATGGAGTTGATTGAATCAAAGGAAATGCGCGCTGCTACTTTCTCGCAAAGGAAAAAAACCATGTTAGAGAAAGCGGATGAGCTTTCAACTATGACCAGAGTAGATGTTTGTGTTCTGATCTTTTTACCAGGTGGAAAACCATATTCATATGGCTCCACAAGTATAGAAAAAATAATTGTTACGACCCAAAGTACACCCTAGATGTGACATGGCAAATAGGATCCCGAGAGTCCCTAAACAAGCCACTTGACATAAGAATGATGTAATGAAAGACTATTTAAGAGATTTATCCAATATCAATTTGTAATGTCCCATTTCTTGTGAAATTACCTTTTTATGTGAAATGACAATTTTGGCCTTTCCCCTTAGCAGTTTCATGCTTTGTTTGTGTTTCGGGAGTGGTTGGTATGGTCTCCGATGCGATCAGATGGGATTTTAGTGATTTTGAGACATTGGGTGGTGTTTTTAAGGAGATAGTTGACTTAGGTCAATATTCCGAGATTCGACCATCGGATGGTGATTTTGTCAGTTCCATTGTTTCCGTAACATCGAGTTTGGCCTAGTAGGATGGTTAGTTAGAGCCCCGAGTATTTACAATTCATTTTGGGTATTTAGGCTAAAAGTTGAGTCTTAGGCCTAAAAGAGGTCCGTAGGGGTATTTATGTTACAACAAATGTTTTTGGAAATCCGACGATTCCATTGGTTCCAAAACATATTTCTGATCAATTTGCACTATTGGTTCATGTTTATAGGGTTCCGAATGAGTTTCGAGGGTTAAAAACATGTTTTGATTGGTGTTGGCGCAAGTTGACCGCAGTCAACAGACCCTTTTTGGCTGAAAATAGCCATATTTTGGGTTTCTTCATTCTTTTTCCCATTTCCACCATTGTTACACAATTGGAGCTTAGGAGAGACGAATTTTGAAGCAATCATTTGAGGAAATTTGTTGCAGTAAGTGTCTTTATCATTTCTAAATCATTTCCTAACAATTTTATCTTCCAATGCTCTTTAAAATTCAAGATCTCAATGTGGTTTTTGGGGTTTTCCCCCCAAATTTCAAACTAGTAATTTCATGATTTCGAATCCGTTTCCTACTCAATTTTAATGGGCTTTTCAACCACGAACTCCCCTTAATGTGTAGAACATGATTTTCAAGTAAAATTTCAGTTTTTCCATTTTCATTTTCTAGGTGATTTTTGGACAATTTAACCCTGGTTCTTAAACCTTGCAATATGGGTATCATTGAACTTCTTTTGATGAATTCTTTCCATTCTTGATAGTTGGGGATCGTTTCGGAGTTGGTATTTGAGGTTAAAGCTCCGGTAGAGTGTTCGAGTGAAGTTCCTTCGAGGTAGGTTTGTCTATCCTTCTTTGAGATTGGGATTGGGTAATTTATTGTTCTTATGTCATAGGCTTTGGGATGAGATCGTAATATGATATGGGATTGTTGATTATATTGTGATGCCCGTAAGGGGGCTTGAGTATATTGTGATGCCCGTGTGGGGGCTAGAGTATATTGTGATGCCCGTGTGGGGGCTAGATTATATTATGTTGCCCGTGTGGTGGCTTATTTGTACAGTTTAGCCCGTGTGGAGGTCTTAGTTTTTACTCTATTTACTTTTTGAGCATGTGATTCATGAGTTGCCTATGAGAGAGGCTTGTAACACTATTTGACTTATAATGCCCGAGAGAGGGGTTGAGTTGGGGATTTTAGGATACTTTAAGAAATGAAATGCTTTTCTAAATGGTGCTCAGTTATTTCAAATGAACTCTTTCCCATTATTTTTATATGAGGGTGTTTAACATGATTTGGTCGAGTTTTGAGAATTTGAACATTTCATTACATGTTGAGTTGTTTATTGCCTCCATGCCATATATGTTGTGATGCATTCATCCTGATTCATCATATCATTGATCATGGGAATTTGAGAAATGTGGAGATTCTTTTTGAGAAAGAAAATGAGACACTTTTTATATCCTTGACCACGAGCTAGGTGGCAAGTTGATGAGATTTTGAAATTGTGATTTTGTATATGGACTGCGAGTCCCCCATGCATCCTTGTCTGGAAGCCTTAGCTCGACAAGGTGTATACAACAGGTTGTGCGACAGCCTTGATTCTGCCGTTCTACCATATCATTGCATCATCTTATTACATTGCATCGATCTTTGTGTTTGTGTCTTATCTGATGATCTTTAATATTACTATGACTTATGTGTTTACTTTACTCGTGCCGTTCTATATAAACTGGAAGCACCGATGCTGGAGTGGGACTTTTCTGTATGCAGGTGGAAGCGTTCCTTAGAAACTCAAAATTCATAAAGTTTGCGGGGCCATTGACGTTTCCCATCTACGGCCCGTCATTCCACCTACGGTCCGTAGATGGCCTCCGTCGTCACTGGCACCAGAAAAAATTTAAAACTGCATTTTTCTTTCTTTTCAAAAACTGGGGTGTTACAATGTCTCCCCCTTGGGAACATTCGTCCTCGAATGAGAACCTGGATATCCTGAGAAGGGAGATAGACTCGGACTAACAACCCAACCTGGCATGCAAGCACGTAAATGCACATATCCGACGAGGAAACATCAACTCCAAGCAAAAGCATGCTCAATATAAAATTCATGAACACTTTATGCAACTCATGCTCGATGCACATATATCATGTTAGACTCTTCATTAACATGCATAAATCAAGTAATCATGGAAATCAACTATGACACATGAGACCAAAAGAATGAACCATGAGGAACTAGGTACTCAACTAGACCCGAAGGTAGAAGGAAAAAGATAGGGATATCAAGACATCACATTGCCTCCGAACCTTTCTCTAATCCTTCCGAATCTGTTTTCCTCAATCAAAACATAACACCCATATCTTAACAACCACAATTCCATTGATACAAGTAAACACCTAAGAAGTTTCTACAAGGATTTCAAAGTTGACCTTAAACACTCTAACCACCCATGCAGTTTTATCATAGCCAATCCAGCACCCAACATTAATCAACGCATAACCACAAGCTAAAGGATCATAACTTACCAATTTTCGCATCTGGGGAATCCTCTTGCTCATGACGAGCTTGAAGTGCATAGAATCGATTTTGCTTCTGACCATTCGAACCCGATGAATTTTGAGGTTGAGTCCGTTGACGATTATCTCCCTTCTTCCTAACCACTAAGGGACAATCCCTTACCTTGTGACCCGTCTTGCCACAACCAAAGCATGCATTAGATCCGGCTAGACAATCACCCGGATGACTCCTTCCACACTTAGCACAGGTAGTCAATGAAGAACCACCACCATTCCCTCCTTGACGCTTAGGGTTGGACACCCCATTGGAACTTGCATGAGAGAAACCACCATCACCGGTCTTAGCCCTCTTTGAATCCCTAGACCTTTGCTTGAGCTTCTCCTCCTCTATTTGTTGCGCATGAACCATGAGGCGAGAAATATCCATGTCATTAATAAGCATGGCGGTACGACACTCCTTGACCACCATTTCGAACACTCCCGAAACAAATTTGCTCATCCTTGCTCTTGGATCGGCAACCATAGAAGGAGCATATCGAGCCAATTGTGTGAACTTCAATGCATACTCTTTCACACTCATATTTCCTTGACGAAGGTTGATGAACTCAAGTACCTTCGCCTCCCTCATCTCAAGGGGAAAGAATCTATCGAGGAAAGCACCCTTGAATCTCTCTCACTCTAGAGTACCTTCATCAACCGCCATCTCACTCTTCCATTGGTTGTACAAAATTTGAGCGACACCCTTGAGTTGGTAGGCGGCCAATTCCACTTTTTCCATCGGTGACACTCTCATGATCATCAACAATTTATAAACCTCATCAATAAACTCTTGAGGATCTTCCTCCACTTTAGAACCGTGAAACTCCAGAGGGTTCATCCTGGTGAAGTCCTTCACTCTTGATGCCGACGTACCCATATTTGGGTTCACAGGAGCCACAACCTCCCTATTGGCTTGAGCTACCACGGCTTGGGCCAACACCTGAAAAGCAGCCCTGAACTCCGCATTGGTTACTTGCTCAGCCAAAAGATCGGCCGAAACTTGACGGGCTTGAGGAGGAGTTTCTTGCCCACTCTCTCTCGCATTCCTTCGAGTATAAGCTCTTTAAGACGCCATATCCTGAAATGCATAGGATAGGGATTAGGAGAGAGAGGCATATAGAGTAACACTCTATGCACGACTTAAGGATAATGAAGAAGTGGAGTTTCCTAATCATCTTGTAGCCTCTCATTCATAAATGTGGCGCGCTTCACACTCATGAACAAGACTCTACTCGACGTGGCTTATGAGACATCCTAGAATATTTCTAAAACCTTGTGCTCTGAATACCAAGTTTGTCACGACCCAGGGTGGCCCCTAGATGTAACACGCCATACATGATGCCGAGAGGCCTCATACAAGCCTTTAGCATACATAACATACAAGATAATAGAGAAGTAAGAGTTCAAAAGAGCATTTTTCATAACAAGGCTTTAATCAAAAAGAACGGAAGTCTATATCTCATGTCTCAAGCCATCTAATAAAATAGAATAGAAATGAAGGTTTGGGATGCAGCCCAGTACAATATCCAAAATAGTGGAAACATGAAAAAGTAACAAGGTTAGGCCCTCGGACATAGGAGGCCTCACCAAGTCTTCACGATCACTAGAACTTACTAGCCACGAGTGGGATGAGAGGAGTCGCCAAGCCCTACATCAATAGAATCAATGTAGGCAAGAGTATGCATTAGTACAATCAAGTACCAAGTATGATAGCAATACACAAAGGGGCATATAAACCATGCTAGAATGACATATATTCATGACATGTACTGGCCAGCTAAAAACATGATAAATATGAGAAACATGAAACATAAAGAATATCTCAAGGCAAAAGCAAGCTAAATCATCTTTCTTTCTTCTCTTTACTTCATCATGAGAACACTTGTTCATTAGTTGTGGGGAAATAGCCTTAACCGACATGTACGACCATGTGAGCTATCAACATTGAATCCGGTGTCTGCCCCACACCGAAAAGGGGTGTCCTACTTGCCAAGGTAAGACCATGTACTTCTTAACTTATGTCTATCATAGACCATCACCCTATGGTGGCACATAGGTTATGTGACATGGGTAATCACCACTTGTTCACTCGGTACTAAACATACTTCCCACGGATTTATCATAGTTCATTTTATCTTAGGTAGACATAGATAATCGCCTCTTGTCTACATAGTCATAAACTCATTATTAGTAGACTTGGGTAATCGCCGCTTTGTCTATAATAGGGTACACGGGTAATTGCCTCTTGTCCCTTCATTCATTAGAATAACTCCTTAAGAACATGGGTAATCGCCACTTGTTCTTCTATTAGTCATGATTTCATTATTAGTAGACGTGGGTAATCGCCTCTTGTCTACATTAGGGAACATGGGTAATCGCTTCTTGTTCCTTCATAGAATAGTTCCTTAATCATGGATTCAAGCTTAGTTGAGCAAACCTTTCAACAAGTCAAGAATCATTACGTGTGAGAAAACCTTTCACATTCATAGGTTGAGCATTACATGAGAAACCCTTTCACAACTCAACATTTGCACTAACATATCATAATTTCATATAAAACATGTTTGATTCTATAAACCTCTTTCTTCATGATTCTATCATGCTTTTTCTTCATAAACATACATGAGTTCATAAGCTTCATATTTACATAGCTCATCATGCTCTTAACTCATAAATCATGGGCTCATAAGCTTCACCTCAACACATGCAATTCAATGCAAGCTAATACTTTGAAAGTCATAAATCAAGGCAATTTAGTCATAATTGAGGGAACCCACATAATAGAGGAAAATCATAGATTTTGATTCATCATGCATATTTCAATAAAATATCCTATTTTCATCATTCATAGTCTTACATGAAATTTATAGCTTGATAATCATAATCCTTAACTCAATTCACTAAGAGTTCATGCAATTCATCTTTTCTCAATCAACCCACAATCATAAACATAATCATAAATTGGGGGGAACTTAGCATAAGCTCATGGGATTCATCAAGTTGCATGTAAACCACGCTAAATCGTGCACTATCAACCATAACATCAACAATGGAAAGCATAATGAAGAACCCATAAGAATTTGTCAAACCCTAACTCTCTTGGGCAAGACTATACCTCGAAAACCTTAAGGAAAAGAGGACCCATTGGAGGAAAGACTCCAAATGGTAAATACTATCATACCTCAATGCCAATGCCTTGAAACAAAAGGGGGATTGATGACCTTGATGAGAACCCTAGCTCTCTTCTTCTCCTTCTTGTTCTTCTAGAGAGAGGAATATTGGGAAGATGAGAGTTGGAAAAATGAGGGGATTAGGGCTTAGGAAATATAAATAGGGCCAAGGCTAAGGGGAAAAATCGTCTAGTATAAGGAATAAACATTTAGGGAAAAAGTCCAAAAAGCCCTTAAATAAATTGTCGGGGCCAATTGACGGTTAGGACCTAGGTCCGTACATCCACTGACAGACCGTCCTGCTCTTCCGTCAATCAATTCAGAAAGTTTGTTTTTGACTGAAAATTTGTCTAAGTCTGGAAGGCATCTACGGAACCCATCTACGGCCCATCAACTGAACTACGAACTGTCCTGCTATTCCGTAGGTCAAGGTTCAGAAACTCAAAATTCATAAAGTTTGCAGGGCCATTGACGGTTCCCATCTACGGCCCGTCACTCCACCTACGGTCCGTAGATGGCCTTCGTCGTCACTGGCACCAGAAAAATTTTAAAACTGCATTTTTCTTTCTTTTCAAAAATTAGGGTGTTACAATTATGGTGGGTTTTGGTGATTATGTATGGTTCGAGGCCATTATTTCCAGTATGAGGCTAACGTTATATAGTTCGAGGCTGTTATTTATAGCTTGAGACGAATGTATTGGGTTCGAGGCCTAAGTTTTATCATTATTAGGTTTGAGGCCCAGGTTTAATACTTATGGGTTTGAGGCCCAAGTTTCATCATTATTGGGTTTGGGGCCCAGGTTTTATTGTTATGGGTTCCAGGCCCAAGTTTTATTATTTTTGGGTTCGAGGCACATATTTTATTGTTATAGGTTCGAAGCCCAGGTTTTATTGTTATGGGTTTGAGGCCCAGGTTCTAATATGGCGGGTTCGAGGCCCAGATTCTATGATCTTCATTTTGAGGAAAACTTCATGCATATGGGTTGAGTCGGTTCAAGTATGAGGGTGGTTTAGGAAATCTTGGGTACTTTGTCGAATTCTTTTTATTCATTGCTAATTATTCTGTGTACCTGTCAGGCTTATGAGGATCCGCTCAGGTTTTACCTTTAGCTTATGCACGAGTGTACCTGTCTGGTTTATAGGAGCTCGATCAGATTTAGTTCTTGTTCTCCTTGTCTTTGTGTGCTAGTACACTCGTGTGCATGCTTATTAGATTTCTTTGTTCGGTTTCTGGTTGTAGTTTGTATTCTTGTATTTCATATTGCTATTGCTTTTGCTTTTTCTTGGTCAGTCGACCTATGATGCCTACTAAGTACCTATTGTGTTAGTACTCATGCTACACTCTCCATCTGTTTTCGTGGATGCAGGTCCGAGCACCAGCTACCAGCGTTGATATCGAGCCAACTGCGGTCAGATTCGGAGGCAAGGGTGAGCACAGAGCGTTCTGGGGTTACTCGTCTCTTTCTTTATATATATATATTGACTTGTATTTTGCTTTTTGAGACAGTCTTCTTTATGTGGTCCACTTTTGGGACTAATACTAATTTTTTTAGTACCTCTGTACATGTGACTTTCAGGTTCAGAGAGGGATCTTTCATTTGTATATATGTTTTGCTTCCTTCCGCTTCCTTTTTTGTGATTTTGTTATTTGTGTTACTGTTTAGTTTGAATTTAGTTTCTGCCCTCAATCCCATTACTTATAGGTTCAAGAATATGGGTTGGCTTGCCTACTTGTGGGTTATAGTAGGTACCATCATGACTCGAGGAATCGGGTCATGACTAGTTGGTATCAGAGTCCCAGGTTCACCGGTCTCACTTGTATAGAGCTTACGTCTAGTAGAGACCTGCAGAACGGTGTGGAGACGTCCATGACTTATCTTCGGGGGCAACAGGATGTCGTTAGGAAAATTTCCTATTTTGTATTACATTTGTGCATCATCTATCCAATTGGTTTCATGGAATCTTATTTGTTTCATTCTTTCTCAAGATGGCTCGCATGCGCGGTAGAGCGGCTGGGGGTGACGCACCCGGGCCCACAGATAGAGCCCCAGCTAGGGGTAGAGGCTGACCGTGAGGTTGAAGTAGTGATACAGAACCAGCCCGAGATAGAGAGAGGACTCTAGAGCCGGAGGCGGAGCCTCAGGTAGATCATGCTCCTCCTCAGGTGGTGGGACCGGGACCAGACAGCCGCTACACGCACCAGCTACCGCTCCAGACCTTTAGGCGATGTTCGCGTAGATTTTAGTTGCCATAGGGGGTATGCAGCAGCAGGCTCCTACCCCATCACCCGCTCCAACTCCAGCATCATAGGGTCAGCCTGCTCCAGCGGCTCCAGAGGTTCAGCAGCCACTAGCACCAGCCGGCGCTCAGCCAAATGATGTAGATAGAGTCATGCCACTACAGGAGCAGAAGATGCTCGGGGTGTTTCTAAGACTTTCACCACCGAGGTTTTCTGGGGCTGTTGGGGAGGATGCCCATGAGTTTCTTACTACTTGTCGAGAGCGGCTGCATGCTTTGGGATTGGTCTAGTCGACTGGAGCCGACTTCACCGCTTTTAGCTAGATGGGACTGCTAGATGGTGGTGGCGTTCTTACTTGGAGACAAGGCCAGCTGGGTCTCCATCGGTATCGTTGAAAGAGTTCTTAGAGGCCTTTTTGGCTAGGTTCATTTCGTGGAGCGTTCGACATCAGCTTCGTGAGGTGTTTTTGAGGTTGGAGCAGGGCTCCATGACTGTGTCTAAGTATGAGGGTAGATTCCATGAGCTACCCCATTGTGCTACCATGAACTTACATACGGAGGAGGAGAGGGTTCGGTGCTTTGTCAGAGGATTGAGGCTATAGCTGCGCATTAAAACTTAGTCCATGGTTTCAGCTGGCCGCTCCTTTGTTGATGTTGTGGACCATGCCCGCACACTTGAGCAACTCCGTCGTGAGGCCCATTTTAGGCCTAGAGATTCACATGGAAGGCACTGTCAGAGGTTGCAGCAGGGTCAGTCCAGTCGCCCGTTCCAGGCATCGCTTCATGTTATAGAGTGTGACTGACACTGTCTGGGTGGCTCTTGTGTCGTTCCGAGTAAGGGCCAAGGGGGTGTTCTGTCGGCCGGCCTCCAGTTGTGAGCAGTTCTCCTTAGGGTTGTTTTACCTACAGGGAGCACGATCTTTGGTCTAGAGAGTGCCCTCTTCGTGGGCCAGCCACACAGGCTCCACAGGTAGCTAGACTTGCACCCGCAGCAGCACCTCCAGCTAAAGGATGAGGTCAGCATCAGGGTACACGGGAAGGTCCCTGGGGAGGCAGGAAAGGTGGACGAGTTTATGTGCAAGGTAGAGGCACCCAGGGCAACTTTTATGCAGTTCCAGCTTGAGTAGAGGCTGAGGCAGCAAACGATGTGATTACAAATATGATTATTTTATTCCATCAGCCCGCCTCAACTTTATTTGATCCAGGCTCCACTTATTTTTATATATCTGCATATTGCACCCCGTGGTTGAGTATGAGTCTAGAGCCCTTAGCAGTGCCGTTGCGTGTTTCGACCCTGGTAGGTGATTATTTAGCAGTGGATCAAATTTTTAGATCCTATGTTGTGACTATTCCGGGGCGGGACACTCGGGCTGATCTTATTTTACTTGATTTGTTGTATTTTGACTTGATATTGGAATGGACTGTATATCCCCTCACCGAGCAGTCTTGGATTACTATAGCAAGACCGTTACCTTAGCCATGCCTAGTATTCCACCGGTGGTGTGGCAGGGCTCTTGTAGTCGCACGCCGGTAGGGGTGATTTCTTTCATTCGAGCTCGAAGGTTAGTGTCTAGCGGGTGTTTGGCTTATTTAGCTCATGTCAGAGATGTTAGTAGGGAGGGCCCTACAGTTGATTCAGTGCCTATAGTCCAAGACTATTCGGATGTGTTTTTTGCCGACCTGCCTGGCCTACCCCCAGATCGTGATATTGATTTCACCATTGACTTGGAGCTGGGTAATCATCCTATTTCTATCCCACTATATCGTATGGCCCCCGTAGAGCTCAAGAAGCTCAGTGTTCAGCTTCAGGATCTCTTAGGTAAGGGATTCATCTAGCCTAGTGTATCGCTTTGAGGTGCTCAAGTCCTATTTGTGAAGAAGAAGGATGGTACTATGCGGATGTGTATTGATTAGAGGTAGCTGAACAAGGTGACGGTGAAGAACCGTTACCCTTAGCCTCGCATTGATGATCTATTTGACCCGCTACAAGGTGTTGCGGTGTTTTCTAAGGTGTTGCGGTGTAGACATCCCTAAGACCACTTTTAGGACTCGTTACGGCCATTATGAGTACCTAGTGATGTCTTTTGGGTTGACTAATGCTCCTGCCTTCTTCATGGATTTGATCACCCGTGTAATAGGCCGTATCTTGACTCCTTTTTCATAGTCTTCATCGATGATATCCTGGTGTACTCACGCAGCCGGAGTGAGCATGAGCAGGATTTGAGGGTAGTGCTCTAGACTTTGAGATATCATCGGCTTTATGCCAAGTTCTCAAAGTGCGAGTTTAGGCTTGAGTTTTTAGCATTCTTGGGGCACGTGGTGTACAGGGATGGCATTATGGTGGATTCGGCGAAGATTGAGGCTATTCGTGATTGGGCTAGGCCCACCTCAGTGACTGAGATTTATACCTTTTTTGGATTGGCAAGGTACTACATGCATTTTGTTGAGGTCTTTTCCACTATAGCGCACCTTTGACTGGGTTGACTCGCCAGGATGTTCCCTTCGAGGGGTCAAAGGATTGTTAGAGGAGCTTTCTGAGGCTCAAGGAGTTGCTTACCATTGCTCCAATATTAACTCTTCCAGTTGAGGGCAAGGGCTTCATGGTTTACTATGTTGCATCCAGCGTTGGTTTTTGTTGTGTATTGATGTAGTAGTACCGGGTTATTGCTTATGCATCGAGGTAGCTTAAGCTTCATGAGCACAACTAACCCACTCATGACTTAGAGTTGACGGCGGTAGTTTTCGCGCTTAAGATCTGAAGGCACTACTTGTATGGAGTCCATTGTGAGATTTACACTAATCACAGGAGCCTTTAGTATATTGTGAGCTAGAGGGACCTTAATTCGAGGCAACGCCATTGGATTGAGCTCCCGAAGGACTATGACCTCTCTATTCTCTACCATCCAGGCAAGGCGAATGTAGTAGCGGATGCCTTGAACTGGAAAGCGGTGAGCATGGGTAGTCTAGCCTTCCTTTCTATTTCGGAGCAACCTTTGGCTTTTGATATCCAGTCCTTAGCCAACCAGATGATCCGACTTGATATTTCATATTGCAGATGAGTGTTAGCCTATGTGGGAGTTCAGTCATCTCTGCTAGATCGGATCCGTGGTCGACAGTTTGAGGATGAGTCTTTGGTGGCACTAAGAGATAGAGTATTGGTAGGCGATGTCGGATAGGCTACTTTAAATTCAGATGGGGTTTTGAGGTTCCTCGACCGATTGTGGGTTCCAAGAGTTGGGGGTTTGTTTCAGCTGATCCTTAGCGAGGCCCATGATTCAAGATATTCTATCTATCCGGGCACCGCTAAGATGTTTCGTGATTTGAGGCAACATTACTGGTGGAGCGGTATGAAGAGAGACATCTTAGACTATGTATCTCGTTACTTGTGTTGCCAGCAGGTGAAGGCTGAGAATTTGAGGCCTGGTGGTGAGCTGCAGAGATTTCTCATTCCAGAGTGGAAGTTGGAGCGTATCACCATGGATTTCATTATTGGCTTGCCTTAAACTTCTAGAGGTGTTGACAACATCTGCTTCATCGTGGATCGATTGACCAAGTCAGTACACTTCCTTCCCGTTCATACTTTCTTTAGTGCCATGAGGTTGACTTGTATCTATATTCGGGATGTGGTTCGTCTCACGGTGTGCCTGTTTTTATGATCTCAGATCAGGGTTCACAGTTCACTTCACGCTTTAGGAGGAGTTAGGCACGCGTGTCGAACTTAGCACAACATTTCACCCGCATACTGATGGCCAGTCACTGGGACCAATTCTTTCCTTTGGCTGAATTTGGGTACAACAACATCTACCACTTTATCATTCATACGGCCCCGTTCAAGGCCTTATATGGTAGGCATTGTTACTCTTCAATTGGTTGGTTTGAGTCTATGGAGCCTAGGTCACGTGGTACAGACTTGCTTTAGGAGGCCTTAGATCATGTGAGGGTGATTCAGGATAGGCTCAGGACGGCTCAGAGTAGACACCAGAGTTATACGGATCGTAGGCGTCGGCTGTTGATATTTGCCGTTGGTGATAGAGTATTCCTCCTAGTATCGTCCATAAAGAGCGTGATGAGATTTGGGAGGCGGGGCAAGCTTAGCCCCAGATATATCGAGGACAGTTGGTGATGTTTCCTATGAGCTAGCCTTACCTCCAGCATTCTCAGCTATGATGCGGTTAAGTTGGATGATCGTCTTACCTATATTGAGGAGCCAGTTTCCATCTTAGACAGAGATGTGAGGCAGTTGCGATCCAGATCAATTTCTGTGGTTAAGGTTCGTTGGAGGCATCATCCAGTCAAGAAGGCTACCTGGGAGACCGAGCAGGAGATGCGGGAGCAATTCCCCAGCTTATTTGAGCCTTCAGGTACTTCCTGACTTTCACTTTCATGGACAAAAGTTCTTTTAGTAGTGGATGTTGTAATGACCCTCCAGGTCATTTTTGAGTTAATGCATTCATTTCGTCGTTTAGAGCATTCCTATAGCGACCCCAAGTAACTTATGACTTGCTGGCATTGACAGTTCGGTCACATGGTCGTTCGTTTGGTTTTTATGCAAGTTTTAATGTTTTGGAGCTTTTGAAATTTGAAAAGTTAATTTTGGTCATAACCTCAAGTAAACGACCTCAAAAATGGAATTTTGATGGTTCTACCAGCTCCAGAATGACAAAATTAGGCTTGTAGCATGGCTGGCTTGAGTCCCAAGGCTTTCAATACGATTTTGGGCCATTTGGCGCTTTAGCCTTTGAAATTTTGCCTTAGGTTGACTTTGGTCAACATTTTTTGAAAACTCGCTCGAATGAAAATTCCCTTAGCGTGGTTAATTTTGGAATATCAAGTTTCGTCTAGAACGAGCCTTCGTACGCTTCCCGAGGCTTTCGGTCTAATTTCAAGGCCCGTTGTGGAATTGGGTTAAAAATGGCATTTGGGTGTGGGACCTACTTTTTGTAAAAATGACCTCGTATGGAAATTTTGACTGTGTCATTAAGTTCGAAACGTCGAATTTGGTGGGGTAGCATATCTCGTTTGCACGTACGGGTCCCGATAGAATCTTGAGCACCCTGTCTGAAATTTGGCAACCTCCAAAACTCAGCTGGTTCAGCAGCTGATGTTGCAGGCCTTCTCCTTCTTCGTGTTCGCTGGCCTGAGTTCACGTTCGTGGAGCTCTGCCTTTCTCTTCTCCACATTCGCAGGAAGGTCTCCGCGTTCGCGGAGGTCTGGGTTTCTCTTCTCCGCGTGAACGGGGAGTTCTCCGAGTTCGCGGAGGTCTGGGACCTTTTTCTCCTCATTCGCGGGCTACTGTAGCCGCATTCACAAATGTTAGATCCGTCTGTAAATTTACTTAAAGGCCAGACACGATCAGCCTTGAGAGTAATATTTCAAGTGGTGATTTCTCTTTCAAATTAAGTCGAAATTGAGTGATTCCAAGTCCTGTAGGTTCGCCATTGTTGTGGCTTCGTCGGTCATTGATCAGAAGGTGTCGGGGAGGCTTTGTTTAAGGTAAATCCGCATAAAAGTTGGCTATCCAAAGTTCTTTGATTGAGCTATTGTGGGAATTTTTTCATGATGCTCATTTTGGATGTTCCGAGCTCCGAATTGTGTTCCATGTTGGAGAACAAGTTTGGGGAGGTATTTTGGACCTCTTCACGGAGTCAATGTCAAAATTTGTCGGAGCGGGTCCCACATTCCTATTTTTTACTCAGAAAATGCTCCCTCTCTGATTTTAGTAATTTTTGTGTCAAAACAACCGTGTTGAGGTTGAGATTTTGTTCTTGGCAGCGTTGCAGCATTCTGAGGTTGTGCGGAAGGAGAAATCTCTGGTAGCATGATTTGGAGCGCGCGCGGTTGACTTCCAGGTAGGTTACAACTTCCTCTCCTTAGACTTAGCATGATTTCATGATTGCATGTTGATTTGTATGAATTTAGGGTTGAATTGGGGGTTGATCATGTTAAATTCCTAGAATCCATGTCTTAGGCTATATTGTGGGTTTTTCGGGTCGTTAAAATTTTTTGGTTTCGGCTGTTGATTATCTGTATCTTGTGGTGTGCCTTTGTATGGCTTGTGTATATTACTGAAAGCATGTTTGGCCTTAGTCTAGGCTTAAGCAAGTGTTTGCCATAGACTTGCATACTTTTTGTGTCGTTGGGCCTTGAAATCACCCCAACGTCACTTCAGTCGGCTTAGCTCCATGTAGACTGATATAGCAAACGTGAGTCTGATAGTATGAGCCTTAGTTTAGGTGAATTTGTCGCTTATTTGCAATTCTGGGGGTGCAATCGGAAAGTTATGCTATCGCGATGGTTGGAGAATGAGTTGTGCTAGGCTGGGAGTCTTCTGTTGACACCTTTGGGTGGGCGGCGTACAATGGTGACTTTTCTTGGCATTAAGGTGGGTTGTGGTGATTATGTATGATTTGAGGCCGTTATTTCCAGTCCGAGGCTGATGTTATGTGGTTCGAGGCTCTTATTTCCAGCTTGAGTCTGATGTATTGGGTTCGAGGCCCAGGTTTTATCATTATTGGATTTGAGGTCTATGTTTTATTGTTATGGGTTCGAGGCCCATGTTTTATCATTATTGGGTTCGAGGCCCAGGTTTTATTATTGTGTGTTTGAGGCCTAGGTTTTATTGTTATTGGGTTCAAGGCCCAGGTTTTATTGTTATGGGTTCGAGGCCAAGGTTTTATTGTTATGGGTTTTAGGCCCAGGTTCTAATATGGCGGGTTCGAGGCCCATATTCTATCATCTTCATTTTGGGGGAAACTTCAGGCATATGGGTTGAGTCGGTTCAAGTCCGAGGGTGGTTGTGGAAATCTTTGGTACTTCATGGGATTCTCTTATTTCATTGCTAATTATTCTGTGTATATGTCGGTCTTATAGGGGTCTGCTCGGGTTTTACCTTAGCTTGCGCACGAGTGTACCCGTCATGTTTATGGGAGCCCGGTCGGATTTAGTTCTTGTTCTCTTTGTCTTTGTGTGCTAGTACACTCGTGTGCATACCTATTAGATTTCCCTGTCCAGTTTCTGGTTGTAGTTTGTATTCTTGCATTTCATATTGCTTTTACTTTTTCTTGCTCAGTCGGCATATGATTCCTACTGGATACCTGTTGTGTTGGTACTCATGCTACACTCTGCATCTGTTTTCATGGATGGAGGACCGAGCCCAGAGCGTTCTGGGATTACCCGTCTCCTTCTATATATATATATTGAATTGTCTTTTGCTTTTTGAGACAGTCTTATTTCTGTGGTCCGCTTTTGGGACTGATACTCATCTTGTTAGTAGCTCTGTACAAGTGACTTCCAGGTTCTGGGAGGGATCTTTCATTTGTATATATGTTTGGCTTGCTTCCACTCCCTCTTCTGTGATTCTATTATTTGTGTTACTGTTTAGTTTGAGTTTAGTAGCTGCCCTCAATCCCATTACTTGTACGTTCCGGAATATGGGTTGGCTTCCCTACTAGTGGGTTATAGTAGGCGCCATCATGACTCGAGGAATCGGGTCGTGACACCTTTCTAACATCATAAGAGTCGTCGTGACGTAACCCATACATCACGTACAAGTCTGAAATTGAAACGAAAATTAAAGGAATAAAAGTGTCTATGACTTTGCCCTCGAACCATGATGACTCACTAATCTAATTGATAATGTTGAGCAATCCCGATCTAAGCACGTCCGGATGGAGAAACATTGAACCCTATATTATTAAATACTATAGGCACAAGTATCCATTCGTACATTGAATGTACTAAGTATGGGAAAATGCATAAGAACATAGGCATGATAAAATGATGAGCTTAAATATGGTATGCAAGACCAAGTAAAACAAAGTAAGATCCTTAAAAGAGAAATCATAAATCTTTTACGAGTCAATGCATACTTAAATTATAAGGAAAGCTTTCATAAAACCCTTGAAGAAAATATAGTTCATTTGTGGGATATTTACCGTTAACCGACAATAAGTCCATGTGAGCTATAACATGAAATCTGATGTAACCCTCACACCAATAAAGGGAAACTACTTGCCAAGGTAGAATTCTATAACATTCATTCATAATTTCTATTATGGATCCACAAGCTAGGTCCTTTAAGACATTTCCGACAAGGGCATGTAGTTTGGGACAAGGAGATTACTTCTACAGACTCGGCTTCTACTAGCAGGAGAGACTCCATCTCAAAGTCCTCTCAGTCCTAAGTAAATCCCAATGGAAAAGACATAATCATATTCACTTTAAAATACTTGAAAAGGCATAATTAAACTACCAATCAAATTATAATTCATCATAGAGTAGCTCCTTTCGAATCATGACTTCATAAACTTCTTCATTATAGACACTTACCTTACTAAGAATCTAAATCATGATTTCATTCATATGTGAGAAAACCTTTTACAAATCACTGATACTTATCTCAAAAGCATTCATTATTCATAAATCATTATTTTCATAAAACATGCATAGCTTTAATAATCATAATTCATAAGTTCATAAATTTTGTTCATAAATTCTTAGTCATAACCAAGTATGGGTCCATTTGAAATCAACTGAAAACCATGTAATTGAATCAAATCATGCATAATAAGATTAGAATCGACTAATTGATTCCTCCAAAGAACTTTCACGGAAGAAACCTCTTTATTTCTCAACTTTCGAACTTGTTGGTCTAAAATCTCAACTGGAACTTCTTCATAAGAAATATTTTCTGTAACTCCCACACCTTCCAAAGGCACTATGGACATCGATTTTCCAACACGCTTATTCAACAGAGAGACATGAAATATCAGATGTACCGATGCTAAATCATTTGGCAACTCAAGTTCAAAAGTACCTTTGCCAATACGACTTAAAGTCTTATTTGGGCCTACATAACAGGGATTAAGTTTCCCTTTCTTTCCAAATTTCATTACACCCTTCATGGGTGAAATTTTCCAGTAGACCCAATCATTAACTTCAAATTCAGCCTCTCTTCTTTTAACATCCGCATAAGACTTTGTCAACTTTGAGCCGATTTTAACCTTTCACAAATGTGTCACTCCCTGAGGCTACCCCTTAGGTGCAACACAGTACTTAGTGTCACGACTTACCCCAAGGTAACCCTGAGTCTGGCATATTAGAAGCATACTAAAATATGACTAAGTAAGCGGAAACATAACTGTAAAGTAATCAATAATAAAAAAAACTCCAGGTGAGAATTTAACTAAATATCTATGGGGAACAACCCCAAACAACTGAATACTGACTCTATGAGAGCCTCTAATACTGATGAGTTGCTGGGACAAGCCCACAGCTAACTCTATAAGTCTGAAACTGAAACGTAAAAGCTGAAAGGAAAAGCATGTCTATCCTTGATCTATAAGGACAAACCACTAAAGCTACTGAATAAGGACTAGAAGTTGGACAAAGCATAATCTGGATGTTTAGCGCCTGAACTTACATCATGAAACGATGTAGCGCAAAAGTATGTGCCAGTACTTTGAATGTACTGAGAGTGAAGGATATAGATACTAAGCTGAACAATATAAACTAAACATGGAAATCAGTTGTACTGAGGTATAACTGAAAACTGAACTAGATGTAATGACAAAGTACTAATCATTAAGATAACCTGCTGAACTGTATACTGAAGTAAATGCTGAAAACATACTCACAACAATAAAATTATGACTGTGGGAGCTACTATTAACCGACATAAACCACGTGAGCTAAACGTGGAGTCCAATGTATACGCCCCATTTAAAGGACCCAATATACCTTTCCAGGGGTATAAAGGCATAACTGTGGCTTGATCACTAAAAAGTTGATGCCCAACAGAGGGAACTTCTGAACCTACGTTGGCACGTAGTTCTGGAACTTTGAGGGTATGCTGAACCCTAGTCTAACTCGATGCTAAGTCTACTCCCAACTTGATATGTATTGCTAAAATGCAACTGAAACACTGAGTAGCTCAAAATACTGACATGCTATCTGAGAATACAACATAAATATACTGAAAGCTATGGCATTCAAATTCTGAAGCATGATTTTTTGACTGATCTGCCTAGCAAGTATAATTCATGAAATACTGATAATTAGTACAAGTTAGGGTTGTGAGTTCTATATATGGGACTATGCAAATTTTCCAAGAAAACATGTTCCTTATATCACGGAAACTATAATAGCTAAAATCACAATGAATATCCAAGGTCATGGAAACCCTAGGTCTGAACAATTTATAAGAAATTGAAAAACAGACTGAATTCTAAGGACCTAATGGGTGAAAGGAACCCACTAGTGAAATCCCACATACCTGGTGACCAAAATTACGGAGATATACCTTTGGAATTGGGGGCTGAATTTGAAGAACACCTCTTCTTGTTTTTGGGAGGAACTATCGCCTCTTTCTCTTCTTTTATTTCGAAGTTGGATGATTTTGGGAGAATGAGGGTTCTAGGTAGTTTCTGACTAGATTATTAGGCTTAGACTGAGTAAAACGGCGTAGTTTAGGCATCAAACGATGTAGTTTAAGTGCCCAACACATAGGGGAAAAGACAAATATGACCTGACTTAAAAGCTGACGAAGTGACTTCAAGAAGGGCTTCACGGGTCGTGAAACTCTTCAAGGGCCGTCAAACTAGTCGTGAAGCTTTGCGTGCCCGATAGGGCTCTACTAAAACGGGCATAACTCTTTACTCCGAACTTCAAATGGAGAAAACTTGGTGGCTTTGGAAAGAAGACTCAAAGATATTTTATTTGATAGTTCATGAGCCACCTAATGCATTTTGTGCTAAAAGATATGATAGTTTGAATTTGGCCAAAACTCAAAACCTAATAAGTCTCCTTCATGGACGACTTCACGGTCCGTGTGAAGCCTCACGGGCCGTTTAGACAATCGTGGCCCTTTTCCAGTGAACTTGTGTCACACCCCACCAACAAGGTGACTTGTACAAACCCCTTGAAAGGCCATCAAGTCCACCATGAGCCATCTGAGTCACCGTGAAGGTGACCCCTACATGGGCATATTCTTGAAAGGGTTCACGAGCCCCTTAACGGACCGTCTAGGGTGCCGTGAAGAGTCTATGGTCCATTTTTGGTCCGTGGACTTTTCCCATTTCTCATTTTAGCCTTTTTCAAATATGAGATGTTACAATATCTCCCCTTTGGGCTCATTCGTCCTCGAATGAAGTCTAAACAAGATTTGTTTGGAGAAAAGAGCTATAATCCCTACCAACTCAGTACTAGAAGCTGATATCTAACTAAATTGAGTTCCATGAACATGCATTTATGCTGAAATGCATGGATAACTGAGGGAAACAAGATACTGAGACTGAATTACACAAGAGTAAACTGGGAGACTGGAGAGGAAATATTACCTCAAGCTAAAACTGAATCGGTGGGAAAAAGATGGGGATACTTGGCCTTCAAAGCTGCTTCTACTTCCCAAGTAGCTCCCTCTACAGATTGATTCCTCCACAAAACCTTTACTGGAGTGACTTTCTTATTTCTCAACCTACGAACCTGATGGTCAAGAATCTCAACTGGAATCTCCGCATAGGTGAGGCTATCTTTCACATCCACACTTTCTAAAGGTACTATCGATGCCAGATCACCCACACACTTCTTCAACAAGGAAATGTGAAAGACTCGATGAACCGCTGCTATTTCTGTTGGCACCTCTAACTCATAAGCCACATTACCAACCCTTTTCAAGATTCTGTAAGGACCTACATATCTCGGACTGAGCTTCCCTTTCTTGCAAAATCTCATCACCCCTTTCATGGGTGACACTTTTAGGAAAACCCAATCATCGATTTCAAACTCTAAGTCCTTTCTCCTTACATCTACATAGGACTTTTGATGACTCTGAGCTGTCTTTAGTCTATCTCGGATGAGCTGAACTTTCTCCATTGCCTCATGAACTGAATCTGGCCCAACCAAGTTTGCTTCACCTACTTCGAACCAACCAACTAGAGACCTGCATCTACACATATACAGTGCCTCATAAGGGGCAATCTGAACACTGGAATGGAAACTATTATTATAGGCGAACTCTATGAGAGGTAGGTGATCATCCTAACTACCCTTGAAATCAATCATGCAAGCTCTCAATATGTCCTCTAAGGTCTGGATGGTACGCTCTGCCTGACCATTCGTCTGCGGATGAAATGTTGTACTAAGAATTACCTGAGTACCAAGACCTTTCTGGAACAATCTCCAAAAATGAGAGGTAAATTGAGGACCTCTATCCGAATCAATAGACAAAGGAACCCCATGCAGCCTGACTATTTTGTTGATATAGCAGAGTCAGGCATAGTCTCTGTTGAATCTGTAGTCTTAACTACAAAAAAGTGAGCTGACTTAGTGACTCTGTCCACTATCACCCAAACGGAGTCATGCTGTCTGCGAGTACGAGGTAAAACCTTAATGAAATCCATGTTTACCACTTCCCACTTCCAAGTAGGAATGCTTATCTCCTAAGTGACACTTCCTGGTTTCTGGTGTTCTACTTTAACTTGCCACCAGTTGGAATACTTAACCACAAAATCTGCGATGTCCCTTTTTATGTCGTTCCAATAATAGACCTCCCGTAGATCACGGTACATCTTAGTGGCACCCAGATGAATAAAATATCTAGAATTATAAGCTTCTGTAAGGATCTTCTACCTCAACTCACCCACATTAGGGACACACAAGCGACCCTGGTAACAAAGCACACCATCTCCCCCTTGGGAGAAAACCTCAACTCTCTACTGACGAACTACACCTTTCAACTGCAGCAATATAGGATCACTATGTTGTTTCTCCTTAACCTCTGCTACCAATGAAGATTCTGATCCATTCTGCACTATCACACCACCATTAGACGAGTCCATCAGGCAAATTCCTAAGCGAGCAAGCCGGTGAACATCTCTTGCCAATCATTTCTTCTCTTCCTCAATATGTGTCACACTACCCATGGATAGTCTGCTGAGGGTGTCAGCCACTACATTGGCCTTACCCAGATGGTAGAGCACATTCATGACATAGACTTTGAGGAATTCAAGCCATCTCCTCTGACGAAGATTCAACTCTTTCTGGGTGAACACATATTGAAGGCTCTTATGATCTGTAAACATATCAACATGGACACCATACAAGTAGTGTCTCCAAATCTTTAGGGAAAACACTACGGTTGCAAGCTCGAGGTCATGAGTCGGGTAGTTTTTCTCATAGACCATAAGTTGTCTAGAAGCATAAGCTATCATCTTATCCTGATGCATCAACAAACCACCTAGGCCAACCTTGGATGCATCACAATAAACCACATAACAGCCTGAACCCTCTGATAGAGTCAAGATATGAGTTGTAGTCAACCTTGTCTTCAATTCTAAGAAGTTTTTCTCATACTCATCTGATCACTAAAACTTTACCTTTTTCTGAGTCAACATGGTCAATGGGGCAGCTATGGATGAAAATACTTCAACAAACCTCCAGTAATAACCAGCCAAACCCAAGAAACTTCTTATATCAGTTGGAGAGGTGGGTCTGGGCCAGTGCTTTACTGCCTCAATTTTCTGAGAATCCACTCAGATCCCTTCACTGGATACCACAAGATCAAGGAAAGTGATAGATTGTAACAAGAATTCACATTTGTTGAACTTAGCGAATAACTAGCAATATTTTAGGGTTTGCAGAACCACTCTCAGATGAGTCACATGTTCTTCCTCATTCAGAGAATAAATTAGGATATCAACAATAAAGACGATGACGAACAAGTCCAAATACTGTTTGAACACCCTGTTCATTAAGTTCATGAAAGCTGCAAGAGCATTTGTTAGTCCAAAAGACATAACTACAAATTCATAGTGACCATACCGAGTCGTGAAGGCCCTCTTCAAGATGTCACTATCTCTGACTATAAGCTGATGATAGCCGGATCTTAGGTCTATCTTAGAAAAGCAACTAGCACCCTGAAGCTGGTCATACAAGTCATCAATCCTGGGTATGGGATATTTATTTTTGATTGTAACTTTGTTCAACTGACGATAGTCAATGCACATCCTGAGAGAACCATCTTTCTTACGCACAAACAACACTGGAGCACCCATGGAGAGATGATGGGTCTGATAAAGCCCTTATCTAGAAGTTCTTTCAACTGTTCTTTCAATTCCTTAAGCTCAGCTGGCGCCATTCTGTAAGGAGGAATCGAAATAGGCTGGGTATCTTGAAGGAGATCTATTTCGAAGTTGATTTCCCTTTCGGGAGGAACTCCAGGGAGATCTTCTGGAAAAACTTCTGGAAACTCATTCACCACTGGGACTGACTCAAGAGTTGGGGTTTCAGAGTTTGAATCCTTAACCCGAACAAAGTGATAGATATACCCTTTGGAAATTATTTTCCTTGCTTTAAGGTAAGAGAAAAATTGACCTGCAGGCACTGAGTTACGGCCCTTCCACTCTAAGGCTGGCTCGTTAGGTAACTGAAACCAAACGATCCTGGTTCTACAATCGACTGAGGCATAAACATAATGTAACCAATCCATACCTAGAACGATATCAAAATCTATCATTTCTAACTCTATAAGGTCTACTGAGGTTACTTTCTGGGAAACTGTGACAGGGCAATTTCTATATACCCGTCTAGCTATAACTGGGTCATCAACTAGAGTAGAGATTGAGAAGGGTTCTGAGAGAGTTTCTAGACTGACATCAACGTCTGCTATATAAGGAGTTACAAAATAAAATGTAACCCCTGGATCTATTAATGCATAAAAAACTAAATTGAAGACTTGTAACGTACCAATGACTACATGAGGAGAATCTTCCTGGTCCTGGCGAGCCTGAAGAGCATACAACCTATTCTAGCGCTGACTACCACCTGTACTAAATTAGGCACCCTATTGAGTGGGATGACCTGCTGGAGCTGCTGAAGTTGTAGACTGAGGTTTGTTACCTCCCTGATCCTACCTGGCAGATGGGCTTTCCTTCAACCTATGACCAAGCTGACCGCACCCAAAGCACCTCTCTCTACCAGAAACACACTTACCCAGATGGTTCTTACCACACTTTGGGAAAGATGGAAAAGTCCAGTTACCTGAAGGACTCCCGTGAGACTTAGAGCCTGACGCCCTCCCTTTTTGATCCTGTCGAAACCTGGGGGACAGAGCCCCAGCTGATGAAGATGATAGGGTTGTATACCTCTGCTGAAACTGTGAGCGACTTCCACCGCCCGACCTCTTATGAGAATATTCATATTTGCCTGTTCTAACCATTTTGTTATCCTTAGCCATTTCCTTGAGCTTATCTGTAACACCTAAGTTTTTGAAAGAGAAAACTTTCTAGTTTTTGGCCAAGAGTCACTTTCTACGGATGTAATCTATGTGTCATAGACTAGTTGACGGTTCATAAAATGCATCTGTAGAAACAGGGTAAAATGTTTTGAAAAATCAAGTCTCTAAAGCTGAGTCTACGGGATAACAGGACGGACCATTGAAAGGTCCCGTCAAAGTGTTCCAGACTTGGTCATGTTTTTGAGGGTCAAGTTGGGTTCTACGGGTTGGATACAGACCGTAGAATGGTCTATGGGCCGTATATCGAAGTCGTAGAAAGTGTCCTAAATTTTGGGTTTCTGAAGTTTTCTACGGTCCAACAGGACGGTCCGTAGGAAGTCTTACGAACCGTAGGTTGGGACCGTAGACTTCATCCGGCAGTTATTTTCCAGGGGTCTTTATGTATTTTCCCAATTCTTTTAAGTCTTTTTAATGACGACTTTGCCCCTAAATTGACCAACTATATAAGTATTTCTTCCCAAATTATTCCTTCATTAATTACATTCTAAAATTCCAAACTTCCCAAATAATTCTCTCTCTAAAAAGTTCTCTCAATTCTCAAGGAAGAAGAAGGGCTAGGATCCTTCATTGAAGGTCATCAATTTCTAGCAATTTCTTATGGGCTTTGTTGAGGTATGTTACCATTCACCATTGGAATCCTTCCCTCCAATGGGTCCCTAGTTTTCTTAAATTTTCAAGGTTCAATTCCCCAAATTAAGTTAGGGCTTCGATCAATTCTTATGCGTTCTTCAATTATGATTCCAATTGTTGATTTTATGATTCCTAGTGCACGATCTAACGTGATAAAGTAATCTACTGCACGATCTAACATGAATTATATGACTTGAGTAGAAATTGTATGAACCCATGCATGAGCCATGATTCCTAGTTAGGAATTCATGATGAAGTATGATCCATGCATGTATGAACTTATGAAATTGATCAAAATATGCATGATTCTAGTTTATTGCATGATTCTTAGATGAATTGGCATGTACCCATACTAGATCATGTTTTATGAACATATGAATAGCTTGCATAAGAGATGTATGTATATGGATAGCTTGCATAAGAGATGCATGTTTCATGAGAATTATGCTTATAATTGTTAGGGTGCATATAGATAATGGCATCCATAAGCTGTGAAAAGGTTTTCTTCATAATAAGCTAAGAATATGAATGTGAAAAGTTTTCTCACATAAATTAGGGTTCATATGGTTGAAAGGCTGTCTCACCTATGAATCAATTAGGAGCAATTGTAATGACATAAGCTTGGGGCAAGCGCATGGTAGTTGGAACATCTTGATACAAACTTAGATTGGATTTGGTAACCCTAGACTTCCTTGGTTAAAGAATGAAAAAGCTTAATTGACTATTCCTTGGGATTTTACTTAGCACCGAGCGGGCTTTTGGGATGAAGGTTTCTGTTTAGCGTCTGTGGACCTTTAGTAGAAATCCCTAAGTCCCATAACTATGTGCCTCATAGGTTTTGTCTTAGATAGACACATAGCTAGTGGATCCACGTAGGCTATAGATTTATGATCCTTACCTTGGCAAGTAGGACACCCCTTTTAGTGGTGTGGGGTAGACATTACTCCCCTTTTTGGTGTGGAGCGGACACTGGATTCCATGTTATAGCTCACATGGTCTATGTCGGTTAAACGTAAGAATCCCATAATAATGAACTAGGGTACTAGAAGTATCTCACAAGACAAGACTTATGATATGACTAGCTTGCATTGACCATGTTTATGTATTGAGTTTCTAACCCTTTTGTCACATGATTTAGTTTGTTCATAGCATGTTCATGATGATATCTCACTAGAATGATTT
Organism: Solanum appendiculatum; assembly: GCA_018342035.1. NCBI lineage: Eukaryota > Viridiplantae > Streptophyta > Magnoliopsida > Solanales > Solanaceae > Solanum > Solanum appendiculatum. Next base: position 291,255 of record JAGDQO010000846.1, read on the forward strand.
CCTATATGAAAGCATCTCATTGGCATGATTTATGTGATTATATGCATTTGCTTCATACTTAGTACATTCCATGTACTAATGCATACTTGTGCCTACATTCTCTTATAATGTAGGGTCAGACAATCACCCTTCGCACTCTCGTGGTTAGTTGTTTTCACAGTTCGAGCTATCATCCTTGGTGAGTCCTCATGCTTGGAGGACGAAGAGACTTTATTGCTTTCTTTACTTTCAGTTTCAGATTTGTATATGATATACGAGTTACGTCCCGATCATTCAATTGTATTAGACGGCTTATGAAACATAGTCAAGACTTCTGCTTGTAAACTCTTACTTTTATGAGATATCCTATGACATTCCTTATTTTTGTCTTTACCTTATGTATATGTATGCTAAGTGTCTTGTGTGGGGCCTCTCGGGGTCCTATACGCCATGTCACACCTAGGGGGCACTTTGGGTCATGACAAACTTGGTATTCAGAGCACAAGGTTTAGAAAGGTCCTAGGATGTCTCAAAGCCACGTCTAGTAGAGTCTTGTTCACAAGTGTTAAGCGTGCCACATTTATGAATAAGTGGCTACAACATGTTAGGAAATTCCACTTCTTTCATATTCTAGAATCGTACTTTAGAGTTTAACTCTATACGTTTCTCTCCTAATCTATGTCCTACGCTTTTCAGGATATGGACCTAGAAGAACTTTTGTAAGGAGGAACGTAAATGAGAATGTGGAGCAAGAGGCTAACCAAGTTCCGGCCACTTCTTTGGCCGAAGATATTATTAATGTGGAGTTTCGAGCCGCTTTCCACTCATTGGCCCAAGCCGTGATGGCCCAAGCCAATAGAGAAGTTGCGGTCCCTGTGAACCCACATGTGGATACGGCGGCGGCAAGGGTTAGTGATTTCACAAGGATGAACCCTTCGGAATTCCGTGGCTCCAAGGTGGAGGAGGATCCACAAGAGTTCATTAAAGAGGTCTATAAGATTCTGATGATCATGGGAGTGACGCCGGAAGAGAAAGCAGAGTTGGCCGCTTAACAATTGAAGGGTGTGGCCCAAGTGTGGTTTAACCAATGGAAAAGCGAGAGGGCTAGAGATGTGGGTTCTCTTGAATGGGAGAAATTTAAGGAAGCTTTTCTTGATCGATTATTTCCTCTTGAGATGAGAGAAGCTAAGGTCCTTCAGTTCATTAACTTTAAGCAAGGTGGTATGAGGGTCAAAGAATATGCATTGAATTTTACTCAATTGTAAAAATATGTGCCTTCCTTGGTGGCCGATTCAAGGGCAAAAATGAGTAAGTTTGTGTCGGGGGTGTCCGACTTAGTGGTCAAGGAGTGTAGGACCGCCATGCTTATTAAAGAAATGGATATTTCGCGGTTGATGGTACATACACAACAAATCAAAGAGGAGAAGGTAAAGGAGAGGTTAAAAGAGGTAAAGAGGGCTAGGACCGGTGATGGTGACTTCTGAAACCAAAGGACCGGATTACATGGCCATTCTATGTTTCTTCAAAGGTTTTCAAATTCTCATATGCCTAAGTTTGACAAGAATAGGGTGTCTAACCCTAAGCCTCAGGGAGGCAATGGTGGCGGTGATAAAACTGCAATTTTCCCATGTCAAAAGTGTGGGAAAAAGCATGAGGGGAGATGTGTAGCCGGATCGGATGGTTGCTTCACTTGTGGCAAAATTGGTCACAAAATGAGGGATTGTCCAATGAATGTTACAAAGGGGAAAGATGGTAAACAAGGTGCTCCTAGTGGTTCGGGTTCAAGTGCTCCCAAGCAAAACCAATTTTATGCACTCCAAACTCGCTAAGAGCAAGAATGTTCTCCCGAAGGGTGACTGTCAGACCCTACATTATAAGAGAATGTAGGCACAAGTATGCATTAGTACATGGAATGTACTAAGTATGAAGCAAATGTATATAATCACATAAATCATGCCAATGAGATGCTTTCATATAGGAAATCATGCTAGTGAGATATCATCATGAACATGCAATGAACAAACTAAATCATGTGACAAAAGGGTTAGAAACTCAATGCATAAACATGGTGAATGCAAGCTAGTCATATCATAAGTCTTGTCTCGTGAGATACTTCTAATACCCTAATTCATTATTATGGGATTTTTACATTTAACCGACATAGAGCTATAACATGGAATCCAGTGTCTGCCCCACACCGAAAAGGGGAGTGATTTCTACCCCACACCACTAGAAGGGGTGTCCTACTTGCCAAGGTAAGGACCATAATCTATAGCTTACGTGGATCCACTAGCTATGTATCTATCTGAGACAAAACCTACGAGGCACAAAGTTATGGGACTTAGGAATTGCTTCTAAAGGTCTACGGACGTAAACGGAAACCTTAATCCCAAAATCCCGCTCGGTGCTAAGTAAAATCCCAAGGAATAGTCAATTAAGCTTATTCATACTTTAACCAAGGAAGAGGTGCATCTAGAGTTACTAAATCAAAGCTAAGTTCGTATCAAGACGTTTCAACTACCATGGGCTTACCCCAAGCTTATGTCATTAGAATAACTCCTAATTGATTCATAGGTGAGAAAGCCTTTCAACCATATGAACCCTAATTTATGTGAGAAAACCATTCACATTCATATTCTTAGCTTATTGTGAAGAAAACCTTTTCACAACTCATGGATGTCATTATCTATAGTCACCCTAGCAATTATAAGCATAATTCTCAAGAAACATGCATCTCTTATGCAAGCTATCCATATACATGCATCTCTTATGCAAGCTATTCATATGTTCATAAATCATGATCTAGTATGGGTACATGTCAATTCATCGTAGAATCATGCAATAAACTAGAATAAAGAATATTTCCATCAATTTCATAAGTTCATAAATGCATGGATCATACTTCATCATGAATTCATAACTAGAAATCATGGCTCATGCATGGGTTCATACAATTTCTACTCAAATCATATAAAGCACGCTAGATCGTGCACTAGATTACTTTATCATGCTATATAGTGCACTAGGAATCATAGAATCAACAATTGGAATCATAATTGAAGAACCCATAAGAATTGATCGAAACCCTAACTCAATTTGGGGAATTAAACCTTAAAAATATAAGAAAAATAGGGACCCATTGGAGGGAAGGACTCCTATGGTGAATGCTAACATACCTCAACAAGAAATTTCTAGAAATCGATGACCTTCAATGGAGGATCCTAGACCTTCTTCTTCCTTGAGAATTGAGAGAACTTTCTAGAGAGAGAATTATTTGGGAAGTTGGGAATTTGAGAATGTAATTAATGCAGGAATAATTTGGAAAGAAAGACTTATATAGTGGGTCAATTTAGGGGCAAAGTTGTATTTAAAAAGACTTAAAAGAATTGGGAAAAGACATAAAGACCCTAGGAAAATAACTGCAGGATGAAGTGTACGGTCCCAACCTACGGTTCGTAAGACTTCCTACGGACTGTCCTGTTGGACCGTAGAAAACTTCAGAAACCCAAAATTCAGGAAACTTTCTACGACTTCGATCTACGTCCCGTATACCATTCCACGGTCCATAGGTCCAACCCGTAGAACCCAACTTGACCTTAGAAACTTGACTAAGTCTGGAACACTTTGATAAAAGGCTACACTTTTTGACTTTAGAGAACGCTTTTTAGAGGGTGGACTAAAGAAGCGTAACCTTTGACATTAGGCCACACTTTTCAAATGTTGCCATAGCAGCTACATTTCAAAGAGTCGCCAAATGGGTATAAAGGGCATGCTTTGTAAGATTTCTTTAGCAATACTTTTATTTGATTATACTACACTTAAAAGCGTGGCCTTTGATTTGTTATTGGTCACACTTTAAAAGTGTCACCTTTTATATCACATTTACAACAACACTTATAAAGTGTAACTTTTGTTATATACAAGATAAAATAAGCCACACATTGGACGTCCCTATAGCTACACTTTTGAAGTGTGGCAATATATGCTGTGTAAAATTGTGTAGCCACAATTTTTCATTTTGGCACAATAATAATTTCGATCTGCATAGATTCAATAACCACATAATTAAATATATATAACTAATCTAAATCACGAAATTAGCTTATAAATAATTGGAAGGTATATATTTCAAATAAACATCGAAAAACATGTCTTGCATATACAATCCATACTTAGAAAGCAATTGCTAGCTGCTCAAAGATCTCTACTGGCAATAAATTCCACAAAATCAAATGTATTCAAACATATATGACAATAACAAAAACTCTTTATCATTCACTACAATAGATTGAGTTTACTACTGGCCACTATTCAAATTCAATCATCGGCTTTTTCCTGCACATTCAAAATAAAGTTATATTTAGTTAGAGAAATAAATCAGGTATAAATTTCATATGCTCAATACTGTAGTGGTACTGTTATGAAAAACAGACAATTACCAATCTGAAAGTAATCTAAGTTAAAGTTTTTCAAACTAGCTAGGCCAAAGGAATTTATAACAGGAAAAAAATGAACATGTATACCTTTCTTTTTGTTATTTTGTTTCTTCATTACCAGTGGTATAAGGATGAATATACCAGTGGATAACACAGTGGAAATGGGACCTGATGGCAAGGAAGATCCAAAAGGCATAACAACAACACAATCAACATTAAACCTATATATTTCCCAGAAACCCAAGTTCCAACTTTCCATTTCAACCTACCACTTACTTTCAAATTCCATTTCAAAATTAAATGCTACTGCTAATGCTAGATAAAAGCTCATTAAAATTAGTACTCTTCCATAAGAATTACAACCCATAGAAAACAACGTAGAAATAATATGTGTGGTCGCCTTACGTTGATGGTAAAAATTTATCATCACTGTGTATTTATACCAGATTATAAAGCCTCTCAAATTCATATCTGAGATGTATGATGTGGGCACCAGACAGTCTGGTAGACAGTCCAAAACATGATGCACCATAAGGTCTAGCTGATAGAACTACCAGAAAATCAAGGGTCAGTAAATGATTTTAACATCATCGTACATGCAACAATAAACTGCCTTGCCTATCATGCTTAAAATTACATCGAAACATCAATACTTTAATCAAAGTACACCCAGCTACTCCTGTGTAGCGACATGAAGAACAAAAATAATACATAATTTCTTGAGGTTAAAAAATTCAGAGAAGCGAAGACGCCACACACTGAAGAAAAATCAGAGGACTCAAGGAATATAAAATAAGAAGAAAAGGCATAGAATACAATATATTAGCAGTAAGTAATATAGTCGAGTAAGGATCCACCGGTAATTCATTCCCAATATACAAAGCCGACAAAAAATTACTACATCAGTAGAAACAACAGCATCTCAGCAGGGGTGCTTCACAAATGATTAGGAGCAACATCTGGGTAATTCATAATGCAAAAGGCAAAATAATGAGAGCTCACATACATGTGCAGTGTCACGGCATCTATAGGAGCTCAACAAATCTTAAATTGTATGACATTTTAGCAAGAATTGTGTAGGTTGAGTTTTGGCAAACTTAGCTTCACTTAGGTTTGGTTGATGTTATTTCTATTTACATGGTTAGTAGTGTTATACTAATTATGGTACTATAATGTTTATTCTTGGTGATTAATACAATTTAGTTAACAAAACAAAGAAGCAACAACAACCAACCATCACCAAACATTGTGGTGGCTAAGGATGGATCTTGACAATGCAACATTATCGCAGCAGCTTTGGCTGCGTTCTGTAAGAACCTAAAAGAAAGGTATACTATATATCTGAAGGCCGAAATTTATGATGAATACATAAATGTCACAAAAGATCAAGTTAACGTATTTATGTATGGAGATGGAAGAACACAACAAAATTCTCTAAATCAAAGCTAAAACATAAGAACAAGCTAACAAAACCAAAGACCAAAGAGTTGATAAGGAGATGATGGATGACGTGTAACCTGGCTCGAGAGGGAAGGCAATCAAAGTGAAAACACCTCATAGAATCACGCAGCAAGATGTAAACTAACATATCCAGAATGATCACGACCAAGATACGAAAAAGAGTAATGACATATCGAGAAACTGATCATGAGCAGGATACGAAAAAGAGTAATGATATCGTTATAAAAGAACCTATTGACAATCAGAAAACCAATACCTTAAACGAGGTTCCTAGTAAACCAATACAAAGTCTAGAAAATATCCAACACTAGGGACTGGGACTTTGATGAAAAGTGTTAGTTAACCTTCCATGTTCTAAAATCATGATGACAAAGAGTGGTCTTGATCTAATGCAGGCAAGCATAATCAAATTATAAGTGCTCATGATGTTTAGTCCAGCTCAAAAACTTGACTAACACATTGCTTTATTAGTTTAAAAGGGCTGTAGACAAATAATAATCCGTAAACATCATGCAAACACAGAGTCGACCAAAATAGAATTAAAACACCACTGCCCTCTCAGTTAACTATTGTTAAGGGTTTAAAATACCTATATGATACTCATCTATACTGTAAGCCATTCAATTTATACTATTTAGGTTGAATGGATGCTCAAAACGTGTTCAAATCCCCTAAGTTTTCTAGTTCATGCTACTTCTCTTTACTTAAGTAATTATTCATACCCAACAACTTAATTTACACAACACATACAAGAACATTACTAAGTTTAAATAGTTAAACATAAGTAAAGACCTAAGATAGACTAAGTTATACTGAGACTTTCACATTTTCTCTAATTACAAAACACAAACAATACTTCCAGTAATCTATAAAGAGCTCATAAAAACCTTTAAAACATAAAATGCTATCATAAAAAGTACATGCACATGTAGAACAGAAAGGGCAACAAAAGAGAAACTCAAACTAAAATTAATAAAGATAACCATTTTTCTCAAACCCTTTTATTTACTGTCGACTATTTCTTTTCACACAACACCATTCAATTTTCAAGAAAAATCAAATCAAGCAAGAACAAGGATTCAAAAATCTATTTGTTAAAGATAAGAAAAAAGAGTTGCACTGTTACCTTGGATAAGTAGGAGCAGTAGTCCATGCATGGTTTATTGAGCCTTTGAAGATATGTCAACAATTAGCAACAATTTCTCCAATTATGTGCTTGTGAAGTCATATGCTCTCAGCCTGCAACCCCTCTTGGACGAAGAGCCTTTGCGATAGTTTCAGAGAAAGCTTTCACGAAAAACTCTTGGGCTGTACCTGAAAAGTAGCACTTCCTGATAAGATCAAATATGACATACGAAACTGCTAATACATGTAATTAGAAGAATCAATCACATTCCTCTACCCTTAGAGGAGATGAAAAATGTCAATGGTGTCCAAAATATACATTTTATGAATAAGCATTAGCATTAAAGAGTCTGCTTACCTCGACTATCATCTTGTCAATCTCAATATATCAATCTGTTCGACAGAAGAATGACGGGATACCTCACGCAAGACACCATTGTCTCCTACTCAAATAACCAGCACCCGAGGGAAAAAGAATCAGCTTAAAGTTTGCACACAAGTCAAAGAGAAAAACCACATCAATAGCAGTAGGCCATTATACACCAGTAAATATGAAATATCACCCACTTCATACATACGCAAGGGTACAATTGACTTAATCTGTGCTGAAATACAGTAATGAAAATATACAAACATGTCTTTAGGACATTCTTTCTAATGCAATTTACATGGGGAAAACAAAGAAACAAATAAAGCTAGTTTTAAAAACGTTCCTGCAATGAAAGGTTACAATTTTATTCTAAATCTGATGATCAATTTAATTAGTACATTAGTAACTTGGATAGTTCAATGTGTACATGTATCGATGATTCATATGGAGATATGATCATTGATCTAACTCAATTACAAATTTATAATTGATTTTGGACACGCAGATTAGTTCTCTTTTGAATAATAGTATTAGAAAACATTACTGAAATATATGTACAAGACCATCTACAAATAAACTATACAAGAAGACAAAAAGATTTTTCTTAAGAGACATTAGAACTTGAACTTGAAGTGTCTTGAGGGGCTTCAGATAGTACGGCAAATTGTGGAGCACGAGCTTCTGGATCAGAGTTTTCAACTTCTGTTGCATTAATTGCTTCAATTTCTGGTGCATTCAGTGCTTCTATTTCTGGTGCTGCTACTGAAGCTTGGAAACCTTTAACTTCTGGTGCAGTTTGTGCCTCGGTTAGTAAAGCTTGGGCTATTTTCACGGGCTTATGCTTGTTGATATAATAGCTAAGGGATGGTCCCGAGTACTCTACTGAAGCATGAGTTAACCCGGAAGAATGTGGAAGATTTTGACCTCTTACAGCTTGTTCACTACTTGCATCAATAGGTGAAGCAAGGTTAGATCTGACACACCCTAATATATCTTGAACATGCAATCCAAGGTTGTCACTGATCTTTTTTCAAAGAATTTGTTGTCACTGATCTACCATACAATCTAAGTCGACCAGGATGCTCCTTTCCAAACACTGCCCTAAATGCATCATCTTTTTTTCCCTTGAATTTTTGCAATTCTGAAATTCAACCTGTCAAAAACATTGACATCCATAGTTAAGTTTAAGTATCATTTGTTTTTAAGTCGAAATGAGTTTATGATTCATTTAGTTAACTTTAATTTTCATCCATTTCAAGCGAAGAGTCAAAGAACCCAAGCATTTCAAAAGTCGAGATGAGTTTATGATTCATTTAGTTAACTTTAATTTTCATCCCTTTCAAGTGAAGAGTCCAAGAACCCAAACATTTCAAAATAAAACTATCATCCCCTTCAAACAAAATTAACTGTCCTGCGATAGCTACCAAGTGCTGAAAAAAATCTAATATCTTTTCCCAGCAAACAATTCAGTGACATGTAGAAATCTAACATCTTTTCCAGCAAACAATCGAACATCTTTTCCAGCAAAAAAATTGAACATTTTTCTTTATCATTCTCTCCCAGCAAACAAAACAACGACTACAATCAAGAACCAAAAAAATATTAGAATCCCCTCCAGAAAACATTCCAGCGATAGTGATCATGAATTCAAAAGAAAATATATTTTACATCTCCTCGCACTTGCACTAGAAGTATATAAAGAAGAAGAAGAAGTAGTAGTAGTAGTAGTAGTAGTAGTAGTAGAAGAAGACATACCTGATAAAAGACAGTGGAGTCACACTCTCCAATTACTGACTGCTAACAAATAGGAAAAGTTTTAGTATTGAACATCACGTAGTAGCACTAATGGGAAGCTTCTTTCCACTAATCAAGAAACATATATAGTACAAGAGAAAGAAATAACACAACCACTCACACAACACATAGACATAGAAAAAGAGTAGAAGTCCAAACCTCATAAATGAGTAATCATATGCACTCTGAAACTATCTGACAGAAAAAGCTATAGAGAACTAACTTAAAAAGAGATTGTTGTATAATTGTGAACAACTAGTAGTGAACTCATTCTTATCTTGTAGAATGGAAAGGGAGTAACCTACATAGAACTAACTTTACAAAGAGCTCATTAGGAGGCAACTGTTTTACCAAAAAGAATTAGCAAATAAATTTTCCAATAACTCTTTTTCCAGTATCAATACAAGTTTCTTTCTAATAGAAAAATGATTTAATAAAGTGAAGAGATACATATTAACTATCACTGTGTTGTCTCTAATTTTGTTAGTCCGACAATCTTTCTAAGGATGTCCAATGCCGATAATAATAGAAAATAAGCATTTAAGTAACAACAATTCATATTTACATATTAGAATGCCATTTGATAATTATACCAATAGTACTGCAGTGATTACTTACCTTAGTAATCTAAGTTTGTGCCAACAGATGGTTAAATAAAAAAAATAGTAAGCTAGAATTATAGGTTCATCAACAAAATAATAATCATGTAGATTAAGGAAGCCAACAGAGATTACTTAAAAATTGCAACAATCTAGTAAGCTAGGACTATAGATTTATCAACAAAATAATAATCATGTGTATTAAAGAAACCAATAGAGATTACTTAACTATTGCAACAATCTTGTCTTCCATTTTCTAATATTGTACTGATAGAGAAAATACACAGGCCATGATCATACATGGTCTTAGTAGATGGTATCCATAATAGGTCCAAGTATTAAGACACAATAGTTTAAGCTTTTCTCTAGAGATACGATTTCCAGAATTCAAGAATGATGAGCTACTGGAAACTTATACATGGATTTTGTATTTTCATAAAATGAGAAATCATATACACTTTGGATTGTCTGACTAAAAAAGCTACAGAGAACTAAAAGTTCAAAAAGAATTGTGTTGGATATTTTGGAACAACTTGTAGTGAACTCATGCTTAACTTGTAGAAAGGGAAGGGAGTAACCTACATCGAACTAACTTAACAAAGAGCTCATTAGGATGCAATTGTTTTACCAAAAATATTTAGTAAATAATAATCAAACACATTAAAGAAGCCAACATAGATTACTTAATGATTGCAATAATGTCGTCTTTCATTTTCTAACATTGTCCAGATAGAGAAAATGCACAGGTAGTGAGCATATATGGTCTTAGTAGATGATATACAACATAGGTTCAAGTATTAAGACACTACAATTTAAATGTTTCCCTCGAGATACGAATTCCAAAATCCAAGCATGATGATCTACTGGAACCTTATACTTTGCTTTTGAATTCTATAAGTTTCATCCAACTGATATTTACATTCCTTATACATTGGAAAGTTTCATACAATTATCAATGGAATATATTCAAAAGTAACAAATTGACATGTAACAAATCCATAGATAACTAATAAAATTATCTATGGAATAAGAAAAAACCCATAAACCTTAAAGGACAAGAGAAAGCAGCATAGAAACTAATCAAAATTCGAAAGCAAAAGCAACGATAAGATAAATTGAATCCACTAGAAACAAAAGATCAATTATGCACTAATGCAAAACAAAACAAAAACAAACTGAAAAATCAAGTCAAATCACCAAGTACAACCAGTACACATATAGCTAGAGCACAAAAAGGATCAGATTTTTTCATCAAGAACTACTTGATTTGAGCTACCCTCCTCCCAAAAAACAAACCCCACATCATTAATACCAATATTAAGGACAACGAAAAAAAACCCATAAGATTGGAAATGTGAATCCAATAGAAACCAAAGATAATCTGTTCATTGATGCAAAACAAAGCAAAAACAAATTGAAAAATCAGCTCAAATCCCCAATTTTAATTAGTAAACATACAGCTAGAGCACAAAAAAGATCATATTTTAGCATCAAGAAATTCTAAATTTAAGCAACCCTCCTCCTAAAACACAAAACCCACATCATTAACACCAAAACTAAAGAGCCAAGTACACATAACAGAAACACAAAAAAGGTCATATTTTAACATCAAGAACAACTAAATTTAAGCAATCCTCCTCCTAAAACACAAAAAACCCCATCACTAAAACAAAAATTAAAGACCCAAGTACTATCAGTAAACACACAGTAGAAACACAAAAACGATCAGATTTTTACATCAAGAACAGCTAAATTTTACAACCCTCCTCCTAAAACACAAAACCCACATCATTACTACTAAAATTAAACAAAAGGGATCAAAAACTAACTAAAAAGGATCAATATCAGTACAGATCGAAAGAAACCCCAAAAAAGAAACAGTTAAACTAAGAAGAAACAGTGAAGAAACAAATAAAACTGAATTGGCGAAGACTTACTGAATGTAGAAAAAACGAAAAGCAAAGATTTAGAGAGAAAACTTCTACTCCTCCCTCTATTATACCCTTTTTGACAAAAATTACAAATACTTTGATTTTGTGAGCCTTGAGAAACTTTTGAATAGGGGCAAAGACGTTCTTACGAGAATTTGAGAGTTCTTTTCTGATTTAGGGCAAAGACATGAGAGTTCAGAGGTTTTTATGTTTTTTATGAGTTTTTTTTTTGGCCAATTAAAAATTGGAGGTAGAGTTAAAAATATATTGAAGGAAATATAACATTTAAGTGAAAACTTTAAGAACACACTTTTAATGTGTTGTTTTTACAATTATAAAAATAACACACTTTAAAAATGTGGTCATATGTGTAAATTGGTGTTGCCAATCAAACTATACTGTAGCAACGCATATAAAGTGTAGCCTATACCATTAAAGAGTACACTTTGCAAGTATTGCCAATATTACTGAAGCCAAAAGCTAAGAACTTAGGCTACGCATTAAAAGTGTACCCGAAAAATATTTTAGGCAACACCTTACAAGCGTTGCCAAGATTTGGTGTGGCTGTAGGCCTAAAATGTTGTAGTGAAGTCGGACTAAGCGTAATCTGGATGCTGAGCGCCTGAACCTACATCATCAAACGATGTAGCGCTAAAGTATGCGTCAGTACTTCGAATGTACTGAGCATGCAGGATATAGATTCTAAGCTGAATAATATAAATTGAACATGGAAATCAGCTATACTGAAGTATAACTGAACACAGAACTAGATGGAATGAGCAAGTACTAGTCAGGAAGATAACCTGTTGAACTGTATACTTAAGTAAATGCTGATAATATAGTCACTGCAATAAAAGTATGACTGTGGGAGCTACTATGAACCAACATAAACCATGTGAGCTAAACGTGGAGTCCGATGTATACGCCCCATCGAGAGGACCCAATATATACTTTGCCAGGGGTATAAAGGCATGACTGTGGCGTGATCACTAAAAAGATGATGCCCAACAGAGGGGACTTCTGAGCCTACGTTGGCACGTAGTTATGGGACTTTGAGGGTACGCTAAACCCTAGTACAACTCGATGCTAAGTCTACTCTCAACTAGATATGTATAGCTATAATGTAACTAAAATACTGAGTAACTCAGAATTCTGACATGCTATGTGACAATGCAACAAAAATATACTAAAAGCTATGGCATTCAAATTCTGAACTGCCTAGGCAGTATAATTCATGAAATACTGATAATTAGTACAAGCTAGGGTTCTGAGTTCTATACATAGGACTATGAAAATTCCCAATAAAACATGTTATTTAGATCATGGAAACTATAGTAGCTAAAATCACAATGAATATCCAAGGTCATGGAAACCCTAGGTCTGAACAATTTATGAGAAATTGAAGAACTGACTGAATTCTAGGGACCTAATGGATGAAAGGAACCCACTAGTGAAAACCCACATACCTGGTGACGAAAGCTACAGAGAAATCCCTTTGGAATTGGGGGTTGAACTTGAAGAACACCTCTGCTTGTTCTAGGGAGGAACTATCACCTCTGTCTCTTCTTTTCTTTCTAAGTTTGATGATTTTGGGAGAATGAGGGTTCTAGGTAATTTCTGACTAGATTATTAGGCTTAGACTGAGTAAAATGGCGTAGTTTAGGCATCAAACGATGTAGTTTAAGTGCCCAATGCATAGGGGAAAAGACAAATATGAACTTGACTTAAAAGTTGATGAAGTGACTTCAAGGAGGAATTTACGGGCCGTGAAACACTTAAAGGGCTGTCAAACTGGTCGTGATGCTTAGCCTGCTCAATGGGGCTCCACTAAAATGGAAATAACCTTTTACTCCGAATTTCAAATGGAGTACACTCGGTGGCGTTGGAAAGAAGCTCAAAGATCTTTAATTTGATAGGACATGGGCCACCTAGATTATTTTGTGCTAAAAGATATGATAGTTTGAAGTTGGCCCAAAACTCAAAACCTGATAAGTCTCCTTCACAGATGACTTTACGGTTCGTGTGAATTTTCACGGACCGTTTAGACGTTTGTGGCCCTTTTTCCAGTGACCTTGGGTCATACCCCACCAACTAGGCGACTTGTACGACCCACTTGACGAGCTGTCAAGTCCACCACGAGTCGTTTGGGTCACCGTGAAGGTGACCCCTACATGGGTAGATTCTGGAAAGGGTTCACGAGCCCTTTAATGGACTGTGGTCTCCTTTATAGACTGTCTAGGGTGTCGTGAAGGGTCCATGGTCCATGGTCCATTTTGGGTCCGTGGATTTTTCCTGTTTCCCTTTTTAGCCTTTTTCAAATCCGAGATGTTACAGAATGAGTCAAACCTTTTCCATAGCCTCATGCACCAACTTGGGCCCTATCAAAACAACCTCACCAACTTCAAACCAACTTATAGAAGACCTACACCTCCTGCCATATAGAGCCTCAAATGGTGCTATCCCAATGCAAGAATAATAGCTATTATTAAAAGCAAACTAAATCAAGGGCAAATGATCATCCCAATTACCCTTGAAATCAATCACACATGCTCTTAACATATCTTCTAAAGTCTGAAAGGTACACTCGGCTTGTCCATCGGTTTGAGGGTGGAAAGTCGTGCTTAGTTTCACTTGGATACCAAGACCTTTCTGAAATGACTTCCAAAGCTGAGATGTAAACTGAGTACCACGATTAGAGATAATGGAGAAAGGCATTCCATGCAACCTTACATTTTCCTGAATATAAATCTTGGCATACTCCTCGGCTAAAAATGAAGTCTTAACAGGAAGAAAGTGAGTCGATTTCATCATTCAATCCACTATAATCCAAATGTATTCAAACTGATGCCGAGTATGAGGTAAACCCATAATAAAGTCCATATTTAAATCTTCCCACTTCCATGTAGGAATACTAATGTTTTAAGCAAAACCACCCGGTTTCTGATGCTCAACATTCACTTGTTGACCATTTAGACATTTAGCCACAAATTCTGTAATATCCTTATTTATCCCATTCCACCAATAGACTTACTGCAAATCATGGTAAATCTTGGTGGCTCCTAGGTGAGTAGAATATCAAGAATTGTGAGATTCTATCAAAATTTGATTCCTCAATTTATCAACATTCGGTACACATAACTGACTTTAATATCAAAGGACGCCATCTCTCCCTTGGGAGAAAGCCTCAATGGCTTTTCCGAAAACCAACTTATTCAAGTTCACCAATACAAGATCAAGATCTTGTTTAGCCTTCACATTTGATATAAAAGAGGATTCATAACCATTGTGTAAAATAACACCACCTTCATGTGAATCAGCCAAACGAACACCCAATCGGGTCAACCCATGAACATCATGAACTAACTCTTTCTTATCATCCTCAACATGAGTAACACTTCCCATTGATAGTTGACTAAGAGCATCCGCTACCACATCCGCGTTACTTGTATAATATAGGGCACTCATGTCGTAATTCTTCAATAACTCAAGTCATCTCCTTTGGCGAAGATTCGTATCCCTTTTGAGTGAACACATATTTCAAACTTTTGTGGTCGGTAAACACATCTACATGAACACCATATAAGTAATGCCTCCAAATCTTAATGGAAAGCACTACTGCCGCTTACTCCAAATCATGAGTCGGATAATTCTTTTCATGAACCTTCAATTGCCTTGAAGCATAAGCAATGACTTTCCCATGTTGCATCAAAACAGAACAAAGACCAATTTGTGAAGCATCACAATATACTATAAAGCCATTCTATCATTCTGGTAATGTCAAATAGGGGCCGGAGCGAGTATCTTTCAATTCTTGGAAACTCTTCTCATAATCTTCCGACCATAGGAATTTTACTTTCTTTTGTGTCAATGTCATCATAGGCGAAGCGATAGAGGAAAATCCTTCCACAAACCTTCTATAATAACTGGCCAAATCCAAGAAACTGCACATATCTGAAACGGACAAATGTCTAGGCCAATTCTTAACTGCCTCTTTTTCTTAGGATCAACTTGAATACCTTCACCGGAGATAATATGGCCGAGGAAAGAAATAGACCTCAACCAAAACTAACACTTTCTAAACTTAGCATACAACTCATGATCCTTGAGAATTTGCAACACAATCCTCAAATGTTCAACATGCTCATCCTCACTCCTTGAGTAAATCAAAATATCATTAATAAACACAAATAGAAACATGTCAAGATATTGCTTAAAGTCCCTATTCATGAAATCCATAAACGCCGCTGGGGCATTAGTCAATCCAAAAGACATCACCAAAAACACATAGTGACCATATCGAGTTCGGAATGCCATCTTCAAAATGTCACTCTCTTTCACCCTCAATTGATGATAACCAGACCGAAGGTCAATTTTGAAGAAGTAACTCGCTCTTTGGAATTGATCGAACAAATCATCAATCCTTGGAACAAAAAACTTATTCTTAATGATAACCTTATTCAATTTCCGATAGTCGATGCACATTTGGAGGGAACCATCCTTCTTTCGAACAAACAACACCGGAGCACCTCATGGAGAGATACTTGGTCTAATAGAACCCTTATCCAACAAGTCCTTCAATTGATGTTTTAGCACCTTAAGTTCTACCGGGGCCATGCGGTAAGGAGGAATAGAAATAGGTTGAGTATCAGGGAGAAGGTTAATACTAAAGTCTATGTCCCTTTCGGGAGAAATACCAGGGAGATCATCGAGAAACACTTCCATAAACTCATTTACAATCGGAACTGACTCAAGAGTAGGGGTTTCAAAATCTGTATCCCTAACCCGAACTAGATGATAAATGCAACCCTTCGAAATCACTTTCCTAGCCTTTAGACAAGATATGAACTTACCCTTTAGAGTATAATTCACCCTTCCCATGATATTATAGGTTTGTTCGGGACCTTAAATGTGACCAATCGAGTCCTACAATCTATGGAAGCATAACATGCATGAAGCCAATCCATCCTAAAAATAATATCAAAATCTAACATATCAAACTCTACAAGATCAACATGAGTGACTCTATGAAACACGAAAATAGGAAAATTTCTATAAACTCTTTTAGCAACAACATAATCACCAATAACAGTAGAGACATGAAAGGGATTGAAAAAGATTCCGGGACCAATATCAAATATCATGGCCACATAAGGAGTAACAAAGGATAATGTAGCACCCAGATCAATCAAGATATATACATCAAGATGAAAGACTCTCAATATATCGATCACAACATCTGGGGAACCCTCGTGATCCTTTCCAGTCTAAAGAGCATAGAATTTGTTTTGCTTCGGAGCACCCGAACCGAAACCACTAGGATAAGCTGCCTACCATCCCTTCCCTTAGCAGCAAGTAATGGACAATCACTAATCTTATGGCCACTTTTTCCACAATTAAAACAACCATTAGTATCGGCCAAACACTTCTTGTCACGATCTAAAAATAAACGTGATGGCACTAGTCCTTTCTCACCAAGACAAGTTAGCCTCAACCTAACGAAAATGAAAGAAAAGCAGAAAAATTATATAGAAAGAACAAGAGAAAGACGGAAAACTTGTTCATTCTAAACAACACCCCATAGACTGATTGTCACATGTACAAACCACTAAATTAAATATAGAATTTGAAAGATAAATATAAGTCTCAATTTTTTTGCTTCTCAAATAGAACAAAACATAATAAAAGGAAAAGAGGACCCGCCAAGATGACAAGCAGCTACCTCTCAAGTCCTTCCACGAGCCTCAAAATCAAAAAAAGAAAGAGAAGATCATGCGGGTCCGAGCTCTGGGCCTACACAAGTGTAGAAGCAAGGAGTGAGTACCACCAACACGGTACCTAGTAAGCAACCTAATAAACTAAGTAAACTAGCTAAATCGAATACTCTTTTTCATCCCAACGGAACATCCACAAATTACAACCTGCACAAAAATCAGCGCAACCTAATAGTTCTACAATAAACAATCTCAAAGCTCAACAATCATAGACCAAAATTCACAATTAAACAACCGACATGAATCAAAACATATACTCTGAAGTACAAGGCATCTCAACTCACAAATAGCAACATGTTCAACTCATATATCAAGTAAGCTGAAACAACTCAACAAATAGCTCAATCATATGCATCAATAAGTAAAAATGTATGCATCAAGTAGATTGGTCACAAAGTAAACATTGGTCGGAACCATTTCCCTTTGGCACAATGTCACTAGCCGGAACCATTTCCCTTCGGCTTTCACATTATATCACTTGCCAAAACCATTTCCTTTCAGCTTTAATAAAAAAATAGCACTTGTCAGAACTATTTTCCTTCGGCATTTATATCACTAGCCGGAACCATTTCCCTTCGACATTTACATCACTAGCCAGAACCATTTCCCTTCAGCTTTCATCAAGTGTATCACCACGGAGTTCATCAAACAATGCACAAAAGAAATATAACACCACACAGAGACACAACAATTCATATCATACAAGTCCACTTTCATACATTCACCAACCAATCACATAGGGTCACAACAAGGTAGTTCACAATTTAAAATGATCATCAAGAAGCTTTTCATTTTCCCCCCTCTTATTGGTTTGCATTAATCAAGTGGAACAATTATAACCCTTCACCTCTTTCTCGATTACTCCCAACACATAGGCAGTGGAAAGAAATAAACAATTCAACCAAATTGCAAAGTTAAACAGCTTGCCTCAAATCAATCACTTAATTACTTCAAGAGTGGAGTCTTCCCCTTTCGAGTCACTTCCAAAGCCACACAATCTATAATAATCAAGTATTTACAATCATCTATCGGAAATCAAACTACCCACACCAATACACTTGAAAAGTTGGTCAATCAACACAAACCCCAATTTCAAAAAGAAGGTTTGAATTCAGAAATTAATACTTGAAAACATTACCCAAGGCTTTAGGAACACATTTGAGAAAACCATTTCGAAAAAGGGATTAAAACCACTTCCTAATCACCATTTTTGCTAAGAACTTGAGCTTATGAAAAAAGTCAACATTCACAAATCAAAACCACATATTTTGATGTTACAACCCATAATTAATCAATGGAAAATGAATGTTTAGGATAAAGAAGGCTTACCTAAATGATCTAGCACAGAAAATCCTTTAAAAATCCGCCAACAAGGGTTTCCCAAGCTCAAAAATGGTGAAATGGGGCTTAAACCTTGAATTTGCAGGTCAAAAACCACTCTTTGATGTCGCAAAAGTGACTAGGGGTTCGCTTTTAAGTGACCATCGCTAAAGCGAGCCATGGTTCGCTTAAGAGAACTCTTCACAAAAATACGGCTTCACTTAAGCGATCACACCTTCACTTAAGCAAAGCTCGCCTAAGCGAAAGGCCTATCGCACAAGCGAAGGTTACAAAACTTAGGCACTAGAAAAATCAGCCTGCTCTCAAACATCAAATTGAACCTCGAGATTCATTCAGAACCTCGTACACACAAACTAGATATGTAAATCAATTATACTCAACGTTTTGGACTCATTGGAACCGTCAAAACATGAATCTGAGGTCTCCTTGGCCTGACATCCATGACAACCACAAAGAACTAACTCAACACCTAAAAAGGCAAAATCAAGCTCGAGACATCTCAAAAAACAATCAAGACCACTCCTAGACCTAAAATCATCCCCCGAATCCAACGAATCTCTCGAAATTCTGATCTGAGCCTCCGAACTCTGAATATTGACCAAAGTCAATCCAAATGCTAAAGTTTTATAAATTAACAACTTAGGACCTCAAATCCTCAAAAAGACTCTGAATCAGAAATCGAAAACTCTCACGGAACAAATTCCACATTCCAGAAATAATGAAATGGAAGAAATTATATTTTGACACTGAAACTCCAAAAGATTCCAAAAACTACTTTTAAGAAACTTAAGCCTTTCAAACTCCTAATTACATAAATCTCAACTTTTTACTCAGAGTTTGAAAGCAACTTCCAAAACTGAATTAAGAAATAACTTGGGTCAAAATCGAGAGGGCAGAATGGTAATTTTCACAAAGACACAAAAAAAGACAAACCGAGTCATTATATTATCCACCACTAAAAACCATGTTCATCGTCGAACATAAAGCAAAAGAAAGTACCTGAAGCCTCGAACAGATTAGGATATCTGGCACACATATCTGACTCTTTCTCCCAAGTTACCTCACCAACTGAACGATGCTTCCACTACACCTTCACTGAAGCAATCTCCTTGGTCCTAAGCTTTCGAATCTGCCTATCCATGATGGCTATAGGCTCCTAATCAAAAGATAAATCTGGACCTAACTCAACTGAATCAAGGGAAAGTACATGGGACACATCCGACATGTACTTTCGAAGCGTGGAGACATGAAACACAGGATAAACAGCTGACAAGCCTGGTGGCAAGGCCAACTTATATGCCATCTCTCCCACTCAACTTACAACCTCAAAAGGTCTAATGAATCTAGGGCTAAGCTTGCCCTTCTTGCCGAACCTCATCACACCCTTCATGGGTGACACTCGAAGCCACATATGATCACCCTCCATAAACACAAGGGCTCGAACTCTCCGATCTGCATAGCTCTTCTGTCAACTCTGGGTTGTCAACAGTCTATCTCTAAGGAAGTCTGTATCTAATGAATCCATCTCAGCTGAATCAAACCAAACAATCAGAAATCCACATCGTTTGCCATACAACGCCTCAAAAGGGGCCATCATAATACTGGAGTGATAAATGTTGTTGTAGGCAAACTCTGCTAAGGGCAAATGTTGATCCCATCTAGAACCAAAATCAATCACACAAGAACAAAGCATGTCCTCCGACACCTAAATCGTCCACTCGTACTAACTATCTGTCTGAGGATGGAAAGTTGTACTCATATCTAACTGAGTAACCAAACCATGCTACAAAGCCCTATAAATATGGGAAGTGAACAAGGAGCATTGATAAAAGACAATGGATATCAGAACTCCATGAAGTCGCACAATCTGACTGATATAAAGCTCGGCTAACTTCTCTGTTGTATACTTCACTTGAACCGAGATGAAGTGGGCAGACTTGGTCAACCTATCAACCAAAACCCTTATGGAGTCATAACAACCCACGGTGGTAGGCAAACCCATAACAAAATCCCTAGAGATCCACTCCCACTCCCAAGTAGGAATAGGCATCCTCTGAGACACACCTCCGGGCTGTTGATGCTCACACTTGACCTGTTGGTAAGTCAAACACCTAGAAACATAGTCTGCAATATCCCTTTTTACGCCACACCATCAATAATGCTGGTTCAGATCATGATACATCTTTTTTGCTCCTAGATGAATAGAATATCGAGAGCATTGGGCCTTCTCAAGAATCAATCTAATCAACTCACACGTCTTGGGCACACTTATCCTGCCTCCAATACTGAATACATCATCAGAATCAAGAACAACCTCCTTGGCTTCCCCTCTCAACACTTTGTCTCGAATAAGATACAATTTTTCATCATCAAACTGGTGCTCATATATTTGATCAACTAAGAAAGAACGAGCCTCAATAAAAGCAATTAAACTACCCGTCTCCTCAAAAATCTACAATCGTAAAAGACTGTTGGCTAATCCATGAACATCTTAGCCAATGGTCTCTCTTTAACAATGATAGCTGCAAGACTTCCCATGCTAGAAGTCTTCCTACTCAAATCATCGGCCACCATATTGGCGTTCCATAGATGATCCAAAATAGTGATGTCATAATCCATCAGTACCTCAAGCCATCTACACTGCCTCAAGTTCAGATCCTTCTAACTGAAGATGTATTGAAGACTCCGATGGTCAGTGAAGACCTCACAATGCACCCTATACAAATAATGCCTCTATAGCTTAAGTATAAACACTACAGCTAACAATTCAAGATCATGTGTTAGGTAGTTCTTCTCATGGGTCTTCAACTATCTAGAAGCATAGGCAATCACCTTACCTTTCTGCATTAGAACACCCCTTAACCCAACTCCAGAAGCATCATAATAAACGGTGAAGTCTACACCCTCCTTGGGTAAACTCAACACAGGAGCTGAAGTGAACAAAGTCTTGAGCTTTTGACTCTCCTTAAAATCATCAGACCACTGGAAGCTCACCACTCTGTCGAGTCAATCTGGTCAAAGGAGAAGCAATAGTGGAGAAACTCTAAACAAATCGCCTGTAGTAGCCTGCAAGTCCCACAAAACTCTGAATCTCAGTGAATAAAGTAGGCCTGGCAAAACCTCAATCTGGGCTGGATCAACCCTAATACCCTACTTGGATAACACGAGTCCTAGAAATGCAATTGAATAAAGCAAAAACTCACACTTCGAGAATTTGGCATAAAGCTTCTCTTCCCTCAATCACTAAAGCACAATTCTTAAATGCCGATCGTGATCCTCCTCAGTCTTGGAGTACACCAAGATGTCATCAATGAAGACTAACACAAAGGAGTCAAAATAAGGTCGGAACACTCCGTTCATCAACTCCATGAATGTTGTAGGGGTGTTAGTCAAACCGAAAGACATCACAAGAAACTCATAGTGACCATAATGAGTCCTAAAAGCTGTCTTAGAGATATTCGAAACCCTAATCTTAAATTGATGATAACAAAATCTCAAATCAATCTTAGAAAATAGAGTGTACCCTAAAGCTGATCAAAAAAAGTCAACAATACGAGGAAGAGGATACTTGTTCTTCATTGTCACCTTGTTCAACTGCCGATAATCAATACACATCTTCATGAATCCATCCTTTTTCCTCACAAACAACATAGGAGCACCCCACGGGGAAACACTAGGGAGAATGAACCCCTTACTCAACAGATCCCGTAACTGATCCTTCAGTTCCTTCAACTCAGCCGGAGACATCCGATAAGGAGGAATAGAGATGGGCTAGGTGCCCGGCTCCAAGTCAATTGCAAAATAAATATCCCTATTTGGAGGAACACCCGAAAGATAAGTAGGGAATACATTTGAAAACTCTCTCACACTGGCACAGAATCCGGGGAAGGTGGCTCAACAATAGTATCCCGAATGAAAGCTAAATAAGGCAAACACCCTCTATCAACCAATCTCTGAGCTTGAATGAAGGAGTTAACTTTGCTAGGGTAAGAACCACAAGTACCCATCAACTCAACTCTTGGGACACCTGGCATCGCTAAGATCACTGTCTTAGCAAAAGAATCAAGAATTGCATAATGCAGGGAGAGCCAATCCATACCCAAAATAACATCAAAGTCTACCATCTCCAAAATGATCAAGTCTACTCAAATCTCATACCCAGCTAAAGAATTAAGACATCATCGATACTCTCAATCCACCACTAAGGATCCACCCAATGGCGTAGAAACATGAATAGGCACAAGCCTGCAATCAGACATTATATCAAACCCAATAGCAAAATAGGTAGACACATATGAGAAAGTAGCCCCTGGATCAAACAATACTGAAGCAGGTCGATGGAAAACTGGGATGATACATGTGAGCATAGCATTAGAAGTCTCAATCTCAGGTCTCCCAGGAAAAACATAACACTGGCCATCCCGTCCACTGCGGAGTTGTAGCACCTCTACTAGAAGTCTTGCCACCTCTGCCGGACTGATCTCTACCTCGACCATTGGTCGGAGGCGCTGAATCTCTAGTTGGAGCAGTTGAATAAGTACTCTGGGTCTTGAGTGAGTCTGTAGTGGGGACCGCGAATCATATGACCTGGATTCCCACAACCATAGCAAGACCTCAGCACGAATAACTATTGCTGCGAACCAAACGAGCTACCATGGCCGCCTCAACCAGAACCATAAGATCCTCGGGCTGACTTCCCACTCTCTGCTGTTGGCAAAGATGCATGAACAGGCCCACAGTGCTCAAAGGAGCCACTACCTTGTTGTGAACCCTTGCCTCCAGATGAGGTACCCAAAAACGGACAAGAAGAATGAGACCTCTTAGGCTCTCTAAACTCCTATAAAAGCATCAACTCTTCCTCCTTGGCACTGCTTATAATAGACTGGAGAAAGCCCCTCTCTGGTTGATCGGAACACATAAAACTTGATAGAGAAAGACAACCCTCTCACAAACTTGCGAATTCTCTCTACCTCATCAGAAACAATAGTCATAGCTAGTAGCATGCCTATAAAGCTCAGAGAAATGGGCCTCATACTCAGTAAGAGAAAACTTCCCTATCTCAAGTCCTCAAACCTCAGTCGACTCTCCTCCCTCACGCTCAAAGGAATGAAGAGGTTCATGAAAGCACTAGAGAACACATCCCACTTTATCTGAGGAGACCCAACTGGTCTAGATCTCCCAAAAGTCCTCCACCACTCTCTGGCACATCCACGCAGCTAAAGAGCAACAAAACAAACACCTTGAGCATCCACTATACCCATTGCCTCAAGCATCTCATGGCACAAGGTCAAGAACTCATTAGCATCCTTGCTCTTACCAGTTTGAAACTGGGGTGGTTTTATCAACTAAAACCTCTAATAGCACTGGTGCTCAGCTATCGTCAGAATAACATCAGGAGCAATCTAAATTCCCATGATCACTTTTAGAATAACTAGTGGCTGACCCACCTGATCATGAATACTCGGAGTCTGTTGCTGACCTGGAGTCTTCGCTCCTAACCCAGTCTGAGAACCATGTGGTGTACCAGTTGCACCACCCAGAGAGAAGTTCTCCATCGCATCCTCATCAAAGTCTCCTGAAACAAAGAAGCTCCCAACTCAGGGGGAACTTGATCCTCAGCAACCTAAATTTGTGGCTCAAGAGAAGCCTCTCTACCTCTGCCTCTGGCTGGTACCGCTCCACGGGCACGACCTCTAGCAGGTGCTACTCCCTGAGCAAGGGTTCTAGCTCAGGCCCTACCTCTACCCCTATTTGGGGTCTCAGCATTGGCCTCGGGAACTGCCTCCTCTCTACAACTGGAAACACAAGCTCTAGCCCTCGACATCTGCCAAAACAACACGTGACAACTCAGCACAGCGAAGGAAACCATGCACGATAAGGAAGAATGAACAAAAGGAAGTTTCCTAACAGTCTTCATATCCTCTCGAAGATAAGTATTGACGTCTCCATACCGATCCTCGAGACTCTACTTAGACTTTGCTTGTACACACGTGAGATCTATGAACGTGGCTCTAATACAATTTTTCATGACCCAAAATGGATGTGATTGCACTTGTCCTTTCCCACCAAGACAAGTCAGCCTCAACCTAACGAAAACGTAAGAAAAGCGGAAATAAAAAAGAAAGAATAAGACAAAGGCGGAAAACTTATTCTTTCTAAATAACCCATAGACTAGTTGACACGTTTACAAGTCACTAAGGTAAATATAGAATTCGAAAGATAAATATATGTCTTAATGTCTTTGCTTCTCGAATAGAACAAAACATATTAAAAGAAAAAGAGGGCCCGCAGAGATGACAAGCAGCTACCTCTCAAGTCCTTCCACAAGCCTCGAAATTAGAAGAAGAAAGAAAAGACCAGGCGGGTCTGGGCTCAAAACCTACACAAGTGTAGAAGCAAGTAGTGAGTGCCACCAACACAGTACCCATCAAGAAACCTGATAAACTACTCAACTTAGATAAATCAAATACTCTTTTCCATTCCAACCGAACCTCCACAAACTACAACCTCCATAGAAATTAGCCCAACCTAACAGCTCTATAATAAACAGTCTCAAAGCTCAACTATCATAGACCAAAAGTTACAATTCAACAACCAACATGAAGCAAAACATATACTCTCAAGTACAAGGCATCTCAATTCACAAATAGCAACATGTTCAACTCATATATCAAGTAAACTGAAACAACACAACAACTAGCTCAATCATAGGCATCAATAAGTCAAAATGTATGCATCAAGTAGATTGGTAACAAAGTCATCATTGGCCAGAACCATTTCCCTTAGGCTTTCACATTATTTCACTTGCCAAAACCATTTCCCTTCGGCCTTTAGATCACTAGCTGGAACTATTTCCCTTCGATTTTTATCACAAAATAGCACTTGTCGAAACCATTTTTCTTCGGCATTTATATCATTAGCCGAAACAATTTCCCTTCGGCTTTCACATTAGTCAATTACTAGAACCATTTTCCTTCGGCATTTACATGACTAATTGAAACAATTTTCATTCGACTTTCATCAAGTGTCTCATCACAGTGTTCATCAAACAATGCATACAAGCAATATAACACCACATGGAGAGACAACAATTCATATCAAACAAGTCTACTTTCATGCATTCAAACAATTCACCAACCAATCACATAGGGTCACAACAAGGCAGTTCACAGTTTAAGATGATCATCAAGAAGCTTTTTCATTTTCCCCCCTTTTGTTGGTTTTCATTAATCAAGTGGAACAATTATAACCCATCACCTCATTCTCGATAACTCCCAACATATAGGCAATGGAAAGAAATAAACAATTCAACCAAATTGCAAAGTTCAAAAGCTTGCCTCAAATCAATCAATTAATCACTTTAAGAGTTGAGTCTTCCCCTTCCGAGTCACTTCAAAAGCCACACAATCTATAATAATCAAGTATTTACAATCATCTATTGGAAATCACAATACCCACACCAATACACTTGAAAAGTGGGTAAATCATCACAAACCCTAATTTCAAAAAGAAGGTTTGAATCTGGATATTAATACGTGAAAATATTACCCAAGGCTTTAGGAACTCATTTGAGAAAACCATTTCGAAAAGGGAATTAAAATGACTTCAAAATCACCATTTTAGCTAATAACTTGAGTTCATGAAAAACCCCATCATTCCCAAATTAAAACCTCATATTTTGATGTTAAAACCCATAATTAATCAATGGATAATGAAGGTTTAGGATCAAGAAGGCTTACTCAAATGATCTAGGACAGAAAATTCTTTCAAAATTTACCAACAAGGATTCCCCAAGCTCAAAAATGGTGAAATGGGGCTTAAACCCTGAATTGGCAGGTCAAAAACCACTCTCTGATGTCGCAAAAATTACTAGGGGTTCGCTTAAACGACCATCGCTAAAGCGAGCCCTGGTTCGCTTAAGAAAACTCTTCACAAAGATCCGGCCTTCGCTTAAGTGTAAGGCCTATCTCACAAGCGAAGGTTACAGAACTCAGGCACCAGAAAAATCAGCCAACTCTCAAACATCAAATTGACCCTCGGGATTCATTCGAAACCTTGTACACATGATAACACTCAACTACACCTATCACAATTCAAGATGTAGGCAGTTGTTAGCAATATAAACCCAATGAGGAGTTAGGGTCGATCCCACGAGGAATGGTACAGAGTATATAATTCAAATACGAAGTACTAAAGTGATCTAGTCTTTTGTAGAGGTAAGCAAATGAATCGATGCATAATGTAAATCGTCAAGTTTCAATTATCAACAAGAAAGAATTTTAAATGATTGATTTTAGCAAACACTAGCTAAAGAGAGATTTAACCAACACAAATTTTGTGACCTTAGGGATGTGTGAGTGTTCAAATACCAATTTCACTAAATGGGTCATTACGAATTGCATAAGAATGCTGAAACATAATAGGTAGGCAAGATTACAACTATGATAGTTATTTCGCAACCAACTACCATGCTTTCAATTGGGTTCTACCAAACCTCAATAGACAATACAATACGAAACACAATCTAGCACCTTAATCAAACCCACTTTAACAAGCTGAGTAGTACAAGTGAGAACTCATACGACCATCAGTTAATAGTTCTACTCAAATGCACCTTCAACAAGCATACAAAGAGATATAAACTAGAACTGAATTTGCAACTTCAATTCATAAAATAAAAACATGAGTTATCAACTGAACCCATTGTATTTCAACATTTAATTTAGCAATCCATAAGACCCATAAGCTAATTAGGCATTTGAACACATAATCACACCCCTAAGGCAATGGGTTTTTAGCCAATCATAATAATATTGAAGAGATAGTTACCAAAAACATTAGCCATTGATTTTCCAAGTCTTCAAACAGCAAATACAATTAGTTAAAATTTACCCAAAGTTCAATTCCCAAGAAATCACACTATTTGTTCACAAAATCAATTCAAGTGCAATGTACTTTCTAAGTTTGAGTTCTAGTTCTTCTCTCCCAGGTCTCCCTTTAAATTTAATTCAAAAAATTCTATTTATACTATCCCAAAAACTCCACATGATTTGAATTTCAGGTTCATTCGGTGGCGTTAGTCAGGCTCACCCTTCAACTCGGTGATGCGCCGAGTTGCTTGATCTTGCCTTTTTATTCTTGTCTTCAGTACTGACTTCATTCTGGAACATAAGGCGAGGTGTATCGGCCTCGCCATCTTGATAGGCGATTCGCCGTCTAGTCCCTCAGCTCGCCGACTTGACTTATATTTACCCTTTGTTTGCTGTAACTTTAGGCGAGGCTGCATTCACTCGGCGACTCACCAAGTTGCCTTTGGCGAGCCTCAGCCTTCTTTTTCATTCAACTTTTGCCTTCTTTTGGCTTCTTTTTGCATTATATTGCCCTTTCCTCATTCCAAGTCCTTCATGCTGCACACAAACGATTTAACATTAGTTATAGGTGAAAAATGGGCATTAAGGACACTAGTTTGGCACAATCAAAGCTATAAATGAGTATAACCTACCGACTTATCAACACCCCCAACTTAAACTTTTGTTTGTCCTCAAATAAAACAAGACATCAATGACTCAATAAGAATGTCTACAAGTAGTGCTGCTTGAGAACTCACATGAAAGTGCACACAAGGATTAATCTAAGATACGAGGATCAAATGCACACCAAAAGCCTCAGATTTTTACTAGCCATCATCAATTAGAAGTCTATGCTCACAAATGCTTACTTAAAATGCCAAATTATGCCCACAAAGATATTTTAATGCCCTTACATCAAGGTATGGTAACGTTCGATTTAGTGGCTCTACCTTCATGAAGCATGGTTTCCATATCACTACTCCTTTTCTCTCAATCATTTCAATTTCACAACTGATCCTTTTTCACTTTGAAGAACATCAATCACCTCTTTCACTTTTTTTTTACATCCATGCACAATGATACTTTTTTATTCACATCTTTTTCTTTTCTTTTTTTTAGAGAGGTTCCAATTTTTTTCACAATCAGCCTTTCAAAAGATCAAGATTAAAAACCTCTAGCTCAGTTTCCCTCTTCATTCTCACCACACCCCCAACTTAGGCTTTTGGCCTGAGTTGGTTATTCAATTTACCAATGCTTCATGAAGGTTATAGGTATGAGAGACATGGTATTTTCACACAAAAGGCTGAGGTTCTCGTGTTTATGGTACAACCAACAAGAAGGATAGGCTTAAATGGTGCCAAGCTGGATTCACATCCTCACAAGGTAGTCCACAAAGGTTTAGCAATTAGGTTCACCCTCGAAAAATTTAATGCCTAAGATCATCTCCCACACTCATCAATGCTTAGTAACACGGACTACCAGGGCAAGTTCTAGGCATCATCATACACACTTTTCAAGTAAAGCTCACCACACATGGCATTCAAACACAATTGTGGATCACAACTCTATGAGTCAAGCTTGCGTGCAACGGTCATTGCAACTCACCATCAACAATTCGCTAGTCACAACGAGAGGCTAAGGGTTTACACAAGACTATGCTACTCCAATTTTCCTCGTTGGATGCACACCAACATATTGTTCAATCAAAACCACTATTCAAGTCATCGATATTGAGCACAATCGATGCTCAAAAGTACAAGAGAACTGCAATCATACAATTAGCACAAAATCGACAATGATAAGCAAAGAGATATATAACTAGAATTCAAAATCATTTCATTCAGGCAAAACAACTAAAGTAATATCCAAAATAACAAACACCACACCACCAAAAACGCAAAGCAGTGTCCTCAATGCTAAATAACAAAATAAACAACAAATAAGATATAAAAGAAGTGCAATGGAAAGTCCCCCTATGCTGCTATGCTGGGGGTGTGCCCTCAGCCTGGGCATTAGTGCCCGGTGCTCTCTCCTCGGTCTGGTGGGTCCCACTCGACCCAATTATCGAAGTCTCCCGAAGAGACACAGTAGTGGCAGCCTGGACCAAATCACCCTTCGGGTCCTCGAGATCAGCATACACCTCTCAATCCTGCATCACGAAGTCCTCCTCATCCGTCTCAGGTGCCTCAGACGCACCGTAATCATCAGCAGCAACAGCAATGGTGGCAGGCGGAGGAACATTGACACTCGTACCCTCAGGCACATCCACGCCACCCCAAAGCATGGTAATATCAGTGGACTTCAGTTCATCCACATCTCTCCTCAACCCTGCGATCTCGGTGCAGATAGCCATCAACTCTGTGGAGTTGCCTTCACGCTGCTCACATGCCTAGACTCTAGCGGTGACCGCTGCCAAAATCTCTCCATGAGATGTAATGAGGCGGCGCTGATCAGCTAACTTAGTGCGGATAGGGTTAAGGGCGACAGCTAAAGCCCTCTCAATCAAGCCTAGGATCGCTGCCTCAACCCTAAAGCTCTCACATCGGCTGAGTGTGCAAGATGCCCCATCTTGATAATCATAGACTGAGTCAAAGGCTGGGTGCTAGGGGCTGAAACTGGAGCAGTGGAAGATGAAGGGCCTGGTGTTGGGATAGAAATAGCAGGAGCATCCTGAATAGGCGTACCTGACGGCTCAACTGCAGGAGTGGGAGAACCCGTCTCTATGGCATCAACATCCACTTCCGGTGGCGTATCAACTGGGGGTCTCCTCCTCTTATTTGCCTCATCCTTTAAATACTCAGCCTCAATCCTTCGAATGTCGCAATACAAGGTGGAAGTGACCTCAGCATCCGTCTTCCTGTCGAATGGCACACCAACCCGCCTGCACAACTCACTAATCAATATCAAGAATGGGAGGGAAGCGTGCTGCTGCTTAGCTCTTAAAAACATCTCACACTCAATGATCATACCCAGATTTAGTAGCTGCCTGTCAATGATACACCCCAAAAGAGATGCCTTCTGATGGCGGAGAATAGACTCATTCTGAGTTGGCATGACAGTGCTACTCAGGAAACCAAACCAATACCGAGACACAATGTTTAGGTCCCTATTTTCAATGATGGCACCAGTATCTAACCAATAGGGGGAGGCATCACTTATTAATGGTGCCAACCACCCCTTCAAGGTATCTAAACTCCCTTTCAACTTGTCTTCCAAGGAGTGCCTGTACCTATAGGTGCAACCCAAAACGTCATTTATCTCTGTTTTGCTACACTTAACCTTTTTACCCCTCACGATCACAAAGTCCATAGGCTTCATAGATTGGGACAACTTCTTGACCCTAGGGACAAGACCGGAGTAGGCGACATAGAACTCCCTAACCCATGTAGGTACGTACGAGCTCCGGGGCTGTGTAAAAATCTAAAATTTGTGCACCCGAATTGTGTCCCATACCACAGGGTATCTGTCCACCACCCCATCAAGAGACAATCTCTTCTCCTCAAGGATTGTTCTTGCACCCGCGGCCTTCAATCTATTCATTGACCTCAGAAGTTGGGCCGGGACCGAAATCGGGGCTGGAGAAATAGGAGCAGGAGCTGAGGGTGTCGGAGGCTCAGGTGTGGAAGAGGAAGTGTTGAACCTAGCAAGTGGGTCATGCAGACTCTTGGACCTCAACTCAGCACGGGTCAGCTTCAGAATTTCACCAATCAGAGTCCCGGACTCCTCACCCTCCGAACCCTCGGATTCTATAGAAGTAAACTGGATGGAGAGTTCCTTGCTCTCAGAAGAGGACTCCTCAATGATTCGCTTCTTGCCCTTATCCTTTGAGCGGGCTTTGGGTTGTGTTGGTTGACGTGGTCGGTCAACCTTTGAAGCAATCACTACGCCCTTTGCCTTCTTCTTCGGAGGTTTATGAGCAACAACTCTACGACGAGGCATATCTCAAGGCCGAAAATGTAATGCACACAACCAAAGCACTCTTACTAGCAACCAACGGCAACAAAATGTGAATAAAATATGCAAGAGTGCGGGTGTGTGAGGTTATGAAGAAAATTTCAAGGGTGATGAAAATTTAAATTTGAAAAGATTAAAACCCCTTCAGTTCGAGCCCCAAAGGGCGAGGCTACTAATGTCGCCGTTCGCCGAGTGGAACCTTTCCTCGCCGAAAGTTGCAGAAAGCCAAGCCATCATTCAAGTTCGGAGGGTGAGCTAGATCGGGCTCGTCGATCCGTTCGGGGATGCGCCGAATGGTGTAAAACCTCGCCTAATTTTCTAGTGTAGCTTGCAACTTCAACCTTTAAGTTCTGATGAATTTAGGCTATCCCGGGGTAATTGGGCGATGCGCCGATTGGACCAACCCCTCGCCAAGTTGCATTTTCTTGAAATTTCCTTCTCCAACCTACACACACAACACATGTTATTTAAATTACTAAAAGAAAACTTGGGTTGCCTCCCAAGAAGCGCCTTATTTAACGTCATGGAACGACTGGACATGCATTCTAGCATCGTCCAAGTATACCACATCAATCAATCGCACAACGGGAGCTTCTCCAAAGTAGAGTTTCAGCCGTTGACCATTAACTTTAAAGAGAGACCCATTATCACCTTGGACTTCAATAGCTCCGTTTTCAAACACACGAACAACCTTAAAAGGGCCTGACCACTTCCACTTTAGCTTTCCATGAAATAGCCGCAAACGAGAATTATTGAGTAACACAGAATCAGCCACCCTGAATTCTCTATGAAGTATTCTTGCATCATGCCACTTTTTCATTTTCTCTTTATACAGAGTAGCACTTTCAAAAGCTCGAAGCCGATATTCCTCCAAAGCATGAAGTTGGTCAATCTGACTTTTGGATGTAACGTCCCTGTTCAAATTTATGGTTTTCAACACCCACAAGGTGTTATACTCAAGTTCCACCGGCAGATGACATGATTTGCCGAACACCAATTTATACGGAGACATACCAATTGTGTTTTAAAAGCGGTACAATAGGCCCACAAAGCATCCTCCAACCTTCGTGACCAATCAGAACGATTTGCATTCAAGGTTTTAGCCAAAATTTCCTTAATTTCCCGGTTGGACACTTCAACCTGGCCACTTGTTTGCGGATGGTCAGGAGTGGAAACCTTGTGCTTTACTCCATACTTTCTCAGTAGTGATGCGAACAATCGGTTGCAAAAGTGCAAACCTCCATCACTAATAATTTCCCGAGGTGTACCAAACCTTGTAAAAATATATCGCTTAAGAAATGTAGTGACACTTCTCCCCTCATTGTTGGGTAAAGCGAAAGCTTCCACCCACTTTGACGCATAATCAACGGCCACCATAATGTATTTGTTCCCAAAAGAACTCACGAAAGGGCCCATAAAATCAATTTCCCACACATCAAACAAATATATGAGAGTAAGGGGAAGCTCGTGTCTTCGTGACACTCCTCCTTGCTTTTGACATATACTACACCTGCGGACAAAAGAATTTGCATCGTGATACAGTGTTGGCCAATAATAGCCACTTTGCAACACCTTTGCCGCTATTCGTACCCCACTGTAGTGGCCACCAACTGAAGATGCATGGCAGGCAACAAGAATAGCGTCAACTTGGACTATCGGTACACATTTTTGGATTATATGATCAGCACACTCCCGGAACAGATAGGGTTCATCCCAGAAAAACCCTCTCGCATCGAAAAGAAACCTCTTGCGTTGATAGAATGTCAGCCCATCAGGAAGAAGTCCACACACTACGTAATTGGCAAAATCGGCATACCAAGGTGTGGAGTTTTTAGATACCATCATGACCATCTCATCAGGAAAAGCATCCTTGATATTCCTGTCACCTGAAACAGTGACACTCGTTTCAAGTCTCGATAGATGATCAGCCACTTGATTTTCGCATCCTTTCAAGTTTTGGACCTCGAAAACAAACTCTTGTAACAATAATACCCATCGAATTAGTCTTGGTTTAGCATCCTTCTTATCCATTCAATAGCAGATGGCCGCATGGTCAGTCTGCACCACTACTTTAGACCCCAACAAGTAAGCTCAGAATTTCTCAATAGCGTACACTACAGCCAACAACTCTTGCTCGATAACAATGTAGTTCCTTTGAGCCACATTTAAGGTTTTTCTTGCATAGTATATTGGGTGAAATAGCTTGCCTCTATGTTGACCAAGTACAACACCTAAGGCGACGCCACTAGCATCGCACATCAACTCGAATGGGCTACCCCAATCCGGAGCAACAATTATCGGAGCCGACACAAGTTTCTCCTTTAGGCACTCAAAAGAAACCATACAAGCCTCATCAAACATAAAAACACTGTCATTCTCAAGAAGCTTGCAAAGAGGATGAGCTATCTTAGAGAAACCTTTTATAAACCGTCGATAGAAACCAGCATGCCCTAAGAAACTTCGGACACCCTTTACTAAGATAGGAGGTGGTAATTTGGCGATAACTTCAATCTTTGCCTGATCCACTTGTATACCTTTACTTGAAATCTTGTGCCCCAAAACAATCCCTTCTTTCACCATGAAGTGACACTTCTCCCAATTAAGTACTAGGTTTGTTTCGACACATCTCTTTAAGACTCGGCCCAAGTGTTCAAGGCATTCTTCAAATAAGTCCCCAACTACGAAAAAATCATCCATAAAGACCTCCATCGCGTCTTCAACTATATCAGCGAAAATAGACAAAATACACCTTTGGAATGTTGTCGGTGCATTACACAACCCAAAAGACATTCGCTTAAATGCAAATGTTCCATAGGGACAAGTGAATGTAGTGTTGTCTTGATCCTCTGGGGCTATGGAAATTTGGTTGTAACTGGAATAACCATCAAGGAATAAATACCATCCACACCCTGCCAATCTATCGAACATTTGGTCCATAAAAGGGCAGTGGAAAATGATCCTTCTCAGTTGCCGAATTAAGCTTCCTATAGTCCATGCACACACGCCAACCGGTAAGTGGATGCATTGGTACAAGTGCACCTCTCTCATTTAGGGCCATGGTCATACCACCCTTCTTTGGGACACATTGAACTGGGCTTCCACTTGCTATCTGTAATAGGATAAACCACACCTGCATCTAACCACTTGATGATTTCCTTCTTAACTACTTCTTTCATTGGAGGGTTTAACCTCCTTTGGTGTTTGATACTTGGCTTACAATCAGCTTCCAACTGAATCTTATGCGTGCAAATACTAGGAGCGATCCCTGCAATATCAGTAATTGTCAACCCGATAGCTTTGATAAATCTTCAAGCTTCAAAGGAGTTTTTGAGTAAGAACCTAAACCCGTTAAAGCAACTACCACTTCATCATAATCTTAAATCTCTTCCCCATTATAGTTCAACAGGACTGCAGCTAAAGATTCACCAATACAAGAGATTTCGCCAATAATAGCAACCGCTTCATCAATCACATCAATAATAGACACCACATGAGTATCATTGGGTTGTTTCATAGATTTACACACGTTAAAAGTGACTTCCTCCTCATTAACTCGAAATTTCAAATTGCCACTCTCCATATCAACCAAAGCTCTTCCGGTAGCCAAGAATAATTGGGATCTCAGCATCCATCTCACAATCAAGAATAACGAAATCTACAAGAAAAATGAACTTGTCAACCCTTACCAAAATATCGTACAGAATACCAATAGGTCGCTTAATAGAACGATCCGCCATGAGAAATCGCATTATGGTTGACTTAGGCTCGCCTAGCCCAAGTTGCTTGAAAATAGCATATGGCATCAAGTTGATACTAGCTCCCAAATCACATAACGCTTTGGCAAACTTGAACATCCCATTAGTGCACGGTATTGTGAACGCTCCCGGATCATCTTTTTTAGCAACCATATTTGACATGATAGCGCTGCAACTATGGGATACCTCAACCGTTTCAAAGTCCATACTTCTCTTCTTCATGACCAACTCCTTCATAAACTTAGCATACCCCGGCATTTCTACAGATGTGTCTACTAGTGGAAGGTTTATAGAGAGAGACTTAAAAATAAAGAGAAACTTTTGGAATTTTGCATCATCATCTCTCTTCTTCAACCTTTGTGGGAAAGGGGATTTAATATTAGGCAACAGCTTTGGAGCAACTTATTTAGACACTTCCCCTACCTTTGATGTAGTAGTTCCACCGGGTGTCACATCCTTCGTTGAATCAACATCTTTGTTGGGTACAACGTTGTCTACATCATAATCAGCCCCATCAGCCTCAATCACATCACTACCCATAAATTTTCCACTTTTAGTCACTACCGCTATACACTGAGCATTCTCATTCTTCGGGTTAGCCAATGTGTCACTAGGAAAGCCACCATTTGGTCTTTGATGCAATTGAGTGGACAATTGAACGATTTGTTATTCCAGATGTTTAATAGAAGTAGAGGGAGAAGTCACCGTTTGATTTAGAGAGGAGAAATCAGCCTTCATCTCTTTAAGCACTTTGTCGAACCTTCCACCTTGTCCAAAATATGAGCAAGCATATCTTCAGTTCTAATACTCTCAGGATCAGTCTTTGGTTCGGTAACTTTAGGACAATCATGTGGAGGCACATATCGATCTCGCTCACCATCTCTGCAATACGAGCAAGCATATCTTCAGTTCCAACCTTGATTCCCGCTCGGCTTTTGATAGCTCAGACTAGAACCCACCATTTGATTCGACACAAATTGGACTTCTTCGTTGTACATGGTTTCGAATGCAGCATCATCTGGACTCATAGCAACTGCGTGAACGGCTTTGGATCCCGAACCCATGACATTCTTTGTTAACAAATCCATCTGAGTCATCATCTTGGCCATATTCACATCACGTTCATGATCTTTCTCAATTTACTCTTTAGTCATTCCGACTACAAGAGGTGATACTTGGTGTTCTCTTGTGTGCCAAGCCCGGTTGATCTTTGTCATATCATCAAGTAATGCTGATGCAATAGGAAATGGTTGTCTCATGATTCCACCTTGAATCAAATGATCGGTAATAGACTTGTTTACCGAATCAAGGCTACGGTAGATATATTGCAACGACACATTTTCAGGCAACCCATTAGTAGGACATTGCAGAAGAAGCTTTTGGAATCTGAACCATGTTTCATGGATTGGTTCACCATCAAGTCTCTTGAAGTTCTGAATACCATCTCTCAATTTCACCATCTTCGAAGGGGGAAAGAATCGTTCAAGGAATGCTTCTGTTAGCTCCGCCCAAGAAGTAATTGAATCTCTTGGTAATTCAGCCAACCACTTTGTTGCCTCCCCGTTTAGAGAGAAAGGAAACAACCGAAGTCGAATTGACTCTTGAGAGATATTCTTGAATGTGAAAGGGCTGCACACATCCAAAAAGTTCTGAAGATGTTCATGTAGATCCTCATGAGCAAGTCCTCCAAATGAGCCTTTGATTTGCAACAACTAAAACATAGTTTTGGTCACATGAAAAATGGCATTACCCACAGTAGTGGGCAAGCGTATAGCTCCAACACTTCCCACTTGAGCTACATTGAAGTCATTCAGAATACCAATATCATAATTCACATGACGTATCTCAACATTCTTACCAACAACACTATCAGCGTCATTCATGTTTTCACCTGTTGAAAAACAAACAACGAAAAGACTAATAAATAAATTCGACTACAATCAAACCAATTCACTCAAATACGTCGATACAAGAATTATAAACGCCATTCCCCGGCAGCAGCGCCATTTTTGATAACACTCAACTACACCTATCACAATTCAAGATGTAGGCGGTCGTTAGCAATATAAACTCAACGAGGATTTGGGGTCGATCCCACGAGGAATGCCACAAAGTATAGAAATAAAATACGAAGTACTAAAGTGATCTAGCCTTTTGTAGAGGTAAGCAAATGAATTTATGCATAAAGCAAATCGTCAAGTTTCAATTATCAACAGGAAAGAATTTTAAATGATTGATTTCAACAAACACAAGCTAAAGAGAGATTTAACCAATGAACATTTTGGGACCTTAGGGATGTGTGAGTGTTCAAATACCAATTTCACTAAATGGGTCATTACGAATTGCATAAGAATGCTGAAACATAATGGGTAGGAAAGATTACAACTATGATAGCTATTTCGCAACCAACTACCATGCTTTCAATTGGGTTCTACCAAACCCCAACAGGCAATACAATACGAAACACAATCTAGCACCTTAATCAATCCCACTTTAACAAGCTGAGTAGTACAAGTGAGAACTCATACGACCATCAGTTAATAACTCCACTCAATTGTACCTTCAACAAGCATACAAAGAGATATAAACTAGAACTGAATTTGCAACTTCAATTCATAAAATAAAAACATGAGTTATCAACTAAACCCATTGTATTTCAACATTTAATTCAGCAATCCGTAAGACCCATAAGTTAATTAGGCATTTGAACACATAATCACACCCTTAAGGCAATGGGGTTTTAGCCAATCATAGTAATGCTGAAAAGATAGTTACCAAAAACATTAGCCATTGATTTTCCAAGTCTTCAAACATCAAATACAATCAGCTAAAATTTACCCAAAGTTCAATTCCCGAAAAATCACACTATTTGTTCACAAAATCAATTCAAGTTTAATATACTTTCTAAGTTTGAGTTCTAGTTTTTCTCTCCCTGCGCTCCCTGTAAATTCCATTCAAATTTTTTTATTTATACTATCCCAAGAACTCCACACGATTTTAATTTTAGGGTCATTCGGCGGCGTTAGTCGGGCTTGTCCTTCCACTCGGCGATGCGCCAAGTTGCTTGATCTCGCCTTTTAATTCTTTACTTCAATACTGATTTCATTCTGGAACATTACGCGAGGTGCATCGGGCTCGCCGTCTTGATCGGTGATTCGCCGTCTGGTCCCTCAGCTTGCCGACTTGACTTAAATTTACCCTTTGTTTGCTGGAACTTTAGGCGAGGTTGCTTTCACTCGGCGACTCGCCGAGTTGTCTTTGGCGAGCCTCAGCCTTCTTTTTCTTTCAATTTTTGCCTTCTTTTGGCTTCTTTTTGCATTATATTGCCCTTTCCTCATTCTAGGTCCTTTATGCTGCACACAAACGATTTAACATTAGTTATAGGTACAAAATGGGCATTAAGGACACTAGTTTGGCACAATTAAAGCTATAAATGAGTCAAATCTACCTACTCATCAACACACAAACTAGATATGCAAATCAATTATACTTGACGTTTCAAATTCAATGTAACCGTCAAAATACGAATCTGAGGTCTCCTTGACCCAACATCCGTGAAAGCCACAAGGAACTAACTCAGCTTCTAAAAAGGCCAAATCAATCTTAGGACCTCTCAAAAATCAACCAAGACCACTCCTAGGTCTAAAATCATCCCCCTAATCCAAAAGAACTCTCGAAAATCCAATTCAAGCCGAACACTAAATGTTGACCAAACTCAATCTAAAGGCTAAAATTCCACAAATTCACAACTTAAGACCTCAAATCCTTTAAAAGACTCGGAATCAGAAATCGACAACTCTTGTGAATAAGCTTCCACATTCCGAAACTAATGAAATCAACAAAATTCTATTCCGATACTCGAAACTCCAAAAGACTCCAAAAACCACTTTTAAGCAACTTTAGCCTTTCAAACTCAGAATTACCAAAATCTCAACTTTTTACTCAAAGTTTGGAACCAACTTCTAAAACTAAATTAAAAAACAACTCGGGGTCAAAATTAAGAGGGAAAAAGGGTAATTTTCACAAAAACACTAAAAATGATCAACCGGGTCATTACACTTGCCATCATGTTTCCTGCCACACTTAGTGCAAGTAGATATAGAAGATCCAATTCTACCATTTCCTCCTTGAGACTTAGGGTTAAACACCTTATCATTGTTGAACTTATAAGTCAGAGCATTGGAAGATCCTTGACAGAAAAACTTTTTTTGGAATTTAGAACGACCTTGTCCGCCGAACCTATAATGAGAAACGTCTCTATCACCATTCCTTTCCCTCTTAGATTCTCATGTCCTTTCCTTGAGCTTTTCCTCTTTAATTTGTTGGACAAGTATCATCTAACGGGAGATATCCATCTCTTTGATTAGCATAGCAGTACGACATTCTTTGACAACCAACTCGGAAACACCCTATACAAACTTACTCATCCTTGCCCTTGAGTTAGCAAAACTAGTCAGAGCATACTTAGACAATTGAGTGAACTTCAAAGCATCCTCCTTCACAATCATATTCCCTTGTCAAAGATTGATGAACTCAAGTACTTTTGCCTCCCTCATCTCAAGAGGAAAGAATCGATCAAGAAAAACTCATTTGAATTTGTCCCAATCAAGAGGACCCATATCAACTGCCCTCTCTTCCTCCCATTGGTTGAACAAAACTTGAGCAACGTCCTTAAGTTGATAAGCGGTCAATTTCGCCTTCTCCGCCATAGACAATCCCATAATTCCCACTATCATATACACCTTATTAATAAACTCTTGAGGATCCTCCTCAACCTTGGAACCATGGAACTCCGAAGGATTCATCCTAGTGAAGTCTCTTATCCTTGTCGCCGCCGTACCCATATTTGGGTTCATAGGAGCAATGCCTTC
Source organism: Solanum appendiculatum (assembly GCA_018342035.1). Taxonomy (NCBI): domain Eukaryota; kingdom Viridiplantae; phylum Streptophyta; class Magnoliopsida; order Solanales; family Solanaceae; genus Solanum; species Solanum appendiculatum. Next base: position 331,491 of record JAGDQO010000846.1, read on the forward strand.
TCTATTAGCTTGGACCGTCATAGCTTGAGACAACACATGAAAAGCGACTTGGAATTCAGCATGAGTCACATGCTCGGCCAAAGGGCCGACCGAAGCTTGAGGAACCTCGGGCTCTACATTCTCACCCACATTCCTTCCCACATAAGCTCTTCGAGGGGCCATATGTTGAAAAGTATCAGACAAGATTTAGGAGAAGGATCTTATAGAGATAGACTCCATGACACGACTTTAGAGTAATGAAAAAAGTGAAGTTTTCTAAATGTTTTATAGCCTCCTATTCATCAATGTTGCACGCTTCACATTCATGAATAAGACTCTACTCAACATGGCTTGTGAGACATCCTATGACCTTTTCTAAAGCACGGCGCTCTGAATACCAAGTTTGTCATGATCCAAAGTACACCCTAGACATGACATAGCGTATAGGACCCTGAGAGGCCTTACACAAGCCACTTGGCATGCATACAACACAATATATAGAAGTAAAGAGATTTCAAATCAGAGTAAAGCATTTGACAAATAAGTGGAAGTCTAACGTAGTCTTGACAAGCCATTCTAATACATCAAGAGTGGTTGGGACATAACCCATACACCACGTAAAAAATCTCTAAACTAAAGACATATAAAAGAAATAAAGGTTACATGTTCCTCGAAACACGAGGACTTACCAAGTCTTCAAATTCTTAAAGCGATCAACTAGCCATGAGCGGGAGGAGAGGAAGAGTCACACTCTATATTATGAAATAATGTAGGCACAAGTATGTATTAGTACGTGTAATGTACTAAGTATGAGGGGCATGCATAAAAATGTAAAACATGATCATAAGAGGACATAAGGGAAAAACCTGATATGCATCACCAAGCTAAAGCATAGTAAAACCTATAAAGAAGAATCATAACTCATGAAAATGGTCAATGCATCTTAAAATTATAATGAAAGCTTCATAAAACCCTTGAAAGTAACTTTAGTTCATTTTGTGGGATATTCACTATTAATTGACATAGACCACGTGAGCTATAATGTGGAATCCGGTGTCTTGCTCCCACACCATAAAGAGATGTCCTTGCTTGCCAAGGCAAAGACCTTAAACTTCTATCTTAGGTGGATCCACTAGCTATGTAACTTAAGACAATCCTACGGGGGCTCGTTGTTATGGACAAGGAGATTGCTACTAGAGACCTGGCCTTTACTAATAGGAGAGCCTTCATCTAAATATCCTCTCGGTGCTAAGTAAAAATCCCAATGGAAAAAGTCATAGACATAATTATATCATCATACATGGAAAAGCACAATTAAGTTACTAATCCAAGCTCAAATTATCATAGAGTAGCTCCTTAAACCATGTGTCAGAAAACCTTTTACCAAATCATGATTTCTTAATGTGAAATTTTTTCACAATTTCAAAGATGCTCATCTTAAAGCAATCTAGATCATAAAACATTTCTTTTCATAAATCATGCATAACATTTTATTGAAAACATCATTCATGGATTCATAGCTTCTTCATAAATTCACGTCTTTAAGAGTTCATAGTCAAAATCATGGAAATTGCATGGGCTCAATTAAATCAATGGAAAATCATGTAAATTGAGACAAAACCATCATGATAAGATCAAAAACAAATAATTGAATCAACACAATTAGAAACCATGAAGAATTGAATAAAAACCTAATCAAATTGATGAAATTGAACTTGGAGAATTCAAAAATCTTTGGGACCCAATGGATGAATGGAACCCATTGATGAAACCCTTCATACCTTGAGGATTAAAGCCCAAACAAAGGAGGAAGAAAACCTTGAAGACTTGAAGAACCCTAGAATTCCCTTGTGAGCCTCGGAGAGAAAACCTTGGGAACAATTGAGGAGATTTTGGGGATTGAAAGGGAATGGGTAGTTTTATAGGAGTAAAATTAGTTATAGGGTCTATTTGTAGGTCAAAATGACGTAGTTTAGGAATTTGAAGGGTAAGAAAAGACCCAAATAACCCTGACTTAAAACTGCTGGAATGACCTATGAGTTGGACCTACGGACCCTATTGGTCAACCATAGGTCTAGTTATTGGGGCCTAAAATTTGCCAATTTCATATGACACCCTTCTATGGACCGTCTAAAATCTTAAGGTATGTAGACCTCATATTTAAACCAAAATTTCACTGTCTAGATTTGCCCCCTACGAAACCCATCTACGACTTGTCAAATTTCTTACTACCCGTTCTATCCATTCGTAGGTCAAACTTCAGAAATTTGAATTTTCTAAATCTCAACCTCATTTCCACGAGTGCCACCAACGACTCGTAGAAACTTCTACGAACCATAGACTGGTCTCTTAGGACATAACCAGAAGCCGAAATGAGACCTTTTGTTTTCCAAGTTTTGCTATCCAATTTCTGAGGTATTACATGAACTTTTCCAATAGAAGTTTAAATCTTTAAATTCTTCAAGTCTGCAAGAGGGAGATCTCAAATCTACCATGTTTGCAAGATGAAGTTTTCAAATTCTTCAAGTTTCCAAAGTTAGAGTCTAAATCTTAGATAAGTATTCAAATTGAAGTCTCCAAATTCAGCCAAGTATGCAAGCTGAAGTCCTTAGATTCTCTAAATCAGCAAATTGAAGTCTTGAAATTCTTCAAATCTGCAGTTGGAGTCTCAAATCAACTGAGTATGCAAGTTGAAGTCTTCAAAATTCTTCAAGTCTACTGGTTGAAGTCTTAAATGGACCAAATCCATAAGTTGAAGTCTTCAAATTCTCCAAGTCTTTGACTTGATGTCTTCAAGTTGATGCTTTAGATTCGCCATGTGTGCAAATCAAATTATTTAGAAGCCATTGAGTCTGAAAGTTGAAGTCTTCAAGTCTTGATCATAAAATTACCTTTCTAAGGGCGGGGATGCATGTCCATCCCTCACTACAACAAATTCGATAATTTGTGACGAATAATTCGTCAACCATTCGTCCCTAAAACATGGGTTATTAAATGTATACAGAGACAGCTTATGTTTCATCACTAAATAGAGTTGTATTAACTACAAAAAAAAATTCATCCCCAAACGGATAGTATTTATGTCAAACTTGTTCATCATAGAAATTATAAAATTTAGTAGGTAATAGTATGTTTTCAGCACTAAGAGGTTATTAAGGCCGGCGAAATTGATGCGTCACTAGCTATTTGGTTTAATTAGTGAAAACATTATTTGTCTCTAATGTTATATGTATTTCGTAGTTGAACAAACATCATTTCATCACAAAAAATTACTCTTTACATACAAAAAAAATAATTTGTCCCTAAATGTATAAATTCGTGATAATTATTTTTTACAATTTTGTCGTGAAAACAATCACGACGTCACTAAAAATATTTCTTTTAATGAAAAAATAAAATTATCACTAAAATGTCATAATTAGCTACAATCACAATTGTCATAAAATACAAAATTTGTAGATAATAAGTAGACAATTTTGGGAGAAAAATTATTCTTGTCACTAAATGTCATATTTTTATGATGAAAATGTGAACTTCTTAAAAAGATAAAATCTTCACTAAAAGTTAATTATTTAAAGATTAAATATTTTGTCACTAATCACAAATATCTACTGTCATTTAAATTCATATTGATACTATTTACAATTTGTATTTAATCATTAATTAAAATTTTATAATTATTAAATAATACATGAATATCTAAAACTTCATAACACGGAGTAGTTTATTTTATAATAAGCATTATACAAATTTAAAATAACAACATATTAAAAGAAGCAAGATAATAATAAGAAAAAATTTACACACGAGTAGTAATTAAGAACTAAAATGATTTTCATGAGATGACATCTCATTACATACTCCTTAAGGAAAAACTAATATTAAGCAAAATTTATCCAACTTGAAAGTCTAACTAAGATATACTTAGTTGAGATTCCTACTAAGTATTAATAAAATTAAGACAATAAAATGGAAGTTACTTCACAAAAAATCATTGAAGAAGCAATTCTCTAGCAACTAGCCTTGATTTTCACTTTGTACAATCTGTGTAAAAGAAAAAATCTAAGTTTTATTTCATACTATATGATCATACATTACTAAAAGTGGGAACACCACAAGTGAAAAGTTGAAATACTAAAACGCCCTTTTATTAAACACTATGGTTATAATATTTAAGGACAAAAACATAAATACATATTATAATAAATACTATATATATCACTATCTATAACATAAAGTACAGACTATGAAACATTTGTAGCTTAAAGTTCCTATTTAATGCAGTTAAATCCTCAATATATTATATATTAATAAAAGAAAAATTTAAGGTAACAAGAATGATTTTCAGTGCTCTAACCTTTCATATTACAGAGGGATAAAGCTTTACTAGAGGACAAAGCATTTTCTACATTCTTTACAATTAAAACGTTCATTTTTTTTTTGCGGGGTTCTCTTTCACTTTGGAAAATGGTGACAAGAATATAACAGAGCACAAAAGAAGGAAAACAACACTAAAACTTGTAGAAGTGATCCAATAAAATTAATGAAGAAGCAAAAGTTGTCACAAGAATACAATAACATGCCTTCTTTTTCTCGGTAAGCACTCTTTTTTTGTTTGTTTATATTTGTGTGAACCGATGCAATCAAAATTACAATTTTATAATCCATTTAGTTTGCAAGTTAATAACTCATTTAAATTTAATTGAAAGAATGGAAGCACACAGTGATCTCTTTTTAGAGTATTCTATTGCTTTTGGGAATTAAATACAAAAAGAAAAAGAATACATCAAGTATTGAGTTTCCCTTTTTACTCAAAATTAAAGAGTCCAAATTGAGATCTTGCAGCCATTGCTAGAAGAAAAAGAAGAAATTTGAAATCGTAAGTATTCAAAATTCTGCCTCTTGAAGTTCATGAATTGTTTTAAACAGATTCAAAATTACTTTGAGTTGTATTATTCTTATTGGTATGTTTGTACTTCAGATTTCAGATTTTGTTTATCTAAGGGAATTTGATGTGACCAATCTATTCTAAAGGTATTATTATTCTAGGCTATAAATGTACAACTTCTCTTATGATATTATCTAAAATATATTTTTTCACATTTCAAATGCTTATTTGCTTAGTCCTTCGAGTTTCTTCTGGTATGATATCATTTATGCATTATGTTTAGTTCATATTTTATATAAGTAGACACAAAAGTGTCAAATCACTCTGTTCTTTTTCTCTTCCTTTGTCAGAAACTCCCTTTTCTCCATAAAATCTACTCTATTTGTTGCATTTTGCTCAGTTCTAGGAAGAATGCCCTTGTAGATTTATCTTTCTACACTTACAAAAAAGAAAGTCTAATTCTGAGGTATAGATGAAACCTTCAAATTTAGCTAACTACATACACACACATATAATGTAAAAACATTTACATATGCTTCATAACCGTTTTATCTACTTTTTGATGATAAATACTAACATCAAAATTTTCTATTTGAAGCCTCAAATCATATCGTTTGTTACCAGAAAACTTAAATCCCTTGTCATAAATGTGTAAACTTATATGTGAACATATATCCCAATATAATAGCACCTACTGCTTCCATTTTCTCCAGTGCACAGACTGCTTTGTTAATCTCTGTCTTTTGCAGCTTTGTTTTGTCGCATTGTGTTGAGCCTATAGGCCACATTCCTTGTGATGCGTACCAAAAAACCTTAAACATAGACACCAAATAAAAATAAATTAACCCAAATCTTGAAGTAGAATTATGCGTAACTACTTTGTAGATATCTTCAACTATCTTAAGATGATTAAAATATGCTGAAAAAATAAATATAAACACTAAAATTGAAAAAACCATAAACATAAACACTAAATAAAAATAAATTAACCCAAATCTTGAATTAGCAGTAAGCGTAACTGCTTTGTAGATATCTTCATCTATCTTAAGATGATAAAATATGCTGAAAAACAAACAAAAAGGAATTAGAATTGTAAGAAAAACAAATTGTAAAGTAACGGCATTTACAAAGAGGAAGAATCAACCTCCAAAACAACGAAAAGAGAAACCAAATACAGTTTTAACTGTGTAATTGGAAGGAAAAAATAAAACATAAAAGTAGGCCTGCTTTCTTTTAAGAAATTGAAATGGAAAATCTCAATCGATGTCATTAGTAAACGAAAAAGGAGTTGGGAATTTACATAAAAGTAGTCACAAACAAGAATACACATGATCTATTAAAGTGAAGACTAACATAACTAATTTAAAAGTTTTCTTCCACAATGAATATTTATAAAAACTATGAAAAAATATGTGTAACGATCAAATATAACATTCAGCTAATTGCCAGAAGAGGATATCATTCACTAAAAAGTAAGATGCAATGACCCTCTAGGTTATTACTGTGTTAATGCCTCCTGTTTGCTGTTTAGAGCGTTTCGATAACGACTCCAAGAAATTTATGGCTTATTGGGAATGACAGTTCGTTCACCTGGTCATTCGTTTGGTTTTTATGTGAATCTTGTGTTTTGGAGCTTTTGAACCTTAAACGGTTGATTTCAATCAAAATTTTAGGAAGATCACCTCAAAATCCAATTTTGACGGTTCCATTAGCTTTGAAAGGGTCATTTAAGGGTAGAAGTTTGTCGACATGGTTATCAAGACTTTCGGTGCGAGTTTGTGTGACTAGGTATTTTAACTTTCAAGTTTTGGCCTAAGTTTGACCTTGGTCAATATTTTTGGTAAACATGCCCTGATGAGAATTCCATCAGTGCAATTAGCTCTATAATGTAAAGTTTGGTCTAGAAAGACCATTTGTGCAGATTTCGAGGTTCCCGAGCTAATTCTGAGCCCCCTTGTGGATTTTGGCTTAAAATGAAGTTTGAATGTGGGACCTTATTTTTTCTGAGACGACCTTGTATGGATTTTTCGACTGCTCCATTGAGTCCAAAATATAGAATTTGATAGGGTAGCATATCTCATTTACATGCACAGGGTTCCGAACGAATTCCGAACACCTCGTCGTAGACTTTGATGTTGCGAAAACCTGCTGATACGCATTAGCTGGTGCAGGCCATTTTAGGTCTTGGCATTCATGGCCATGGGTCACGTTTGTGGAGCCCAGACAGCCGGGTGGCCGTGTTCACGAGGCCCAACAACGTTTGTGGGGCCCCAGTTTCCACTTAGCTATGATCGTGGGGCCCTTGCCGTACTCGCGGGGCCTTGCCGTTTTTATGAAGAGCATTCTTGGTATGTCTTTATTTATAAAGATAGACCCTGATTAGCTTTGGTCTTCAAAGTTCAAACATTTATTTCTCCTCCGATATAACTTGGATTGTGGGTTCGTGGATGTTGTGGCTAAGTGGGTGAGTGATCAAAATATTCTGAGGGCTCTCCATTTGAGGTAAAAAATTGTGTTTTGTGTGCTGCCATTGCTAGTTTCTTCTCTTTAATGGTGTAGTATTTTGCATGTTAGTTGTTCTTACTGTTTCGAGCCACAAATTGTGTTCCATTTTGGAACACAAATTTGGGGTACTGAATAGGACCTTTTGACGGAGTCATTTAAGGAAATTCCAATGCGGTTCCCACGATTCCCATTTTGACTCAAATATTGGTCCATCTCTGTTTAATGTGTTTTTTTATGTTTAGATAATCGTAATAACATTTAGATTCTATTTTTGATAGCGTAGTAGTGTTTTGAGGCCGTTTCAGAAAGGAAAAGCTTCGAAAAAGTGATTTGGAAGCGCGCATAATATGCCTAAATGTAGGCTACCACTTTCCTTCCCTTGGATTGAACTTGAATATGTGGATTAATGTTGATTAGAATGAATTGGGGGTGGGTACCTAGTTTTTCTTATTACATTTCATAGAAACCATGTTTTAGGCTTGATTCGGTATTATTTTGGGAGTAGAACCATGCTAGTTGGGGTTATGTGTTTATTCTTATCCTGTTATTTGACTTGTGTGGTGTATTTATTGTGTAATAGAGCATGTTTGGCCTTATTCTAGGCTTAGGCTAGTGCTTGCCGTAGACTTGCGACAATTATAGCCTTTAGGCTTTGTTTCTTCTCCGACATTGGTACGGATAGCTTAGATCCTTGTAGACTGGGGTAGCAAACTTGAGTCTGATAGAATGAGTTTATCTTAGGCATTGTCACCTCTTTGGAGATCTTCTGGCCCCCTCTCCCTCTTTCTACGGGCCCATTGTATTATTTAAGGTTTGGTGCTTCGCTGACGACTCGGGATCGGAGTTACTTCGGGCTTGGAACATTGTATTGCTTACTTAGGTGTGGACGTCATTCTGTGGTGGTTTTGATGATAGATGATTTAAGACTCTTTGATGATCTTTTTAAGGCCCCCATTTTACTCTTGCTAGTTGGGTGGGTGTCCCAAGGAGTTTACCATCTAGCTGGGCAAATGATATTGCTAGTGCCCTCGAGTTTACTCTTGCTAGCTGGACGGGTGCCCTGGTGAGTTTACTTTCTTGTTGGGCAGCCCCCGAGTTCACTCTTTCTAGTTGGGTCGCTTCCCCTGGGAGTTTATTCTCTAGCTGGATGGGCCCTTCATTTGGTGCTTGCGGTTTGAGGTGGTTACTCTTGGCTAGGATCATGACTTTCACTTCTTGATTCTTGACTTGTTGTACTTCTCTCTTAGTAGGTTTAGCTATTATGTGTACCTATCGGGCTTATGGGGGTCTGTTTAGGTTTAACTTAAACTTGCACACTAGTGTACCTTCTGGGCTTATGGGGGTCCAATTTGGTTTAGTTTAGCTATATTTAGTTCTTTATATTCTGGTATGCTCGTGTGCTTTTCTTTAAGTTCCTCTTTTACCTCTGTTTGTGTCTAGATTCTATCATTTCATATTGTATTTACCTTTCTTACTCAGTCGGCCTATGATGCCTGCTAAGTACCTATATTTTTTGTACTCATGCTACACTCTACATCTATTTCGTGATGTAGGGAATAGTACCAGCTACTACGGTGATTATTTGGGCCTATTGTTGTTGTTTATCAAAGGCGAGGGTGAGCTCTTGGAGTTCTGGACAACTCCTGTCTCCTTCCATTTTTTGTATAGCTAGTCTTTTGCATTTTGAGACAAGCTTTGTTTTTGATCCACTTTAGGGACTTGTACTCTTTTGATTAGAACAACTCTGTACTTGTGATTTCCAAGTTCTGTAGGAATTTTATATGTATACAGTTTTAGTTTGTCCCTCTTGCTATCTTGTTCTATAGTTTAAATTTTTGTATCCATAAATGTTATACCCTTATACCCATTACTTGGTGTTTTGGGTGACGTATTGGCTTACCTACTTGTGGGTTATAATAGGTGTCATCGCGACTCGAGGAATTGGGTCGTGACAAGTTGGTATCAAAGCCCTTGGTTTGCCGATCTCACTTGTATAGAGCTAATACCTAATAGAGTTCTACAGATTAGTGCGGAGATGTCTGTATCGTGTCTTTGGGAGGCTAAGGGTGTCATTAGGAATTTTCTCTATTTGGTATCACTTTTCGTGTAGTGTGTGTGTTACTAGTTTCTTGAAATCTCACTTGTTTCACTCTTTTCATAGGATGTCGTGTACGCACCATACGGTGGCTTGAGGTAGGGGTCGACCTCCCCTGCCGACTAGGGGTGAAGCACTAGCCCTAGATAGAGAGAGAGATCTGGAGCCAGCAGTGAACCCTCAATTAGCTCATGTTCTTATTTAGCTGGTGGGGTCGGGACCAGCCCAGCTGCTATTCAGACTAACTATGGCTCCCGAGTATCACGCAGCGATCACATAGCTATTGAACATTCTAGGGGGTATGTAGCAGGCCCCAATTATAATTACAACTGCACCAGCACCAGCCCAGCAGGGTCAGCCTGCAGCAGAGGCACCTCAGGTCCAGGTACCACCTGGGGTGTCTAGCCATTGATTGTGGACGGAGTTATGCTGCTAGAGGAAAATAAGATGCTCGGGGTGTTTCTCAAACATACACCTCTGAGGTTTTTTGGGGCTTTGGGTTAGGATGTCCACACGTTTCTGACTACTTTCCATGAGTGGCTTTATACTCTGGGTCTAGTTTAGTCAAGAGGAGTCGACTTCACCACTTATCAACTAGATGGGCTAGCCAGATAGTGGTGGCATAATTTTAATGAGCTATGCCAACTGGGTCTCATCTGGTTTCATTGGCTGAGTTTTCTTAGGCCTTCTTAGCTAGAATCATCCAATGTACCGTTAGAAACCGTCTTCAGGATTAGTTCTCCAGGTTGGAGTAGGGCTTTATGACTGTGTCTGAGTATAAGGTGAGGTTTCATGAGCTCTCCTGCCATGCTACTATGATCCTACCTACTGAGGAGGAAAGAGTTTGATATTTTTTAGAGGTTTGCAAATTCAGCAACACATTGAGACCCAGGCTATGGTCTCCACGAGCCGTTTGTTTATTGATGTTTTTTACCATGCCCATACTATTGAGTAGCTCCTATGCGAGGCCTATGGGGGCAGCGATAAGAGAGCTAGGCATGAGGGTAGCTACAATGGGTCCCACTCTAGACCTAGATACTGCTATGATAGGGCCCGACATCGGTTTCAACAGAGTCAGTCCAGCTGGCATGTTCAGGCCTCACTACATTATTCATAGGGTGATCGGTATTATCGAAGTGAGGTCGGCTTGAGCCAGAGTCGAGAGGGGTCCTAGTCATCTGTTTTGGGCATGAACTGGTTATTCCCCTACCACACGGTCTTAGATTGCTTTTTTAAGACCGTTACCTTAGCCATGCTAGGCATTCCCTCGGTGGTGTGCCTGGCTCTCATAGTAGCACATCGATTGGAGTCATTTCTTTTATTCGGACTCAAAAGATAGTGGCTAGCGGTTGTTTATCTTACTTGGCCTATGTGCGAGATGTGTGTAGGGATGTATCTCAAGTTGAGTCAGTTCTTATCATCCGTGATTATGTGGATATGTTTCTTACTGACCTACCTGGCCTACCCTAGAGCGTGATATTTATTTTTCTAATGAGCTTGAGCCGGGTACTCAGCCTATTTATATTCTGCCATATTTGATGGCCCCTACAGAGCTCGAGAAGCTTAGTGTTCAACTTCAGGATCTCTTGGGTAAGGGATTCATAAGGCCTAGTGTATTACCTTGGGGTGCTCACATTTTATTTGTGAAGAAGAAGGACAATATGATTCGCATATGTATTGATTATAGGCAGGTGAATAAGGTAACAATGAAGAACCGTTACTCCATGCCTCGTATTGATGATTTGTTCAACACACTTCACGATACCACAATGTTATCTTAAATTGATCTGAGGTTTGATTACCATCAGTTGAGGATTAAGGAAGTCGATATCCCTAAGACCGCATTTAGGACTCGTTATGGCCACTATGAGTTCGTTGTAATGTCTTTTTGGTTGACTAATGCCCCTGCAGCCTTTATGAACTCGATGACACGAGTGTCCAAGCCTTATCTTGATCCATTCGTCATAGTGTTCATATATGATATTATATTATACTCGTGGAGCAAGAGAAATCATGAGCATCATTTGAGGATTGTGCTCTAGACTCTGAGAGATCAGCGACTCTATGCCAAGTTCTCAAAGTGCGAGTTTTGGCTTGAGTCTATAGCATTCTTGGGGCACGTAGTGTCAAAGGATGGCGGCATGGTAAATCTAGAGAAGAGTTAGGCTATTCATAATTGGGCTAGGCCCACATCAGTTACTCAGATTCGGAGCTTCGTCGGACTAGTGGGCTACTATAGTTTATTTGTGGAGGGCTTTTCCACTATTGTAACACCTTTTACCCGGTTGACTCGTCTTGACGTTCCTTTGGACTGGTATGAGGAGTGTGAATTGAGCTTTCAGAAGCTTTAGAAGTTGCTTACTACTGCTCCTACATTGACTCTTTCAGTTTAGGGTAAGTGTTTCACGATGTATTGTGAAACATTCGGTGATTGTTTGGGTTTTGTATTGATGCAACGGGGCCTGGTTATTTCTTATGCATCAAGGCAGCTTAAGTTGTATAAGTGCAACTACCCCACTCATGACTTGGAGATGGTAGTAGTAGTTTTTTATGCTTAAGATCTAGAGGTACTAATTGTATGAAGATTGTTGTGAGATCTACACTAATCGTTGGACTCTTCAGTACATTATGAGCTAGAGGGACCTTAATTCGAGGCAACACCATTGGATTGAGCTCCTGAAGGACTATGACCTCTTTATTCTGTATCATCTAGTCAAAGCGAATGTGGTAGTGGGTACCTTTAACCGAAAGGCGGTGGGTATGGGTAGTCTAGATTTTTTGTCTACAATGGAGTGTCTTTCGATATTTAGTCCTTACCCAATCGAATGATTCGATTTGATACTTCAGATTCTAGGCGTGTCTTAGCCTGTGTGGGGGTTCACTCTTCCTTGCTTGATCAAATTTGTGGTCATCAGTTTGAGGATGAAACTTTTGTGGCTCTTCGAGATCAAGTGTTAGTGGATAATGCAGTCTGTCTACCTTAGATTTTGATAGTGTTTTCAGATTTACTAGTTGTATTTGTGTTCTAAGAATTGGGGACTTGCTCCGATTGATACATCGTGAGGCCTCTGATTCTAGATATTCTATCCATCTAGGCACTGCAAAGATGTATTGTGATTTGAGGCAACACTATTGGTGGAGAGGCAAGAGGAGAGATATTGCACACTATATGTCTTGTTGCCTGTGTTGCCAGTATGACAGGCCCGAGCATTTCAGGTCCGATGGAGAGTTCTAGAGATTACCCATTCAGTTTGGAGTGGAAGTGGGATCATATCACTATGGACTTTGTTACGGGTTTCTCACAGACTTCTAGAGGTATTGACAACATTTGGGTTATCGTTGAACGGTTAAACAAGTCAGCACACGTCCTCTCTGTCCAGTCTTTATTCAGCGTCGAGAAGCTGGCTCATATCTACATTCGGGAGGTGGTTCATCTTTATGGTGTGCCTGTGTATATTATATCATATCGGGGTGCTCAGTTCACCTCTAGATTTTGGAGGACCTTTCAGGAGGAGTTAGGCGCTCGTGTTGACCTTAGCATAGCTTTCCACCCACTGACTGACATCCAATCGGAGCGTACTATTTAGGTTATTGAGGACATGTTGCGGGCCTGTGGTTTGGAGTTTGGAAGTCAGTAGGACCAATTCTTGACTTTGGTGAAGTTTGCATATAAAAATAACTCCCACTCTAGTATTCAGATGGCCCTATTCGAGGACTTATATGGTAAGCGTTGTCACTCTCCAGTTGGTTGGTTTGAATCTACAGAGCCTAGAACGTGTGGTATTGACTTGATTCAAGAGGCCTTGGATCAAATCTGGGTGCTTTAGGATAAGCTCAGGACTGCTCAACGTATACACCAGAGTTATGGTAATTGTAGGCATCGACCTTTGAGGTTTTCAGTTGGTGATCGGGTTTTCCTCCGTGAGTCACCCATAAAGGGCATGATGAGATTCAAAAAGTGGGGAAATCTTAGCCCCAGATATGTTAGACCTTTTGAGATCCTCTAGACATTTGGTGATGTTACTTATGAGTTGGCTCAACATCCAACATTTTCAGCTATTCACCCGATTTTCCATGTTTTGATGTTGCGCCGGTATGTTCCTAATAAGTCTAATGTGATCTAGTATGATGTGGTTGAGTTGGATGACTGTTTGAATTTTGTGGAAGAGCCAGTTCCATTCTAGCCAGAGATGTGTGACGGTTGCGTTCGAGAGCCATTTCTATGGTGAAGGTCCATTAGAGGCATTGTCCTGTTGAGGAGGATACTTGAGAGACCGAGCATGAGATGCAAGGGTAGTTTCTCGGCTTGTTTGAGCCTTCAGGTACATCTTGACTCTTACCTTTGCGAACGAAAGTCCTTTTAGTAGCGGATTTTGTATTGACCCTCCAGGTCATTTTTGTGTTAATACCTCCTATTCTTCATTTAGAGTGTTCTTATAGCAACCCCAATTCATTTATGACTTGCTGGGACTAACACTTCAGTCACCTGGTTGTTTATGGTTTTTTATGCGAATTTATGTGATTTGGAGCTTTCAAACATTGAATGGTTGATTTCGATAATGATCATGCCCTCTAACCATGAGGAATCACAAATCCAAGATCAACAACTGAGCAATCTCGATACTAGCGTTGTCTTAGAGGAGGAGCGTCAGACCCTATAGTATGAAATAATATAGGCACAGTATGCATCAGTACTTTGAATGTACTGAATATGCGGAAATGCACAAAAATGTAAGCATGATAATATAGTGAACTTAAACATGATATGCATGACCAAGTAAAACGTAGTAAAGCCTTTAAACTTAAATCATGAACAAGGTCAATGCAAATTTCAAAACCATAATGGAAACCTTTCATAAACCTTTTGAAGAAAACTTAGTTCATTTGTGGGATATTTACCGTTATCCGACAATAGACCATGTGAGCTATAACATGGAATCCGGCATAACCCTCACACCGGAAAGAGAGTCTACTTTCCAAGGTAAGAACTCTGTATCATCATTGTTGCAAAAGTGGATCCACTGCCTTAGGTCATTTAAGACCATCCTACGGGGGCACGTAGTTTGGGACAAGGAAATTACTACTAAAGACCAAACCTCAACTATCAGTAAGGCCTCCATTCAAAAGTCCTCTCGGTGCTAAGTAAATCCCAACGAAAAGACATAATCATAATCATATCAAAATACTTGAAAAGACAATAATTAAAGAGTATCAATCCAATCATTAAGTTCACATTAGAATAGCTCATTTTAAAACCATGATTTCATAATTGTTCATCAAGACACTTCCTTTTTAAGAATCTAAATCATGATTCCTTTCAAATGTGAAACATATTCTGCCACAAATAGAATATGTTGTTGAGAAAACTAATAATTTTTCCAACAATAAATATATTTTTAGCTACGAGAAAAAGATATTATTGCTATGTTTAAAATTTATTATATTTACCCATGAGATATGGCAACAAAATTAAGATGTTTGCCAACAAGAAAAAATTCATGGCTAAAAGTTTAACTATACAGCAACAACAAAACTAAGTTGTTGGCAAAAAGTTGTTGCTAATTTTATATTATGTGGTAGTGACCATATAATATTGTATTATGTTGTATCTTATTGTATTGAATCGTATATTATTTTAATGAATACAATATTTTGATAGATAATATCTTTTCCAGCCATTGTACAATGTCACATATTAACATTTTGAAGCCAATTAAAGAATAAACCTACAAAATAGTAGTTGTACGAGATAGGGCTACTATAAAAAATAAAATGATAAAAGATAAAATAAGAATATTAAATAATAAATATATACAAAATACGAAGGAAAAAAAAGAATGATGCGATCACAGTCACACAAAAATCATTGTAACACAAAATGATTCTTTTAATTGTTACCTAACGATTAATTTAATGATACGACACAATAAAATTTAAGTAACAATTAAAATAAATATTATATTTAAACTTACAACACAATCCAAATGGAACAACCATACAAACAAGTTGTAAGGTCTCATTTGTTTTCCATTTTTTTTAACGATCAATTATTAAGTAATCTTTCTCACACAAAACTACGTATGAAAACACTTAGTTGCTTTGCCTTCCTTCTGATGGCACCAGTGACCAGTCACATCCAAGACGCAAGGTTCACTTTGAACTCTTAAAGTGTTGTCTTGGCTTGTGTTTTGCATTAGGTGAGGTTAGATTGATGTAAAGTGTTGATTAATTTCATTCTAAAAAGAAGCTTTTATATTTTTCAAAATAGAATGGAAAGTGATAATCTTTGAAAAGTTGAGGAAAAAGAAATAGGAGAAGACTTACAAAAATGTATTTGATTTTGAAAATAACGAGCAGGGTGTAATTTAAGCCCTTAAAAAGGATCTTTTATTTGCTTAGAAAGATAATACTAGGTGATGTTAATAATTTTAAAAAGCTCAGTCATTAAATAATTTATCAAGTACTCATAATCACATTTTTTTTGTTTTTTCTCTTGAATAATTTTTTTCCTGTTTGTAGAAAGGAGAAAAATATTTTAACCTTTAGGTAATCATATAATTATTGTGTTATTTAATTTTATAGTCATTTTAAAAATTCACCTTAGAAAAGAAAGATAAAATAATCAAGAATGGGTGTACTATAACATTTTAATATAGTAAATAACTAGTAAAATTACTCGCGTGGGAATTTAATATCATGGAATTTATAAAATAATACTTCAAACCTATCCGTCATTAAAATTAAAACTATATATTATCTTACATACAAGATTACGTAGTAACGAACATTAATAATGTAAAGGAAAATAATAATAATAACATCTTATCATTTATCGTTCAATCAATCATATTTAATTTGATTTTATAATTTATCCTTTTGCTTCCCGGAAGTGTTACTATTTGATATTTTTGGGGAATCAAGTGGACATCTACCTGAGATATTAAATTTTCTAATAAATAAATAATCGTTGGTGAAGGGATAAATAAATTTTAAAAGGCTGAAAAAGAAAACAAATATTCTAATTTTAACGTGTAGAAAGTTTAGCCCTATCTTTTGCTTTACATATATCATTTTAAAGTTACCAATTTAAATGTATTATATGTAATATTAAAATGAAAAGGGTGAATGTATCATATTGAACAACAATTCAACTTAATATATATACTTGAAAGGAAAAAAATTACACAAACTATTAAGTTTATTTGAGTGCTTTTTAAAATCAGCATACCAGAGTGATGAAGTTCAATTTGAAACTACACTTCTATTCCAATCGCAGTGTCGAGAAACACATCTATTACTTCAAGAAAACTATTTACAACTTGCAATAAAAACTTGAGAATCTATCAATACATCATATTGAATATGATCAATTAATTTATTGAGTAGTTATCTATGACTTTGGTATTAAAAGAGGCTACAGTCTAGTCATATTACCCTATAGGTCATCCGGCACAACATCTTTGAAGCCATGTCAAAACTTTATTAATTCTTGTCTTCTTTTCCTGGTTCACTTCGCATATTAAGGTGCGATAACGTTTCTAAGGTCTTTATGTCCTTACAATGGTAAACCAAATTTGAATTTTATCTTCAAGAGATGGTAGTACAGATCATTAAGGAATTTTTTTATCATACCTTCAACAATTTCAGTAGAGAAAACTTGCATGAACACTGAATTAACGTGTGTTATTTAATCTGTACTAACAAATACTTATAACAACAACTTTGCATAAACATAAGCAGCAATGTTTAAAGCATTTACTAAAAAACAACAATTAATAACATGTAATAACCTGCCTGGTCATTTTAAAGTTAATGCCTTCTTTCCATCCCTTAGAGTGTTCCTGTAGCGACCACAAGTCATTTATGACTTACTGGCACAGATTGTTCAGTCGCCTGGTCGTTCATTTGGATTTTATGCACGTTTTCCTGTTTTGGAACTTTTATAACTTGAAAGATTGATTTTGGTCATAACCTCAGGTAAATGACCTCAGAAGGGAATTCTGACGGTTCCATCAGCTCCGAAATGGCAAAATTAGGCTATTAGCATGGTTAGCACGAGTCCCGAGGCTTTTAGTGTGACTATGGGGCCATTTGGCGCTTTAGCCTTTGCAAATTGTCATAAGTTTGACCTTGGTCAATATTCTTTGAAAACGCACTCGGATGAAGATTTCGTCAGCGCAGTTAGTTCTGAAATATCGAGTTTGGTCTAGAATGACTCTTCATGCGCTTCACGAGGCCTCCAGTCTAATTTTGAGCCCTTTGTAGAAATTGGCAAAAAAGGCATTTGGGGTGTGGGACCCACTTTTTGTCGAAAAGACCTTGTATTGAAATTTTGACTGCGCCATTGAGTCTGAAACGTCAAATTTTATGGGGTAGCATATCTCATTTGCGTGCACGGGGTTCCGAACGAATCCCGAGCACCCCATCGGAGTTTTGGCAACAGCCAAAACTCAGTTGGTACAACAGCTTATGTTGCAGGCCTATTCCTTCTTTGCGTTCGCTATCCTAGCTCCGCTTTTGCGGAGGTCTGGGAGTTTCCCCTCCGCGTTCATGGAAGGGTATCCGCGTTCACAGAGGCCTGAGTTCCTCTTCTCAGCGTTCATGGGGAAGGCTCTGCATTCGCGGAGGTCTAGAACTTCCATCTCTGCGTTTTGCGGAGGTTTGATGCGTTTAGTCTTTCAAATAAAACCAGATGTGATCAACATATTATTGGAAGTTTGAAATTAAATATCTCCCTCATTTTTAATCAGAATTTGGCAATTTGAAGTTAAAGGTGTTGGGAATTGTTGTGGCTACGAGGGTTTTTGATCGGATAGTGTCGGGGAGTCCTTGTTTGAGGTAAATTCGCGTTTTTGTGGGCTGCCATAGTTGGGTTTTCTTGTGATTTTCGTTGGTTTTCTTGAGTTGTTGAATGTGAATGTTCCGAGCCCCAAATTGTGTTTCGTTTTGGAACACAAGTTCGAGGTAGTGTTTTGGACCTCTTCACGAAGTCAATTCCAGAAATTCTGGAGAGGGTCCCACATTTCTTGATTTTTGACTCCGAAATTGGTCCGTCTCTGATTTTGATGATTTTGGTGTCTAAACGACTGTGCTGATGCTGTGATTCTATTTTTGATAGCGTGGCAACATTTCGAGGCCATTCGGAAAGGAAAAGCTCCAGCAGTGTGTTTGGAGCGCGTGCGGTCGGCCTTAAGGTAGGTTACAACTTCCTTTCCTTTTAGATTGAGCATGAATGTGTGAATTCATGATGATTGGTGTGAATTGGGGGCGGGTACCTAGTATTTCTTCTCTTTTTCTCATAAACCATGATTTAGGGTGATTTTTTCACTGTTTCGAGGGTAGTATCATGTTGATAGGAGGCTGCTTGTGTGTTGTTGAATGCCTAGTGTTTTATCTGGTTGTTTGTCGATTTTTGGAGCATATTGTGGCCTTAGTCTAGGATAGACTAGTGTTGCCTTAGATCCATGCACCTTGTGACTATGGTATGTCTCCGACGTCATTTTGGATAGACTAGGTCCTTGTAGACCGGATTAGCAGACTTGTGTATGATAGTATGAGCCTTCGCTTAGGCTGTTGAGCTACTTGTTAGACTTTCTATTTTTTTTCTCCCTATTCCTGTGGCTCTAATGCGTTACTGGAGGGGGTGTGTTTTCTAGGGTTTGGAGTGTTTCTGGCTTGGTGTTGGTGGTGGTATTGATTGGGAGTGGACGTCGAGCCACGATGACTTGGACTTGAGATCCTCTTCGGAGTTGATATGCCCCCGCGCACTCTACTAGCTAGGCCAGTGCCCCCGGCGGTGGCTAGCTGGCTAGGCTGATTGGATATTTGGGCCTTTTGTGGAGTTGTTATTCCCCCGGACATTCTTACTAGCTAGGCTGCTGATGCCCTTGGGAGTTTTTGGCTGGCTGGGCGTCTCGATTTGGAAGTCAGACTTGTTGACTGGGTTTGAGTTGTCTGGTTGGGAGTTGTTCTGGGTTACCATTCGTTCCTGTAGTTTTAGGTATTCCGTGTACCTGTCAGGCTTTTGAGGGGTCCGTTAAGGTTTTATTTTACTTGAGCACGAGTGTACCTTCTGGGCTTATAGGGGTCCAGTTAGGTTTAGTTTAGCGGTTCTTTTATTTCTTTCGGTGTGCTCGTGTGTTTCTTTATACCCCTTTGGGCTTCTTCTCTAGTCTAGATTCTATCCTTTCAGATTGGTTTTACCTTTCCTGCTCAGTTGGCCTATGATGCCTTCTGGGTACTTATTGTTTTGGTCCTCATGCTACACTCTACATCTATTTTCGTGATGCAGGTCTGAGCACCAGCTATCAGCATTGAGATAGAGCCTGTTGCAGTCGTATTCAGATGTGAGGGTGAGCACACATAATCTTGGGGTTACACGTCTCCTTCTGTATATATATTGACTTGCCTTTTTGCTTTTTGAGGCAGTTTTGTTTTTGTGGTCCACTTTTGGGACTTGTACTCATTTTGTTGTAGCTCTGTACTTATGACTTCCAGGTTCTTGAAAGGATCTTTTATTGTTTATAGTTTTTGGCTTGCTTTCGCTCTCCTTCTGTTTATTCTGTTATTTATGCTTTTCCTAGGTCAGGTTGGTTTTCTACCCTCAATCCCATTACTAGTTGGTTTCAAGATTTCAGCTGGCTTGCCATCTGGCGGATTGTAGTAGGTGCCATCAGGACTCAAGAAATTAGGTCATGACAAGCTTGGTATCAGAGCCCCAGGTTCGTCAGTCTCACTTGTACAGAGCTAACTTCTAGTAGAGTTCTGCGGAGATGTTGTGACTTATCTTCGGGAGGCTATAGGATGTCGTTAGGTGGTTTTCCTATTTTGTATCACTTTCATGCGTCGTTTGTTCAGTTGGTTCCATGGAGTCTTACTTGAGTCATTCTGTCGCTGGATGGCTTGGTGGGGATGATGCACCTGGGCCCACAGATAGAACCCCAGCTAGCTCTAGAGGCCGACCTCGAGGTTGAGGCCGGGCTGCAGCACCATCCCGAGATAGAGGGAGGACTCTGGAGCTGGAGGCGGAGTCTTAGGTTGATCATATTCCTCCTCAGCCGGTGGGACCGGGACTAGCCTAGCTACTACCTGTACAAGCTGCCTCTCCGGACCTTCAGGCGATGCTCGCCCAGATACTTGCGGCTATAGGGGTATGCAGCAGCAGTAGGCCCCAGCTTTAGCTCCAGCACCGCAGGGTCAGCCTGCTCCAGTGGCTCCTGAGGTTCAGCAGCCGCTAGTGGCGGTCACCGCTCAGTCAGGTGATCTTGATGGAGTCATGCCTCTTTGAGAGTAGAAGATGCTCGGGATGTTTCTTAGATTGTCACCGCCGAGGTTTTCTGGGGTAGTTGGGAGGATGCCCAGGAGTTTCTTACTACTTAACGGGAGCGACTGCATGCTTTGGGGTTGGTGGAGTCAAGGGGAGCCGACTTCACTGCTTATCAATTAGATGAACCTGCTAGACAGTGATGGCAATTTTATTTGGAGTCCAAGCCAGCTGGGTCCCCGCAAGTATCGTGGACAGAGTTTTCGAAGGCCTTTCTTGTTAGGTTTATCCCACGGAGTGTCAGAGATTGGCTTCACGATGAGTTCTCAAGGTTGGAGTAGGGCTCCATGATAGTGTCTGAGTATGAGGCTAGATTCCCTGAGCTATTCCATCATGCTACCATGATCTTGCCCACGTAGGAGGAAAGAGTTCGGTGCTTTGTAAGAGGATTAAGGATGTAGTTGCGCATTGAAACTCAGTTCATGGTTTCAGTGGGCCGCTATTTTCTTGATGTTGTGGATCATGTCCGCACACTTGAGTAGCTCCGTTGCGAGGCCCAAGGGGCAAATGCAAGAGGGCCAGGTAGGATGATAGCTACAATAGGTACCATTCTAGGCCTAGAGATCCTCAGGATCGGGTCCATCAGAGGTTCTAGCCGGGTCAACCCAGTCGCTCGTTCCAGGCAATACTCCATGCTATAGAGGGTGAACAGTACCATCAGGATGACTATTGTGTCGGTTCGAGTCAGGGCCGAGATAGTGCTCAGTTGGGTTCTTTGAGCCAGGGTGGCTGGACTCCAGTTGCGGACAGACCGTCTCAGGGTTGCTTTACATGTGGGGGGCTCGATCATTGGGTCAGGGAGTGCCTTCTTGGTAGATCAGTCATACCAGCTCCACAGGCAGCTAGACCCGCACCAGCAGCAACACCTCCGCTAGAGGAGGAGGTCAGTATCAGGGTGTTTGGGGAGGTCCCAGGAGAGGCAGGACAGGTGGCAGAGTGGATGCGTGAGGTAGAGGCGCCCAGTGCCATTTCTATAGAGCTCCAGCTAGAGCAGAGGTTGAGGCATCCGATAATGTAATTACAAGTACTATTCTTTTATGCCATCAGCCCGCTTCAGCTTTATTTTATCCTGGTTCCACTTATTGGTATGTGTCTGCGTATTGTGCTCCTCTATTGGGTATGAGTACAGAGGCCTTAGCAGTGCCGTTGCATGTTTCGACCCCGGTGGGTGATTCTTTAGTAGTGGATCAGATCTTTAGATCCGATGCGGTGACTATTCAGGGGCAAGGCACTCGGGCTGATCTTATTGTGCTTAGTATGTTGGATTTTGACTTGATTCTGAGCATGGACTACTTAAACCCTCACCAAGTGGTCTTGGATTGTTATGTCAAGACCGTTACCTTAGCCATGCCTAATATTCCGCCGGTAGTGTTGTAGGGTTCTTGTAGTCACACGCCAGTTGGGATGATTTCTTTTATTCAGGCTCGGAGGCTAGTGGCTAGCGGGTGTTTGGCTTACATGGCTCATGTTAGGGATTTTAGTAGGGAGGGCCCTACAGTTTATTCAGTGCTTATAGTCCGAGAGTATGTGGATGTATTTCCTGCTGACCTTCCTGGCCTACCCCCAGATCGTGATTTTAATTTCGCCATTTACTTGGAGCCGGGTACTTATCCTATTTTTATCCCATCGTACCGTATGGCCCCCGTAGAGCTCAAGGAATTGAGTGTTCAACTTCAGGATCTCTTGGATAAGGGATTCATTCGTCCTAGTGTATCGCCTTGTGGTGCCACAGTCCTGTTTGTGAAGAATAAGGATTGTACTATGCGGATGTGTATTGATTACAGGTAGTTGAATAAGTTGACGGTGAAGAACCGTTACCCCATGCCTCGTATTGATAATCTATTTGACCAGCTTCAGGGTGCTGCGGTGTTCTCTACAGTTGATTTGAGATCCGGCTACCACCAGTTGAGGATAAGGGCAGTGGACATCCCTAAGACTGCATTTAGGACTCGTTACGGCCATTATGAGTTCCTAGTGATGTCTTTTATGTTGACTAATGCCCCTGCGGCCTTCATGAACTTGATGACCTGTGTATTCAGGACGTATCTTGATTCATTTGTCACAGTCTTTCTGTCACGACCTAATCTCTTGAGTCATGATAGCGCCTACCAACCCACCAGTATGCCAGCCAAGACCCCAGAGCTAGACAGCAACAGAACAAAGGGTGAAAACTACACCTAACTAATCGTAAGCAACACAAGAACGCAAATACAAGAAAGCTGAAGAGAAATAACTAAATATATACAGAACACCTCCCAAGAACTGGAAGTCACATGTATAGAACCACTAACAAGAGTACAAGTCCCAAAAGTGGGTCACAGAAACAACTATCTCAAAAATAATAGACAAGCCAGAATATAAATACTGAAAGAGATACGTAATCCCAGAACACCATATGCTCATCCTCATCTCTTGGACAGACAGCTTCAGGCTCGAACTCAACGCTGGGAACTAGTGCTTGGACTTGCATCACGAAAACAGATGCGGAGTGTAGCTTGATTACCAAAACAACAGGTACCCAGTAGGCTTCATAGGCCAACTGAGCAAGAAAGGTAAAAACAAGGAGACAAGATAGAATCTACTACAACAGAGGTCTACTAAAATGGAAGCAGAGAACGGACAACAAAGCTAAGAATACACACATCTAAACTAAACTCAGGTGAGCCCCTCATAAGACTCGTGGGGCACACTCGTGCGCAGGTTTAAATAAAACCCGAACAGACCCCCATAAGCCCGACAGGTACACAAAATAGCTAATATAAAGAAATTTAAGGAACACCAACTCCAAAAGCTTCAAATCAAGGGTCCCGGACCTGAGAGACATCACCCGGGCCCAGCCCAATCATAACAATATCATAGCCCAGCTCAGTCATACCAATATCAGAGCCCAGTTCAGTCATAACAATATCAGAGCCCAGCTCAGTCATAACAATCTCAAAGCCGAGCTTAGTAATAACAAAATCAAGGAATCTCAAGAACTGATAAGAGTAACAGGTATTAACCAATCGAGCATCCAACCATCACCAAGTATCATCCTATGCTCGACAGGTCAGTGCTGGAAATACCCGCTCCTACTAGGTGACGTCAGTTGCATAGCTGGGACTAGTAGTCTACGAGCACAGCCTCGCACCGGAAATAGCTAGCTGTAATCACGTAACGTCAGCTGTGGGCCCAAAACTAACAACCTACCCCCGTCAGCCTTGCGCTGGAAATACCTGAAGCTAACCAGAAGACGTCAGCTACTTACTGGGGCCTCTAATCCTAAATCTAAATAAAGGACCAAAGGCACAAATCGAATAACCGTCGCCACCAATCACTACACGAAAGCTAACTCCACAGGCTACTGCCCTCATAGGAGTCACAACCGAAGGCTCCCAGCCTTGCACAATCCAACCAACAATTGCGCAACTGTGAGATCTCTAAACAAATAACCCGACTACGCAAAAATAGAGGGACACGAGAAACAACGCATCAGAAGCTGTGGAAATGCCTAAACTAAGGCTCAACTATCAAACCTAAGTCTGCTACGCCAGTCTACGAGGATCTAGTTCATCCGAATCGACGTCGGATACATACTTAGGTCAATCAGGTACATGGGACTAAGGCTATACTACCCTGCCCTAATCTAAGGCTGAAAACATAAGCAATCAACATAACAATAACCAATATCCCAAACCCACGCATGCAACAACAGATAACCACCCCAACAGGTAATTCACAACACAACAATCAATAATCAAAGCCAACAACCCAACCTACAACATGATACTATCCCAAACAGCCCAACAATCGCATCAAAACTAAGAAATCGGAGAAGAAGAAGAAATCATACTAACGACCCAGCCCAAGATTCACACGAATCCACAAGTATTTACACAATCAAGCTCAATCTAGAAAGAAAGGGAAGCCGTAACCTACAAAAAAGTTGATCACGCGCGCTCCAAGTTACTCAATAGGAGATTTCCCTTTTCGAACGGCCTTAGATTGCTGCCACGCTGACAAAAATAGTGTCACAGTGTCAATACGGCCGTTTAGACTCTAAAATCAACAAAATCAGAGAAAGGCCAATTTTCGGAGTCAAAATTGAGAATGTGGGACCCGCTCTGGATATTTTTCAATTGACTCCGTGAAAAGGTGTTAAATCCTCCCCTGAACCTACATTCCAAAATGGGATATAAATCGAGACTCGGATGAGCTCCAATAACCAACAACAAGATATGCAAAACATTTCATTAAACACAAGGCCAAGAAGCAACTTACGCCTTGAATTCACGACAATTGAGGGTCACCCAATGCCAACCAACCAAAAACCCATGAGTCGAATGAAATTCTGAACGCCTGGGACTTCGAAACACCGAAAACTGGCTTGAGATGAAGAAGATATGATATTTCAAAGGTTTCTTCCAAATGAGCTTCGAACTATATTTTTAAACCACTGATCCTCGTCCTTCTCTGCGAACACGGAGAGAAGAGCCTCCACTAGCTCGCAGACCTTTATGAATGCGGCCCAAGGCCTGCGAACGTAGAGAACAATAGCACCCCATATACGCAGTACTCCGCGAAGATGTCATCGATGACCAAGATGTCATCAATGAAGACTTTAGATGTCATCGATGAAGACTATGACAAAGGAGCCCAAATACTACCTGAACACTCGAGTCATCAGATCCATAAAGGCGGCAGGGGCATTAGTCAACCCAAAAGACATCACTAGGAACTCATAATGGCCGTAACGAGTCCTAAATCCTGTCTTAGGGATATCCTCTGCTCTAATCCTCAGCTGATGGTATCAAGATCTCAAGTCCATCTTGAAAAACATGGCGATACCCAGAAGTTAGTCGAATAGATCATCAATACGAGGCATAGGATAACAGTTCTTCACCATCACCTTATTCAATTGCCTGTAGTCAATACACATCCGCATGGTGCCATCCTTCTTCTTCACAAATGAATCCTTTACCCAAGAGACCATGAAGATGATCACTGAGCTCTCTATGCTCTGCAGGTGCGATACGATACGGTTGAATAGAAATGGGTCGAGTACCCGGCTCCAGGTCTATGGCAAAATCAATATCACGCTCTAGGGGTAGGCCAGGAAGGTCGGTAGGAAACACATCTACAAACTCACGGACAAAAAGTACTAAATAAACTGTAGGGACCTCCCTCCTCTCATCTTTTATATAAGTCAAGTATGCCAAACAACCGCCAGCTACAAGCCTCCTAGCTCGAACATAAGAAATCACCCTAACCGGTGTGCGACTATAAGAACCCTGCCACACTACCGGTGGGATACCTGGCATGGCTAAAGTCATGGTCTTGGCATAACAATCCAAGACAGCCCAGTGAGGAGATAGTCAATCCATGCCCAGAATCACATCGAAATCCACCATACAAAGCAAAATAAGGTCAACTAGAGTGTCCTGCCCCTGAATAGTCACCAAACAAGATCGACACACCCGATCCACTACTAAAGAATCCCTTACTGGGGTCGAAACACACAAAGGAACAGATAAGGGCTCAGGACTCGCTGTCAAACAAGGCACACAATAATCAGAAACATAAGAATAGGTGGATCCAGGATCAATTAATGCTGAAGCGGGCTGATGGCATAAAAGAACCGTACATGTGATCATCGCATCCGACGGCTCGACCTCCGCTCTAGCTGGAGCTGCATAGAAATGTCCCTGGGTGCCTCTACCGCCTGACCTGCCACCCTGAGGACCTCCCCGGGCACCCTGCTATTGACCTCCTCCTCTGGCTGGAGGTGCTACTACTGACACAGGTCTCGCTGAGTGCAAAACCGATAAACCTATCCTGAATAAAGGGCACTGCCTGGCCCAATGACTGAGCTCCCCACAAGTGAAGCAACCCTGTGACGATCTGCTCCCTTCTGACGACCGGCCACCCCTACTTGAAGAACCCGCCTGAGACCCGCCTCGACCCTGACTTGGGCCGTCACTATGACCACTCTGGCGGTACTGATCACCCTCGGAGATCTGTAAGGAAGCCTGATACGGGCGGCTGGACTGCCCTGACTGAAATCTTTGAAAACCTCGATCCCGGGTGTCCCT
This sequence comes from Solanum appendiculatum, assembly GCA_018342035.1. Lineage (NCBI taxonomy): Eukaryota > Viridiplantae > Streptophyta > Magnoliopsida > Solanales > Solanaceae > Solanum > Solanum appendiculatum. Next base: position 358,352 of record JAGDQO010000846.1, read on the forward strand.
CAGCCTATGACAGGCCCCACTGTGACTATCCTCCAACCTAGCCCTTTTGCCACTGCCCCCGTGGGCCTCGTGACAAAGCTGCTCAAAGGTACGGGCTTGATCCACCACATCCAGAAATGATCGGCCTGCTGACAACATAGCCTGCGACTCAATCCTCAGCTGCAGCCTCAACCTCCTAACAAAGCATCTGACCCACTCCTCTCTGTCGGCAAAATCATGGTGGCATGGCGGGGCAGCTCAAAAAATCTGGCCTCGTATTCATATACTATCATGGAGCCCTGCTCCAATCTCGAGAACTCATCACAGAGTCGATCCCTGACGCTCCAGGGACTGAATCGGGCCAGAAAAGCCTCAGAAAAATTAGCCCACGACACAGGTGGGGATCCAGCTGGCTTGGACTCAATGAAAGAACGCCACCACTGCCTCACTGGTCTGTCGAGCTGGTAAGCTATGAAATCTGCTCCTCTGGACTCCACTAAACCCAACGTCTACAAACGCTACCGGCAGGTGGTCAGAAACTCATGGGCGTCCTCCCTGGCAGCCCTAGAAAACCTCGGTGGGGATAGTCTAAGGAACACCCCGAGCATATTTTGCTCCCTCAATGGCCTCACCACATCCAAAGGGTCCGGTTGAACTGCGGCCGGTGTCGGCGGCTGGAGAACCTCAGGAGCCATACGGTAGGCTGGCGCTGCTGTGATGGAATGGGCTCTGGAACTGATGCTGGGGCCGGCTACTGCTGCATACTCCGAATAGCAGCGAGAATCTGTGCAAGCATTCCCTGAAGGTATGGAGCGACCGTCGGTGCGGGCAGTGGCAGGGCTGGTCCCGGCCCCACCGGCTGGGGAGGTATCTTCTCTCCCCGAGGCTCCGACTCTAGATCCAGAGTCCTCTCTCTATCGAGGTCTGCCACCGCCACTCTACCTCGACCTCGGGGCCGACCTCTACTGCGCGTGTGAGCCATCATACAACAGAATCAAACAAATGAGATTTCACGAAACCAATTGGACAACGACGCACAAAAGGATACAAAATAAGATAACATCCTAAGGACACCCTGTAGCCTCCCAAAGATAAGCCACGGACGTCTCCGTGCCAATCCTCAGGACAATACTAGATGTTAGTTCTGTACAAGTGAGACCAACGAACCTAGGCTCTGATACCAACTTGTCACGACCCAATCTCTCGAGTCATGATGGCGCCTACCAAACCCCCCAGTAGGCCAGCTAAGACCCTATCCCGGAGCTAGACATCAACGGGACTAAGGGTGAAAATTTCACCTAACTAAGCAAAAGCAACACAAGAATGTAAAGACAAGAAAGCTGAAGTGAAACAACTAAATATATACAGAACACCTCCCAAGAACTGGAAGTCACATGTACAGAACCACTAACAAGAGTACAAGTCCCAAAAGTGGACCACAGAAACAACTGTCTCGAAAATAAAAGACAAGCCAGAATATAAATACTGAAGGAGACAAGTAATCCCAGAACGGCAAGTGCTCACCCTCGTCTCCTTGACAAATAACTGCAGGCTCGAACACAATGCTGGGAATTGATGCTCGAACCTGTATCATGAAAATAGATGCAGAGTGTAGCATGAGTACCCAAACAACAGGTACCCAGTAGGCATCATAGGCCGACTGAGCAAGAAAGGTAAAAACAAGCAGACAAGATAGAATCAACTACAACAGAGGTCTACTAAAACGGAAGTAGAGAATGGATAACGAAGCTAAGAATACACACATCTAAACTATACCCAGCTGAGCCCCCCATAAGACCCGCTAGGCACACTCTTGCAAAAGTTTAAATAAAACCTGAATGGACCCCCATAAGCCCGACAGGTACAAAGAATAGCTAATCTACATAAATGAAAGGAACACCAACTCCAAAAGCTTCAAACCAAGGGTCCCGGACCCGAAAGAAATCACTCGGGCCCAGTCCAATCATAACAATATCAGAGCCCAGCTCAATCCTAACAATATCAGAGCCCAGCTCAGTCATAACAATATCAGAGCCTAGCTCAGTCATAACAATATCAGAGCCCAGCTCAGTCATAACAATATCAAGGAATCTCAAAAATCGATAGGAGTGCTAGGTATTGACATTCGAATATCCAATCATCGCAAAGTATCATCTTACGCTGGACAGGTTAGCGCTGGAAATATCGGCTCCTACCAGGTGATGTCAGCTGCGTAGTTGGGACTAGTAGCCTACTAGCACAGCCTCGCACCGGAAATAGCTAGCTATAATTGCGTAACGTCAGCTGCGGGCCCAAAACTAACAGACTACCCCCGTCAGCCTAGCGCTTGAAATATCGAAAGACGTCACCTACATAATGGAGCCTCTTATCCTAAATCTAAATAAACGACTAAAGAGCAAAAATTGAATAACCGTCACCACTAATCACTACTCGAAAGCTAACTCCACAGGCCGCTGCCCTCTTAGGAATCACAACCGAAGGCACCCATCCGGCATAATCCAACCAACAACGGCGTAACTGCTAGATCTTCAAACAAATAACTCGACTACGTTGAAATAGAGGGAGAGGAGACGCAACGCATCAGAAGCCAAGGAAATGCATAAACTAAGGCTCAACTATCAGACCCAAGTCTGCTACGCCATTCTACAAGGATCTAGTTCATCCGAATCGACGTCGGATACATACTCAGGTCAATTAGGTACATGGGACTAAGGCAATACTACCCTGCCCTAATCTAAGGTTGAAAACATAAGCAATCTACACAACAACAACCAATATCCCGAACCCACGCATGCAACAACAGATGAACACCCCAACAGGTAATTCAAACCACAACAATCAACAATCCAAGCCAACAACCCAACCTACAACATGATACTAGCCCAAACAGCCCAACAATCGCATCAAAACTAAGAAATTGGAGAAGGGGAAGAAATCATACTAACTACCCAGCAAAAGATTCATAGGAATCTATAAGTATTTACACAATCCAGGTCAATCTAGAAAGAAAGGGAAGCCGTAACCTACCAAAAAGCCGATCACGCGCACTCCAAGTCACTCAATCGGAGATTTCCCTTTATGAACGGCCTCAGATTGCTGCCACGCTAAAAAAATAGTGTCACAGCACCAATACGGTCGTTTAGACTCTAAAATCAACAAAATCGGAGAAAGGCTAATTTTTGAAGTCAAAATCGAGAATGTGGAACCCGCTCTAGATTTTTTTGAATTGACTCCGTGAAAAGGTCCTAAATCCTCCCTCGAACCTACTTTCCAAAACGGGATGCAAATCGACACTCGGATGAGCTCCAACAACCAACAACAAGATATGCAAAACATTTCATTAAAACAAGGCCAAGAAGCAACTTACGCTTCGAATTCACGACAATTGAGGGTCACCCAACACTAACCAACAAAAAACCCACGAACCGAATGAAATTCTGAACGCTTGGGACTTTGAAACACCGAAAACCGACTTGAGATGAAGAAGATATGATATTTCAAAGGTTTCTTCCAAATGAGCTTCGAACTATATTTATAAACCACTGATCCTCGTCCTTCTCCGCGAACACGGCAAAAGCTCCGCGAACTCGTAGGGGAAACTTCCAAAGCTCCGCGAACGCAGCCCCAGGCCCGCGAACATGGAGAGCAGAGCCTCCACCCGCTCGCAAACCTATGCGAATGCAGCCCCAGGCCCACGAACACGGAGAACAATAGCACCCCACACACGCAGTACTCCGTGAACACGAAGAGCCTTCCGTAAACGCGGAGCACTGGCTCCAAAACTTTCGCAGACACGACCACTGGTCCTCAAACGCGGAGTAGAGCCTCCTACACCTCCGCGAACGCAGAGAAGAGATGGGTCTATAGTAACCAGCAGCTGCAACAGTTGGGTTTTGGCAATTCAAAATTCCAACGCGGTGCCCGGAAATTGTTCGGAACCCTCTGCACACAAACGAAATATGCTACCCCCTCAAATTTGACGTTTGGGACTCAATGGCACAGTCAAATTTCCATACGAGGTCGTTCCGACAAAAAGTGGGTCCCATACCCATTAGGCCATTTTAGCGAATTTCTACCAGGGGCCTCGGATTTTGATTGGAAGCTCCCAGAAGTTCTCGAAGGGTCAATCTAGACCAAACTCGGCATTCTGGAACTAACCGTGCTGACGGAATTTCCATCCGAATGCTAACTTGCCCCAAAATCACATCGGAAACCTTGGGACTCGAGCAAACCATGCTCCTAGTCTAATTTCACCGCTCCGGAGCTGATGGAACCGTCAAAATTCTCATTTGAGGTCGTTTACCTGAAATTATGACCGAAATCAACTTTTCAAGGTTCAAAAGCTCCAAAACAGAAAAATAGGCATAAAAACCAAACAAACGACCAGGCGACTGAACAGTTAGTGCCAGCAAGTAATAAATGACTTGGGGTCACTACAATAATGCTCTAAATGACAGAAAGAAGGCATCAACATAGAAATGACTTGGAGGGTCATTACACTTTATCGATGACATTTTGGTATAGTTGCGGAGCTGGAGTGAGCATGAGCAGCATTTGAGGGTAGTGCTCCAAACTTTGAGAGAGCATCAGCTTTATGCCAAGTTCTCAAAGTGCGAGTTTTGTCTTGAGTCCGTAGTATTCTTGGTGCACGTGGTGTCCAAGGATGGCATTATGGTGGATCCGGTGAGGATGTAGGTTATTTGTTATTGTACCAGGCCCACCTCTGTGACTGAGATTCATAGCTTTGTCGGATTGGCAGGGTACTACAGGTATTTTTTCAAGGGTTTTTCTTCTATAGCGGCGCCTTTGACTCGGTTGACTCGCCAGGATGTTCCCTTTGAGTGGTTGGAGGAGTGTGAGATAAGCTTTCTGAGGCTTAAGGAGTCGCTTACTACAGCTCCTATATTGACTCTTCCAGTTGAGGGTGAGGCCTTAATGGTTTTTTTGAGGCATTCGGCGTTGGTTTGGGTTGGGTTTTGATGCAGCGGGGCCGGGTTATTGCTTATGAGTCGAGGCAGCTTAAGTTGCATGAGTGCAACTACCCCACTCATGACTTGGAGTTGGCGTCGGTAGTCTTCGCACTTAAGATTTGGAGGCATTACTTGTATGGAGTTCGTTGTGAGATTTACATTTATCACAAGAGCCTTCAGTACATTATGAGCCAGAGGGACCTTAATTCGAAGTAGCGCCATTGGATAGAGCTCCTAAAGGACTATGACCTCTCTATTCTCTACCATTTGGGCTAGGCGAATGTAGTAGCGGACGCCTTGAGCTGGAAGGTGGGGAGTATGGATAGTCTAGCCTTCCTTTCTATTTTGGAGTGCCCTTTGGCTATGGACCTCCAGTCCTTAGCCAACCAGATGATCCAGCTTGATATTTCAGATTCTAGGAGGGTGTTAGTCTATGTGGGAGTCAGGTCATATCTGCTATAACGGATCTGTGGTCGACAGTTCGAGGATGAGTGTCTGGTGGCAGTCAAAGATAGGGTATTGGCAGCATTACTGGTGGAAAGGTATGAGGAGGGACACCTAAGACTATGTGTCTCGTTGCTTGTGTTTCCAATAAGTGAAGGCCTAGCATTTGAGGCCTTGTGGTGAGTTGCAGAGGTTACCCATTCCGAAGTGGAAGTGGGAGTGTATCACCATGGACTTCATTGTGGGCTTGCCTCAAACTTCTAGGAGTGTTGACAACATTTGGGTCATCATGGATTGATTGAAAAGTTACCACACTTCCTTCCCATTCATACTTCCTACAGTGCTGATAGGTTGGATCGTATCTACATTCGGGAGGTGGTTCGTCTTCATGGTGTGCCTATTTCTATCATTTCAGACCGGGGTTCATAGTTCACTTTCAGCTTTTGGAGGGTACTTCAGGAGGAGTTGGGCAACCGTGTTGATCTTAACACAACATTTCACCTGCAGACTGATGGCCAGTCGGAGAGTACCATTTAGGTCCTTGAGTATATGTTGCGGGCCTGTGTTATGGATTTTGGAGGTCAGTGGGACCAGTTCTTGCCCTTGGCAGAGTTAGCGTAGAACAACAACTACAATTCTAGCATTCAGATTACCCCATTTGAGGCCTTATATGGTAGGCGTTGTCTCTCTCCAGTGGTTGGTTGGTTTAAGTCACGGAGCCTAGGCCGCGTGGTACTGACTTGATCCAGGAGACTTTAGGGCATGTGAGGGTGATTGAGGATAGGATCCGGACAGCTCAGAGTAGACAACAGAGTTATGCAGATCATAGGCATCGATCGTTGAGATTTGCCGTTGGTGATAGAGTATTCCTCCGAGTATCACCTATGAAAGTGTGATGAGGTTTGGGAGGCACGGCAAGCTTAGCCCTAGGTATATTGGGCCTTTTGAGATTTTGAGGACAGTTGGTGATGTTGCCTATGAGTTAGCCTTGCCTCCATATTCCAGTTTCGATGATGCGCGGTATGTTCCAAATGAGTCTCATGTGCTCCAATAAGATGCAGTCGAGTTGGATGATCGTTTGATCTATATTGAGGAGCAAATTTCCATGTCGAGGTAGTTGCTACCTGGGAGACAGTGCAGGAGATGCGGGAGCAGTTTACTGGCTTATTTTAGCCTTCGCGTACTTCTGGACTCTTACTTTCGCGGACAAAAGTTCTTTTAGTAATGGATGTTGTAATTTTTGAGTTAATTCATTCTTTCTCTCATTTAGAGCATTTCTGTAGCAACCCCAAGTCATTTATGAGCTGCTCACACTGACTGTTTGGTCGCCTTGTCATTCGTTTGGATTTTATGCCCATTTTCCTATTTTGGAGCTTTTGAAACTTGAGAGGTTGATTTCGGTCATAACATTAGGTAAATGACCTCTGAAGGGAATTATGATGGTTCCATCAGCTTCGGAATGGCAAAATTAGGCTTGTAGAATGGTTGGCACGAGTTACGAGGCTTTCAGTGTGACTTTGGGACTATTTGGCGCTTTAGCCTTCGAAATTTGGCATAAGTTTGACCTTGGTCAACATTCTTGGAAAATGCACTTGGATGAAGATTCCGTCAGTGCGGTTAGTTCTGGAATGCCGAGTTTGGTCTAGAATGACCCTTCATGCGCTTCCCGAGGCTTCCGGTCTAATTTTGAGGCCCTTTGTGGAAATTATGCCAAAAATGGCATTTGGGGTGTGGCACCCACTTTTTGTCAGAACGACCTCGTATGAAAATTTTGATTGTGCCATTGAGTACGGAACGTCGAATTTGATGGGGTAGCATATCTCGTTTGCGTGCACGGGGTTCTAAACAAATCTCGAATACCCCGTCGGAGTTTTGACAAGGGCAAAAACTTAGCTAGTGCAACAGCTGATGTTGCAGGCCTATTCCTTCTTCGCGTTTGCGGTCCTTGCTTCGCATTTGTGGAGGTCTGAGTTCCTCTTCTCCACGTTCGCGAAGGTATAGAACTTCCATCTCCGCGTTCGCGGGCTCTTTGCCGCCTTCACGGGCTCTTAGCCGCGTTCACGAAAGTATGATGCGTCTGGTCTTTTAAATAAAAACCAGACGCGATCAACATATTGTTGGAAGTTTGAAATTCAATATCTCCCTCATTTTTAATCAAAATTTGGCGATTCAAAGTCCCCGGTGTCTTGAATCGTCATGGCTACGAGGGTGGTTGATCGGATAGTGTCGGGGAGTCCTCGTTTGAGGTAAATTCACGTGTTTGTGGGCTGCCATAGTTGGGTTTTCTTGTGATTTTTGTTGGATTTCTTGAATTGTTGCATGTGCCTGTTCCGAGCCCCGAATTGTTTTGGAACACAAGTTCGGGGGCATGTTTTGGACCTTTTCACAGAGTCAATTCTGGGAATTCCAGAGCGGGTCCCACATTTCCTAATTTTGACTCCGAAATTGGTCCGTGTCCAATTTTTATAATTTTGGTGATTCTATATTTGTTAGTGTGGCAGCACTCCGAGGCCGTTTGCAAAGGAAAAGCTTTGGCAGAGTAATTTGGAGCGCGCGCGATCAACTTTCAGGTAGGTTACGAGTTCCATTACTTTTAGATTGAGTATGAATGTGTGAATTCATGATGATTGGTGTGAATTGGGGGCGGGTACCTAGTATTTCTTCTCTTCTTCTCATAAACCATGATTTAGGGTGATTTTTCCGCTGTTTCGAGGGTAGTATCATGCTGATAGTAGGTTGCTTATGTGTTGTTGCATGCCTTTTATTTTTTCTGGTTGATTGTTATTTTTTGGAGCATGTTGTGGCCTTAGTCTAGCATAGACTAGTGTTTCCATAGTCCCCGGAAGTGGCTAGCTGGCTGGGTGGATTGAATATTTGGGTCTTTGGTGGAGTTGTTATGCCTCCGAGCACTCTTACTAGCTGGGCTGTTGATGCCCCTGGGAGTTGCTGGCTGGATGGGCGGCCCGATTTGGAAGTCAGAGTTGTTGACTAGGTTGGAGTTGTCTGGTTGGGAGTTGTTCTGGGTTACCCTTCGTTCCTTTAGTTTTAGCTATTCTGTGTACCTGTCGGGCTTATGGTAGGTCCGTTCCGATTTTATTTTACTTGAGCACGAGTGTACCTTCTGGGCTTATGGGGTCCAGTTAGGTGTACTTTAGCGGTTCTTTTATTTCTTTCAGTGCGCTCGTGTGTTTCTTTATACCCGCTTGGGCTTCTTCTCTAGTCTAGATTCTATCCTTTTAGATAGCTTTTACCTTTCCTGCTCAGTCGACCAATGATGCCGTTTGGATACCTGTTTTTTTGGTACTCATGCTACACTCTGAATCTATTTTCGTGATGCAGGTCCGAGCACCAGCTATCAGCGTTGAGATCGAGCCTGCTGCAGTAGTATTCGGAGGCGAGGGTGAGCACACATCATCTTGGGGTTACCCATCTCCTTCTATATATATATTTACTTGCCTTTTTGCTTTTTGAGGCAGTCTTCTTTCTGTGGTCCACTTTTAGTACTTGTACTCATTTTGTAGTAGTCTGTACTTGTGACTTCCAGGTTCTGGGAGGGATCTTTTATTGTTTATAGTGTTTGTCTTGCTTTCGCTCTCCTTCTGTTTATTATGTTATTTATGCTTTCGCTTGGTTAGGGTTGGTTTTCTGCCCTCAATCCCCTTACTAGTTGGTTCCAGGGTTTGGGCTGGTTTTCCTACTGGCGGGTTGTAGTAGGCGCCATCAGGACTCGAGAAATCGGGTCGTGACATAACATAAGCATAAATTAATGAATGTAAAAATTATACCAGGATCTGTAACAATAGAATGAAACAGAAAAGAAAAAATCGAGCCCACTGAATGAACAGTGTCCCCTTAAGGAAATTATTCCCCTCTAGTACCTGTGGTTTAAAGGAATAGATCATCTCAGGATAAAATTATCCTATTCACCAGCGTATTGATACAAAAACAATGGTGACAGTGAGCCACTCAACTGGGGCAAAGTAAAGAAATATTTAATTGTGCAGAAGAAGAAGAATTTCAGAATTTTCAATTTTTTAAAATGAGAGGAAATTCCTCTATTTATAGACAACAAAGGGTAGTGTGAACAAATGGTTATTGTGCCTTATCAAAAAGGTCACAACTATTTGAAAAAGTTACAACCCTTCGAAAAGGTCACAACCTTTCATTAAAGTTCCAACTTTTTATAAAAGTCGCAACTCTTCATAAAAGTCACAAATTTTCATAAAAGTCACAACTTTTCATAAAAGTCACAATACTTCATGAAAGTCGCAACTCTTCATATTTCATTCACATCTTTTAAAATCCAACAATGTGTACTTCATATATCAATTCAAAACTCTAATAAATGACATTAAACTTCAATCAATATTGTACCACCCCTAGATAAAAAATTGATTAACTAAAATCACAAAAGGTAAAGTAAGATTATGGAGAAACGGAAGACTAATGCATGCAACAATGCAAGTATACACAGGATTAAAGGAGAAGCATTCACAATTTCAAATTAAAAAGAAAATTCTCAAGGTATAACTTTTATATATACATCTGAGCCAACTAACTCACATAGTTTGACCCAATATTTCATTCTGGTACCAGTTGGTTAAACTTAAGTTTGGCCTAGTATTCCTATCTGACGATCAGTTTCTTAAGTAAGTTCAAAGGGGGCTTAATTTTATACATATTAAAATATTTATATAAAAGATTTATATAAAAGATTTGGTATTTATATATTTAATATTTTAAAATATTAAAATATTTATATAAAAACTATCTGATATTTATACATATAAAAGATTTGGTGGAGGCTTAATTTTTAAGATGGTGGTGACGGTTTCTAAGAGGAGGGGAAGGCTAGTTTTGGAAATAAATAAATTAAAAGGGAATCCTGGTTTGTGTTGGTGCCATGTAGGCGGCCCTAAGGTTCTCTTATATATATATATGATATATGATATATGATATATGATATATGATATATGATATGATATGATTACTCTTTATTTTCTCTTCCTCAGAAATGATCCTAAATCTTGTTCATTTTTTTTTAATGTAAATAAGAATCATTACAATCCAACCGGTCAAATAGATTCATCACCAATCGAATTCGATTTGAGCCAACAATATTTTTCCTATTAAAATTAATTGCTACTCATCATACACATATTTCAATATTATTTATATTACTTTCATGAAAGTTATATTTATTGATATAAATACATGTGCAATGCACGTGTTCAAAAACTTGTGCAATGCACGTGTTCAAAAACTAGTATATATATATATATTGTTAATTATTTTATTTAAACAATCAGATTATGAATTCTTAGACTGAGAACATGTGTATATATTTTAGGCTGCTCCATTTTTTCATGCCTTTCTTCAAACTCTCCATAGAGCTTCAATTTTCTCTCCTTTCTGTTCTTCATCAAGTAATTCTTTTTTTTCATTAAAAACAATCTTTTACTATAGAGATGCACTCATCTAGTTCATTTTTTTAAATTTTTTTTGTAGTTTGAATGTCCTTTGGTAATCTCAAATCCCTTGTACTTGTTGTTTATGTTTTTACTATTTTGTGAACAGTAAACAATAATGGCAGAAAAAGGAGTAAAGTCTGATCTCAAATCTCAAAAAGGAGTAAAGTCTGATCTCAAATCTCCTGGTAAACAACTATCTTTTTTCTACTTTATAAAAACTCTTGTAGTGATGTGTTCCTGGTTCTTGAGATTACTAGTTCTGGAAACATGCATTGCACGTTTGTCCTCTACTACTATATAAAATTTGTATAGTAGGTGAAAGAGTTATGGTGCTTTTTAAACAAAAACAACTCATGGACAACAAATTAAATAAAATACATCCTTAAAAAGCAATTCAATAAAGATGAAGCCACTCAACCAATATCGAGGAGAGTTCTTCTTGCCTTTATATTGCAGATCTTACAATAAATAAATATTCTAAAGTTTCTTTTATCATTTTCTCTTATAAATTCAAAGTGCTAATTGTATTTACATCCTAAAGGTGGAAGAAATGAAGAATACGGAAATATAATAACCAATTACGAAGTTATATTTGAAAACTCAAAAAGATGGAAATATAAAAAATAAAACTTTAATTACAATTTTGTATCCAGAGAATTTTCATCTTGTAACTATGGTAATTTACATATTTCTCAATAAAAAGAATATGAATATGTATGAAATAATAAAGTATACAAATAAATGAATTAGTATGAATTCTTACAATTACAACTTGGTAATGTAATTTTTACAAATGATGCATACTAACCTAATAGAAAGCAAGATGATCACAAATTTGGATGAAATAAGGGAATTTAAATATTGTTATTGGTGAGTGTCTTTGATAGAGTCTTCATTACCCCCACTTATTATAAATTAAAATTGAAGGTTATTTTTTGACTCTTGATTATCCACCTTTAGTATATGCATAAACTGCATTAAGATCTTGTTTTATGCATGAATTTAAATATAATTATTATCTATATTTATTTAATTAATTAGATATTGATATTTGATTTAGTTTAAGGATAAAATAGGGGTAAAATGATAATCCAACTTTAAGATTAGAGGCTTTCCACTTTTAATAATATATGATATGATATGATGATATATGATGATATGATACAGTAGGGGCACAACTAGGTAGAGTCGAGGGGTTTCATCTCAATTCTCATGAACTCCTTTGACGAAAAATGATATTGTTTATATATGGCTAAAATTATTTTATGTATTTATAGAAAATTACAGAAAAATATACTAGTTAAAATTATTTTATGTATATACAGTAGATGTTGAGCTTCTTTGGCAAAAAATTACACTATTTATATATATGGTTGGTAAAAAATTACATTGTTTATATATGGTTAAAATTATTTTATGTATATATAATAGATGAAAAAAGGATACACTATTTATTTATGAATAAAAAACTTTTATGTATGTATAGTGGATGTTGAATCTCCTTCGTGTGCCTAGGTGTTTCGGGCAAAGCTAAGAAAGCAAAAGCAAATGGTCCTTTGGAGCTAAGAGTTGAGCAAGGTATTCTTTCACTCCTGATTCACTTTTACAAAATCAACATGAAAATACAATTTAATTCTCACATACTTTCTAATGGCAAATTTTGGTTCCAATTATTATGAATTTATTCCTTTTCTAACCTTTTTAAGTTATAGACACATACTTTTTCCACTTGCTCATTCAATTTGCCTTGAGAATTTTTAAGAACTTCTCCATCTAATCTCAATGTCAAATCAAGCTGCCTTTTCTTTTTCGGCCTATTCCTTAATATTGATCTCATTTCTTAAAAGAGTGTTACAACATATTATATGATGTAGGAAAATTATTGTTGTTAAATATACCATAAATTATAGTTGAAAATTAAATTTTAAAAAATGAATACAGAAAAATTCATGCTGAGACACAAATATCTTACTCTCTTTAAGGAAATTTAAACTCACTGCGGTATGATCTTCACCAATCTTGTAGTGTAACTGTTTTGTTCTCTCCAGGATATAACATTCCAAAAAAATCTTACAACTCAAACAACTCAACATTGGTTGAAGAGTACAAAGTTCCATTAAAAGAACACATTCCTTCTACATAAAGTTATTCTCTTCAATATGTATAATGAATAAGCTGAAGACTTAGAATATTCTTCTATGTCGCAACTCTCTTACTCTGCACTACCCTCAAAATATAAACACAATATAATACTTCTCATTCACTTCTCATAGTTTTTGTCCATTACAACACTACACAGATGTAGGTTTTCTTCCACAAATAAATGTAATGTGGATAGTCATTTGAGAAGTAATGGGGCAATTAGTAGGAGAACATGTCATAGTTAGAAACAATAATGACACAACTTTATCCACTTTATGACCACTAATTACAAATAATAATAAGGATGCTTAAATAATGCAAAAGAAATATAAAAACCAAGAAGAAATTTGAGTTATCCACCTCAAACTTCCTTTTAAAAATGCATGAATTAAAAATGATAGATTCTCATCTAAATTAACCTTAAGTATTGTGTTCTTATCTTCTTCTTCAAACCTATCTAACAACTTGATAGTTCATCAATTCTTTATGGATTTACTGGAACTTGTTGAAGCAATTGATATTGTAATATGATTTTTCTTTGCCATTCGCATTTGTAGGTGCCTTGGAATAAACTCCTCAATAAGTTTACCGTCCCAACTGTGTTGCCTTCCATGTGTCTTCCTTTTGTTTTTGTTGCTTCCACCTCGTTAACAATGGGAGCTGCTCAAATTCTCTGTTGACAATGGGAGCTGCCCAAATTCACCTCAATATTAACCAAGTGACTCCAATGGTTGGCAAGGGACCTCATGAGTCGAGGTGTTCAACGTGACCATGAGTGGCTTGATCACTAGTTTTGATTTATTACCATGGCGACCTGATTTTCTTGAATGATCTTAGCTACTTTAGGATTAGAAACATGTAATGTTGGATCCATAACATTACCATCTTTTCCGGTAACCTTCGATAAAGCATAAAAGCTATTCAAACATAATATATCTCTTGAGGCATTATTAGTATTGTGCCTCTTTTCATGGCCTGGAGAAGCATGAGATGTTACCTTTTTGCGCATTACCATGTTCCAATTCTCTTCGCTGTCAGATTCTCCCCCTTTGTTCAAATCCTTAACTTGTATTAATTTTAATATGAACCTTTGCTGTCCTAAAAATTTTCAGTCGCACCCTATTTATGACCTTGAGAATTATTTCCACTAGTTGATGAAAGCATTCGACTACTAATTGAATTTTTGTGTGCAACCAGAGTCCAATTTTTAGTTGCATTCTCTTTTTTAACTTTCAAAACATGCTACGTATAATTTTCAGCATCTTCTACATCAGCTGCATCAATTAGTTTTTGTGCCAAATGAAATCGCCACGCATCAACCCTAACTCTGGGTGTTTCCCCTGCGTTTTCAATTGCATTGGACATTAAATTCATCCCAAATTCTCTTTGATTCCACCTCATTAGTAGTAACTTTCTGATTATTGCAAACACCTGAAGCATTCACAATTTTTTCTTGATGCAATATCTCTCTAGATTTAGGACTTAGATCTAACTCTCGATCATGTGAAACCTCTAAAGCACCTTTGTTCCAGCAACTGTTTGATGACCAATATTATCTGTATCAACATCAACATTGTGGCTGCATGATTTTGCTTAGAAATGGAAGTAACCAATGTAAAGCAACAACATTACTTGGATCGACACATGCACCTCTCCTTTTTTTCATTTAATATTTCCCTCACATCACCTTGTATTTTTCAATATCGCTAGTACCTTTCAAAGCAACTTCGATTTTATCATCATTATGTTTATCATTTTGATTTCTTCTCGAGATCAAAGGACAACTAATTTCATCATGACCTTGGTGCTTACAATAATTGCAATACAAAGGCAAATTATCATATACAATCTCCTGCAAAACCTCAATCAACTTACTAGATTTTCCTTCCACAAACTGCAGCCTTATAGGATTTGGAAGCTTATCTGTTATCGAGTATAACCCTTACCCTAGCTATGCTAGGTCTTGACTTGATTTGAGTCACTTAACTATAAATTTTGGTTTCCCAACAGACGATGCTATAGACCTAGACAATGTTCCACTACCTACTAACTTTCTACCCTAATTTGTATCCTGCATACCCTCATATCTAAGGACATTTCTTTGGCTAGCTGCACCTTTATAATGTCTTGTATAATCACTTCTCTCCATTACTTCTTCGACCTACCTTTACCTCTCCTAAAACTATCCATAGCCAACCTCTCACACCTCTAGACTGGGGTATTCATGCATCTCCTTTTTCACATGTTTGAACTATCTCAGTCTCGTATCCCCCATCATGTCCTCTACCACAATCAATCCAACCTTATCCCATCGATCCTAATTTTAAATCTTATCTTTCCTAGTATGACCACACATCCACCACAATATCCTCATTTCCAAAACTTTCATCTTCTAAACATGAGAGTTCTTGATTAGCCAACACTCCACCTTATACAACATAGTTGGTGTAACCATCACTATGTACAACTTACCTTAAATTTTGGTAGCACCTTCTTAATTATCACACAAATACTCCGGATATGAGCCTCCACTTCATCCTCCCTGCACCAATGCAATGTGTGACATCATCAATCTCCTTTTCTTTGATAATAGACCCAAGAAACTTAAAAACTTTCTTTCTTTTGGATGACTTGTGTATCAAGCCTCACTTCCACACCAGCCTCAGACGTTACATCATTGAATTTGCACTCCAAGTGTTCTATCTTGGTCCTACTCAACCTGAACCCTTTTGGACTCTAGGGCCCATTTCAAAACCTCTATCTTAACATTAATTCCATTGTAATTCTTTTCAATTAGGATGTTTTCAACCACAAATAACATACACCATGACACTTCACCTAGGATTCTCCGTATTAATTCATCTATCACCAATGCAAATGAAAACAAACTAAGGATTGCTCCTAGTGTGGCCCCATCACATTGTAAGTGCTCTAAGTATCCTCCTATTGTCCTTACCCGAGTCTTGGATTCGTCGTACATTTCCTTGATCACACTCGTGTACACCACAAGAAATATTGGAAATAACACAAAAAGTGATAAAGCTGATCTCAAAAAGGAAAGTAATTAGTTCAATAACTTCAATTAAGCTAATCAAGGTTTAAAAGTAACAATACATGTTATTCCGTTAGTCTCAATTTTTTTTCCTATTTTGACTAGGCATGAAGTTTAAAAAAGTAAAGAGAACTTTTGAATCGTAAGGTCTTAAGTTAAATATATGTAAAATATACCAAAACACTGTTTAATCTTCTGGTCTTAAATATGCAATGTGGAATGTTAAAACTAAAGAGTTGACAAAAAAGGAAAGAGACATTCTTTTTTAAATAAACTTAAAAGAAAAGTAGGACAAACAAATTGAAAAAGAGGATGTACTAATTAGAGGTGTAAATCGTGTTCTAATGTTTTATTGAGCTAAAGTTGTTGAGATTTTTTTCTTCAATCATATTAAGAGAAACTATACATGTAAATGAAAAATTAAACTAGTTATTTGGCATAATTTCTTCTAATTCATAGTACAGAATTAACATTATATAAAAAAACAACAGTAGTTTGATGCATAAGGCATTCCATGTTAGCGGGGTTTGGGGAAGGGAATACCCTAAGTGGTGTGATGTAAGTAGACTGCCCTAATGCCAACATTAATGACTTCTTCCATGGCTCGAACCAATGACCTATAGGTCACACATAGATAACTTTATGTTGTTTCAAGGCTCTCCTCTCGATATAACATTATATATGTAAATCTAGTAATAGATTCACATAGTATGAAAATACATAAATAAACGTGAAAATACTCATGACAAATAGACTTATAATATAAAAACATTAAATAATGTGATAATAACAAGACAAATAGACTCATAATATGAAAACATTAAATAATGTGACAATACACTTGAAAAATAAACTTATATTATGAAAAAAATTAAACAATGTGACAAGACACGTGACAAATAGAATCTTGGACCTACTATAATCATCGTGGCATTCCTCTCAAATTTGCCCAGGCTTATTCAACCAAAACATCTTCTTATTTTCTTTTGCAATGGAAAAGAGGACCAGCAAGGGTAAGCATAATACTGAAATGAAGTTGATTGAACCAAAGGAAGTGTGTGCTGCTACTTTCTCGCAAAGGAAAAAAACCATGTTCAAGAAAGCGGATGAGCTTTCAACTCTTACCGGATTAGATGTTTGTGTTATGATCTTTTCACCAAGTGGAAAATCATATTCCTATGGCTCCACATGTATAGAAAAAATAATAGTTACGATCCAAAATACACCCTAGACGTGACATAGCAAATGGATTCCGAGAGTCCCTAAATAAGCCACATGACATAAGCATGACGTAATGAAAGACTATTTAAGAGATATATCCAATATCAGTCTAAAATAGAAACATGACATAAGCTATACCAACGGAGTACATAAGAGATACACAGAATACTACCAAATCTGACACAAGCCTTTCTAACATCATAAGAGTCGTCGTGACGTTACCCATACACTACGTACAAGTCTGAAACTGAAATGAAAATTAAAGCAATAAAAGTGGCTATGACTTTTCCCTCAAACCATGATGACTCACTAATCTAATCGATAATGCTGATCAATCCCGATCTAAGCACGTCCGGGAGGAGAAACATCGGACCATATATTATAAAATAATATAAGAACAAGTATGCATTAGTACATTAAATGTACTACGTATGGGGAAATGCATAAGAACATAGGCATGATAACATAATGATCTTAAACATGGTATGCAAGACCAAGTAAAACTTAGTAAGAGCCTTTAAAGAGAAATCATAAATCATGTATGAAGTCAATGCATACTTAAATCATAAGGAAAGCTTTCATAAAACCCTTGAAGAAAACATAGTTCATTTCTGGGTTATTTACCGTTAACTGACAATAAGTCCATATGAGCTATAACATGGAATTTGATGTAGCCCTCACACCAAAAAAGGGAAACTTCTTGCCAAGGTAGAATTCTGTAACATTCATTCATAATTGCTATTGTGGATCCACAAGCTAGGTCATTTAAGACATTCCTATGGGGGCATGTAGTTTGAGACAAGGAGATTGCTTCTAGAGACTCGGCCTCTACTAGTGGGAGAGCCTCCATCTCAAAGTCCTCTCAGTCCTAAGTAAATCTCAATGGAAAAGTCATAATCATATTAACATTGAAATACTTGAAAATGCACAATTAAACTACCGATCAAATCATAAGTCATCATAGAGTAGCTCTTTTCAAATCATGATTTCATAAACTTCTTCATAATAGACACTTACCTTTCTAAGAATCTAAATCATGATTTTATTCATATGTGAGAAAACCTTTTACAAATCATTGATACTTATTTCAAAAGCATTCATAGTTCATAAATCATCCTTTTCATAAAACATGCATAGCTTTCATAATCATTATTGATAAGTTCATAAACTTTGTTCATAAATACTTAGTCATAACCAAGTAAAAGGTATGGATTCATATGAATCAATTGAAAACCATTTAATTGAATCAAATCATGCATAATAAGATTAGAATCAAATAATTGAATAATAACAAATAGAACCCATGGATGTTTGCATGAAACCCTAACGAAATTGGGAGAAATCAATTTAGGAGATTGAAATTCTTTTGGGACCCAATGGATGAAAGGAATCCATTGGTGAATTCCCACATACCTTGATATAGAAACCTAGCAAAGCAAGAGAAGGATAAGACCTTGAAGCTTGAAGCCCTAGCTTTTCTTCCTTGAGCACGAGAGAGAATTTTGAAGGAGACTTGAAGAATTTCGAAGAATTGAGTGAATGAGATAAATGGGTTGGGTTTTGAAGAGTTAAAACAGTTATAGGGGTAGTTATAGAGCCAAAATGACGTACTTTAGGGGTTAATTAAAGACCTAATCACCTATATTTAAAATGTGTTTGAAGATCCTACGGGTTGGACCTACGGTCCGTAAAACTTTCTGTGGACTGTACTAGTCAACTGTAGAACCAACTAGTAGAACCCAAAATCTAGCCAACTTCGACGACTTCTTCCTATGGGTCATCGTCTTTTCTATGGTCTGTAAACCCCTTTCGTAGAACCCAACTCAAAGTCCAAAATTTCATTTAGTCTGGATCACTTCTACGAAACCCTCCTACGGCCCGTCAAACACCCTATGACTCGTCCTGGCTACTCGCAGGTCAACTTCCTGAGACTTGAAAACTCCAAAACTCAGACAAAGTCCTACGATTTCCTTCCTATGGCCCCTAGGACTTCCTACGGTCCGTGGATAGGACTTGTAGATCACTGCTTCAATTCCAAAATTGAACCTTTCCTTCCCAACTAAACTTCGAATTTTCAAGGTGTTACAATAATTGATAAATATTTTTTAATTAAAATCACACGATCATCAATGCAATCATGCAGATGTGGGCAAATCAAATGTCTCTGAGGCATTTGATGATCATATATTTCTTTCCTCTGGTAAATCAAGCACTAAATGGCTTACAATATGAGTAGACTACTTAAATGTCAATTCTATTCAAATTTTTACACTAAGAATATCTTGATTTATATATAGAACTTCTAAAAAAATACAAAATACTTAATGGATTGTGAAGTTGCTTTTATTTTGAAAGGAATCCAAGAGAAAATGGTGGTATTTTCTGATGATCCAACTTTGAAACTACCAGTGTAAGGGAGTGCATGTTTGACTTTCTGCATTTTCATTGTCTATGTTGCTTCCTTCTTATGATGAGAATTAAGCTTTGACTTTGTTTTCCACCAGTTCATTTGACAGGGGATTGTCATATTCTCAAAGGAACATGCTTTATGATAATGCCCAGGCTGTTAAACAAATACTCGGGTATCCTTGAGACCTTTTATTATTAAAATAAAAATTAGAATTTCTTGTTATAATTGTCTCTTAAAAATTTTCTAGTGCTACTTTTCATTTAACTCAAATCAGGCCTCTAAAACAGCATGGTGTTTCTGATGGAGAGGTATTGAAGATTTTGACCTATTAATACATTGATCTTTTACTTGTTCTAGTGTTTTCATATTTCATTGGTGTATGGATACATCTTAGAATAATTGCCAACTTTTACTTGGAATCTGTTGATCAAGTGTTTGCTCTTGTTCACTCATTTAATGTATGTACTCTACTATTATGGATATTTATTTTACACTAATGATATATCAAGAGTTGTGGTTGTTTGGGTGTTGAGGCTGCTTCCAACTACTGCTATTAATTGAAGTTTAAGTGTGACTAGACAGGATGATAAAAGCTATAATTA
The DNA here is from genome assembly GCA_018342035.1 of Solanum appendiculatum. Taxonomy (NCBI): domain Eukaryota; kingdom Viridiplantae; phylum Streptophyta; class Magnoliopsida; order Solanales; family Solanaceae; genus Solanum; species Solanum appendiculatum. The sequence goes on from JAGDQO010000846.1 coordinate 378,643, forward strand.
ATTTCTTAATGAATCTTCTATCTATGTTCTTACTAACAAAGATGGGAGGAAACTAGATTTGTTTCTTAAATTATTTCCTTTGACGATGAAATTGGTTTTTGCTCATTTTTGTACAAAGAGCTAAGATATGACTACTGTTGTTAGTTTAACTTATCATATTATAGTATAAGTGGGAAGCTCCAAACTTCAAAGTTAGATTACCTTTTTACCCCTACACTAAATCAAAATATTATAAAAAATATAATTAATTAAATGATATAAAATGATAAAATGTTGTTTACATATGGTCAGTTGTTTTGCTCTTCTCATATTTGAAGTCTTCACATGAATTAATTGCTTATTAGTTATTGTGCGTTGTAGTGAAGAACAGAAAAGCATCATCAGTTTTCAAATGCTAATCGTGCATTCCACTCTCCTTCATCAAAGTGACAGTTATGTTGTACTAATTATAGGCAGGAATATGTGATCTTTCACATTTCCAATCATTAATATGTGAAGTAAACACTAATAAAAAATCTGTGACTAACATTCTTTTATCCCTATAAATTCACGGCTCCTGACCTCAATCATTTTACCATTTGAATTTTCTCCCTTCTATACTCATACGCTGACAAGTATACTCATCACAGATAGTTGTTGTTCTGCCAAGTTAGTGTTGGCTCAAGCAGCCATCCTCAAGGAAATCTAGTCGTGTTATCGTTAAACTTCGAGCAGTCATTTGTTTGGTTGAAATTTTAAGAGTTTTTTGTTGTATTATATATGTAGAATATGTAATTGATTTTTTTACGGTATATATTTTTATGATAAAATTTATTCATGTTAAAAATAAAGATCCTTTATACAAATTTGTTTGTTGTTACCTCTTCTAAATTTGTGTAATATCACTGCAATCCTTCAGAGCTGATAGGAGATCAAGAATTGTCATGAGCAGAATTTGTTTTTTTGCTTTCCCTCTCTATTCGAAATTTCAGAAAAATAATGGGAGAAGTAAGTATGTGCAATGTTGTCGTAACATCAAATAGGCTATCACATAAAGTTTTATTGTAGAAAGCCAAAAAACTGACGAAACGTTGAAAACATCAATGGTTATAGTAGAGAAAATATAATTGAACAACATCATAGTTATGAGGTTATATTTTCATTATTTTTCTATTTAATCTTTGTATATGTCCTTCATGGCTATTAGTTTTATTATGTCAGCTTTATGAAATATAAGCAAATTAGTTTTTCACCTCTTTCTCATTATTATTTTTGTTTCCTTTATTCTTAATCATGTTCACGCATATCCAGTATATATATGTAGAACTTTGACAAATATTCTTTCTATCAAAGAATATTAACACATAGTAAAGAGGAATATTAATTAATGAGTACCAGTTGGATTTTATTTTCATTTCTTCTTTTTTCAATATTTATATACATTTGTTGTGTTTTATTTGCAAGTTTGGTAGAAATCTATCTATTTCTACTCGTGCCTTTGGTAGTTTCATTAAAGGCATTTACATGTATTTATTTATTTTTCAATCAACAATTTTTCGACATAATTATACCATTAAGGACTTTATCTTAATTAGCCTCACATATTTCTTATTTTATGACAAATGCACCATACCATTTTTCTTAATTTTATTTAATGAAAATATAAATGGCAAATTATTATTGTTAATTTATGATTTTCTATTTAATAGCTCAATTTTTTAAATATAGAATATTTATAATTTGATAAGGGATAAACGTGCGACGCACGTTCTCCAAAACTAGTACTGGAAAAAACAGCAGACTAAATGCAGGTATTTGTCTAGAGTGTTATGCATCTGTCTCTAAAGACCAAACTCAACAGTTGATCAGCCAGCAACTCTTGTTGCCTTTCTTCTTCTATTTTTCTTTGCTCTAGTTATTAAGTAGGATTTTCAGAAATAGTTGAGCAACCATCAACTTTGATTTCCAGAAACATGGAAACAAAAACTTGAATGAATGTAGCCTTATTCTTGTATTAATGCAAAAACTTTCAGTTAGAAGATTGAAAGAGTTTAGACCCTGTATTGTTATAAAATTTGTCTCAAGTTAATGCATCTCTGTTAAATTTTCTAAGTTATTTTGGTATGACGAAACTATCAGTCTATCACTTTACTGACTGGAGATAATTTTTATGGGTGAAGTATCACATTTGAATTTCAAACTTGAATATATAATGTGCTACAAACGAACAACCCTACCGACAATTCTCTAAAATATATTTTCCATATCCCTTTGATATGTGGCTCCACCTTTCTTCAAACTGAAAGGCATCACCTTGTAGCAGTAAACACATTTAGGCATGTGAAATGCAGTGAGTTCTTCATACTTTGGTGCCATGGGAATTTGGTTATAGACGGACGAACCATCCATAAGTAACCTGGCCTCATAACCAGTTGTAGCATCAATTATTAACTCTTGAAAGGAAAGAGAAAACTCATCTTTAGGGTCTGCATTATTCGGATCCCTAAAATCAGCACAAACTTGAATTTTACCATTCTTCTTCCTTACAGGAATAATACTTCAAATCCATGAAAGGTATTTGACTTCATGAATAAAGCCTACCTCAATGAGTTTGTTAACTTAATTTTCTATAAATGGAACGAAGTCTGGCCTAAAACATCTTTGGCCCTGCTTAATAAGATGAGCTCCATTCTTGAGTGTCAACTGATGCACTGCTACTTTAGGATTCAAGCCAGGAATTCCTTTCTAACTCCAAGTAGAGAAATCCCTATATTCTTTGAGTGTATTCATATAAGCGATTTCTAAATCAACTTCTATAAAGGAACTCAGGTAAGTTGACCTTGGGTCTTCATCAGTGCCAAGGTTAACTTCGTTTAAGAGATCTATTGTGCTCTTTACTCCTTCTTGAAGTTCTGGTGGAGCATCTCCAACATCTTCATCTTCTTGAGAATCATTTCCATTGACAAATATGTTATAACATCAAACAATATCTCCCAACACTTAATCAACCCCTGTTCCAAATGAGGCATTATGCTCACTCTAAATCGTAACATGATATGAGGAGCCTACACTTTCTTCATCTTCCTCGCGCTCTTTTGTTTAAACCACAATGTAAGCTTTTGCCTTGAGTTTCACTTTACACGAAAACATAAGTTCGACTAGTAACCTCATTCTAGAAGGAATAAAACTTTTGAAATCCTTTTGGATCATATTTGAATCAAGCATTCTCACTCTTAGGTTGCTTCTCTGATGCTTTTCATTCTTCTTCTTCAATGGAGCTAACCTCTCAAAAATAGAAGTTCTTGTAGGCGATTTTCCAAGTCGATCAAAGACAAAATGCCTTTTGTTGAAAGCAACAGATTCATCTTCTATAGTGATATAATTGTTACTTGACCTTCTTATGGAGATACGAACCACTGGCAGTCAGCTATAGCCTAAGCCTTCACATGCTTTCATGTTTGTATCTTCCGATGGGAGTTTCCCTAACTTTGATAGCTTATTAGGATTGTATCCAACCTTTACAAATAGCTTGTAAGCATTTGGATCAATTCCTACTCTTGTGTCTTTCGTAGGGAGTGCCACATCTTACACTCGATTTTGAGGTATTGACTTTCCTAGTAGCTTCAAAGAAAAGTTTATTGCATCAATCCGTCTAATACGAAGAGTAAGTCCACTTAGTGCATTTCCTTGGCCGTTAGATGGTTGAACTTCCTCTTTCATCACTTTTAGAATGTATCGAAGTAAATAAGTCAATTTCCTTTTCGAAGACATGATCATCCCTTCATTCAAAATAGGACAATGTTCTTTAGTGTCCACTTTGACCTTTTCGACAACTACATCAGCTCTTTTTCTGGCAATCTGTAATGACCTGGAGGTCATTTTTTGAAATTTTAAACTATTTGATAACTACGAATATTTAATTGATGGGTAATTTTTAAATAATTAAGCTAGTTGGTAATAATGGGCCAAGTTTGAAATTCAATAAAGACCCTATACAATTTGGCCCATATATATAAAAATAATTTAGTGGGATTAGTCATTTTTGGTACATAATTATTTTTAATTAAAAAAAGGGGGAAAAGAAAAGAGGAAATTTGCGGCTTCCACATCCAAACTACGGAAAGAACTCACTCCTATCAAAAGGAAGAACGCAGGTGAATAATGTAAAGGTAACTAACCCTAAATCCTTGTAAATTTGTATACGGACAAAGGGTCATATTATTATTACTCATATTGTATGATGGAGCTGATGAAAAAATGGGAATCAGAATTGCAAATTGAATTTGCAATTACTTTCTGTGGGCATATTCTTTTAAACCTGGGGTGAAAAATTTTCCATGTCTATCAAGAGGTAATGATTGAAAATAATTACCATGTGATAATCCAATCATTAGGAATGATGTACATAGTCTATCATTATCTTTGCAATTTATTTCCATACCACTTCCGTGACTAGTTAGTTATCTTTTAATTAGTTTTGTTCTTCTTCCTATAGTCATCTCGTTATAATTTGAATTTTGATATATTGAGATAGAAAATTAATTAATAGGTGTATTTTATTATATGAATACCATTAGATTTAAGATATTTGAAGGAATTGGAACTTAACACTAGGCTTGAAATTTGGAGAAAATTGAAAGAGTTGACATATAAATTGGCATCAAGATTATGGAACTTGATTTTAGGTTTGGGTGAGTTTTTGGGTCTAGGCTAGACCTATAGTAATATGGGTGTTGTTAGTTTCAAAATCTTATTATGGTTATTTATTTGAGTAGACTGCATTGATTTGGAAGCCCAACGAAACGGGAAGGCTAAAGTTCCGAAGTTAATTGTTGATTAACGAAGGCAAGTGGATTTCTCAATCCTTTTTAAGTGTATAAAATTGTGTATTTCCTTGTTGTATGTGTTGAGGAGTAATTAGAATTGGTGATGGGTTGTAATGACCCTTCAGGTCAATTTCGAGTTAATGCCTTCATCCCTTCATTTAGAGCATTCCTATAGCGACCACAAGTCATTTATGACTTGCTGTCATTGACTGTTCGGTCGCCTAGTGGTTCGTTTAAGTTTTATGCCCGTTTCACCGTATTGGAGCTTTTGAAACTTGAGAAGTTGATTTTGGTCATAACCTTAGCTAAATGACCTCAGAGCGGAATTCTAACGATTCCATCAGCTTCGAAAACGCCAAATTAGGCTAGTAGCATTGATGGCATGAGTCTCGAGGCATTTGGTGTGATTTTGGGGCCATTTGACCCTTTAGCCTTTGAAATTTGGCATAAGTTTGACTTTGGTCAATATTCTTAGTAAACGCACTCGGATGAGAATTTCGTTAGCACAGTTAGTTCTGAAATGTTGTGTTTTGTCTAGAACGACCCTCCGTACGCTTCCCAAGGCTTTCAGGCTAATTTTGAGGCCCGTTGTGGAAATTGGCTTAAAATGGCACTTGGGTGTGGGACCCACTTTTTGTTGAAATGACCTCGTAAGGAAATTTTGACTGCGCCATTGAGTCTGGAGCGTCAAATTTTGTGGGGTAGCATATCTCGTTTGCGCGCACGGGATTCCGAACAAATCTCGAGCACCCCGTCGGAGAATTGGAAAATGCCAAAACTTAGGTGATGCAGCACCTAATGTTGCAGACCCATTTCCCCTTCGCATTCGTGGGCCAGGATGGAGCGATCGCGGAGCTCAACTTCCCTCCTCTCCACATTCACAAGATGTCTCCACGTTCAAGGATGTCTGAGAGGTTTTCCTTCGCGTTTGCGGAAGGGTCTCCGCGTTCGCAGAAAGGTCTTCACGTTCGCGGATGTCTGGAATCCTCCTCCCTGCATTCGCGGGATGTGTAGCTGCGTTCGTGAAGGTCTGATGCGTATGGTCTTTTAAATAAAAGCAAGACGCGATCAACTTTAAGTGACAAGATCCAAATTGCAATTTCTCTCTTGATATAAGTCAAAATTTTGTGATTTGAAGTCCAGATTGTTCGGAATTTTTGTGGCTACGTGGGTGGCTGATCGAAAGGTGTTGGGGAAGCTCCGTTAGAGGTGAATTTTCTGTTAAACCTTCTGCCTTATTGTTAATTGTTGAGCATATTTGCTGAATTTCTTGCATGATGTGTTCTCGCTGTTCCATGCCCCGAATTGTGTTCCACTTTGGAACACAAGTTCATGGAGGTGCTTTAGACCTCTTCACTGAGTAAACTCCAGAATTTCCGGAGCGGATCCCACATTCTCATTTTTTGACTCCGAAATTGGTCCATCTCCGATTTTGGTAATTTTAGTGTCTAAACGACAGTGTTGAGGCTGTGATTCTATTTTTGATAGTGTGGCAGCATTTCGAGAACATGAGGAAGGGCAAAGCTCCATCAATGTGGTTTGGAGCGCGCGCGGTCGGCCTTTAGGTAGGTTACGACTTCCTTTCTAATTAGATTTAGCATGAATGTGTAAATTCATGATGATTAAGGTGAATTGGGGCGGGTACCTAATTATATATACTTTTCTTCTTTGAAACCAAGATTTAGGGTTGATTACCTCTGTTTCGAGGGTAGTACCATGCTGATAGGGGGTTGTATGTGTGTGGTAACATGTGTATATGATTTTCTTGGTTGGTTACTTATTTTTGGGGCATGCTTTGGTCTTAGTCTAGGATAGACTAGTGTTTCCCTAGACCCATATCCCTCGTGACTATGGTACGTCTCCAACGTCGTTTTGGATGGACTAGGTCCTTGTAGACCGGGAAATCAGACTTGGGTCTGACAATGTGAGCCTTAGCTTAGGCCTTTGCACTGCTTGTTCGCCTTTTTGTCTCCTCTCCCTATTTATGCGTCTCCGATGTGTTACCGAAAATGGTGTGCTTCCTCGGGATTGGAGTGCTTCTGGCTTGGAGCCTTTTATGATATCGTTGGGAGTGGACGTCTATCCAAAATGGCTTGGACCCTACTTGAGATCCTCTTCGGAGTTGATACGCCCCCGGGCACTCTTGCTTGTTTGGTGGATGATGCCCCTCGGAGTGGCTGGCTGGCTGGGCAACCTGGATATGTCAGACCTTCTACAGAGTTGATACACCCTCGGACACTCTTTCTAGCTGAGCCACTAATGCCCCTCGGAGTAGCTGGCTAGGCGGCCTGAGTTGATAGTCACTCTTGCTAGTTGGGTTGGGAGTTGATTGGTTTTTCAATTTTGATCTTGTTTACCCTTTGGTCTTGTAGGCTTAGCTATTCCATGTACCTGTCGGGCTTATGGAAGTCCGTTCGGGTTTTATTTAAACTTGTGCACGAGTGTACCTCCTTGGCTTATGTTGTCCAGTTTGGCTTAGTTTAGTGGTACTTAGATTTACTTTCAGTGGGATCGTGTGCTTCTTTTTATATCTGCTTTGACCTCTATTCTGGTCTAGATTCTATCTTTTTTAATTGTTTTTACCTTTCTTGCTCAGTCGGCTTATGATGCCTACTGGGTACCTATTGTGTTTTTACTGATGCTACACTCTGCATCTGTCTTCGTGATGCAGGTCCGAGCACCAGCTACCAGCGTTTATATTAATCCTACTGCAGTCATATTCGGAGGCGAGGGTGAGCACACAGCGTTCCAGGGTTACCCGTCTCTTTCTGTATATATATATATATATATATATATATATATATATTGACTTGTCTTTTGTTTTTGAGACAACCTTGTTTCTGTGGTCCACTTTTGGGACTTGTACTCATTTTGTTATTAGCTCTGCACATGTAACTTCCAGGTTCTGGGAGGGATCTTTCTTTTGTACATATGATTTGCTTTCTTCCGCTTCCTCTTCTTTGATATTGTTATTTGTGTTACCGTTTAGTTTGATTTAGTTTCTACACTCAATTCCATTACTTGTAGGTTCCAGGATATGGGTTGGCTTGCATACTGGTGCATTATTGTAGGCGCCATTATGACCCGAGGAATCGGGTCATGACAAGTTGGTATCAGAGCCCCAGGTTCACCGGTCTCACTTATACAGAGCTAACGTCTAGTAGAGTCCTGCGAATTGGTGTGGAGACGTCCTTGACTTATCATCGGGAACTACAAGATATCGTTAGGGGCCTTTTCCTATTTTGTATCATTTTCGTGCGTTGTTTGTCCAATTGGTTTCATGGAATCATATTTGCTTCACTCTGTCGCAGGATGGCTCAGACGCGCGGTAGAGCAGCCGGGGGTGATGCACCTGGGCCTACAGATAGACCCACAGTTAGGGGTAAAGGCCGACCCCGAGGTTGAGGCAGGGTTGCAGCACCCACCTGAGAAAGAGAGAGGACTTCAGAGCTAGAGGCGGAGCCCAGGTTAATCATATTCCTCCTCAGCCAGTGCGACTCGAACCAGCCCAGCTACCACCTGCACCAGCTGGTGCCCCTGACCTTCAGGCGATGCTCACCCAGATTTTAGCAATGATAGGGGTATGTAACAACAGCGGGCCCCAGTACCAGCTCTAGCTCCAGCACCATAGGGTTAGTCTTCTCCAGCGGCTCCAAAGGTTTAGCAGCTGCAGCACCAGCCACTGCTCTGTCGGATGATTTAGATGGGGTCATGCCACTTCGAGGGCAGAAGATGCTCGGGGTGTTTCTGAGGTTGTCGCCATCGAGGTTTTCTGGGGCTGTTGGGGAGGATGCCCATGAGTTCCTTACCACTTGCCGAGAACAGTGGCATGCCCTGGGATTGGTGGAGTCGAGGGGAGCCGACTTCAACGCTTATCTTCTAGATGGGCCTGCCAGACAGTGGTGGCATTCTTTCTTAGAGACCAGGCAAGCTGGGTCCCCACTGGTATCTTTGACAGAGTTTTTAGAGGCCTTTTTAGCTAGGTTTATTTCGTGGAGCATCAAAGATCGGCTTTGTGATGAGTTTTTGAGGTTGGAGCAGGGCTTTATGACGGTGTTTAAGTACGACACTAGATTACATAAGCTATCCTATCATGCTATTATGATCTTTCCTACTGAGGAGGAGAGGATTCGGTGCTTTGTTAGAGGATTGAGGCTGCAACTGCGCATTGAGACTTAGTCCATGGTTTAAGCGGGCCGCTCTTTTCTTGATGTTGTAGATCATGCCCACACACTTGAGAAGCTCTGTCGCGAGGCCCAAGGGGGCAACCGCAAGAGGGCCAGGCATGACAATAGCCACAGAGGGCCCCGTTCAAGGCCTAGAGACTCACATGACGGGCACCATCAAGATTAGTCTAGTCGCCCGATCGAAGCATTGCTTCATGCTACAAAGGGTGACCAACACCATCAGTGTCACAACCCAGGGTAGCTTCTAGATGAAACACGACGTACAAGACCCCGAGAGGCCTCATACAATCCCTTAGCATACATAACATACAAGATAATAGAGAAATAAGAGTTCAAAGAGTATTTTATATCACAACTTTACCCAAAATAGCGGAAGTCTACAACTTATGTCTCAAGCCATTTAACATAATAGAATAGAAATGAAGGTTTGGGACGTAGCCCAGTACAATATTCAAAATAACAGAAAACATGAAAATGTAACGAGGTTAGGCTCTCAGACATAGGAGGCCTCACCAAGTCTTCACTATCACTAGAACTAACTAGCCACGAGTGGGATGAGAGGAGCCGCAAAGCCCTACATCAATAGAATCAATGTAGGCAAGAGTATGCGTTAGTACAATCAAGTACCAAGTATGATAGCAATGCCCATAGGGCATATAAAACATGCTAGAATGACATATAATCATGACATGTAATGGCCAAGATAAAACATGATAGAACATAAGAAACATGAAACATAAACCATGGCCAAGACGAGCTATTCATCTTTCTTTTGCCTTACATCATCATAAGAACACTTATGTTCATTAGTTGTGGGGAAATAGCCTTAACCGACATATAATACCATGTGAGCTATCAACATGGAATCAGGTGTCTGCCCTACACCGAAAAAGGGTGTCCTACTTGCCAAGGTAAGACCATGAACCTCTTAGCTTATGTGGATCCATTAGCTAGTGTCTATCATAGACCATCACCCTATGGTGGCACATAGGTTATGGGACATGGGTAATCACCACTTGTCCACTCGGTACTAAGCATACTTCCCACAGATTAATCATAGTTCATTATTAGTAGACATGGGTAATAGCCTCTTGTCCCTTCATTCATGATTTCATTAATAGTAGAATGGGTAATCGCCTCTTGTCTACATTACGGAACATAGGTAATCGCCTCTTGTCCCTTCATAGAATAGCTCCTTAATCGTGGATTCAAGCTTAGTTGAGCAAACCTTTCAACAAGTTATGAATCATTACATGTGAGAAAACCTTTCACATTCATAGGTTGAGCATTACATGAGAGAAACCTTTCCACAACTCAACATTTCCATTAACATATCATAAAATTCATAAAACATACATGAGTTCATAAGCTTCATATTTACATAGCTCATCGTGCTCTTAACTCATAAATTATGGGTTCATAAGCTTCACCTCAAAACATGCAATTCAATGCAAGCTAATACTTAGAAAGCCATAAATCAAGGCAATTTAGTCATAATTGAGGGAACCCACATAATAGAGGAAAATCATAGATTTTGGTTGAACATGCATCTTCTCATAAAAATATCCTATTTTCATAATTCATAGTCTTACATGAAATTCATAGCTTGATAATCATAATCCTTAACTCAATTCATAAAGAGTTTATGCAATTCATCTTTTCTCAATTCAACTCCACAACATAAGCATAATCATAAATTGGGGGAACTTAGCATGTACTCATGCGATTCTTCAAGTTGCATGTAAATCATGCTAAATCATGCACTATCTTACTTACCCACGCTAGATCGTGCACTATCAACCATAACATCAACAATGGAAAACATAATGAAGAACCCATAAGAATTTGTCAAAACCCTAGCTCTCTTGGGCAAGACTACATCTTGAAAACCTTAAGGAAAGAGGACCCATTGGAGGAAGAACTCCAAATGGTGAATACTATCATACCTTAATGCCAATGCCTTGAAATAAAAGGAGGATTGATGACCTTGATGAGAAACCCTAGCTCTCTTCTTTTTCTTCTAGTTCTTCAAATGGGAGAAATATTTTTGGGAGATGAGAGTTGGAAATGAAGGGATTAGGGCTTAGAAAGTATAAATAGGGCTAGGGTTAAGGGGAAAAATCATCTAGTATATGGAATAAACATTTAGGGAAAAGTCAAAAAAGCCCTTAAATAATACTGTAGGGGCCAATCGACGGACAGGATCTACGGTCCGTACATTAATTGATGGACCGTCATGTTGAACCATTAAAAGATTTAGAGAGTTGGTATCTGGGGACCCTGCAACGACGATCTCAATTTACGGTTGGTAGATCCATCTACGGACCGTACACCACAACCTTAGATCACTTCCTGAGTTTTAGGAGTTTGGCTAAGTCTGGAAGGCATCTACGGAACCCATCTATGGCCCGTCAACCGAACTACGAACCGTCCTGCAATTCCGTAGGTCAAGGTTAACTCAAAATTCATAAAGTTAACAAGGCCGTCAACGGTTCCCATCTACGGCCCGTCACTCCACCTACGGCCCGTAGATGGCCTCCGTCGTCACTGGCAACAGAAAAATTTTAAAACTGCATTTTTTTCTTCTTTTCAAAAATTGGGGTGTTACAATATCTCCCCCTTGGGAACATTCGTCCTCGAATGGAGATAAAGTTGTCAAGGGAAGGGTGAAAGACACTTACTATCAACCCAACCTAAACATGCAATCAAATAATTCATATATCCAAGGAGGAAACATCAACTCCAAGTTAAAGCATGATCAATACATCATATCATGAAGACTTTATGCAACTCATAATCAAATGCACATAATCATATAAGACTCTTCATGAACATATATAATCAAGGAATCATGGAAATCAACTGACACATGAAATCAAAGAATGAACCATGAGGGACTAGGTACCTCAAGCTTGAGGAGGATCGGTAGAAAAGAGATGAGGGTAACGGGACATCATATTGGCCTCGGCCTTAGCCTCCCAAGTAGCACCCTCAACTAATTGATTCCTCCATAACACTTTCACGGAAGCAACTTCTTTATTTCTCAACTTCCAGACTTGCCGGTCTAAAATCTCAATCGGAATTCTTCATAAGAAAGGTTATCCTTAATGCCAAGACCTTCTAAAGGCACTATAGTCAACAGATCGCCAATGCACTTCTTTAGTAAGGAGACATGGAAAACTGGATGCACCGATGCCAAATCATTTGGCAAGTCAAGCTCATAGGCAACCTTACCAATACGTCTCAAATTCTGATAAGGGGCCACATAGCGGGGACTAAGCTTCCTTTTCTTCCCGAATCTCATTACGCCCTTCATGGGTGAGACTTTCAAGTAGACCCAATCATCAACATCAAATTCTAATTCTCTTCTTCTAACATCGGCATAGGACTTTTGTCGACTTTGAGCCATTTTCAACCTTTCTCTAATAAGCTGAACTTTCTCCATAGCCTCATGCACTAACTCCAGGCCTATCAAAGTAACTTCCCCAACTTCAAACCAACCTATAGGAGATCTACACCTCCTACCATAGAGAGCCTCAAATAGAGCCATACCAATACTAGAATGGTAGCTGTTATTATAAGCAAACTCAATCAAAGGCAAATGATCATCCCAATTACCCTTGAAGTAAATTACACATGCTCTCAACATATCTTCCAAAGTTTGGATAGTATGCTCCGCTTGGCCATCATATTGGGGATGAAAGGCCGTGCTAAGCTTAACAAGAGTACCAAGGCCCTTCTGGAAAGATTTCCAAAATTGAGAGTAAATTGTGTACCACGATCGGAGATAATAGATAAAGGCACTCCATACAACCTAACCATCTCCTTCAAGTACAATTTAGCATAATCCTCTGTCGAATAAGAAACCTTGACGGGAATGAAATGAGCTGATTTCGTCATACGATCTACAATCACCCAAATCGAATCATATTGTCGCCGAGTGCGGGGCAAGCCAACAATAAAGTCCATGTTCACATCTTCCCACTTCCAAGTAGGTATATCAATATCTTGGGACAAACCTCCCGACCTTTGGTGCTTAACTTTCACTTGTTGACAATTAGGACATTTAGCCACAAATTTCTCAATATCCTTCTTCATCCCATTCCACTAATAGATCTCCCGCAAATCACGGTACATCTTGGTAGCTCCCGGCTGAATGGAATAACGAGAATTATGGGCCTCAATCAAAATTTGTCCTCTTAAGGCATTTACATTGTGAACACACAAACGACCCTGATATCTGAGCACTCCATCTCTCCCTTGGGAGAAAGCCTCAACGAACTTCTTAGCACCACTTCTTTCAATTCGACTAGGTTCGGGTCAACATCTTGCTTAGCTTTCACATCATATACATAGGACGATTCGGAACCATTGTGAACCATAACACCACCTTTGGTGGAATCAACCAATCAAACATCCAAACGGGCCAATCTATGAACATCTCAAACTAGTTCCTTCTTACCCTCCCCTATATGGACAACACTGCCAATTGACATCCGACTGAGAGCATCTGCCACCACATTGGCCTTGCCGGGGTGATAGAGGACGTTCATGTCATAGTCCTTTAATAGCTCAAGCCACCTTCGTTGGCAAAGATTTAGATCCTTTTGCTTAAATACATATTGCAAACTCTTATGGTCGGTAAAGACGTCAACATGGACACCATACAAGTAATGCCTCCATATCTTTAAAGCAAACACAACCGCCGCTAACTCCAAATCATGAGTAGGGTAATTTTTTCATGCACCTTTAGTTGCCTTGAAGCATAAGCAATGACTTTCCCATTTTGCATAAGTACACACCCTAACCCAATTCTTGAAGCATCACAATAGACCACAAACCCATCGGACCTTTCCAGTAAGGTCAACATCGGAGCCAAGGTAAGTCTATCTTTCAACTCTTGAAAATTTTCTTCACACCTTTCGGACCAAGTAAACTTAGCCTTCTTTTGAGTTAGAGCCGTCAATGGTGAAGCAATTGAAGAAAACCCTTCAATAAACCTTCGATAGAAACCGGCTAAACCCAAGAAACTACGAAGATCCGAAGGTGATAGAGGTCTAGGCCAATTCTTAACCGCATCCGTCTTCTTAGGATCTACCTCGACACATTTATCGAAAACAATGTGACCAAGGAAAGCTACATACTTTAACCAAAACTCACATTTCTCGAATTTAGCAAAGAGTTGTTGGTCCTTCAGAACTTGCAACACAATCCTCAAATGATCAGCATGCTCACTATCACTCCTTGAGTAAATCAAGATATCATCGATAAACACAATGACGAACATATCTAGGTATTTTCTAAACACCCGATTCATCAAATCCATAAATGCGGCTGGAGCATTAGTCAACCCGAAAGACATCACTAGAAACTCATAGTGCCCATATATGGTCCGAAAAGCCATTTTCGTAATATCATCTGCCCTTACCTTCAATTGGTGATAGCCCGAACGAAGATAAATCTTAGAGATATAACTAGCCCCTTGGAGTTGGTCAATCAAATCATCAATTCTCGAGAGGGGATACTTATTCTTAATAGTAACCTTATTCAATTGGTGGTAGTCAATACACATATAGAGTGAACCATGTTTCTTTCTAACAAACAAGACCTGAGCACCCCATGGAGAAATACTTGATCGGATGAAACCCTTATCCAACAAATCTTTCAATTGCTCTTTTAGTTCCTTAAGTTCTGCCGGAGCCATTCTATAAGGAGGAATAGAGATAGGTTGCATACCGGGGAGAAGGTCAATACCAAAGTCTATTTCCCTCTCGGGAGGAACACCAAGTAAATCATCGGGAAACAGTTTCGGAAATTTGTTAACAATGGAGACCGACTCGAGAGTAGGGGTCTCAGAATCTATAGCCCTCACCTTAACAAGATGGTAAATGCACCCCTTTGAGATCATCTTTCTACCTTTTAGATAAGAAACAAATTGACCTCGAAACATAGAATTTCCTCCCTTCCACTCTAGGATAGGCTCATTTGGAAACTGAAACTTGACCATTCGGTTCCTACAATCAATAGAGGCATAATAAGAATGCAACCAATCCATCCCAAGAATAACATCGAAGTCTAGCATATCAAGTTCTACAAGATCCACATGGGTGACTCTATGGAATAAAGAGACGGAACAATCTCTATAGACTCTGTTAGCCACAATAGATTCATCGATTGGAGTGGAGACACATAATGGATCTAGTAACACATCCGGAACAACATCAAACTTCATAGCCACATAAGGCGTCACAAAAGATAGAGTAGCACAGGGATCAAGTAAAGCATAAACATCAAAGTGGAAGATTTTCAACATACCGGTAACCACATCGGGAGAACCCTCTAGCTCATGACGGGCCTGAAGTGCATAGAACTGGTTTTGCTTTTGATTTCCACTAGAACTTGCCAGATTTTGAGGTTGAGCCCTTCGATGATTTTCTCCTCCCTTCTTAGTAGCCAAGGGACAATCCCTTACTTTATGACCCGTCTTACCACATCCAAAACATGCATTCGAACCGGCTAGACAACTACCCTCATGTTTCCTCACACACATGGCACAAGTAGGCAATGAGGAGCCACTACCATTTCCTCCTTGAGGCTTAGGGTTAGACACCCTTCCTTTGTTGAACTTAGGAGGAGCGTTGGAAGAACCTTGATTAGAGAACCTTTGCCCAAGCTTAAAACGACCATGTCCATCGGACCTTGAATGAGAGAAACCACTATCACCGGTCTTAGCCCTCTTGGAGTCCCTAGACCTTTCCTTGAGCTTATCCTCCTCTATTTGTTGTGCATGAATCATGAGGCGATAAATATCCATATTATTAATAAGCATGGCGGTACGACACTCCTTGACCACCATTTCGGACACTCTCGAAACAAATTTGCTCATTCTTGCCCTAGGATTATCAACCATAGAAGGAGCATATCGAGCCAACTGTGTGAACTTCAAAGCATACTCTTTCACACCCATACTCCCTTGATGAAGGTTGATGAATTCAAGTACGTTAGCCTCCCTCATCTCAACGGGAAAGAATCTATCGAGGAAATCACCCTTGAATCTGTCCCACTCTAGAGGACCCTCATCAACCGCCATCTCACTCTTCCATTGGTTGTACCAAATTTGAGCGAAACCTTTGAGTTGGTAGGCGGCCAATTCTACCTTTTCCGTCGGTGACACTCCCATGATCATCAACACTTTATAAACCTCATCAATAAACTCTTGAGCATTTTCCTCCACTTTAGAACCGTGAAACTCCATAGGGTTCATCCTAGTAAAGTCCCTTACTCTTGATGCCGCCGTACCCATATTTGGGTTCACGGGAACCACAACCTCCCTATTGGCTTGAGCCATCACGGCTTGGGCCAAAACATGAAAAGCAGCCCTGAACTCCGCATTGGTTACTTGCTTGGTCAAAGGATCAGCTAGAACTTGAGGAGCTTGAGGAGGAGTTTCTTGCTCTTCACTCTCTCTCGTATTCCTTGGAGTATAAGCTCTTGGAGTCGCCATATCCTGCAACGCGTAGGATAGGGATTAGGGGAGAGACATATAGAGTAACACTCTATTGCACGACTTAAGGATAATGAAGAAGTGGAGTTTCCTAATCATCTTGTAGCCTTTCATTCATAAATGTGGCGCGCTTCATACTCATGAACAAGACTCTACTCGACGTGGCTTATGAGACATCTTAGAATCTTTCTAAAACCTTGTGCTCTGAATACCAAGTTTTTCATGACCCAGGGTAGCCCCTAGATGAAACATGATGTACAAGACCCCGAGAGGCCTCATACAAGCCCTTAGCGTACATAACATACAAGATAATAGAGAAATAAGAGTTCAAAGAGTATTTTATATCACAACTTTACCCAAAATAGCGGAAGTCTACAACTTATGTCTCAAGCCATTTAACATAATAGAATAGAAATGAAGGTTTGGGACGTAGCCCAGTACAATATTCAAAATAACGGAAAACATGAAAATGTAACGAGGTTAGGCTCTCGGACATAGGAGGCCTCACCAAGTCTTCACTATCACTAGAACTGACTAGCCACGAGTGGGATGAGAGGAGCCACCAAGCCCTACATCAATAGAATCAATGTAGGCAAGAGTATGCGCTAGTACAATCAAGTACCAAGTATGATAGCAATGCACATAGGGCATATAAAACATGCTAGAATGACATATAATCATGACATGTAATGGCCAAGATAAAACATGATAGAACATAAGAAACATGAAACATAAACCATGGCCAAGACAAGCTATTCATCTTTCTTTTGCCTTACATCATCATAAGAACACTTAAGTTCATTAGTTGTGGGGAAATAGCCTTAACCGACATATAAGACCATGTGAGCTAACAATATGGAATCCGGTGTCTGCCCTACACCGAAAAGGGGTGTCCTACTTGCCAAGGTAAGACCATAAACCTCTTAGCTTCTGTGGATCCATTAGCTAGTGTCTATCATAGGCCATCACCCTATGGTGGCACATAGGTTATGGGACATGGGTAATCGCCACTTGTCCACTCGGTACCAAGCATACTTCCCACATAATTAATCATAGTTCATTATTAGTAGACATGGGTAATAGTCTCTTGTCTATCCTTAGTCATAAGCTCATTATTGGTAGACTTGGGTAATCGCCGCTTTGTCTACATTAGGGTACATGGGTAATCGTCTCTTGTCCCTTCATTCATGATTTCATTAATAGTAGACATGGGTAATCGCCTCTTGTCTACATTAGGGAACATGGGTAATCACCTCTTGTCCCTTAATAGAATAGCTCCTTAATCATGGATTCAAGCTTAGTTGAGCAAACTTTTCAACAAGTTATGAATCATTACATGTGAGAAAACCTTTCACATTCATAGTTTGAGCTTTACATGAGAAACCCTTTCACAACTCAACATTTCCATTAACATATCATAAACTTCATAAAACATATATGAGTTCATAAACATCATATTTACATAGCTCATCGTGCTCTTAACTCATAAATCATGGGTTCATAAGCTTCACCTCAAAACATGCAATTTAATGCAAGCTAATACTTAGAAAGCCACAAATCAAGGCAATTTAGTCATAATTAAGGGAACCCACATAATAGAGGAAAATCATAGATTTTGGTTGAACATGCATCTTCTCATAAAAATATCCTGTTTTCATAATTCATAGTCTTACATGAAATTCATAGCTTGATAATCATAATCTTTAACTCAATTCATAAAGAGTTCATGCAATTCATCTTTTCTCAATTCAACCCCACAACATAAACATAATCATAAATTGGTGGAACTTAGCATGGACTCATGGGATTCTTCAAGTTGCATGCAAATCACGCTAAATCATGCACTAGCTTACTTTACCACGCTAGATCGTGCGCTATCAACCATGACATCAACACTGGAAAACATAATGAAGAACCCATAAGAATTTTTCAAAACCCTAGCTCTCTTGGGCAAGACTAAACCTTGAAAACCTTAAGGAAAGAGGACCCATTGGAGGAAGAACTCCAAATGGTGAATACTATCATACCTTAATGCCAATGCCTTGAAATAAAAGGAGGATTGGTGACCTTGATGAGAAACCCTAGCTCTCTTCTTTTTCTTCTAGTTCTTCAAGAGGGAGAAATATTTTTGGGAGATGACAGTTGGAAATGAAGGGATTAGGGCTTAGAAAGTATAAATAGGTCCAGGGTTAAGGGGCAAAATCGTCTAGGATATGGAATAACCATTTAGGGAAAAGTCCAAAAAGCCCTTAAATAATACTACCGGGGCCAATCGACAGACAAGATCTACGGTCCGTACATCCATTGACGGACCGTCCTGTTGAACCGTCAAAAGATTCAGAGAGTTGGTATCTAGGGACCCTGCAATGACGGTCTCAATTTACGGTTGGTAGATCCATCTACGGACCGTACACCATAACCGTAGATCACTGCCTGAGTTTAAGGAGTTTGGCTAAGTCTGGAAGGCATCTACAAAACCCATCTACGGCTCGTCAAACGAACTACGAACTGTCCTGCTATTCCGTAGGTCAAGGTTCAGAAACTCAAAATTCATAAAGTTAATAGGGCTGTCGATGGTTCCCATCTATGGCCCGCCACTACACCTAAGGCCCGTAGATGGCCTCTGTCATCACTGGGAATAGAAAAATTTTTAAAATGCATTTTTTTCTTTTTTTAAAAAACTGGGGTGTTACAGTCAGGGTGGCTCTAGTGCCGGTCCGAGTCAGGGTCGAGGGGGTTTTCAGTCAGGTTATTCAGTTTGGGCTGGCCAGCCTCCAGTCGTGAGAATTCCACCATAGGGTTGTTTTGCCTGCCGAGGGCTCGATCATTGGTCTAGAGAGTGCCCTCTTAATAGGTCAGCCATACTAGTTCCACAGACAGCTAGACTCGCACCAACAGCAGCACCTCCAGCTGGAGGAGGAGGTCAACATCAGGGTATACGGGGAAGTCCCTAGGAGGTAGGACAGGTGGCAGAGTTGATACCCGAGGTAGAGGCGCCTAGGGTCATTTCTATGCAACTCTTGCTAGAGCGGAGCCTGAGGCATTGGACTATGTGATTACAAGTATGATCCTTTTATGCCATCAGCCCGCCTCAACTTTATTTGATCCAGGCTCCACTTGTTCTTTTTTATCTGCATATTGTGCTCCTCAGTTGGGGGTGAGTCCAGAGCCCTTAGTAGTGCCGTTACGTGTTGAGACCTCGGTAAGTGATTCTCTAGTAGTGGATCAGATTTTTAGATCCTTTGTAGTGACTATTCAGGGGCGAGATACTCGGGATGATCTTATTTCACTTGATATGCTGGATTTTGAGTTGATATTGGGAATGGACTAGTTATCCCTTCACCGAGCCATCTTGGAATTCTATGCTAAGATTGTTACCTTAGCTATGCCTAGTATTCCACCGATAGTGTGGTAGGGCTCTTGTAGTCGCATGCTGGTTGGGTGATTTCTTTCATCGGGCTTGGAGGTTAGTGGCTAGCAGGTGTTTGGCTTATTTAGCTAGTGTAAGAGATGTTAGTAGGGAGGGCCCTATGATTGATTTAGTGCCTATTGTCCGAGACCATGCGGATGTGTTTCTTGCCGACCTGCCTAGCCTACCCCTAGATCGTGATTTTATTTCGCCATTGACTTGGAGTGGGGTACTCGTCATATTTCTATACCATCGGACCGTATGGCCCCTGCAGAGCTCAAGGATCTCAGTGTTCATCTTCAGGATCTCTTAGGTAAGGGATTCATCCCGCCTAGTGTATCGCCTTGGGGTGCCCCAATCCTGTTTGTTAAGAAGAAGGATGGTACTATGCGTATGTGTATTGATTACAGGTAGTTGAACAAGGTGACAGTGAAGAACCGTTACCCTATGCCTCGCATTGATGATCTATTTGACCAGCTTCAGCGTGCTACGGTGTTCTCTAAGATTGATCTGAGATCCAGTTACCACCAGTTTAGTATAAGGGTAGTAGACATCCCTAAGACCGCATTTAGGACTCGTTACGGCCATTATGAGTTCCTAGTGATGTCTTTTGGGTTGATTAATGCCTCTGTCGCCCTCATGGATTTGATGACCCATTTATTCAGGCCGTATCTTGACTCCGTTGTCATAGTCTTCATCGATGATATCCTGGTGTACTCGCTAAGCCGGAGTGAGCATGAGCTGCATTTGAGGGTAGTGCTCTAGACTTTGAGAGATCATCGACTTTATGCCAAGTTCTCAAAGTGTGAGTTTTGGCTTGAGTCTATATCATTCTTGGGGCGTGTGGTGTAAAAAAATGGCATTATGGTAGATCCAGCAAAGATTGAGGTTATTTGTTATTGGCCGAGGCCCACCTTGGTGACCGAGATTCATAGCTTCGTCGGATTAGCAGGGTACTACTCGCATTTTGTTGAGGGCTTTTCTACTATAGCGACACCTTTGACTCAGTTGACTCACCAAGATGTTCCGTTTGAGTGGTCGGAGGAGTGTGAGTGGAGCTTTCTGAGGCTCAAGCAGTTGCTTACCACCGCTCCTATATTGACTCTTCCAGTTGAGGGTGAGGGATTCACGATTTATTGTGACGCATTCGGCGTTGGTTTGGGTTTTGTATTAATGCAGCGGAGCCAGGTTATTGCTTATGCATCGATGCAGCTTAAGCTACATGAGCGCAACTAACCCACTCATGACTTAGAGTTGGCGGCGGTAGTTTTTGCGCTTAAGATCTGGAGGCACTACTTGTATAGAGTTCGTTGTGAGATTTACACAGATCATACGAGCCTTCAGTACATCATGAGCTAGAGGGACCTTAATTCGAGGTAGAACCATTGGATTGAGATCCTGAAGGACTATGACATCTCTATTCTCTATCATCCGGGCAAGGCGAATGAAGTAGGGGACGCCTTGAGCCGGAAGACGGTGAGTATGGGTAGTCTAGCCTTCCTTTCTGTTTCGGAGCGACCTTTGGCGTTGGACATCCAGTCCGTAGCCAACCAGATGATCTGGCTTGATATTTCAGATGGCAGACGGGTGTTAGCATATGTGGGAGTTCAGTCATCTCTGATAGATCAGATCCATGGTCGACAGTTTGAGGATGAGTCCTTGGTGGCACTTAGAGATAGAGTATTGGTAGGCGATGCCGGGTAGGCTACTTTGGATTCAGATGGGGTTTTGAGGTTTGTCGGCTGGTTGTGTGTTCCTAGAGTTGGGGGTTTGATTCAGTTGATCCTTAGCGAGGCTCAAGATTCCAGATATTCTATCCATCCGAGCACCGCTAAGATGTATCATGATTTGAGACAGCATTACTGGTAGAGCGGTATGTGGAGAGACATCTCAGATTATGAGTCCTGGTTCATATGTTGCAAGCAAGTGAAGGCCGAGCATTTGAGGCCTGGTGCTAAGCTGCATGATTACCCATTCCAGAGTGGAAGTGGGAGTGTATCACCATGGATTTCATTATGGGCTTTCCTCGGATTTCTAAAGGTGCTGACAGCATCTGGGTCATCGTGGATCGATTGACCAGGTCAGCACACTTCCTTCCCGTTTATACTTCCTTCAGATCCACGAAGTTGGCTCGTGTCTACATTTGGGAGGTTGTTCGTCTTCATGGTGTACCTATTTTTATCATTTCAGACTGGGGTTCACAGTTCACTTAAAGCTTTTAGAGGGATTTTCAGGAGGAGTTGGGCACCCATGTCTACCTTAGCACATCATTTCACCCGTAGACTGATGGCCAGTCAGAGAATACCATTCAGTTCCTTGAGGATATGTTGCGGGCCTGTGTTATGGACTTTGGAGGTCAGTGGGACCAGTTCTTGCCTTTGGTGGAGTTTGCATATAACAACAACTACAACTATAGCATGTAGATGGCCCTGTTCGAAGCCTTATATGGTCGGCGTTGTCGCTCTCCGGTTGGTTGGTTTGAGTCTACAGAGCCTATGCCGCGTGGTACAAACTTGCTTAGGAGGCCTTAGATTATGTGAGGGTGATTCAGGATAGGCTCAGGACAACTCAGAGTAGACGCCAGAGTTATGCGGATCATAGGCATCGGCCGTTGAGATTTACCGTTGGTGATAGAGTATTCCTCCGAGTATCACCCATGAAGGGTGTGGTGAGATTTGGGAGGCGGGCCAAGCTTAGCCCCAGATATATCGAGCCTTTTGAGATTTTGATGACAATTGGTGATGTTGCCTATGAGTTAGCCTTACCTCTAGCATTCTCAGCTATTCATCAAGTCTTGCATGTTTCGATGTTGCGCCGGTATGTTCTAGATAAGTCCCATGTGCTCCAGTATGATGCGGTTGAGTTGGATGATCGTCTGACCTATATTGAGGAGCCAGTTGCCATCTTTGCCAGAGATGTGAGGCAGTTGCGATCCAGAGCCATTTCTGTGGTTAAGGTTCGTTGGAGGCATTGTCTAGTCGAGAAGGCTTCCTGGGAGACTGAGCAGGAGATGCGGGAGCATTTCCCTAGCTTATTTGAGCCCTCAGGTACTTCTTGAATCTTACTTTCGTAGACGAAAGTTCTTTTAGTAGTGGATGTTGTATTGACCCTTTAGGTCATTTTCGAGTTAATGCCTTCATCTCGTCATTTAGAGTGTTCCTATAGCGACCCCAAGTCATTTATGACTTGCTGGCACTGACTATTCGGTCGCTTGGTCGTTCGTTTGGGTTTTATGCCCATTTCCCTATTTTTGAGCTTTTGAAACTTGAGAAGTTGATTTCGGTCATAACCTTAGGTAAACGACCTCAGAATGGAATTTTGACGATTCCATCAGCTCCGAAATGGAAAAATTAGGTTAGTAGCATGGTTGACACTAGTCTCGAGGCTTTTGGTGAGACTTTAGGGCCAGTTGACCCTTTAGCCTTTGAAATTTGGCATAAGTTTGACTTTGGTCAACATTCTTGGTAAATACACTCGGATGAGAATTTTGTAAGCGCGGTTAGTTCCTGAATGTTGAGTTTGGTCTATAACAACCCTCCGTACACTTCCCGAGGCTTCCTGGCTAATTTTGAGGCCCGTTGTGAAAATTGACTTAAAATGACACTTGGGTGTGGGACCCACTTTTTGTCGAAATGACCTCGTAAGGAAATTTCGACTATGCCATTGAGTCTGGAGCGTCGAATTTTGTCGGGTAGCATATCTCTTTTGCTCTCACGGGGTTCCGAATGAATCCCAAGCACCACGTCCGAGAATTAGCAAATGCCAAAACTCAGCTGATGCAGCAGGTGATGTTACAGACCCATTTCTCCTTCGCGTTCGCGGGCCAGGGTTGTGCGATCGCGGAGCTGAATTTCCCTCCTCTCCGTGTTCGTGAGATGTCTCCGCCTTCGCGGAGGCCCGAGACATTTTCCTCCGTGTTCACGGAAGGGTCTCTACGTTTGCGGAGGTCTAGAATCCTCCTGTCCGCGTTCCCGATCTGTGTAGCCGCGTTCACAAAGGTCTAATGCATCTGGTCCATTAAATAAAAGCCAGACACAATCAACTTTAAGGGACAAGATCCAAATTGCAATTTCTCTCTAGATATAAGTCGGAATTGGGTGATTCGAAGTCCGGAGTGTTCGGAAGGTGTTGGGGAAGCTCCGTTAGAGGTGGATTTTATGTTAAAGGTGCCGCCTTATTGTTAATTGTTGAGCTTATTTGTTGAATTTCTTGCATGTTGTGTTCTCGTTGTTCGGAGCCCCGAATTGTGTTCCATTTTGGAACACAAGTTTGGGGAGCTACTTTGGACCTCTTCTAGGAGTCAACTCTGAAATTTTTGGAGCGGGTCCCACATTCTCATTTTTGACTCTGAAATTGGTCCATCTCTGATTTTGATAATTTTAGTGTCTAAACGACCGTGCTGAGGCTGTGATTCTATTTGTGATAGCGTGGCAGCATTCCAAGGTCATGCGGAAGGAAAAAGCTCCAGTAGTGTGGTCTGGAGCACGCGTGGTCGGCCTTTTGGTAGGTTACAACTTTCTTTCTAATTAGATTGAGCATGAATGTGTAAATTCATAATGATTAGGGTGAATTGGGGCGGGTACATAATTATATCTACTTTTCTTCTTAGAAACCATGATTTAGGGTTTATTACCTCTGTTTCGAGGGTAGTACCATGCTGATAGAGGGTTGTATGTGTGTTGTAGAATTCTATGTGATTTTCTTGTTTGGTTTCTTATTTTTGGGGCATGTTTAGTCTAGGATAAACTAGTGTTGCCCTAGTCCCATGCCCTTTGTGACTATGGTATGTCTCCGACGGCGCTCGGATGGACTAGGTCCTTGTAGACCGGGATAGATTACTTAGGTCTGACAATGTGAGCCTTAGCTTAGGCCTTTATGCTGCTTGTTCGCCTTTCTATCTCCTATCCCTATTTCTGCGGCTCCAATGCGTTACCGAAAATGGTGTGCTTCCTTTGTATTTGAGTGCTTTTGGCTTGGAGCCTTTTGTGATATCGTTAGGAGCGGACGTCGATCCACAATGGCTTGGAGCCTACTTGAGTTCCTCTTCGGAGTTGATACGCCCCCGAGCACTCTTGCTATCTGGGTGGTTGATGCCCATGGAGTGGATGGCTGGCTGGGCGGCCTGGATATCTGAGACCTTCTATGGAGTTGATACGTCCCCGGGCACTCTTGCTAGCTGGGCGGCTGGCTGCCCCTGGGAGTAGCTGGCTGGCTGGTCTGCCTGAGTTGATAGTCAGTCTTGCTAGTTGGGCTGGGAGTTGACTAGTTTTTCGATTTGGATCTGGTTTACCCTTCGGTCTTTTAGGCTTAGCTATTCTATGTACTTGTCGAGCTTATGTGGGTCCATTCGGGTTTTATTTAAAACTTCTGCACGAGTGTACCTCCTGGGCTTATGGGGGTCCAATTAGGTTTAGTTTAGCGGTACATAGAATTACTTTCGGTGCGCTTGTGTGCTTCTTTTTGTATCTACTTTGTCCTCTATTCTGGTCTAGATTCTATTTTTCCAGATTGTTTTTACCTTTCTTGCTTAGTCGGCCTACGATGCCTACTGGGTACCTGTTGTTTTGGTACTTATGCTACGCTCTGCATCTATTTTCATGATGCAGGTCCGAGCACCAGCTACCAGAGTTGATATCGAGCCTACTGCAGTCATATTCGGAGGCGAGGGTGAGCACACAGCGTTCGGGGGTTACCCGTCTCCTTCTGTATATATATTGACTTGTCTTTTTTTTTGAGACAGTCTTGTTTCTGTAGTCCACTTTTGGGACTTGTACTCATTTTTTTAGTAGCTCTGTACATGTGACTTCCCGGTTCTAGGAGGGATCTTTCTTTTGTGTATATGTTTGTCTTGCTTCTACTTCCTCTTCTGTGATTCTGTTATTTGTGTTACCATTTAGTTTGAGTTTAGTTTCTGCCCTCAATCCCATTACTTGTAGGTTTCGGGATACAAGTTGGCTTGCCTACTTGTGGGTTATACTAGGCACCATTATGACTCAAGGAATCGGGTCGTGACATGGGTTGACTTGTTCATATTGAATAATCCTAATGAGATAAAATGGGGTAGTAAAAGACAACTTGATTATATATTGATGTGTGATATGTTGAGAATGACTGAAAACATTTATTGATTCATAATTGACATTGTATCACGATTGTGTTGTTGTGAATTATGCATTGATATGTAAATGGTCATCTTCTCATTAATTGTGTGAACATGTCATTTACATTGGTTCTGAGACATGGTTGTTGCAAGTGTTATGTGAATTAAGGAAGAATAAAGAATTAAAGAGGATGTACCATTTCGAGAGGCGTGTCTTGTGCCGCGACATATATTATATTTCGAGGAGCATGTCGCACACCATGACAGATATTATGACTTTAGGGATGTGTCTTACACCATGAAAAATTCTATTATTGAGGGTCGTGTCGCACGTTGTTATGGATTCATGGACAGATATGTCCCCCATGGGTCCCAGACTGAGAGAGAATGGATATGTATCACTAGGTCAGGTGTGGTACTTCTTCATCTTCTCTTTATATAGGGTTGAACTTTCGTATGCTTTTAATTGGAATTCATATATCTCATTCAATTCGTTCAGCTTTTGACTTGATGCATCATCCCAATCTAGATTCAACTTATTGAGTGCCCACATAGCCTTATGATCTAGCTCTACAGGTAAGTGACATGACTTCCCAAAAACAAGTTGGTAAGGAGACATACCTATGTGAGTCTTGAAGGCAGTATGATAAGCCCATAGAGCATCATCGAGCTTTCTCGACCAATCAGTTTTGCTCTCATTCACAGTCTTTGCAAGGATTTGCTTGATTTCTCTATTGGACACTTCAACTTGCCTACTAGACTGTGGATGATAAGGAGTTGCTATGCTGTGACGAACACCATACTTCTCAAGCAATGCCTTGAACAATTTGTTACAAAAGTGGGAACCTCCATCGCTAATAATCGCCCTTGGGGTACCAAACCTGGAGAAGATATTCCTTCTTAGAAAGGCAGTGACACTTTTACCTTTATTGTTGGAAAGTGCAACAGCTTCCACCCATTTAGACATATAGTCAACCGTTACAAGTATATACTTTATCCCATTTGAACTCACAAATGGACCCATAAAATCAAGGCCCCAAACATCAAATAGTTCAATCACCAATATCGGGATCATTGGGAGTTCTTGGTTTCGTGAAATACCTCCTTCTCTTTGGCAGCGATCACAAGATTTGGCGAAATCATGAGTATCTTAGTGAATGGTAGGCCAATAGTATCCACATTGCCAGATTTTTTGAGTTGTCCATATACCACTATGACGACCAGCAATCGGAGATGCATGGCAAGCTTCCAGTATACTCATCATCTCCATCTCAAGCACGTAGCGAATAATAATCCCATCAGCACAGACACAAAACAAGTAAGGCTCTTCCAAAAAAAACTTCTTCACATCAGACATTAATTTCCTTCTTTGGTGGAATGATAGATCCGAAGGGACCACATCGCTTGCCAAGTAATTGGCGAAATTTTCAAACCAAGGAATAAGATCACAAGAAATAGCAAATACCTATTCGTTTTAGAATGTATCATCAATCTCGACTCCATCTTCTAGAATCAACATAGCTTCTTCTTCTAATCTTGACAAGTGATCAGCCACTTGATTTTCTATCCCCTTTCTATATCTCACCTAGAAGTTAAATTCTTGCAACAGTAGTACCCATTGAATCAGTCTGAGTTTTGCATCCTTCTTTTCCATAAGATACCGCAATAGAGAATGGTCAGTGTGCATAATTACTTTAGTGCCCAGCAAAAAATAGGATCGAAACTTCTCAAATGCGAAGACTACCGCAAGCAGTTCTTGTTCAGTGACTGTGTAATTGTTTTGCACAACATTCAAGGCTTTGCTTGCATAATATATGGGATGAAGAATCTTCTCGTGCCTTTGTCCTAATACTACGCCAAGCTTAACCCCACTTGCATCACATATATAACTTTGAACGGTTGTACCCAATCTAGTGTAATAATAATGGATGCAGACGATAACTTCTCTTTCAGTGTCTCAAATTCTTTAAGACAAGCATCATCAAGGTTAAACTTTGTCTCCTTTTCGAGTAGCTTCCACAACGGATGTGCAATTTTCGAGAAGTCTTTAATAAATCTCCTATAGAACCTTGCATGCCCTAGAAAACTTCTAATACCTTTTACAGAGTAGGGTGGGGACAATTTTTCAATTACCTCAACTTTAGCTCTATCAACTTCGATGCCTTTTTGTGAGATTCTATGGCCCAGCACTATACCTTCTTTTACCCAGAAGTGACATTTTCCCCAATTTAGCACAAGATTGCATTCTTCACATCAATTCAGCACTTCACCTAAATGTGCAAAACAATCATCAAAAGAGTTACCAACTACAAAAAAATCATCCATAAATACCTCGATGGTGTCTTCCACCATGTTTGAAAATATAGACATCATGCAACGCTGAAAAGTCGTCGGTGCATTGCACAACCCGAATGACATTCTTTTGAAAGCGAATGTCCCATAGGGACAAGTGAACGTGGTATTTTCTTGATCTTTCGGGGCTATAGAGATCTGATTATAGCCTGAATAACCATCTAAGAAACAATACCAACCCTTTCCAGCAAGACGATCTAACATTTGGTCCATGAACGACATCGGGACGTGATCTTTTTTGGTCCAAGCATTTAACTTGCGATAGTCCATACAGACCCTCCATCCAGTGACAAGCCGCATTGGAACGACCTCATTCTTCGCGTTGGGAACAACTGTGATTCTTCCCTTCTTTGGCACAAATTTAACCAGGCACGCCCAGTTACTATCAACAATTGGTTACACCACTCCAGCATCTAACCAATTTATGATTTCTTTCTTCACCACCTCTTGCATTGGTGGATTCAATGTTCTTTGGTTCTCAATACTTTGTTTGCAGTACAACATGAGTTTGATTTTGTGCGAGCATATTCCCAGTGGAATACCAATAATATCAGTAATCGTCCATCCAATCACCTTTTTGTACTGCTTCAATACGGATATCAAAGCTTCTACTTGCCCTTCATTCAAATCAACACCTATAATGATAGGCAAAGTATTATTTTTGCGCAAGAACACATACCGCAAGTGAGATGGAAGAGCTTTTAGCTCCGATTTCAGAGGTTCATCTATAGATGGTTTTGCAGGCGGAGTGTCTTGATTCTTCAAATCCAAGTTCAGCTTCCTAGGTGCACGACGAGGGAAACCAACATCATCAAGTGCAACAACTAGTTCATCATATTCTGCAATACCATCGCTATCAAAGTTCATGATCACAGCCGCTAACTCTTCAACACCTAGTCTCTCTTCAATAGGTACATCCGGCTTCTCCTTATTGGCATGGTTCACAACTAAGACTGATTTGAGTTCACTTTTATGTTTCATGAATCTGCAAATGTTAAATGTTACCTCTTCATTGTTTAAACGAAACTTCATCTACCCTTTCTCCAGATCTACGAAACTTCATCTGCCCTCTTCTCGTAGTCTAATATCACAACATCCGCCAGGAAGATGAATGCTTCCACTTTGACCAAAACATCTTGGAGCACCCCAATAGGTTTCTTCACAGTAAGGTCGGCCATAAGTAGCTGCATCGCAGTCGGTTTGGGGGCTCCCAAGCCCTATTTTCTTGAACACGGACAGTGGCATCAGATTTATACTAGCACCTAAGTAACATAATGCCTTCGCAAAGTGTGTCATGCCAATCGTGCATGGAATAGTAAATGCTCCAAGATCTTTAAAACTGATAGCTATCCTCTTGGTCACTAGATCCTTCATAAACTTTGCATATCCGAGCATCTGCTCTATTGCTTTAATCAAAGGAACATTATGGACAATTGCTTTAACATAGAGATGAACTTTCTATACTTTCATTCTTCCATCGTCTTTACCAACCTTTGTGGAAAGGGCGGTGGAGGTCTTGACATAGGCATGACCTTTTGTGTGATTTCCGCCTCCTTCTTATTTTGATCTTTAGGTAGTTCTGCTACCTCTACTTCATCTTCATCCGGTACCTTCGCACTTTCAACTCAAATCGGCATAGGAGGGTCGACAGTCTACTTTACACCTAGAGTAGTGACTGCCATACAATGCCCACCATTCTACGAATTTTGAACCGTATTGCTGGGAAGTGTTCCTTACTAGTACGGATTTGCATTTGAATATAGTTGATTCAACTGCTACTCAATCTGTCGAATTGACACTGCATGTGACTCTAACTTTTGCTCGATTCTAGATAAATCGTTACGCATCTCCTTCACATTCTCATCAGAAGAGTCAAATCATTTCATCATCTTGATTATCACATCATCAATGTGACTCATACATGATCCTCTTTCTGGGTTTCCTGGTGGAATGTACAGGCTACTTCTATCATTCCTGTTGTTGAACCCGTTTCCATTGTAGTTATTATCTTGATTGTAGTTCCCTTCACGAGCATACTGACCTTCTCGATTGTAGTGGCTATAGTTCCGACCTTGATTTTCTTGACCTTGACGCCAATTATCCTAATTAGATCCTTGGGTGTTAGTCTGGAAACCCCCCGATTGCTCATTCATAAGATTCACATCTTCCTCATAAGTATACTAATTAGTTGTTGGAGCATTATGTTGATATTGGACTGCATTGACTTTTTCCACATTACCGCTCACATGCTTTAGCACCAAGCCTGACTCTATTCTCAATTTCCCGACCTCTTCACGAATATCATCATTGGATTGATTTGGTGTAGCTTGTATTGAGAAAGTGCTCTTTGAAGTAGCTGAGGTTCTAGTTCTCCATGCGTTGTTGTTCTTGGAGATCTTTTCAAGTTTATCTGCAATCTCTTGGTATGTGTTTTCTCCATAAGATCCTCCCGCTAGAGTATCTAGCATAGTCTTGCCATTGTCATCAAGCCCTCTATAGAAATACTCCTTAAGTGATTCATCATCAATGTGCTGGTTCGGCAAACTCCTCATGAAACCTGTAAATCTTTCCCAAGAATCACTAACAGACTCCCCATGTAAAGCCACAAAGTTATTAAGTTTATCTTTAAGTTTAAACTTCTTAGATAGCGGGAAGTATTTTTCGAGGAACATTCGATGTAGCTCATTCCAAGTGGTAATAGAGTTGTATGGTAGCTAAGACAACCATACTTTAGCATCACCTGTCAAAGATAATGGGAACACATGCAAACCTATTGCATCCATATCTAAATCCCGTCGCCCCACACTACTCTTGTAACACCCCAAGCTTCTAAGTGATTTTAAAATGCAGAATTCACCTGAAGACAGTAACCTACAGAGGCCACCTACGGGCCGTAGAGGGATTGATGGGCCGTAGGTGGGGACCGTCAATGGCACTGTAAAATTTTAGGATTTCCAAGTTTCTGAACTTTGACCTACGGAATAGCAGGACAGTTCGTAGTTCAGTTGACAGGCCGTAGATGGGTTCCATAGATGCCTTCAAGACTTAGCAAAATTTTCAGCCCAAAATGAACTTTCTGAATCAATTGACGGAAGAGCAGGACGGTCCGTCAATTGATGTACGGACCGTAGATCCTGTCCGTCGATTGACCCCGACAGTTTTTAATTAAGGGCTTTTTTGTCTTTTCCCTAATTGTTTACCTATTAAGCTAAGTCGGTTATACCCTTAATCTGAGACCTATAAAAATACTTTCTAAGCCTAATTCCTTTCATTCTAATTAATTCCAAAACTCTCCTCTCTCAAATATTTCTCTCTCTAAAAAGAAACTCACTCAACTCTCAAGGAAGAAGAAGAAGCTTGAATCCTCCATTGAAGACCTTCAATCTTCCCCAATTTCTTGTGGATTGCTTTGAGGTATGATAGTGTTCACCATTAGGAGTCTTTTGCTCCAATGGACCTTTCCTCTTCTTCATGATTTTCAAAGATTTACTCTAACCCAATTGAATTAGGGTTTGTGATCAATCATTGTGGGTTCTTCAATTATGATTCCAATTATTGATTTTATGATTCCTAGTGCACGATCTAGCGTGATAAAGTAACTTAGTGCACGAATTAGCGTGAATTACATGAACTGATGTAAAGATTGCATGAACCCCTTGATCCCAAGCTAATTCTCCCCAATTTGATAATCTGTGCTTTGATTGTTGGGTTGAGCTATGATTTAATGAAGTTTATGAATTTTCTATGAAATCAAGCATGAATTATGAATGAATTGAGGATAATCTTATGAATTTAGCATGATCAAGTCAAAAGCATGATTTTCCTCTATTATGTGAGTTCCTTCAAGTATGGTAAATTGTCCTAATTATGGCTTTCTAAGCATGAGCTTGCATTGAATTACATGATATGAGTTGAACTTGCATGAACCCATATGAACTCTATGAACTATGAAATATGAGCATGATGAATTAAGGGTGCTTTGAGAGTAAAGTACCAAAGTTATGATATGATGATGCTATGGTTGAGTTGTGAAAGGTTTTCTCACATAATACTCCCAATATGACTTAAAAGAACAAAGAGGTGATTACCCATGTTCTTAAGGAGCTATTCTAATGACGTAAGCTTGGACAAAGGTCCATGGAAGATGAAACGTCTATAAGCATGATTTTAGCTTGAATTGGTAACCCTAGTTGTACCTTTTCATGTTTAATGATATAAATATGTTAATGACTAATCCATGGGAATTACGCTTAGCACCGAGTGGATATTGAGATGGAAGCCCTCCCATTAGTAGAGGCCGGGTCTTCTAGTGAAAGCTCTCCCATTAGTAGAGGCCGAGTTTTCTAGATGGAGTTCTCCCGTTAGTTGAGGCCGAGTCTCCTAAAGCAATCTCTATCCCATAAACAATGTTGCCACCATAGGATGTTGTCTTTTAGTAGACATTAGCTAGTGGATCCACCTAAGCTAAGAAGTTCATGGTCTTACCTTTGAAAGTAAGACACCTCTTTTTGGTGTGGCGTAGACACCAAATTCCGTGTTGATAGCTCACATGGTCTTACATGTCGGTTAAGGCATTTCCCCACAAGTTAATGAACAAGTGTTCTCATAATGAAGTAAAGAAAAGAAGGAAAGATGATTTAGCTTGCTTTGACCTTGATATATGCTTTATGTTTCATGTTTCTCATGTTTATCATGTTTTTAGCTTGGCCATCGCATG
This sequence comes from Solanum appendiculatum, assembly GCA_018342035.1. Taxonomy (NCBI): domain Eukaryota; kingdom Viridiplantae; phylum Streptophyta; class Magnoliopsida; order Solanales; family Solanaceae; genus Solanum; species Solanum appendiculatum. Next base: position 411,717 of record JAGDQO010000846.1, read on the forward strand.
TGATGATTATGTCTCTCTCTAGCATGGTTTATGTGTTTGTGTGCATTGCTATCATACTTAGTACTTAATCGTGCCAATGCGTACTTTTGCCTATATTAACTTCTTTGGTGAGGACGTGGCGATTCACCTTCCACTCGTGGCTAGAGCTTGATCAGAGAGTTGATAGAAGACTTGGTGAGTCCTCATCCATCCGAGGACATAGCCTAGTTGTTCTTATTTTCATGTCATTTCTTTTCAATTTTTTTTGGATTGTATTGGGTTACGTCCCAACTTTACTTTCTATGATAGATTGGCTTTGAGACATGAGATGTAGACTTCCGCTGTTTCTTTTAAAAGCTTTGATAGGAAATTCTCTTTCGAACGTTTATTCTCTATTATCTTGTATGTAATGTATGCTAAGGTCTAGTATGAAGTCTCTCAGGTGCTTGTACGCCATGTCACATCTAGGGGGTACCTTGGGTCGTGACAAACTTGGTATTCAGAGCGCAAGGTTTTAGAAATATCCAAGGATGTCTCATAAGCTGCGTCAAGTACAGTCTTGTTCATGAGTGTGAAGCGCGACACATTTATGAATGAGAGGCTATAAGACGTTTAAGATATTTCACTTCTTTCATTACTCCTAAGTCGTACCATAGAGTTTAACTCTATATATATCTCTCTCCTAATCCCTATCCTATGCGTTTCAGGATATTGCAACTCGAAGAGCTTACGCTAGAAGAAACATGGGAGAGAATGTGGAACAAGAAGCTCCTCCTCAAGCTCCTCAAGTTTCGACCGACCCTTTGGCGGAAAAAGTGACTAATGCGGAGTTTAGGGTTGTTTTCCAAGTGTTGGCTTAAGCCGTGACGGCTCAAGCCAATAGAGAGGTGGTGGCTACCGTGAACCCAAATGTGGGTACGACGGAATCAAGAGTGAGGGACTTTACGAGGATGAATCCTCCAGAATTCCATGGCTCTAAGGTTGAGAAAGATCCTCAAGAATTCATTGATGAAGTGTACAAGGTGTTGATGATCATGGGTATGACGCCGGAAGAAAAGGCGGAGTTGGCCGCTTTTCAACTCAAGGGTGTTGCCCAAATTTGGTTCAATCAATGGAAGAGTTAGAGGGTAGTTAATGAGGGTTGTCTTGATTGGGAGAAATTCAAGGTTGCTTTCCTTGATAGGTTCTTCCCTCTTGAGAAGAGAGAGGCTAAGGTGCTTGAGTTTATTAATCTTCGACAAGGAAATATGAGTGTGAAATAGTATGCATTGAAGTTCACACAATTGGCTAGATATGCTCCGTCCATAGTTGCCGACCCAAGGGCAAGAATGAGCAAATTTGTGTCGGGAGTGTCCGATATGTTGGTGAAAGAGTGCCGCACCGCCATGCTTGTGCATGACATGGATATTTATCGCCTCATGGTTTATGCTGAATAAATTGAAGAAGAAAAGCTTAAGGAAAGGTCTAGGGAGACCAAGAGGGCTAGGACCGGAGATGGTAACTCTTTGCATGTAAGGTCCGATGGACATGGTCATCCTAGATTTCGGCAAAAGTTCTCCAGCCAAGGCTCATCCAATGCTTCTCTGAAGTTCAACAATGATGGGATGTCTAACCCCAAGTCTCAGGGAGGGAATAATGGTGGTTCTTTATTTGCTCCTTGTGCCAAGTGTGGGAAAAAACATGATGGTAGATGTCTAGCCGGTACGGATGGTTGTTATAATTGTGGGAAGAGTGGGCACAAGATGAGAGATTGTCCATCTCTCACGGCCAAGGGAATAGAGAATAATCAAGCTCCACCTAGAGGACCGGGTTCGAATGCTCAGAAGCAAAACAAATTTTATGCACTTTAGGCTCGTCATGAGCAAGAGAGCTTTCCCGATGTGGTTACCGGTATGTTAAGAGTTTTCCATTTTGATGCTTATGCTTTGCTTGATCCCGGTGCTACCTTGTCTTTTGTGACGCCATATGTGGCTATGAGGTTCGACGTTGTTCCGGATGTGTTGCTAGATCCATTTCGTGTTTCTACTCCGATTTGAGAATCTATCATGGCTAAGAGAGTTTATAGAGATTGTCCCGTCTCCTTATCCCATAGAGTCACTCTTGTTGATCTTGTAGAGCTTGATATGCTAGATTTTGATGTTATTCTTGGAATGGATTGGTTGCATGATTGTTATGCCTCTATTGATTGTAGGACCCGAATTGTCAAGTTCCAGTTTCCAAATGAGCCTATCCTAGAGTGGAAGGGACGAAATTCTATATTTCGAGATCAATTTGTTTCTTATCTAAAGGCTAGAAAGATGACCACAAAGGGTTGCATTTACCATCTTGTTAAGGTGAGGGATATAGATTCTGAGACCCCTACTCTTGAATCGGTCCCCGTTGTTAATGAGTTTCCAGAAGTGTTTCCCGATGACTTGCCCGGTATTCTTCCCGGAAGGGAAATAGACTTCGGTATTGACCTTCTCCCAGATACAAAACCTATTTCTATTCCTCCTTATAGAATGGCTCCGGAGGAACTTAAGGAACTAAAAGAGTAGTTGAAAGACTTGTTGGATAAGGGTTTCATCCGGCCAAGTATTTCTCCATGGGGTGCTCCGGTCTTGTTTGTAAGGAAGAAAGATGGTTCACTCTGTATGTGTATCGACTATCGCTAATTGAACAAGGTTACCATTAAGAATAAGTATCATCTACCAAGGATAGATGACTTATTTGATCAACTTCAAGGGGCTAGTTATTTCTCTAATATCAACCTTCGTTTGGGCTATCACCAATTAAGGATGAAAGAAGATGATATTCTGAAAATGGCTTTCCGGACTAGGTATGGTCACTACGAGTTCTTGGTAATGTCATTTGGGTTAACAAATGCTCCGGCCTCATTTATGGACTTGATGAATAGAGTGTTTAAGCAATACCTTGACATGTTTGTGATTGTGTTTATTGACGACATTTTGATCTACTCAAAGAATGAGGGTGAACATGTTAATCATTTGAGGATTGTGTTGCAAGTTCTCAAGGACCAACAACTCTTTGCAAAGTTTACTAAATCTGAGTTTTGGTTAAGGTCCGTGGCTTTCCTTGGTCACATTGTTTCCAGTAAGGGCATTGAGGTAGATCCTAAGAAGACGAAAGCGGTTAAGAATTTGCCTAGGCCTTTATCACCTTCGGATATCCGTAGTTTCTTGGGCTTAGCCGATTATTCTAGCAGGTTTGTTGAAGGGTTTTCATCCATTGCTTCTCCATTAACGGCTTTGACTCAAAAAAAGGTTAAGTACGCATGGTCCGAGGCTTGTGAGAAGAGTTTTCAAGAGTTGAAGGATCGACTTACTTCGGCTCCGATATTGACTCTACCGGAAGGATCTGATGGTTTTGTGGTTTACTGTGATGCCTCGAGAATTGGGATAGGATGTGATCTTATGCAAAATGGGAAAGTCATTGCTTATGCTTCAAGACAACTTAAGGTGCACAAAAAGAACTATCCTACTCATGACTTGGAATTAGCGGCAGTTGTGTTTGCTTTGAAAAGATGGCGACATTATTTGTATGGGGTACATGTAGATTTCTTCGCCGACCATAAGAGTTTGTAATATGTGTTTAAATAGAAAGATTTGAATCTCCGCCAAAGAAGGTGGCTCGAGTTGTTAAAAGACTACGATATGAGTGTTCTCTATCACCCCGGTAAGGCTATCGTGGTGGCGGATTCTCTTAGTCAATTAACTATGGGTAGTGTTGCTCATGTTGAGGATAGTAAGAAAGAGTTGGTTCGCGATATCCATAGATTGGCCCGATTGGTTGTTAGATTGGTTGGTTCTACTAAAGGTGGTGTTACGGTTCACAAGGGTTCTAAATCCTCTTTTGTGCGTGATGTGAAAGCTAAGCAAGGTCTTGATCCTAACTTTGTTGAACTAAAGGAAGCGGTACTCAAGAAGTCCATGGAGGTTTTCTCCCAAGGGGGAGATGGTGTGCTTCGATATCAAGGTCGTTTATGTGTTCCCAATGTACATGGCTTAAGAGAACAAATTTTATCAGAAGACCATAGTTCTCGATATTCCATCCACCCAGGAGCTACCAAAATGTACCGTGATTTGTGGGAAATTTATTGGTGGAATGAAATGAAGAAAGATATTGCGAAATTTTCAGCTAAGTGCCCTAATTGTCAACAAGTGAAAGTTGAGCATCAAAGGCCGGAAGGTTTGACCCAAGATATTAGCATTCCTACTTGGAAGTGGGAAGATGTGAATATGAATTTTATTGTGGGTTTGCCTCGCACGAGGTGACAATATGATTCGATTTGGGTTGTTGTGGATAGAATGACAAAGTCAGCCCATTTCATGCCTGTCATAACTTCTTATTCGGTGGAGGATTATTCAAAGTTGTATTTGAGGGAGATGGTTAGGCTGCATGGAGTGCCTTTATCCATTATCTCTGATCGCGGTGGACAATTTACTTCTCAATTTCGGAAGTCGTTCCAAAAAGGTCTTAGTACTCATGTTAAGCTTAGTACGGCCTTTCATCCCCAAACCGATGGGCAAGCGGAGCGTACTATTCAAGCCTTGGAAGATATGTTGAGAGCTTGTGTAATCGATTTCAAAGGTACTTGGGATGATCACTTGCCTTTGATTGAGTTTGCTTATAACAATAGCTACCATTCTAGTATTGTATGGCTCCATTTGAGGCTCTCTATGGTAGGAGGTGTAGATCTCCTATCGGTTTGTTTGAAGTTGGTGAAGTTGCTTTGATAGGCCTGGAGTTGGTGCATGAGGCTATGGAGAAAGTTTGACTTATTAGGGAGAGGGTGAAAATGGCTCAAAGTCGACAAAAGTGCTATGCCGATGTTAGAAGAAGAGAATTAAAATTCGATGTGGATGATTGGGTTTACTTGAAAATCTCACCCATGAAGGTGTAATGAGATTTGGGAAGAAAGGGAAGCTTAGTCCACGTTATGTAGGCCCATATCAGATTTTGAGACGTGTAGGTAAGGTTGCTTATGAGCTTGACTTGCCTAATGATTCGGCATCAGTGCATCCGGTTTTCCCTGTCTCATTATTGAAGAAGTTTGTTAGTGATCTGACCTCTATAGTTCCATTAGAGAATCTTGGCATAAAGGATAGTCTTTCTTATGAAGAGGTTCCGGTTGAGATTTTAGACCGGCAAGTCTGAAAGTTAAGAAATAAAAAAGTTGCTTCTGTGAAAGTTCTGTGGAGGAATCAATTAGTTGAGGCTGCTACTTGGGACACCGAGGCCAATATGATGTCTCGATATCCTCATCTCTTTCCTTCCGATCCTACTCTAGCTTGAGGTATCTTGATCCTCATGGTTCATTCTTTTGGTCTCATGTGTCATAGTTGATTTCCATGATTCCTTGATTGTGCATGGCCATGAAGAGTCTTATATGATTATGTGCATTTAGGTATGAGTTGCCTAAAGTATTCATGATATGGTTTTTTAATCATGCTTTAGCTTGGATATGTGCACTTATGTGATTGCATGCTAGGTTGGGTTGTTAGTCTGTGTCTATTACCCTCTCAAGATGTCTTGATTCTCATTCGAGGACGAATGTTCCCAAGGGGGAGATATTGTAACACCCCAAGTTTCCAAGGGATTTTAAGATGCAGAACTCACCTGAAGACAGTGACCTACTGAGGCCACCTACGGGCCGTAGAGGGATTGACGGGCCGTAGGTGGGGACTGTCAATGGCACTGTAAAATTTCAGGATTTCCAAGTTTCTGAACTTTGACGTACGGAGTAGCAGGACGGTTCGTAGTTCAGTTGATGGGGCCGTAGATGGGTTCCGTAGATGCCTTCCTGACTAAGCCAAATTTTCAGCCCAAAATGAACTTTCTTAATCAATTGACAGAAGAGTGGGATGGTCCGTCAATTGATGTACAGACCGTAGAACCTGTCCGTCGATTGGCCCCAACAGTTTTTAATTAAGGGTTTTTTGGTCTTTTCCCAATTGTTTACCTATTAAGCTAAGTCGGTTATACCCTTAATCTAAGACCTATAAATACTTTCTAAGCCTAATTCCTTCCATTCTAATTAATTTCAAAACTCTCCTCTCTCAAATATTTCTCTCTCTGAAAAGAAACTCACTCAACTCTCAAGGAAGAAGAAGAAGCTTGAATCCTCCATTGAAGACCTTCAATCTTCCCCAATTTCTTGTGGATTGCTTTGAGGAATGATAGTGTTCACCATTAGGAGTCTTTTCCTCCAATGGGCCCTTCCTCTTCTTCATGATTTTCAAAGGTTTACTCAAACCCAATTGAATTAGGGTTTGTGATCAATCATCGTGGGTTCTTCAATTATGATTCAAGTTATTGATTTTATGATTCCTAGTGCACGATCTAGCGTTATAAAGTAACTTAGTACACGAATTAGCGTGAATTACATAATTTGATGTAAAGATTGCATGAACCCCCATGATCCCAAGCTAATTCTCCCCAATTTGATAATCTATGCTTTGATTGTTTGGTTGAGCTATGATTTAATGAAGTTTATGAATTTTTCTATGAAATCAAGCATGAATTATGAATGAATTGAGGATAATCTTATGAATTTAGCATGAGGGTGACCAACAGTGTCAGAGGTTCCAGCAGGGTCAGTCCAGTCACCCGTTCCAGGCATCACTTTATGCTACAGAGGGTGACCAACAGTGTCAGGGTGGCTTTAGTGCCAGTCCGAGTCAAGGCTGAGGGGGTGTTTAGTCGGGTTCTTCAGGCTAGGGTGGCCGGCCTCCAGTTGCGAGCAAACTGCCATAGGGTTGTTTTACGTGTGAGGGACTCGATTATTTGTCCATAGAGTGCCCTCTTAATAGGTCAGTTGTACCAGCTCCACAGGGAGCTAGACCCGCACAAGTAGCTGCACCTCTAGCTAGAGGAGGAGGTCAACATCAGGGTATATAGGGAGATCCCTGGGAAGGCAGGACAGGTTGTAGATTTGATACGCGAGGTAGAGGCGCCCAGGGCCATTTCTATACAGCTCCAGCTAGACCAGAGGCTGAGGGATTGGATGATGTGATTATAGGTATGATCCTTTTATGCCATCAACCTGCCTCAGCTTTATTTGATCTAGGCTCCACTTATTCTTATGTATCTGCATATTGTGCTCCTCGGTTGTAGGTGAGTCCAGAGCCCTTAGTAATGCCATTACGTTTTGCAACCCCGGTAGGTGATTCTTTAGTAGTGGATAAGATTTTTAGATCATTTGTGGTGATTATTCAGGGGCGGGACACTCGGGCTGATCTTATTTTACTTGATATGCTGGATTTTTACTTGATAATAGGCATGAACTGCTTATCCCCTCACCGACCCATCTTGGATTCCTATGCCAAGACCGTTACCTTAGCCATGCCTAGTATTCCGCTGATGGTGTGGCAGGGCTCTTGTAGTCGCATGCCAGTTGGGTGATTTATTTCATTCGAGCTCGGAGGTTAGTGGCTAGTGAGTGTTTGGCTTATTTATCTCATGTCAGAGATGATAGTAGGGAGGGCCCTACGGTTGATTCAGTGCCTATCATCCAAGACTATACAGATATGTTTCCTGCCGAACACATGGACCACCCTCAGATCGTGATATTAATTTTGCCATTAACTTGGAGTCGGGTACTCATCCTATTTCAATCCCACCATACCGTATGGCCCCAGCAAAGCTCAAGGAGCTCAGTGTTCAGCTTCATGATCTCTTAGGTAAGGGATTCATCCAGCCTAGTGTATTGCCTTGGGGTGCTCGAGTCCTGTTTGTGAAGAAGAAAGATGGTACTATACGGATGTGTATTTATTACAGGCAACTGAACAAGGTGACGGTGAAGAACCGTTACCCTATGCGTCACATTGATGATCTATTTGACCAGCTTCAGGGTGCTATGGTGTTCTCTAAGATTGATCTGAGATACGGTTACCACCAGTTGAGGATTAGGGCTGCAGACATCCCTAAGACAGCATTTAAGACTCGTTACGGCCATTATGAGTTCCTAGTGAAGTCTTTTGGGTTGACTAATGCCCCTGCCACTCTCATGGATTTGATGACCCTTGTATTTAGGCCGTATCTTGAATCCTTTGTCATAGTCTTCATCGATGATATCCTGGTGTACTCGCGGAGCCGGAGTGAGCATGAGAAACATTTGAGGGTAGTGGTCCAGACTTTGAGAGATCATTGAATTTATGCCAAGTTCTCAAAGTGTGAGTTTTGGCTTGAGTTTGTAGCATTCTTGGGGCACGTGGTGTCCAAGGATGGCTTTATGGTGGATTCGGTGAAGATTGAGACTATTCGTGATTGGGCTAGGCCCACCTCGTTGACTGAGATTCATACCTTCACCGGATTGGTAAGGTACTACAGGCATTTTGTTGAGGGCTTTTCTTCTATTGTGGTACCTTTGACTCGGTTGACTCGCCAGGATGTTCCCTTTAAGTGGTCGGAGGAGTGTGAGAGGCTCTTTCTGAGGCTCAAAGAGTTGCTTACCACCGCTTCTATATTGACTCTTCCAGTTGATGGTGAGGGCTTCACGATTTATTGTGATGCATCCGCCGTTGGTTTGGGTTGTGTATTGAAGCAGCCGGGCCGGGTTATTGCTTATGCATCGATGCAGCTTAAGTTGCATAAGCGCAACTACCCCACTCATGACTTAGAGTTGGCAGTGGTAGTTTTCGCGCTTAAGAACTGGAGGCACTGCTTGTATGGAGTCCATTGTGAGATTTACATGGATCATAGGATCCTTCAATACATCATGTGCTAGAGGGACCTTAATTCAAGGCAGCGCCGTTGGATTGAGCTCCTGAACCTCTCTATTCTCTACCATCCCAGCAAGGTGAATGTACTAGCAGATGCCTTGAGCCAAAAGGCAGTGAGTATGGGTAGTCTAGCCTTCCTTTCTATTTTGGAGAGACCTTTGGCTTTGGACATCCAGTCCTTAGCTAACCAGATGATCCGGCTTGATATTTCAGATGTCAGATGGATGTTAGCCTATGTGGGAGTTCAGTCATCTCTGATAGATCGGATCCATGGTCGATAGTTCGAGGATGAGTCCTTGGCGGCACTTAGAGATAGAGTATTGGCAGGTGATGCCGAGTAGGCTACTTTAGATTCAGATAGGGTTTTGAGGTTTTTCGATCGATTGTGTGTTCCGAGAGTTAGGTGTTTGATTTAGTTGATCCTTAGCGAGGCCTATGATTCAAGATATTCTATCCATCTGGGCACCGCTAAAATGTACCATGATTTGAGGTAGCTTTACTGGTGGAGCGGTATGAGGAGAGACATCTCAGATTATGTGTCCCGTTGCCTGTGTTGCCAGCAGGTGAAGGTCGAGCATTTGAGGCCTGGTGATGAGCTATAGAGATTCCCTATTCAGGAGTGGAAGTTGGAGCGTATCACCATAGATTTCATTGTGGGCTTGCCTCGAACTTCTAGAGGTGCTAATAGCATCTGGGTCATCATGGATCGATTGACCAAGTCAGCACACTTCCTTCAGTGCCGCGAGGTTGGCTCGTATCTACATTCGGGAGGTGGTTTGTGTTCATGGTGTGCCTGTTTCTATCATTTCAGACCGGGGTTCACAGTTCACTTCAAGCTTTTGGAGGGCTTTTCAGGAGGAGATGGGCACCCATGTTGACCTTAGCACAACATTTCACCTGCAGACTGATGGCCAGTTAGTGCGTACCATTCAGGACCTGAAGGATATGTTTTTGACCTATGTTATGGACTTTGGAGGTCAGTGAGACTATTTCTTGCCTTTTACAGAGTTTGCATACAACAACAGCTACCACTCTAGCATTTAGATGGCCCCGTTCGTGGCCTTATATGGTAGGCGTTGTCGCTCTCCAATTGGTTGGTTTGAGTCTAAGGAGCCTGGGTAGCGTCTTACAAACTTGCTTCAGGAGGCCTTAGATCATGTGAGGGTGATTCAGGATAGGCTCGAGACGTCTCAGAGTAGACGCCAGAGTTATGCGGATCGTAGGCGTCCACTGTTGAGATTTCCATTGGTGATAGACTATTCCTCTGAGTATCACCCATGAAGGGTGTGATGAGATTTGGGAGGCGGGGCCAGCTTAGCCTTAGATATATCGGGCCTTTTGAGATTTTGAGGACAGTTGGTGATGTTCCCTATGAGTTAGCCTTACCCCCAGCATTCTCAGCTTTTTATCCAGTGTTCCATGTTTCTATACTGCGCCGGTATGTTCTGATTGAGTCCCATGTGCTCCAGTATGATGCAGTTGAGTTGGATGATCGTCTGACATATATTGAGGATCCAGTTGCGATCCAGAGCCATTCATGTGGTTAAGGTCTGTTGGAGGCATCGTCAAGTCGATGAGGCTACCTGGGAGACTGAGCACGAGATGCAGAAGCAGTTCCCTGGCTTATTTGAGCCCTCAGGTACTTCTTGACTCTTACTTTCGCGGACGAAAGCTATTTTAGTAGTAGATGTTGTAATAACCCTTCAGGTCATTTTCGAGTTAATGCCTTCATCCCGTCGTTTAGAGCATTTTCTTATAGCGACCCCAAGTCATTTATGACTTGTTGGTCGCATGATCGTTCGTTTGGGTTTTATGCCCATTCCCCTATTTTGGAGCTTTTGAAACTTGAGAAGTTGATTTCTGTCATAACCTCAGGGAAACAACCTGAGAACGGAATTCTGACGATTCCATCAGCTCAAAAATTGCCAAATTAGGCTAGTAGCATGGTTGGCACGAGTCTCGAGACTTTTGATGCGACTTTGGGGCCATTTGACCCTTTAGCCTTTGAAATTTGTTATAAGTTTGACTTTGGTCAATATTCTTGGTAAACGCGCTCGAATAAAAATTATGTCAGTGCAGTTAGTTCTGAAATGTTGAGTTTAGTCTAGAATGACCCTCCGTATGCTGCTCGAGGCTTCCAGGCTAATTTCGTGGCCCATTGTGGAAATTGGCTTAAAATCAGAATGTCCTCGTATGAAAATTTTGACTTTGCCATTGAGTCCGGAGCGTTGAATTTTGTGTGGTACCATATCTCGTTTGCACGAATATGGTTCCGAACGAATCTCGAGCACCCTGTGGGAAATTGGCAAATGCCAAAACTCAACTGATGAAGTATCTGATGTTGCAGACCCATTTCCCCTGGGCATTCGCGGGCCTTGGAGGCGCAATTGCGGAGCTCAGTTTCCCTATCTCCACGTTCGCGTGATGTCTCTGCATTCGCGTGATGTCTCTGTGTTGGTGTGATGTCTCCGCGTTCACGGAGGTCTAGAATCCTCCTCTCCACTTTTGCGGGCTGTGTAGCTGCATTCGCGAAGGTCTGATGCGTCTTGTCTTTTAAATAAAAGCAAGACGCGATAAGTTTTAAGGGACAAGATCCAAATTGCAATTTCTCTCTCAATATAAGTCGGAATTGGGTGATTCGAAGTCCGAAATGTTCGAAATTGTTGTGGTTACGTGGGTGGCTGATCATAAGGTGTCAGGAAAGCCCCGTTAGAGGTGAATTGTCTGTTAAATCTTCCTCCTCATTGTTAATTTTTGAGCTTATTTATTGAATTTCTTGCATGCTGTGTTGTCGCTGTTTTAAGCGCCAAATATTGTTCTATTTTGGAACACAAGTTCGGGGAGGTGCTTCGGACCTCTTCACGGAGTCAACTCTTGAATTTCAAAAGCGGATCCCACGTTCTTTTTTTTTACTCAAAATTTGGTCCATCTCCAATTTTGGTAATTTTAGTGTCTAAACGACTCTGATGAGGCTATGATTCTATTTTTGATAGCGTGGCAACATTCCGAGGTCGTGCGGAAGGGAAAAGTTCTGGCAGTGTGGTTTAGAGCACGCGGTCGGCCTTCATGTGGTATTTGCACTGCTTGTTCGCCTTTCTGTCTCCTCTCCCTATTTATGCGGCTCCGATGCCTTACCGAAAATGGTGTGCTTCCTCAGGATTAGAGTGCTTCTCGCTTGGAGCCTTTTCTGATATCGTTGGAAATGGACGTTGATCCACAATGGATTGGAGCCTACTTTAGATCCTCTCCGGAGTTGATACGCCCCCGGACACTCTTGCTAGCTAGGTGGCTGACGCCTTTAGAAGTGGCTGGCTGGTTGGGCGGCCTGGATATCTGAGACCTTTAACGGGGTTGATACGACCCCGGGCACTATTCCTAGCTGGGCAGCTGACACCCCTGGAAGTAGCTTGCTAGCTGGGTGGCCTGAGTTGATAGTCACTCTTGCTAGTTAGGTTGGGAGTTGACTAGTTTTTCGATTTGGATCTGGTTTACCCTTTGATCTTGTAGGCTTAGTTATTCTATGTACCTATCGGGATTATGGGGGCCCATTCAGGTTTTATTTAAACTTGTGCACGAGTGTACCTCCTGGGCTTACGGGGGTGCAATTAGGTTTAGTTTAGCGGTACTTAGATTTACTTTCAGTGCGCTCGTGTGCTTCTTTCCATATCTTCTTTTACCTCTATTTTGTTGTAGATTGTATCTATTCAGATTCTTTTTACCTTTCTTGCTCAGTCGGCCTATGATGCCTACTAGGTACCTGTTATTTTTGTACTCATGCTACACTCTGCATCTGTTTTCCTGATGTAGGTCCGAGCACCAGTTACCAGCATTGATATCAAGCCTACTGCAGTCATATTCGGAGGCGAGGGTGAGCACACAACATTTGGGGGTTACCCGTCTCCTTCTGTATATTATGGAAATGTTTGTGTCTTTTATTTTTCAGATAGTCTGGTATTTTGTGATAGATGCATGGATAGATATGTCTCCCATGGGTCCCGGATTGAGAGACAGTGGGTGTGTATCACTAGGTCAGGTATGTGTCATCATACTTGACATTGCATTTTATTGTATTGCATATCTTTATCATGGTGAACTTGTGAGTGTTTTTCTGTGGAACTCATGATTGATGACTTTTTCTAGTGTATTGTTGATATGAAATTGTCGGAGTGTTTTCATTAAGGTATGAACTATTTAAATTCAGCACAGTTAGGTTGGGTTCGTTTTATGTAGGTTGTAGTTGTGGAGATTCGATTGGAGTGTAAGGGGTATTTGTATTCTATATTCATAGCTTTGTGTTTAGGAATTTACTTGTTGAGTACTGTGTAGTTGAGTACTCACCCCTTTCTTATCTAATTGTGCAGGTTACGAGCCCGGATCTTTATGATACTCTCTTTTCTTGTCCGAGGCTTCATGTGGAGATTGGTGAGGTACTTGTTTGTCATCTCAGTTGACCTTCTTACTCCTATTTATGATTTTGTTCTACTTTAGAGATAATATCATTTAAGACTTGTGTTTTTCTTTCAAATCTATTGTAATACATTAGAGGCTTGTACACGTGACAACCAGGTTTTGTACATTAAGTTAAATTGACTTATTATCCACATTAGTATTAACTATTAAACTTCTAATTTAATTTTATTGTCACACTTTATCATAAGGGTTAGGTTTATGGCTGACTTTTCTTTGTGGGATAAGACGATTTCCATTACATCCATTTTTGGGTTGTGACAATTTGTATCAGAGCCCTAGGTTCATAGGTCTCACGTGTATACCAGCTGAGTCTAAGTAGAGTCTCGAGGATCGGTACGGAGACGTCTGTACTTATCTTCGATAGGCTATAGAGACTATTATGAAACTTCCATTTATTCATTCTTTCTCATCGTGCATGGTTACCTTCTTTAGTACTGAGTTTTCCCATGTTCTTTTGACAGATGACGAGGAGTAGAGCTACCATTGCTGGTTGAAGAGGGGAGGCATTTCCTGAGAAAGTTTTTGAGTCCCTAGCCAGGGGTAGGGTAGGGGTAGAGGTAAAGTCAGAGGTTGTGCCCATGGAGTGGCACTAGCCAGAGGTCGTGCCCGTGGAGTGGCACGAATGAGGGAATAGTTCTGTCAAGCATCGGGGACGTGTTCATGCATCTATTCCAACATTCGAGGGTGGTCAAATACCTCGTGGGTCTTATAATGCGGGTCAAGGCTTATACGGTTCACACCATCGACCTACGGGGTGAGGCAGTTATAGTGGTTCTTCTAGTTCAGTACAGCAGTCCCAGAGTCATAGGTTTTGATTAGTTGTGGAGATCCTGATCAAATGATGCAACGCTGCCCTTGGCAGAGGGGTCGGGGAAGACCCTAGCCTAATTCTTCATTTCAGACTAGACCACCGGTACCACAGGGCTGAAGCTGAGGCAGAGTTTAGTCAGTTAGATGTGGTAGAGCTTGTAGTAGTGAACTACAGCTCAATAGAGTGGAGGTAGAGGAACCACCCAGGTTGGAGGTGGTAGATGGTGCCAGTGTTATGCTTTCCCAAGGAGACCTGAGGCGGAGACTTTTGATGCTATTATTAGGGGTATCGTCCCAGTATGCCATTGATCTGCATTTGTATTATATGATATGGGGTCTACATTCTCTTATGTGTCTTCCTATTTTGCTGTTGAGTATGATATGATGTGTGATAGCATGCATGTACCTATTCATTTTTCTACACCCGTGTGTGAGACCTTAGTGGTGGATATAATGTATCGATCCTATCTTTTTTCTTTGCTGGGGTATGACACTTGGGTAGATTTTATCATTCTGGGCATGGTAGACTTTAACGTTATCTTGGGTATGAATTGGCTTACTCCTTATCATGATATTCTTGAATATAATGCTAAGACTATGACCTTAGCAATGACTGGTGTCCTAAGGGCTGAGTGGAAGGGTGCAAGTGGCTCTTATCCTAGCAAGGTTATCTCCTTCATCTGTGCTCAGAGATTGGTGGAGAGAGGATGTTTGTCTTACTTAGCCTTTATTTGGGACACTAGTATTGAACCACCTCCTATGGATTCCTATTCTCATGGTTCAGGAGTTTCCCTATGTGTTCCCTTCTAATCTTCTAGGTTTTCCTCCCGATAGGGATATTGATTTTTCTATTGATTTTGAGCCAGGCACTATGACCATTTCTATTCCTTCCTACCGTATGGCTCTAGTAGAGCTGAAGGAGTTGAAGGATCATTTATAGGATTTGTTGAGTAAGGGGTTTATTCGCCCTAGTGTATCACCCTAAGGTGCCCGAATGTTATTTCTTAAGAAGAAGGATAGGACTATGAGGATGTGTATTGATTACAAACAGTTGAACTAGACAACGGTGTAAAATAAGTATCCTCTTCTACGTATTGATGACTTATTTGGTCAGCTTCAGGGAGCATCATTGTTCTCTAAGATTGTTTTGAAGTCCGGGCATCATCATTTGAAGATTAGGGCATCATATATCCCTAAGAAAACGTTTTTGACTCGATATGGTCATTATGAGTTCCTAGTGATGTCCTTTGTGTTGACTAACTCCCTTGCAACATTCATGGAGTTGATGAATGGGGTGTTTTGACCATACCTGGATTATTTTGTGATTGTCTTTATTGATGTTTTTTTGTTTAGTCTAGGAATAAGGACGACCATCTTCGACACTTTAGGATTGTACTTCAGAGGTTGAGGGAAAGAGAAGTTGTATGCCATGTTCTCAAAGTGCGATTTCTGGCTTAATTATGTAGATCCGACAAAGATCGAGACAATTAGAGGCTGGACGCGACCTACTTCTTCTACCGAGATTAAGAATTTTATGGGATTGGCAGGCTATTACCGATGATTTGCTCAGAGTTTCTCTACTATTGCGGCTCCGTTGACCAGATTGACTCAATCGAGTATGGGTTTTCAGTGATCTAATGAGTGTAAAGAGAGGTTTGAAATGCTCAAGATTTGGTTGACTTCGGCTCCCGTATTGACTCTAGTTGAGGAAAGTGTGGACTTTACTTTTTATTGTGATGCTTCAGGAGTCGGGTTGGGTGGCTTATTGATGTAGAATGGGAAGGTGATTGCTTATGCTTCTAGGCAGTTGAAGACCCATGAGAAGAACTACCCTACTCATGATTTGAGTTGGCAGTCGTGGTCTTGGTGCTTCAATTATGGCGTCACTATTTGTATAGGGT
The DNA here is from genome assembly GCA_018342035.1 of Solanum appendiculatum. Classification (NCBI taxonomy): domain Eukaryota; kingdom Viridiplantae; phylum Streptophyta; class Magnoliopsida; order Solanales; family Solanaceae; genus Solanum; species Solanum appendiculatum. The sequence continues at coordinate 427,600 of JAGDQO010000846.1, forward strand.
TCATGGTTAAATCTTCACCGATCATTGAAGTCTCCAGTACAACTTCAATTAGAGGGATCTGAACTTGAGGCAGCGTAGATGGCTTGAGTTGCTGAAGGACTATGATGTGACCATTATTTATCATCCGGGGAAGGCCAACATGGTGGCCGATGCTTTGAGTAGGAAGACTCCTAGCATGGGGAGTCTTGACGCGCTTAGTATTGAGAAGACACTGTTGGCTAGAGATGTTGAGATGTCAACTAACAATCTTGTCTGATTGTAGATTTCAGAGGAAAGTGGTGGCATGATTACTTTTATTGAGTCTCGGTCTTCCTTAGTTGATCAGATCCGTGAGCACCAGTTTGATGATGAGAAGTTGTGTCTAATTTGAGAAAAAGAGTTGAGAGGGGAAGCCAAGGAGGCTGTTTTTGATTCTGATGGTGTCTTGAGGATTGGAGGCAAGATTTTTGTGCCCAAGATGAGCGAGTTGATTAGATTGATTCTGGAGGAAGCCCATTTTTCTCGAAATTCCATCGGCAAAGATGTATCGTGTTTTGAGTTAGCATTACTGGTGGTATGGTATGAAGAAGGATATTTCTGATCTTGTGTCTAGGTGTTTGAATTGCCAGCAGGTTATGTATAAGCATCAGCGACCTGGTGGTGTTTCTTAGAGGATGCCCATTCCTACTTAGATGTGGGAACTTATTACCATGAACTTTGTGGTGGGATTGCCTATCACCGTGGGTCTTTATGATTCTATATGGGTGGTTGTTGATAGGCTGACTAAATCAACCCATTTTATCCAAGTTCGAGTGAAGTATACGGCAAAAATGTTAGCTCAGGTTTATATTAGTTCGATTGTGTGACTACATAGAGTCCCTGTTTCTATTGTCTGTGATCGGGGTTCATTGTTCACTTCCCATTTCTGGAAGGCTTTGAAGCATGATTTGGGTACTCGATTAGATATGAGTATAGCCTTCCACCCTAAAACAGATGGTCAATCTGAGCATACGATTCAGGTATAGGAGGACATGCTCCGAACTTGTGTGATTTACTTTGGTGCTAGATGGGGTCATCATTAGCCCTTAGTAGAATTTGCTTACAATAACATCTATCACACTAGTATTCAAATTTCCCCATTTGAGGCATTGAATGGCAGACGGTGTAGATCCCCGATCGGTTGGTTTGATTCGTCTTAGATGGACTCTTTAGATACAGACTTGCTTAGAGATGCTTTAGAGCAGGTCCGTATGATTCATGGTAGATTGTTGAAAGCCTAGAGTTGAAAGAAGAGTTATGCAGATCAGAGAGTTCGAGCCCTAGAATTTATGGAAGGCGATTATATTAGGCTCAAAGTGTCACTGATGAAGGGTGTGATACAGTTCAGAAAGAAGGGCAAGCTCAGCCCTCGATTCATTGGCCCATTTGAGATTTTGGGACGAGTTGGAAAGGTGGCTTATAAGTTGACCTTGCCATATAGTTTATCACATGTACATCTTTTTTTCCATGTCACTATGCTTCGAAAGTATATTCCGGATAAGTCTAATGTGCTTTCACTCGATTTAGTGGAGCTGGGTCCAGACTAAATATTCGAGGAGGAGCCTATAACTATTATTGGATAGGCAGGTTCAGAAGCTTAGAACCAAAGATATTGCTTTAGTTAAGGTGCAGTGGAAGAATCGTCCTGTTGGAGAAGCGACTTGGGAGATGGAGTCCGACATACGTGCAAGATATCCTCAGTTTTTCGAAGCTTCAGGAATTTCTTTTACTTTATGTTCAAGGAAGAACACTGTTTTTAGTTGTGGATAATGTAATGACCCGGAAGGTCATTTTTCGAAATTTTGAAATATTCGATAACTACGATTATTTAATTGACAGGTAATTTTTAAATAATTAAGCTAGTTGGTAATAATGGGCCAAGTCAGAAATTCAATTAAGGACCTATACCATTTGGCCCATATATATTAAAATAAGTTAGTGGGATTAGTCATTTTTGGTAGATAATTATTTTTAATGAAAAAAGGGGGGAAAAGAAAAGAGGAAATTTTCAGCTTCCACATCCAAACTACGGAAAGAACTCACTCCAATAAAAAGGAAGAACGCAGGTGAATAAGGTAAAAGTAACTAACCCAAAATCCTTGTAAATATTTATACGGACAAAGGGTCATATTATTAATTATATTGTATGGTGGAGCTAATGAAAAAATGGGAATCAGAATTGCAAATTGAATTTGCAATTGCTTTATGCGGGCATATTCTTTTTAACTTGGGGTGACAAATTTTCCATGTCTATCAAGAGGTAATGATTGACAATAATTACCATCTGATAATCCAATCATTAGGAATGATGTACATAGTATATCATTATCTCTGCAATTTATTTTCATACCACTTCCTTGACCAGTTAGTTAGGTTTTAATTAGTTTTGTTCTTCTTCCTATAGTTATCTCATTATGATTTAAGTTTTGATATATTGATATAGATAATTAATTATTAGGTGTATTGTATTATACGAATATCGTGATATTTATGATATCTGAAGGAATTGAAACTTAACGCTAGGCTTGAAGTTTAGAGAAAATTGAAAGAGTTGACATGTCAATAGGCATCAAGATTTTGGAACTTGATTTTTTGTTTGGGTGAGTTTTTGGGTCTAGGATAAACCTATAGTAATATGGGTGTTGTTAGTTTAGAAACCTTATTGTTGTTACTTATTTGAATAGATTTCATTGATTTGGAAGCCCAACGAAAGGCGAAGGCTCAAGTCCCGAAGTAAATTATTTATTAACTGAGACAAATGTATTTCTCGACCTTGTTAAATGTATAGAATCATCTATTTCCTTGTGGTATATGTTGAAGAATTATGGGACTTGGTGATAGGTTCACTTGTTCATATTGAATAATCCTAATGAGGAAAAAATGGGGAAATAAAAGACAACTTGATTATACATTGATGTGTGATGTGTTGAGAATGACTGGAATGATTTATTGATTCATAATTGACGTTGTATCACGATTGTGTTGTGAATTATGCATTGATATGTATATGGTCATCTTCTCATTAATTGTGTAAACATGTCATTTGTATTGGTTCTGAGACATGGTTGTGGCAAGTGTAATGTGAATTGAGGAAGAATAAAGAATTAAAGAGGATGTACCATTTTTAGGGATTTGTCGCGTGCCGCAACAAATATTATATTTTGAGGAACGTGTCACGCGCTGTGATGAATATTATGAGTTGAGGGACATGTCGTATGCCATGACAGATTCTATTATCGAGGTTTGTGTCACACGCCGCGATAGATGCATTGATAGATAGGTCCCCCATGGGTCCCGGATTGAGAGACAGTGGGTGTGTATCACTAGGTTAGGCAGGCATCATCGTACTTGACATTGTATTTCATTGTATTACATATCTTTATCATTGGGAACTTCTGATTGTTTTTCTGTGGAACTCGTGATTGATGACTTTATCTAGTGTACTGTTGATGTGAAATTGTCGGAGTGTTGTCATTGAGCTATGAACTATATAAATTGTGCACTATTAGGTTGAGCTGGTTTTATGCAGTTTGTAGTTGTGGAGGTTCAGTTGGAGTGTAAGGGGTACCCATATTCTATATTCATTGCTTTATGTTTAGGAATTTGCTTGTTGAGTACTGTGTGGTTTTGTACTCACCCCTTGCTTATACAATTATGTGGGTTACGAGCCCGGATCTTCGTGATACTCTGTCTTCTTATCTGAGGCTTCCTGTGCAGATTGGTGAGGTAGTTGTTTGTCATCTCAGTGGACCTTCTTACTCCTATTTATGATTTTGTTCTGCATTACAGTCAATATCATTTGGGACTTGTGTTTTTCTTTCAAATCTATTGTAATACATTAGAGGCTTGTGCACATGACAACCAGGATTTGGGACTTAGTTAAATTGACTTGTTATCCACATTGGTATTTGCTATTAAACTTCTAATTTTATTTTATTTCCACACTTTCTCATAATGATTGGGTTTAAGGCTTACTTGTCTTGGTGGGATAAGACGAGTGCCATCACAACTACTTTTAGGTTGTGACACGAGACTTGATTAATTTGACATCATCAGGTTTTACCCCTTCACAACATAACTCTTCAAATAAAATTTTGCATCGGTAAAGTGTAAAACCTCGGGCTTCATAAAATGGCTAAAAAGGCAAATGGGCAAGTACACGAACCAAAAATGGACCATGGACCCTTCCCGAGACCTTAGATGGCCTGTTTAGGGGACCACGACCTGTCTTGGGCATTGTGAAGGACTGCCGAAGGCAGCCAAGGTGAAGATCACCTAGACGAGCCACTAAACGGTCTGTAGTGACTTGTACAGTCCGTTTAGTGGTCCGTACAAGTCACCCATAAGATTTTGAGTTTTGGGTCAACTTCAAAAGAACATATCTCTCAGCACAAATGAATTAAGTGGCCCATGACCTATCACATTAAAGGTCTTTCAGTCCTCTTTCCAACGCCACATAGTTTGCCTCATTTTAAGTTCGAAGTAAAATGTAATGCCCAATTTAGTAAAGACCTATCAGGTAGGTGCAACTTGACGACCCACTAGACGAGTCGTGAAGCATTAAATGGCCCGTGAAGCATTAAAAGGCCCGTGAAACTGGCCGTCTTGGACACCTTTTCAGTTTTAAAAGTTGGGGTCATTTTGTTATCTCCTGCTATGCGTTAGGTACTTAAACTACGTCATTTTAACCCCTATTCTAAGCCTACACTAAGTGGTTTCGCACCAAATTAAAGGCTTAGAAAGTGTTAATCAATTCTTTTACGTTCATTAACACTTCACGACATTAGAGCAAGGTTCCAAGAGGAGAAAAGCTAGGGTTCAAACGTTCTTTAAGTTTCTTCGATTTCACCAAAGAACTTCATTATTCTAGGTATGTAAGGCTATCATAGTGTTGGAATAGTTTTTCCTCACGCCTTACATCCATTTTCAAATTAGTAAACGAGTAATCTAGGGTTCTATCCTTAGATTTCTGTATTCTTGAGATGAGTTGATATTGAGTTTTACATTCTTGAGTTGTTGATTAATTGAATTCCTATCTCTAATAATTGAATTGTCATACATTGTGTATTGTGATTATTGAGTTGATTGTTCATTACTATTTTTCAGCATGAACTCTATTCTTCAGTATTCAGTGAATTCTTATTAAGAATCTTTTAAACAAAACATTATTGTTTAAACTGAGTTTTGAGGAAGTAAAGAACAGTTTGAGATAGAGTATAAGGGAATGAAGTATTTCCCAAATCTTTCATTTTTACATGAAGAAAAAGAGTAGACTTTTTTTGAGAAAAGTTAAAAGAGTTTTCAGAAAGATTAAGTACAGAGCAGTTACCTCTTAAAGAGGCCCCTTTTTGAGTAATTATCTTAACTCAGAATGTATTTTTACATTAGGTGAAGAGAAACCTTGTTTTCTAAATGAACAATGAGTTTCAGAGACATTTCAAAGCAGTTACATCTTTTAAGAAGATAGTTTGAGAAATTATCTCAAACCAGAGAAAGAGTAATGTTTTTATACATTTGAGCAACAATATCTATTATTGGGAGTAGTATTGAACAACGATATGGGGGAGAGTTCAAACAACTCACAGCCCCGATAAACCATGTCTTTCCAACATGGGTAGAGGGTCATACTTTTTAGATGAATCCTTAGTCCCTTCGCGCACAGCTTTGTGGATCCCCTTAGTTGAGGTGTTCTATATCGCAGAACGATATAGGACAGTTCTGGAAGCGTGGATAGGACGTTGTATCATCACTTAGCTTATACTGATGGTTGTCAGTTAGAGAATCTTCCAATAGAGTTGAAGTGTAGTTTTACATATCACTTATTATTTTGAAGTTCAGAGATGAGAAAGTATTTTGTAAAGTTAAATAATTTCATTCCTTTAATTCTTTACATTCAGTTGTGTTTATGTCATACCTATTACAGTCCCTTCTTTTAGTTATTTCACCTCGGCTATATTACATACTCGTACATTCAAATATACTGATGTCATTCGACCTGTATCTTTTATGATGCAGATGCAGGTGTTTAGGATCATCAACAGGTATTTCGTTGAGATCACTTTGCGCTGCAGATAACTTTGGTGAGCCTCCTTGCTTTCTGGAGGATTTCACATTTATTTTCTTTCATTGTTGAGTTGTCATGGGTCTTGTCCCGACATCTCTCCTAGTATTAGAGGCTTCATAGATAGTTAGAGTTGATGAGTCTCTCAGTATGCTTTTTTCTATTTTGAGGTCTTGAGAACTATTACTTATACTTTATTAAGTATTTCCAGATATTTTATTTGAGTTGAGTGTAATTAAGACTATTGAGTTTAATTATATATTCAAAGCTTCTTTATGCTTTTGTAATTCTTCCGCTAAATAGTCAGCAAGGCCATGGGTTCGTTTGGGGATCAGAAATGGTTCTCACGTGCCAGCCACATCCAGGGTGTAGGCTCGGGGCATGAGAAACTTGGTATCAGAGCACAAAGTTTAAGATCCTAGGTTGTCTATGAAGTCGTGTCTGTAGAGTCCTTCTTATCACTGCGAGGTGCGCCATATCTATAATTGGGAGGCTACGACATTTAGGAACATTTAACTTTCTTCTTACTCCTGTTTGTACGATAGAGTTCAACTCTATAAAAGTTTCCTCTAACTCATGCTTAGGCGTGTCCATTCAGATCATGCCTCCACAAAGAGCTATTCGAGGACGTCTTGCTAGGAGGAATGCTAATCCTCAAGGTCAAGAAGCTCCCAATTAACTAGAAGTGCAACCCCCTCAGGGAGATGTCACCAATGCTGAGTTCAGGAATGCTATTCAGATGCTAACTCAGGTTGTGGCAAACCAGGCTAGTTAACCAGGAGTGGGTAGTCAGGATGTAACTTATACATCTATAATCTGTGAGTTCTTGAGAATGAATCCCCCAGAGTTCACTGGGTTGAAGGTCACTGAGGATCCGGAGAACTTAATGGAAGAGTTTCAGAAAAAGTTTGAGGTCATGCGTGTTGTTGATATAGAGCGTGTGGAGTTAGCCTCATATCCACTCAAAGGTGTTGCTATGATATGGTATGATCAGTGGAAGAAGAATAGAGCAGAGGAAGCACCACCTTTGAGTTGGGCTGTGTTTGAAGAAGCCTTTTTGGGGTGCTTCTTTCCTCGAGAGCTAAGGGAAGAAAATGTAAGATAGTTTCTTAATTTGAAGCAGGAGTCTATTAGTGTACAAGAGTACAACCTCATGTTCACTCAGCTATCCCGCTATGCTCTGGAGATGGTAGTTGATATGAGAAGCAGAATGAGTTTGTTTGTGTCTAGGCTATCCCGTTTATCTAATAAGGAGGGGAGAGTAGCTATGTTGATAGGTACATGGACATAGCTAGGCTTATGATTCATGTACAACGAGTAGAGGAGGACAAGTTAAAGGATAGAGAGGATTTTCGCAACAAGAGGGCCAAGACAACAAGTAATGAGACTGGCCAGCAAAAGATCGGGAATGGGCACCAGTCATCTTTTCAGTAAAGGTCATCTGGACCTGCTCCATCCTCAGCTAGTCCACCTGCACAAAGAAATAGGAATAATCACTGGAATGAAAGTTCTCATAATTTCAGAGCGCAAGGTACTCAGTCTCAGGGTAGTGTGGCACAGGGGGTTTCAGAGCCCACCTTATGCTAAGTGTGGTAGGACCCATCCAGAAGAGTATCGTGATAGCTCTAATTGATGTTTCAAGTGTGGTTAGATGGGTCATTTCATAAGAGAATGCCCTAAGAATAGGCAGGGTAGTGGGAGCAATAGAGTTCAATCTTCCTCAGCTCCAGAAGATAGAAATACCAGAGATGACCTACTTCACACTAAAATATTTTAGGCCTAAGGCCACACTAAATCAAGGCAACGCTTGTAAAGTGTTGCCTAAACCTTTTAAGGCTTCACTTTAAAAGTGTAGCCTTAGTTTTTAGCTTTTGACCACGGTAATATTGGTAACACTTGTAAAACGTGCTCTTTAGTAGTATAGGCTACACTTTATAAGCGTTGTCACATCATGATATAATTGGCCACACCTATTTATATATATGACTACACTCTTGAAGTGTGCTATTTTTATAATTTTAAAAACAACACTTACTAAATGTGGCCTTACAGTTTTCACTAAAATATTATATTCCCTCCAACAAATTTAACTCTCCCTCCCATTTTTATTTGGCCCAAAAGAAAATTCATAAATAATAATAAAAACTCTCCAAGTCTCTGAAAGAGGTTTTGTTTGTCAGCCCTAGTACTCCAACTTTCACAGCTTCCAAACGATTTGCAGCTTCTCCGACGGTCGGCAACTCAGAAATCATCAATGGGTAAGGTTCACAGATCACTTGCTCGTGCCGGTAAGGTTAGGGGCCAAATACCAAAGGTTGCAAAGCAGGATAAGAAGTTGCAAATCAGAAATTTTTCAAGGCTTTGTAAAAACGGATTTTCACCCAAATTAAAAGGTATTTGTTCAATCAAAACACAAAGTAATGATTTTTCACAAAACAAGCTGAAGAATGATTTCAAAATACTTCTGTTATTTTTCACTATCCTTTGATATACGAAAATTCCATTTTGGAATCGAAGCTCTTGTAGTTCCATTCACGATTTTCCCTTTGTTTTCCGCTGACATACAGAAATCCCTTACCATTTTGTTTCACCAGGGACAGGACAATGAAGGTGATGCATGTCCTAAAGCTTCATCACATCGAAAGGGTTTTGTTGGAATAGAGTTAATCATGTTGAAATTTCTACCTTTAAAGGTCTGAATTTATTGCATTTGGATTTATTGCGTGGGGGTGGATTTGATTTTCTTGTGTTGTTGATTTTTGAGATTCTAGCTTGTAATAGTATTACACTACTCAGTTGATTATTTGTTAGGGGCAATAGCCATTAATTAACCATTAGAATTTCTGTTTTTCCTTAAATTGATAAGCTGATTTGGATTGAAATCATCCATGAGCATGTAGATTTTCATGTCATGCTTATTAGTAGTATGTTGTTTCTGCTTCGCCTTTACTAGTTTATGAAGTTCGAGCTTCTTAAATTGACTAGAAGGGATTCTAGCTTTTAGTAGTATACACCTATAAGATAGTTCTTTGCCGTGGGCATTTGTTGATTAATTTTATCCAACTTGAATAAATAAATTTGTGAAGAGAATGTTATATTTTCACCATTTATTGATCATAGCAACATATACAAATTAAAGGTATCCTAAGTATCTTTACTATATATAGTTCCAAGCTTTAAAGTTGAGAATGTAAGGAAATCTTCAAAGTAAATGCGTGCCTCAATTTAATTCTCTCTGTTATCCTTGTGATCAAGAAATTTTTAGGATGAAATAATTGAATTCTCTTGTGAAAACACAAAGAGTAAAATTCAACGTAAACTTTAAACACAAAAATATATAATTACATGTTTGAGAAACTTGGGCGACAAAGTAAAATTACAAAATGCACACAAGGTTGAATACTTAAGACTCAAACAAATATTAATGGTTTAACACATATAATTGTGAATAACTTATATTTGGCGGGTGAACGGTTTCTTCTACAGATAAACATCAAAGCATATGAATTGTTTCACTCAACCTCTGAAGTTATAAGGGTTCTATGATTGGTTCAAATGACTACGTTTAGACCTGAGCTTGACTTTAACAAAATCCAATGTCTATTCATGTCGACCGCTTATAATACCAAATGAAAGAACATATTAATTATGTTTTACTAAGAATGTTCTACTAGCCTATCCTCGCATACATGGTTGAAGTAAATAAAGATTTTATTGCTTTACTAAATTAATGTTGACTGCTAACAAGTATTTGACATATTTTTTTTTCTCCAAGTTGCTTGGTTGATACCTAATAAACTTGTGCAAAACATACTAACAAAGAAAAACTTAGACTATGACTGTGGAAATCGAGCTGATTGTACTGGTATCCTTCAAAATGGTCCTTGATACAACCCTAACACTATCAAAGATCCCTATTCCTATGCTGTAAATAGCTATTATCATAAGAAAGCTTCAACTGGTGCTACTTGTGACTTCTCTGGGACAACAACCTTAACTTCAAGTCCACCTGCTTATAAGTTATTGAATCAATTTATTTTTCTTCTCTTTTTGTTTCCCCTCTTTCAGTAATAGTCACTGATATTGTTTCTTTGTTTTATCAACAACCACTAGTTCTGCATGTTATCTGACCATAGGAGGGTATCTATTCTTAAAGTTTTGTTATTTGTCATGTGATATCTTGCATTTTCTTGTTAATATTGAATGTAGCATCTCCTCATCATGCATCCAAGAATAGTTTTTTTCCCTATAGGGCAAAAAATGGTGATAATGCCCTTAATTATTACACAAAAATAGAACATTTTTTGTTCTGCCCCTGTTGGTTTCTCCTTGTAGATCATTCTTAACTTCTTGGAAAAAGATTGTTTTTTTTCGAGATGTCAGTGCGAATGTTCACCTACCCCTAGGGCTAGTGAAATATAGAAGTTAAAACACAGTTCTCTAGGTAAAAAGGACTTAAAAGAGGTGCAATTAAAAGATATGAGTGCGAAGCTTTTACAAATTGTGCAAGAGTACGCATGGCATTTGTAATATTTAGTTGACGCTGTAAAAAATCTGATTTTTCATTTTTTTTGTCCTTTATCAGAATGTATTGATGTCTATTTTTACTTTATGTTGATATAACTTGTAGCATGCAACCAAAGAAAACAATGGAGAACCATCATAGTCAGAAATGTTTATTTCAACTCGTACAAAGATGGGGAAAGAAGTTAACACAATTAAATTGTAATAGTAAGTCACTTTTGTACTACATTATGCTTCTTCATCTTCCTATTATTATTCTTTGCTAGACTGTTCACTGAGACGGGAAAAATTATTCTTTTCAATTCTTTGTTTGAGTCGCTGCATTATTCACATGAATGTTGTTTCGAAGTTACTAACATCTTTAAATGAAAAGCTAACGCTAAAGCAGGAAACTGCAACGCGTATATGGCAGTTTCAATATACTTCTTTAAAAACTCCATTGAATTGTACATGTAACGTGGGCCTCAAAATATTGGTGCTATTGCACTCATTGTTCTAATGGTGCATTTATCTACCATTAAATAAATGGTTCTAAAAAGGACTCTATCAAAAAAGGGACTACAGCCCCATTTGGATCACTATGCTAACAGGTAAATGAGCTCTACTTTTTGCCAAAATCTAAAAATAAATAAAATTTCTAGGCTTTTGTTGCTTCATATCATTCCTGCACTTTATTAAAATCTTTGTTAGATCTTTATTTATGTTAAGCTATTTAAACTTAGTAATTTTAATTCGAAGGTAGTGGCACGAACTGGAACTTTAATTCACATAAAGGAATTGTTAAGCATCTCATAAATGGTATATTACATATGTCCTTCGAATATGTCATTACATTGATTAATGAACATCATTACATTAAGATACAAGAAAATTTCTAACTACTAAACTAGCATACATATATGGTACAAGAGATGCAATCACTTGCTTACAGACTTTGCTCTCACTTCCTCCCACTACCCGATCCACTGCTCCTTTGAAACAACTCAGAGATTCGACCTCCAAGATCCTCCACAGTAAAATTGATATGCCTCTCTGCGTGCCTACTAGAATCGTTATTACTCTGCAACCTCCCAATAAAGTTGCGATATGATGGAGACAAACTCCTTGCTATAGAAATCCTTAACTCCTCCTTTAGTTGCTCATCAAAGATTATCTTAGTGGATTGAGTTTTACATATCTCCTCAAAGTAGGAATTGAATAACTTAAGTGTTTATTTCAAGACCTCGATGATCCGGTAGGTGACATAGCATTATTATCAATCTTCAGAACTACTAAAACCTTACTCCACGAACTTCGCTGATAATTTACATGATACTGCTTAACTTTGGTGGCATGTTTTCATATCCAATCATCACCTAAAAGCAATCCCAATTCACTATCTTTAACATTCTGAATAATGTATCTTTCATAATTCATCATAAAAACAGCCAGCAAAGTAGAGTCCTTGTAAATCTTTGATTTTGCTTCCAGATTACTCTCAAGTAACTCCATAATCCATGCCATTTGAATAGCCAAAGAAGAAGACGAAAGTGCTCTATCGTCCGCTTCTCTATAATCAACATCACTAGCAGATGGCACAACGATTTCCTCAAAAACCTGTTCAAGAGTAATCCGGGATCGACAAGCTGCACGGAAATAATTTATCACACACCAAGTAATTGGATGGTGTCCACTGCTAAGAACCGGTGTCTTAGCAGGGTCATGGCGAATCAAATTCTCCAACTCCATAAATATCCCTCTAATAGCCTCACCTAATCTTCTCCATATAGTCAATGCTTCATTCCTCAACAACACATAATATTGATTAGAAAGCATCAATTCAAATTCAGGCATCAAATCCCTAAGCGACTCATAAACATCAAGTACCTTAAAAGGTCTCTCCGGTGCCCAACTAAAGATTGCAACAGCATCAGCAAAGTTGAGAAATTGAATAGTAGAACCTCTAGAAACTTCCATGAAAGATAGATCAGAAACAGAGTTGAATTCAAAGAAGACCCGATCACAAAGTCGACGTTCACTCGAAAACTGAATTCTTAGAGCTATGTTGACCGCTTTAACCCATTTCTCAATCTCATCTTCAAGCTCATTCATCTGCATTTTCTGCACTTGCTTATGTCACACTTTTGTTATTCTCTTGAAGAGTATGTATACATACTAAGGTTTCTTGTGTCCTTGCCTTGGTTAATTTTCTTAGAGGTGTCTGGTGGAGCTGATATGCAGCTTCTTTGATGCATCTTGGACTGGGGTTGTCAAATACCATGGCCCACAACCTAGCATACGACCTAACCAGGTACATCTACTGTTATAATTGAAATCTCACGTCTGAACAGTCTTCTCTGATTCATCTAAAGTTGCCTTCTGCATTTTATTGACAGGTTTTTGTTGCGAATCACACATCAATGATTGATTTTATCATCTTAGAGTAGATGACTGCATTTGTTGTGATCATGCAGAAGCATCCTGGGTGGGTCGGCAAGAGTTCTAAAGCATTTGCATTGTTTCCTTGTTCTTTTTAGGTGTCATTCAAAGTTTGTTGAGCTTTAATATGAAGACATGCATATTAATGGATAAACCTAAATATACAATCTTGTGATGGAGCATTTCTAAAGTTAAGGTTTAATAACACCTCAACAGTTTAACTTCAAAATTTTAAATTATTAGAACCTATAATTGAGGTAATGATTCAAGAACAGGGTGTTGGAAAGGAATTTTGCAGATGTTATTATGATAATTGCATAAGCTAATTAGAAAAAAATTGGTGCAGAGTGAGTGCATTGATTTAAATTAGAGTTGAACTTGGTTTACACTTTATTTTACTAGTCAAAAATACATAGGTAAATGTTGAAGTTTAAGGTAACTATAGATTGGCTGTGTAGACCCTTTTAACTTCCAGTCATACTAGTTGGACCTTTTTTTTAATAAGAAATTATTCCTCTTAGAAAGGAATCTTGCATATGTTGTTCTTCGAACTGCATAGATAATTAGCAAAATTTCAGTGCAAAGTTCAAACTCAGTGCATTTGATGTAGAAGAAAATTGTTGAAGCTTAGTGTAACTATAATTTGGCTGATAATACCTTTTACTTGTTGTCGAGCTATTTGACTTTCAATCAACAAAACCATACTGTTCATGGTTTAAAGAGTTATAGCTTGACTAAACTCCAGGTGTTTTAATATTGCCATCCCTCCTCCTTACCTCTTTCACTGGGCAAGCAAATCTTGTTAGTATCTTGTACAGGCAGAATTCAAAGCCTTGTTTGTACTAGTCTAGAAAACACACATGGGTATTGTTTTTACCCATGTGTGTATGATAGAGAAGTCCGGTCTAGGTTTATTGATAGATTTGATAGTATTTTTTGTAATGTAAATGGTAGAGAAGTCCGGTTTGATATGATGTGTGCGAATTTGATAGGTGTTTTTTGTAATGTAAATGGTAGAGAAGTCTGGTTTGATGTGATGTGTGCAAATTTGATAGGTGTTTTTTGTAATGTAAATGGTAGAGAAATTCAGGCTAGATTTTTGGTATCTTAGATATATTGTGCCTCACCCAAAAATTAGTCATATGTACCTACATTCTTTTTGACTATCATATAATGGTAAATATTGCTTAGCTTGAGAAATGGGCCTTAATCATTTTCTTAGGTATGTGTCTAGAGTAACAGCTTAAAAGAACATTAACTGCAAAAGTCACATAGGTAATGTGTCAATGTAGTATTTGGAGTATTAAAAACTTTTGACAACTAAAAAGAAAGCTCTGTCAATTAGTGAATTTTTTTGTTACATTAGTACCACAGACTTGGTTAAACAGGCAGATTTTGAACTTGTGACGTGAGCATGTTGTTGGACTATACTAGGTATGTTTTTGTTATTGCTGTTGTTGTATGCTTAGTATAATTTAATGTAATAGTTGTTCTTTTGCTTCACTTCAATTTCCTTCTCTATTCTATCATTAATCTTTCTTCTTTACCTCATTCTATATTTCTCTAACTTATAATTTTATTTTGAATGTGCAGGAAAATGCCGGTGATTGAATTTGAATAGTGGCAAGAAGTAAACTTGATCTATTGTAGTGAATGATAAAGAGTTTTTGTTATTGTCATATTTGAATACATATGGTGTTGTAGAATTTATTGCTAGCTAGAAAAAAATTGCTTTCTAAGTATGGATTGTACAAGACATAATTCTCGAAGTTATTTGAAATATAGCCTTCGAATTATTTATTAGCTAATTTTGTACTTTAGATCAGTTATATATTTTATTACGTGATTATTGAATATATGCAAATCGAAATTGTTATTGTGCCAATATGAAAAATTGTGGCTACAAAAATTACACAGCATTGCCACACTTCAAAAGTGTGGCTATAGGGACGTCCAATGTGTAGCTTATTTTTTCTTGTAAATAAGAAAAGTTACACTTTATAAGTGTTGTTGTAGATGTGATATAAAAGGCAACACTTTTATAGTGTGACCAATAATAAAAATAAGGCCACGCTTTTAAGTGTAGTATAATCAAATAAAAGTGTTACTAATGAAATAATACAAAGCGTGCCCTTTATACTCCTTTGGCAACGCTTTTTAAGTGTAGCTGCTATGGCGACATTTAAAAAGTGTTGCCTAATGTCTAAGGTTACGCTTCTTTAGGCCACCCCCCAAAAAGTGTTGCCTAAAATCAAAATGTGTAGCCTTTTATTAAAGGCCACACTTTTTACTAGTTTAGGCTAGACTTTACCGGGGTGGCTGTAGGCCTAAAATGATGTAGTGTTAGGAACACGAGCAGGTACGAGTCGTCTGTATGCTATAGCTAGTCGCTAGGATCAGGAGAATACACCAGATTTTGTCACTTGTATGCTTAAAGTGTTTACTTTTGATGTTTAGGCCTTACTTGATCCAGGTGCGAGTTTGTCTTTTGTGATTCCTTTTGTAGCAATGAAGTTCGGCTTTTCCCTCGAACAACTTCGTGAACCATTCATTGTTTCTACACTTGTTGGTGATTCTATTCTAGCAGAAAAAGTCTATCATGATTGTACCATCTTAGTTAATCACAAGGACACCATGGCTGACTTAGTTGAACTAGATATAGTGGACTTTGATATTATTCTAGGTATGAGCTGGCTTCATGCTTGTTATGCCTCAATTGATTCCAGAACTTGAGTAGTCAAGTTTCAATTTCCTAATGAGCCAGTTTTTGAGTGGAGGAGTAGTTCAACTGTGCCTAAAGGTCATTTTATTTCATACATTAAGGCTAGAAAGTTAGTTTCTAAGGGGTGCATCTATCACTTAGTCTGACTTAATGACTATAGTGTTAACACAGCGCCTATTCAGTCATTTCCAGTTGTGAGTGAGTTTCCAGAGGTATTTCCAAACGATCTTCCTAGAGTCCCTCCTGAGAGAGAAATAAACTTCAGAATAGATATTATATCCGATACTAAACCCATTTCTATTCTGCCATATAGAATGACTCCAGCTGAGTTAAAAGAGTAAAAAGAGTAGTTGAGAGATCTTCTTGATAAGGCTTTCATCCGACCAAGTGTCTCACCTTGTGGTGCTCCGGTCTTATTTGTGAGGAAGAAAGAAGGTTACCTTTGGATGTGTATCAATTACCGCCAGTTGTAAAGAATATGTATCTCATTTTGAAAATTGATGACCTTTTCGAACAACTTCAGGGTACCACTTGTTTCTCTAATAAAGACCTCAGATCTGGTTATCATCAGTTGAAAGGGTAGAGAAAGTGATACCCCAAAGATAGCATTCAGGACCCGTTATGGTCATTATGAGTTCCTTGTTATGTCCTTTGGTTTGACTAACGCTTCTACAACATATTATGAACAGAGTATTTAAGCACAATCTCGACATGTTTAATATCATATTTATTGATGACATATTCATATATTAGAAGAATGAGGAGGACCATGCTAGTCATCTCAGAATTGTCCTCCAAACTCTCAATGATCGAGAGTTATATGCAAGTTTTCTAAGTGTGAGTTCTAGCTTGAGTCTGTGGCATTCTAAGGCCCCATTGTGTTTGGCGAAGGAATTCAAGTAGACACTCAGAAGATTGAAGCAGTGCAGAATTGGCCTAGACCAACGTCTCCAACTGACATAAGGAGTTTCTTGGGATTGGTTTGTTACTATAGCAGGTTCGTCAAGAGGTTTTCATCTATTTTATCCCTGTTCACTAAGTTGACTCAGAAAACAACTAAGTTTCAATGGTTTGAAGCTTGTGAGAAAAGCTTTCAGGAATTAAAAGTTTGATTAACCACTGCTCTAGTGTTGACCCTACCAGAGGGTACACAGGGTTATGTTTTTTATTGTGATGCATCCAGAGTTTGACTTGGTTGTGTACTGATGCAGAACGGTAAGGTTATAGCCTATGCCTCCAGACAGCTTAAGATTCACGAAAAAAACTACCCGACTCATGATCTTGAGTTGGCAGCAGTAGTTTTTGTTCTCAACATATGCATCACTATCTCTATGACGTTCACATGGATGTGTTCACTGACCACAAGAGTCTCCAGTATGTTTTCAGTCAGAAGGAGCTATATCTTCGACAAAGAAGATGGATGGAACTACTCAAAGATTATGATATGAGTATTTTGTACCATCTAGGTAAGGCTAATGTTGTTGCTAATTCCTTGAGCAGGTTGTCCATGGGGAGTACTACTCATGTCGAGAAAGGTAAGAAAGAGTTGACCAAGGAAGTTCAAAGACTTGCACATCTGGGAGTCTATTTGTTAGATTCTAGTGAAGGTGGAGTAGTCGTGATGAATGGGGCCGAATCCTCATTAGTCTCACAAGTGAAGGAGAAACATGACAAGGATCATATTTTACTTGAGTCGAAAGAAAATGTTCTTAAGCAGAAAGTGATGTTCTTTGTACAAGGGGGAGATGGTGTGTTGAGGTATCAAGTTAAACTGTGTGTTCCATATATGGATGATCTCCCAGAGAGAATCATGGAAGCAGCCCATAGTTCTAGATATTCGATTCATCCAGGTCCCACCAAGATGTACCATGACTTGAGAGAAGTCTATTGGTGGAGTGACATGAAGAGGTCCATTGCCGAGTTTGTTGCTAAGTGCCCAAATTTCTAGCAAGTCAAGGTTGAGCATTAATGGCCATGTGGTGTAGCTCAGAATATACCCCTTCTGGAATCGAAGTGGGAGATGATTAATATGGATTTCAATACTGGTTTACCACGATCTCGTAGACAAGATGATTCCATTTGGGTGATTGTGGATTGGATGACCAAATCAGCCCACTTCTTACCGGTAAAGACTACCAATACAGCAAAAGAGTATGCTAATCTGTACATTCGAGAGATAGTCCGACAACATGGAGTTCCCTTTTCCATCATTTCAGATAGAGGTGCTTAGTTTACTGCAAAATTTTGGAAGTCATTTCAGAAAGGTTTGGGTTCAAAGGTGAACCTTAGTACCGCTTTTCATCCTCAAATCGGTGGTCAAGCAGAGTGCACAATTCTGAACTAAGAGGACATTTTGAGAGCTTGTGTTTTTTATTACAAAGGTAATTGGGATGACAACCTGCCTCTCATTGAGTTTGTATACAATAATAGTTATCATTCCAACATTCAAATGGCTCCGTATGAGGCTATATATGGGCGGAGGTGTAGATCTCCTATTGACTGGTTTGAGGTTGGCAAAGTGGAGTTGATAGGACCAGATTTGGTTCATGAAACCATGGAGAAGTTGAAGGCTATTCAGGAGAGGTTCAAAACAGTGCAGAGTCATAAGAAATCCTATACTGATTTTAGAATAAGATATTTGGAGTTTGAAGTTGATGAATGGGTATATCTGAAAGTGTCACCCATGAAGGGTGTTATGAGGTTTGGTAAGAAAGGAAAGCTCAGTCCACGATACATTGGTCCTTACAGTATATCTAAGAGGGTTGGTAATGTAGCTTATGAGTTGGAGCTACCATCTGAGTTAGCAGCAGTTCATCCAGTGTATCATATTTCTATGCTAAAGAAGTGCTTGGGTGATCCTACACTTATTGTGCCTACAGAGAGTATTGGAGTAAAGGACAGTATGTCCTATGAGGAGATTCCAGTTCAGATCCTTCATCGTCAGGTTCACAAGTTGAGAACCAAAGCAGTTGCATTAGTCAAAGTCCTATGGAGGAACCAATTTGTTGAGGAAGCTACTTGGGACGCCGAGGAGGATATGAAAAAGTGATACCCTCACCTCTTTTCCTCTAAATCAATTCCAAAGCAATGTACTAACTCTTTGTAAAGTACTCCAGAATGTTAATATGTTGAAGTCGATACTATTTGCATGTTTTTGTGCTTTGTGTTGGTTTTTAGATACTTTACCACCCCTTTCATGCATTGTTTGGCCTCATTTGAGGATGAATGTCCCCAAGGGGGAGATATTGTAACATCTCAGGCTTCGAGAAATTGCTAAAAAGGGCAAACGGGCAAGTCCACGAACCCAAAATGGACCATGGACTCATCACGAGACCTTAGCCATCCCGTTTAATGGACCACGACCCATCTTGGGCATCTTGAAGGACTGCCCAAGGAAGCCAATGTGAAAGTCACCTAGACTAGCCAATAAATGGCCTGTGGTGACTTGTACGGTTCATTTAGTGGTCCGTACAAGTCACCCATCAGATTTTGATATTCAGGTCAACTTCAAATGATCATATATTGCATCCCAAACAGAATTAGGTGGCCCATGACCTATCACATTAAAGGTCTTTGAGTCATCTTTCCAACGCCACAAAGTTTGCCTCATTTTAAGTTTGGAGTAAAAAGTTATGCCCGTTTTAGTGAAGCCCTACTGGGTAGGTGCAACTTGACTCCCTACTAGACGGGTCATGAATCATTAAACGGCCCGTGAAGCATTAATTGGCCCGTGAAGCTGGCCGTTTTGGGCACCTTATCAGTTTTAAAAGTTGGGGTCGTTATGGTATTTCCCCCTATGCATTTGGTACTTAAACTACGTTGTTTTAACACCTATTCTAAGCCTAAACTATGTCGTTTCACACCAAATTAAGGGCTTAGAAAGTGTTAATCAATTCTTTAGATTCATTAACACTTCAAGACATTAGAGCAAGGTTCCAAGAGAAGAAAAGCTAGGGTTCAAGCGTTCTTCAAATTTCTTCGATTTTGCCAAAGAACTTCATTCTTCCAGGTATGTAAGACTATCATAGTGTTTGACTAGTTCGTCCTCACGCCCTACATCTACTTTCAAATAAGTAAAAGAGTAATCAAGGGTTATATCCTTAGATTTCAATACTCTTGACATGAGTTGATATTAAGTTCTAAATTCTTGAGTTGTTGATGAATTGAATTCCTATATCTAATAATTGAATTGTCAGAAATTGTGTATTTTGATTATTGAGTTTATTGTTCATGGCTATTTTTCAGCATGAACCCTATTCTTGAGTATTAAGTGAATTCTTATTAAGAATCTTTTAAATAAAACATTATTGTTTAAACTGAGTTTTGAGGAAGTAAAGAGCAGTTTGAAAAAGAATATAAGGGAACTAAGTATTTTCCAAATGTTTCATTTTACATAAAGAAAAAGAGTAGTCTTTTTTGAGAAAAGTTAAAAGAGTTTTCAGAAAGATTAAGTACAGAGCAGTTACATCTTAAAGAGACCCCTTTTTGAGTAATTATCTCTACCCAGAATGTATTTATACATTAAGCAAGGAGAAACCTTATTTTCTAAATGAACAATGAGTTTTAGAGACATTTCAGAGCAATTACCTCTTTTAAGAGGATAGTTTGAGCAATTATCTCAAACCAGAGAAAGCGTAATGTTTTTATACATTTGAGCAACAATATATATTATTGGGAGTAGTATTGAACAACGATATGGGGGGGACTTCAGACAACTCACAGCCCCCATAAACCATGTCTTGCCAACATGTGTACAGGGTCATACTTTTTAGATGAATCCTCAGTGCCTTCGGACAGAGCTTAGTTGAGTTGTTTTATATTTTGACACGATATTGGACAGTTTTGGTAGTATGGACAAGACGTTGTATCATCACTTAGCTCATAGTGTTCGTTGTCTTTTAGAGAATCTCCCAATAGAGTTAAAGTGTATTTTTACGTATCACTTATTATGTTGAAGTTCAAATATGAGAAAGTATTTTGTAAAGTTAAATGATTTCATTCCTTTAATTCTTTACATTCAGTTGAGTTTCTGTCATATCGCCTTGGCTATAGTACATACTCATACATTCAAATGTACTGATGTCATTCGACCTACATCTTTTATGATGCAGATACAAGTGTTCATGATCATCAACATGCATTTCGTTGAGATCACTTTGTGCTTCATATAGCATTAGTTAGCTTTCTTTCTTTTCGAAGGATTTCACATTTATTTTATGTCATTGTTGAGTTGTCGTGGGTCATGTACCAACATTTATCCTAGTATTAGAGCCTTCATAGATAGTTAGAGTTGATGAGTCTCTCAATATGATTCTTTCTATTTTGAGATCTTGAGAACTATTACTTATACTTTATTAAGTATTTCCAGATATTTTATTTGAGTTGAGTTTAATTGAGACTATTGAGTTTAATTATATATTCAAAGCTGCTTTATGCTTGAGTAATTCTTCCACAAAATAGTCAGCGAGGTCAAGGGTTCGCTTGAGGATCAGAAATGGTTCTCAAGTGCCAGCCACGTCCAGGGTATAGTCTCGGGGCGTGACATGAAGTGTGTCTCAGCTTCGGTGAAAGGATTATCATCCTCAACTATTTTCCTTTCAATTTCACCTTTGAGATACTTCAGACATTGATAGTAAGAAAATGAGACAACTTTATATGCATGTACCAAAGGCCTGCCAAGCGATATGTTGTATGACGTCTTTGCATCGATCACATGCATCTATGCGCTTGATCAAAAATCTTCCGTGTGGATTTCTAACTTGATAGAGCCTATGGACCTCTGTCCCCATAAATTGAATCCTTGTATCAACAAATGACTTTCACTAAGCTCTTCAGTCGTGATGCCAAGTTCCTTTAGTGTGTAGATAGGCAGAATGTTGACTCCATATCCTTCACCTGTCAAAATTCTATTTATCTTCTTCTCTAGCACGTGACCCACCATATATAAAGGACGATTGTTTAGTGTTTCACCAAACAGAAGGTTCAATAGGCTTTTCTGCAGGAGAAAGAGATATCATTGATGAGATTTCTCTCATTGCTTTGTCTTGGTCAATAGGAGACACCTTTGGTGAAGTTTCACTCATTGTTCTTATTTGTCAGTATTGAAATATGATGCCTCAACATTTTCTTGTGTAGAATTTGTGCATAACAAACTTGGTAAGAATTCCCCTAGAGTTACACGACATCGGGGTTTATGGTTGTGATGCACATCTACCTTTGCCCTATTTTGATGCTTAATTGATTTCTGCTTCTCTAGTATGCTCACCATCTTCTTTCTAATTGGTTGCTCAAATGATTCTTTTTGTAAACCATTCCTATTGCATCTTCGCCTAGTCACAAGAATCTAGCCTTCATCATTGTCTATATCAACTTGGGATTTTCCTTGCTTCAATAACTCTTCTTTATGCTTTCTGGAGATACATATTTGGACTAGATCAAGTGAGATAAATGTGATAGTGATTTTGTTAGAACTGGCCTTCTCATCATCATGGACAATCTTCTTTTCATAAGGTAATCACATTACTCTGCCCTTAAAGACAACATTTCTCAAGAGGGTGACTCACAAGTTTATGATACTTGCAATAATTTGGGACATTAGTTTTTCCAGCTTCATCAGGTCGCTTTATCTCTTGCAACTCTATGAGCTTTAGTTCAAGCATCTTATCAAAAATCTTAGAAATGTCAGAATTTAGGAAGGGATATTTATTATCTTTCTTGCATATCCCTCAGTGTTGACTTTTGTTTCGGACATGCTTGAAAGTCATCTTCACACTTTGACTCTTGCTTTCCTTCATAGTAAACTTCACAGGAGATACACTAACATTCATGGATTCGTTGTTGTCATTCTGGGCACAAATTTGCTCCATTTCTTGGGTTCCTACTTCTCCTTTCATTTGTGAGGATCATGGACAAACATAACATCTTTTCCAGTAGAAGACATGCTTAACTCGATATCATGAGTGTAAGTAGCTAGATCCTAGAAAGACTTTGTCTTTATTCCTAGTAATGTGTAAACAAGTTCCTAGTGCATTCCTTGGATACACATTTCTATTGTAGAAGCTGTGCTAAGACTATCTTTGTGATTTAGGCTCGCGTTTTTCCATCAATTTATGAAATCTATAACCGTTTCATCCTTCCTTTGACGAGTATTTGTGAGTTCTACCATGCTCACCCTGGGCCTTGTGCTATAGAAGCAATTAAGAAACTCATGCTCTAGTTGCTCCTAATTGTCAATAGAACTTGGCTCGAGATCTATGTACCAATCAAAGGCATTCCCTTTTAGAGAGTGGATGAACTGCTTGAAAAGATGGTATCCATAGATTCTAGCATTATTACAGGTCTCCATAAAGTGTGCAACATGTTATTTCAGATTTCCTTTACCCTAAAACTGTTGAAATTTTGGAGGTTGATAATCAGCAATCATTTTGAAGCTATCAATCCTTGCAGTGTACAACTTGACATACATATGATAAGACTTGGTGTAGACTTTGTATTTATCTTTGATGGTCCCTTTGATAAACTCCTTCAAATGATCAATTGTGATCATTCCTTCGGAAGAAACTGGCATCTCTTTAATAGGCGGTGCTTGTTTCACATGATTTTTGATCTCTTGAACTTCAATGCCCTTTCTAGGCACATGACTAGCTTCTCCATCTAAATGGACATCCATCTTATCCATCAACTTATCAATTCGAGACTCTTATTAATATAAATGTTTTGTCAATTCTTCAATCAACTTCGCTAGATTTGCAAGTTGTTTATCCATGGATGAAACATCAGTTACCAGCGCTTACATGATCATTGGGGATGTAGGAGAGTAGAAAGGGTTGTTGCACAAGTCGATCTTCAATGGACTCATA
Organism: Solanum appendiculatum; assembly: GCA_018342035.1. Taxonomy (NCBI): domain Eukaryota; kingdom Viridiplantae; phylum Streptophyta; class Magnoliopsida; order Solanales; family Solanaceae; genus Solanum; species Solanum appendiculatum. The sequence continues at coordinate 451,202 of JAGDQO010000846.1, forward strand.
GTACGCGATGCGTGTGGAGAGGATTCACTAGTTGAATCATAGTTCTCCTTTGTGGTAGAGTTCATACAACCAGCTCAAGAAGAGCTAAGGTCTTCTTGATCTTTTCAGCAACACTTATTCCTCATTCTAAAGCATTTGTGGAGGAATTTGATCCTTTTTGAGTTGAAGACCCAAAAACAAGAGTTGATGTGGACGACACTTGAAGAGTTTGTTGTCCCAGTGTAGTGGCATTGCTCCATGTAATAGCTCTGAAACTTTCAAAGGTAACACCAAGAATTCCTTTAACTTCAGTAGAGAACTTGGAGTCGACAAGCTTAGAGGCTGTTGATTGAGAGTTGATCTTCTTGAAATCATCTCGATATTCCTTGATTTTTGAAAAATTGAGATGAGAGGTAGAGATTGTCCCACTGGGCGTGCCAGAATTTATAGACAATAAAATTTCAGTCAAGAAAATAATAATCAAGACTGAAAAATACCACAATAATCATATTTATTGATTTCAATATATGTGCATTACAATCACTATGATTCCTCTAATTCATCTTTTCGGATTAATTTTCAGGTGCTCTTCAGCTTGATCTTTAATTGTGATCTTATTCTTGGATTTAAGGGCTTTTGAGATTGTTCTTTAATCTTGATAAACTTTGATCTTTATCTTGATCTTGACTTATACTTGATTTCAAGGGCTTTGAGCTATTTCATAAATCTTGTGGTTTTGATCTTGAATTGTTCTTGAACTTGAATGCTTGAGTATTTCAATTCTTGAACTTGTTGCTTGTAGAGAAATTCGTGGCGTTAGATCCAGGATTTCTCTCTAGCTTCTTGTTTGAATTTTGAAATCTTTTCTTAATTATGAGGAGACCTTTTTATAGTTGTTGGAGAGAGGAGTTATGATGCAAAGAGGGTTTCCTTCGGCAAATCAGATTTATGTGACATGATGATATTTGATTGGTCGGAACACGTCACTTGTACATGTGACACATTTTTATTGGCCTTTGATTGGGATAGGAATGCCATGTCATTGTGATACATGGCAAGATCCTATTAACTTCTTTGTGTGACTTGACATGTTATATTATTTGATATGTGACACCAAAGTGGGTCTTTAGGATGAGATGATATTGGGCATAACAAAGTGGCCTCATCTATTGTAGGACAAATTAATTAATTTGGACTTTAATTAAATCCATATATATTGGACTTAAATAATTAACCCAATTATATTAATCCGTAATATTTATTTAGATTAATATTCTTGAATTTAATATAATTCAAATTATTTTATAAATTTATATGTAATAAATTTTAAATTATTATGATATGGTATGAGTTAATGACAATTATAGAAAAGAACGGGGAAGAAGAATAAAGTACGTATCTTTTGAAGTACCAACAATAATTTTCGGTCCTAAGCCTTTCTTACTATTCATTAGATTTTAAAATTAATTTGAAAAAAATCATTATTCTGCTACAACTTGAAAAGTAGCATCTTAATATTAGTGTTTGAATTGAAATTTAAAATGATTTATTATTAAGGTGGAAAGAATTTTTAGGAATTATGATGTTTTCCAAAGAGCTTGACTTTCTAAATTTCTAGTTTAATTTCATTTTACTAGTTAATCAGATAGGTAGAGGTAAGAATGGAGATTTTAAGGAGATTTCTTTGTGTAGCGTACAAGTGTCGAAGCTCCTAGGAAAAGATTATACCATTATTCATGGACCTTTTCCTTTTTTTTTCTTCTTTTGGTATTAAATTATTAATTGAGGGCCTAAAAAATTACCTTTATGAAGTTTTAAATTTGGATGTAATCTCTTTTAGTTTATTCTTGTGTGCTTGGTGTTTTGTGGAAAAGAAAATTGGCCCTGACCTACGTGCTATTTTATGGGGAAAAACAAAAGGCGAGGAGGGGGATTCCTTATTTGTCGTTGGACCAACACCACGTCTTCGTAGGTCTTAGAGAAAATATCTTATAAATTTGACGAATTTGATAATATAAATACAAGACTAGACAAAAATTACTGAGTTTCTAAAAAACTCGTATTAGATACTGTAGATTCTCCCTTGAAAACCCGACGTGAATAAGTAACGATTATAGTTTATGCTAGGGAATAAGGCTTGTCTATGGATAATGTTAGAGTCCAAAATCATGAAAAAATGGAGTTAATTTTTCTCTGAAATGAATTCATTGAACATTTATGTCCATTGAAGATATGAACTCATTAAAACGCTGAATAATAGTCCTTTTCTACACACTAAAGTAGAGGAGGAGGAAATATTCCCCACCAAAGAAGGATCCTAGGGATACTCCCTCTACCCCCCACCTTTCTTGCCCATATCAATTACAAGTAATGGCCCTCCAAGCCACTGGTCAGCCCTTTCCTAATGCTGACCAGTCGACCCCTTTATATTCTGAATCAATATTTCCTCCTCTTCCTCTCTACAAAGCTCCTCCATTTAGCCCTAAAATCCTTTAATCGAAGAAAACTAGTTTGCCTATCGTGCCTAATAAGTTGCCTAGTGATTATCTTGGTAGGAATGTAGTGCCTACCCTAGCTAAATGTGTCAATATATATTTCACAATTCCCTACTCCTAACTAGATTGCAAACCCAATTTTTAAGCCTATCCTATGAAAAAATATTTCATACAATAATGGAGTTCCTAGAATCATATGATCTGAAGATGAGGTAATGTCACGACCCAAATTACACCCTAAATGTGACATGACGTATAAGACCCTGAGAGGCCATACATAAGCCACTTGACATACATATACACAACATTATAGAGAAAGGTATGAAATCTCATTAGAAGTAAAGAGTTTAAAATATAAGTGGAAATACATCAAAGTCTAGACAAACCATCTATTACATCAACAGAGTAGTCGAGACGTAAATCGTACATCACATACAATGTCAGAAACTGAAACATAAGGAAAGCAATAAATGTCATATCGTCCTCTAAGTATGAAGATTCACCAAGTCTTCAAAATGTCTAAGTTCTCACTAGCCACGAACGGAGGGAGAAGAGTCGTCAAGCCCTACATTATAAACTATTGTAGGCACAAGTATGCATTAGTACAATGAATGTACTAAGTATGGGAAACATGCATGAATATATATAAGCATAAATCATGATAATAAGGTCATTGAAAACTACAAGAATCATGTCATAAGGTTAAACCATATCTTTTAAGTGTGCAGGAGAGACCATTAACCGACATATAACCAAGAGAGCTAATCATGTAGTTTGATGTGTTAACCCATCAAAGAGGGCCCTAAATATCTTGCCAAGACATGTAGGATCATTTTCATAACTTTGAGACTCGGGTACTCGCCACTAGTGTCCTCAAGACCTCAAGCATTCAGAGTCATGGGTACTCGCCTCTATCCTCCTTTCATTCATGAACACTTGGCCTATTGTATGGTGGCACGTAGTTTATGGGACATGGGTAATCACCGCTAGTCCACTCGGTGCTATGTACAACTCCCCACGGAATTAAGGCATCATTCCTTAAGAGTAGCTCCTTTCATTATCATAACTTCATAACTTACTCATAGAGACACTAATCTAAGCATCTCAATCATGATCATCTTTCATATGACAATACGTCAATCGGAAGCAACCTAGTTCATCAAAGCATGTTGACACTTTATTCAAAAGTATCCTTTAAGTCTTATTCATAAATATTCATGAAATCAAGGCTTGATTGCATAATCAATCATACATACAAGCGTGGGTTCATGAAAAACATTCTTGAAACATATTAGATTCTTCAATTCCACATTCTATGCATAATCTCTAAGCAACATTCTAAATCACAAAAATAGTTCATAATCAAATCATATGCTTATAGCATAGGCTCACATGGATTTCTTCAAAACATACAATACAACTCAATTTCATGCATTAATTAGATCATATAGATTGAATTTAGGTGTTATCAATTTAGCCCATTCATAACATCAATTTCATGCAAGCATAAATTCATAGTTCATAGTTCATAGACTTCATCATGGGTTCATAATCTAAAATCATGGATCATGCATAGGTTCATGTGGATTTAACTCAAAAACATGTAATTACTTCAATTAATGTATTAAAATATAGAAAATTACTAATAAAATCACAATTAAAGAGAACCTATGAAGATTGAATAGAACCCTAACTTTGAATTCAAAATTTAACTTGTAAAATTTTAAATCTTAGGGACCCAATGGAGGAATGGAATCCATTGGTAAATACCCACATACCTTGATTGAAATCCAAGAGCTACGGTGAATTGAAGATCTTTGGTTGAAACCCTAGCTTCTTCTTCCATAGCTTTAGAGAGAGAGTTTTGGAGAAGAACTTGGAGAGAATTTGCGATTTTGGGGGAATTATTTAGAATGGGTAGTTTTAGGACTTAATTAACTTATATAGATCTTAGAAGAGGGGTTAAAACGTCATATCTTAGGGGTTAAACACATAGGTGAAAGACCAAAATGACCCTAACTTAAAAGCTGACGGGTGACTTTTATGGACGCCTAAACGGACCATATAAATCTATACGGTCCATATAGGGATCCGTACAACTCCCCCATTTTTCCTGGATGCCTTAAACGGCCAGGCCACTCCCCTAAATAACCAGTGAACCCTTTCACATACCATTTAGCATTTAGTGAGGGGTTCATGGTCCGTTTTGGGGTTCGTAGACTATTCTGATAACCCGCTTTAACCTTTTCCAAAGTCCGAGGTGTTATAGGTCAATAGAATGAATCTATTGAAAATTTATAGTGTGGGAAAATTTTCATATGGTTAGCCAGAACTGGAGGATCTTCAGACTCAAGTTCCTAAACAATGTAATATTAAAGGGGAATGTAAAATAGAATTATTGAGGAATAGACTTATTCTCATCAGATTCATTCTGGAGGAAGATTTTATAAATATGATGTCTAAAAAAAATTATTATATCTTGTCAAAAGATGGCTATTGCTATCCTATGATTACCTCTAATATATGATGCGAATTTTAAAGTAGAGGAAGAGACAATGCTGCCTATGATATGGGTTTCTTTTCTTTATTTAAAACTTACTTACTTTGTGAAAGAGTCTATATTTTCTCTGGCCTTTGTTGTGGGTAAACCCCTTCATCTAGATATGGATATCATTAACAAAACTAGACCTAGTTGTGATAGGGTCAAAGTGCAGGTGGATCTACTCTTTGAATTTCCTAAGTATATGGAGATGGAAATACTTAATGATATCACTAAGGAATCAGGAGTGGAACAAACGAAGATACAATATGACATGTTTCCTAAGTACTTTAAGGAGTGCAAATTATAAGGGCATAATGAACAAGGGTGTAGGGTCTTACATATTGAATTGAAAAGAATTATGAAAGACCCGTCTGACAAAGGAAAACAACAAGTGGAAAATGGTGGGGAAGCAATAGTGACACAAAGGAAAAAGATTGAAAAACAAAAGAAAAAATGGAATCCTACTAATAGGTTGTTTATCATGAAAAGAATAAAAGAAAATTCTTCAATGATAAAATAATCACTCCTGGAAAAAAATTAGCACTGGCAATGTTTTTGGTGCCTTAACAGTGGAGCCACTGGAGTCCAATGAAGTTAACAAAAATAATCATATCAATCCAGCACAGACAACTACAATAGATAGCACAATGACCAATACAAAAGGAAAAGAGGTAAAACAATTCAGATTACCAGATAATAATGATAGGAAAGGATTACACGAGTCCTCCACAAAACAAAGGACTGAATAATAACAACATTCATGAACTATAAGGGGAAGGGGGTTTTCTCTACCACTAACAATTGTGTCCCTAGTAGCTCTATGGAGCAGAGAAGTTATTACGAAGAATCCCACAAGCAGGAGGCTATTTCTGACAACAAAAGGAGAAGATTACTAGCGGAATCCAAGAAGACATATTCAGTGATGGGACAAGTAATAATAGAAAAACTCATAATCCAACAATAAATCTAGAAGAAACAGCAACAACAATATATGCAGATCAGCAGGTTTATAATAACATGTCTATCATGGAAGTCCCTAGAGTTTAAGTTTTGGCAAGAATGAAGAATAGAATTTTAAAGATGCTGATCTATACCCTAAAATTATCAAAGATGTAAAATCTACTAGGAAAGGTAGGAAGCAAGGTAATGGAGAAGGTCCTCAACCTGTCAAAGTTCAATCAAAGAGGAAGGGGGGTGCTCATGAGTTGGTATTTTACCAACTTACTAGTCTCTTATTCATGAATTATTACTATATTTTAATGCTAATAGAAATGATTGTAGGCCCCCATTCTCTTATATGCAGACATTTCTCGGACCAAGAAAAATGTAAGAATTTGAACGAAAAATCACAAAACACATAAGCGCGGATAAATGTAGGTTTTCTTCCACAAATGAATGTAATGTGGATAGGCATTTGAGAAGTATTGGGCAAATTAGTAGGAGAACATGTCACAGTGATTACATAGTTAGAAAGAATAATTACACAACTTTATCCACTTTATGACCATTAATTACAAAGAATAATAAGGATGCTTAAATAATGCAAAGGTAATAAAACAACCAAGAAGAAAGTTGAGTTATCCACCTTACACTTCCTTCTACAAATGCATGAATTAAAAAAGATAGATTCTCATAAAGATTAACCTAAAGTATTCTCTTCTTATCTTCTTCTTCAAACCTATCTGACAACTTGATAGTTCATCAATTCCTTACGGATTTGCTGGAACTTGTTGAAGCTATTGATATTGTCATATGGTTTTGCTTTGCCAATTGCATCAGTAGGTGCCTTAGAATAAACTCCTCAGTAAATTTATCGTCCCAACTGTGTTGTCTTCTAGGTGTCTTCCTTTTTTGTTGTTGCTTCCACCTCTTTGTTTCTTTGGTGAGATATCCCCTTCCTAGCCACTATCAAAGCATCTGTCCATCATATTATATTCCTCATCTTCATCAAGAGGATCCTTACTCAAATCAATTGTATAAGCATTAGTTTGGCTCAATGCTGACCCTAAACCTCTTGGCGCATTATTATTTATGTAATTACACTTTTAGGCAGAAATACAAGAGATTCTAGACTTAATTTTCTATAAAAAGTAGGTGGTGAGACCTAGTCTTCTTTATCAACAAAAACTGCCCACCTAGGAGTACGACCTTGTTTTTCCTTTGAAATAATCAAATCATTTGTAAAATTACACTAAGGGAGTGATGGCATACCTTTCACCAAGTCTTTGTCATTCTCTATTGACAATAGGAGCTACCCAAATTCACCTCGATATTTACCAAGTGACTCCAAATATTGGGAATGGACCTCGTGAGTCGAGATGTCAATGTGAGCATGGGTGGCTTGATCAATGGATTGGATTTGATTAGCATGACAACCTGATTTTCTTGAATGATCTTAGCTACTTCAAGATTAGAAACATGTAATGTTGGATCCATAACATTACCATCTTTTCTGGTAACCTTCAAGAAAGCATAAAAGCTATTCGAATATAATAGATCTCTTGAGGCATTACTAGTATCGTGCTTCTTTTCATGACTTGGAGAAGCATGAGATGTTGCCTTCTTGTGCATTACCATGTTCCAATTCTCCTGGCTGCCAGATTCTCTTCCTTTGTTCAAATCCTTAACTTGTATTAATGCTAATATGAACCTTTGTTGTCCTGAAAATTATTAGTCGCACCCTTTTCTTAATTATTTCCACTTGTCAATGACAGCATTCGAATACTAGTTGAAATTTTGTGCGCAACAAGTGTCCAATATTTAGTCGCATTCTCACTTTCAACTTGGAAAATATGCTACCCAGAATTTTCAGCATCTTCTACATCTGCTGCTTCAACTAGTTTTTGTGCCAAATGAAATATCCACGCACAACCCTAACTCTTGGTGTTTCACCTGCATTTTCAGTTTTATTGGACATTAAATTCATCCCGAATTCTCTTTGATTCCAACCAATTAGTACTAGCTTTCTGATTATTGCAAACACATGAAGCATTCACAATTTTTCGCTGCTGCAATATCTCTCTAGATTTCTGACTTAAAGCTAACTCTCGATTATCTGAAACGTCTAAAGCACCTTTGTTCCTATTTCTATTTGACGACAAATATTACCTGTATCAACATCACCATTGTGGCTGCACAATTTTGCTCTGAAATTGAAGCAAGCAATGTAAAGCAGCAACATTACTTTAATCGACCCCTACACTCCTCATTTTTTCATTTAATATTTCCCTCACATCACCTTGTTATTTTTCAATATCGCTAGTACATTTCAAAGGTACATCAATGGTATCATCAATTTGTTTGTCATTTTGGATTTCTTCTCGAGATCGAAGGACAACTAACTTCATCATGACCTTGGTGCTTACAATAATTGCAATACAAATGCAAATTATCATATACAATCTCCTGCATAACCTCAATCAACTTACTAGATTTTCCATCCAAAAATTGCAGCTTATAAGATTTGAAAGCTTATCCATTATCATTGGCGACGATTAGGAATTAAGAAAGGCAAATCAACTATACCATTGCAGGTCAGAACAAGGAGCGATAAGGACAAATTTTTATCAGTTGATCAATGATTAAGAAGATCTTATTCTGGAATATAAGGTCATAGAACCCTCAAATTTTGTTTAAGAGATTGATGGATCTACATAGAAGAAATTACTACAATTACATAGCCATTATGGAACCTTTTTAGTATCCAAATGAGGGGCCATTTTTTCTTAAGAAAGTCGCATGTGAATTAATCATAGGAAAATGCCAATCCGATTCGTCACACAAAATAAGATTAAAAAAATTGTTCCTTGGGAAAGAGTCGTGGTATGAAGAAAATCCTTGAAGTTTATTCAATTAACTATTACTCACAAAAGGCAATATTGAATCGCGCATTCATAATAAGCGAACGAGGCCCAAAAACGGCTCTAAGCGCAATTAGTAACCATGGATAGTAAAACAAATAGAAATGTAGAACCAATCCGGCTAAAAAAAATAACAATATATCAAAATACCAAAAATCAACACAGCAAAGGCACAATTAAAACATTAAAATAGGCCCACCAAGTAATATAGCGCATATTTACGGTACTTGTAATTCTTTAAACTTGAGGCTTCGCCTGTCTTTTGAGCTTTCGTAGGTAGAGTTTGATTTTTTTACTGTGTTTTGCAGGAAAATAGGTTTTGGCAAGTCAAGTTGAAGAGTACAGTGCAGCAGTAGCTCTTTGAGGTTTGACGAGTTGTCCTATGAGTCATAGAAATTATTCGAAGAAGGGACCAGTGGTTTTTGGAACTAAGTATAGAGCAACAAGGCCGGACTACGAGCCGAAGAAATTTCTACGAGCCATAGTACCAAGCCGTAGAAGACACCTGTAATGTTGGGTTGCACTACTTGGATTACGATCAACCAAGATGGACTGTGCAAAGTTTTACGTAGAAAGAGTCCAGGGAAATATTTAGAAAGATGATTCCACGAGATGTGTCTACGATCCGTAGAAACACTTACGAGCTGTAGAAAGTGACCCGTAGAAGAGACTACCAAATCTTATTTTTCCTATGTTTTTTAGTTTATTTTATTTATGATTAGATGTCGATACATAGTCATCATTAATTTATTTCATTCCGTTCGTACAACTTGGAGTTTTTGTTTTAGAGAATTAATTTGTGAAACACTTTTCCCTTTTAATTCTTGAATCATCGGTTTTTATTACATCTTTGTTCATTAATTCAAGATTCTGAAACTCTACTACTCTAATTGTAAGTGCATGATTTATCTTAATCAAAATAATATGCATTGTGATCAACAAAGCATGAATAGCTAATTCCACCACTTGGGTTGTGAGAACTAATAAAAATTAATAACGTAGACCTAATAGCTAGTAATATTTTAATAGTATTTATGCATATATTGTTTTTCTCTTTGCTTTGATTTCTTTTTAACGAGGACCACGTTAGAAGTCGCTTTATTCCTACTCGTCTGACCAAGGTAGTAACAAGTGGGAAAAGGGATTATACAATAGAGATTTGAGGTTGCAGACCCTCATCTAATAGCTTGAATAGACAAAGAGATAACTAATTTGGGGTCAAGGATAGGGGTTAGTAAAACATACACCCGTAGACCGACCAAGTTGCATGGTGAAATTCACTTATTTAGGTGACCATCCACTTAGGTGATACCTAACTTACCGATTTTGCATGCTACACACTAGACAAGGTTACTACTATAAGGTTTACAGCGTTAAGGACTTGTGGGGAACATAAATAGCCTAGTTTTATCTTCTATTGATTTTACAAATATTCAATCTTGCTTACCGTGTTACCTGTTACTACAATCATTCAATCAAGCTTTTGTTTCACAACTCTCCCTTTACAGAAATAACTCGACTAAAAAGTACAACTAACAAACATTAAGCTAAGTCGAGACCTCATTCCTTGTGGGATCGACCCTAACCTCTTTTAGGTTTCTTATTTTAACTACAACCACTTATACTACTTTGGGAGGTGTAATTTAGGCATATCAAATTTTTCCACCGCGGTCGGGGAATAATGCTTTTAGATTAGACTAATTGTGTTAATGGACTGTTAGTCATTATTTTCTGATTTACGTTTTATTTTTGTTTTTGTTTCTTACAGGTTGAGTTCTAAGTGTAAGTAAAGTACACGGAGTCAAGGCATTCCCCAGACCCCATTTAATCCAGAACTAAATAGAACTCTTTGGCGTATGACAAACACCAGATGTGGCGAAGATCTAGGACTAAATGATGATCCAATAGTAATGGAACAAGAGGGTGAGAGCGAAACCTAGCACTTGGGTGCATAGCAGGTATAGGGAAACAACAAAAATAACCCACTAATATTGGGAGATCAACTTCCACCCAGTGAAAGACTAGTAGTTGATGTGTGAAACAATTACAGATTGATCATAATGATGTTAGGACAATGGGTGCCATCTTAGTACCTCCACCTCTAGTCGGATCGACATTCATTGTCATGAGCAGCTTGATACAAATGCTTACATCTTGAAGATTATTTGCTGGCCTACTATCTGAAAACCCATATGCCCATCATAGTAAAGTTATCAGCGTCTGTTAGAGCACTGTGCGTAGGCCAGACTTAGACATGAATTCCATCAAGTTGTGTGTGTTCCCATTATCATTAACTGGTGATTCAATTGTGTAGCTATTTGAGCCTTCATATAAATCGATTATCACATGGGTGGAGTTGCACAGAGCGTTCCTAAAAAAATACTTCCCATTGTCAAAGAAGTTAAAGTTGAAGGATAGAATTGACAACTTTGAGCACCTACCCCAAGAGTCGGTGAGTGCTGCATGGGAACGATTCACAAGTTATCTGAGAAATGTACTAAACCACATAATAGATGAAATCACTTATGGAATTCTTCTATAGAGAATTGGAAGCAATGGTAAAGCGGTGGTGGATACTATCATGGGAGGATCATTCGGAGAAAACACATTTGAGCAAGTCACGGAGAAACTTGAAAAGGTGTCCAAAACAAAAAGCATGTTGTACTAGAGGTATAGACACTTCAAGGAGTAATTTTTCGGTGAAGACAACCCATATCCAAGCTAATGAGGATATGCGTAAGAGGTGGCACAATTAAGAATGTACGTTGGCTTGGTGGTAACACATTTAGGTGCTGGTGCAGAAAAAGTCAATATAGTCAACTACCAAAATAGAGTGCCACCATATGATGACTATTGATATGAAGAGGATGTGTACTATGTAAATGACCAGATGGGGGGTTTTCGGACTAACACCCAAGCATCCAATCAGGATACTTGATGCTAAGGTCAAGGGAATCAAGGTCAAAAATATAATCGAGACAACAACTACCATCGAGATGGAAACAACAATCGCGGAAACAATCAAACTTAGAATGTGTATAATGAAAAAAATCGGGGCAAGACAGAGAAGGCAATTAGGCAAGGAAAGACAACAACAGAAGCGAAAAGGGTGGCCTAATGAGTAAGAGATTTTTACTCATTTGAAGCCTTTTAGTTCAACAAATAGCATCCTCAATTCCTTTTTATGTCCATAACTAATGATTTATTGTTGTTTCGTAACTATGAAGGCTTAGGACAAGGCAAGGATGAAATCACACAAAAAGAGGCTCAAAACATTAAAAAAGGATGAAATTGTGAAGCTAATGCTCGCCAAAGGCACTTGGTGACTCACCAAACGTTCCGAACCTCACCGAAAATGATAGTCTTTGACTAAAAATCTCAAGGTAGGTCGGCGAGAAGAAAGATCAAAGGGTGACTTGTCGAACCCTGTCGACGAGATAATTGATGCTTGCTGAAATTGACAGAATAGATGGGATAAATTGAAGGCCAAAAAGGCAGCCATAGGTGGTGATCGGTGACTCGCTCAATGTGAATGGCGAGCTCCGTCAAAGTCGCCAACTGTGGTTCAAACACCTTAAGACTAAAGCCAAGAAAAGGCGATGAGAGGACTAAGTCGGTGACTCACCGATTGAGTCGATGAGCCCCACTAACCTCTCTGATTGATTCAATTAATGAAATTTATGCTAAATTTTGGGGAAAATATAAATAGTCGAAAAAAGAGAAAAATAGTTCTGGGATTATATACTTTAGATCTTACAAATTCTAAAATTAGAGTTCAATAGAAATTTCCATTTTCTTGAGTGGGAAGCAACTTTCTAACCAATCTTTTTGGTGGAATTCAGAAGTGGGTCTCTAGATTTGAAGTTGTAAATCAACAATTCCATGGCTGAGAATGTTTTTGGTATTATTTTTTTTACTTCTGTCTTCTTAACCAACCTTTGTGGAAAGGGAGGTAGAGGTTTTGGCATTGGGATGACCTTTTGCGTGATTTCAGCCTCCTTCTCATTCTAATCTTTAGGCAGTTCTGCTACCTCAACTTCATCTTCATCCGATTCTTTCGCACTTTCCACTCCAGTTGGCATAAGAGGGTCAACAGTCTGCTTTTCACCTCTAGTAGTAACTGCCATGCAATGCCCATCATTCTTTGGATTTTGAACAACATTGCTAGGAAGTGTTCCTTGTTGGTGCAGATTTGCATTCGAATATAGTTGGCTCAACTACTGCTCAATCTTTCTAATTGACACTGCATGTGACTCTACTTTTTGCCCAATGCCCGATAAATCATTACACATCTCCTTCATGTTTTCATCCATAGAGTCAAACTGCTTCATCATCTTGCTCATCATATCTTCAATGCAATTCAGACTCGATCCTTTATCTCGGTTCCTTGGTGGGATGTACGGGCCACTTCTATCATTCATGTTGCCATACCAGTTTATGTTGTATTTATTATCTCAGTTGTAGTTCCCTTCACGATTATAATGTCCTTCCTGATTGTAGTTACTATAGTTTCGACCTTGATTCCCTTGACCTTGGTGCCAATTACCTGATTGGATCCTTGGGCGTTAGTCCAAACCCCCCCCTAGTTGATCATAACAAGCTTCGCATCCTCCTCATATGTATACCAGTCTGTTGGTGGAGCATTATGCTGATACTTAACTGCATTAACTTTTTCTGCATTACCTCTCACATGTTTAAGCACCAAGCCTACCTCTGTCCTCCACTACGCCATTTATTCATGAATATCATCATTAGACTGGTTTGGTGTAGCTTATATTTAGAAGGTGCTCCTTGTCGTAGCCGATATTCTAGTGCTCCATGCCTTATTATTCTTGGAGATCTTTTCACGTTTCTCTGCAATCTCCTGAAACGTATTTGCTCCGTAAGATCCTTCTGCAATAGTATCGAGCACAGATTTGCCATTTTCAACCTGCCTTCTATAGAAATACTCCTTAAGTGATTCGTCATCAATGCGGTGGTTTGGCACAGCCCTCATGAAACATGTAAATCTATCCCAAGAATCACTGACTGACTCTCTATGTAAAGCCGCGAAGTTATTAAGTTTATCTTTGATCTTTAACTTCTTTGACACCAGAAAGTATTTTTCGAGGAACACTCGATGAAGTTCAGTCCATGTGGAAATAGAGTTGTATGGGAGCTCAGACAACCATACAGTGGCATCACCTGCCAAAGATAATCGGAACACACGCAAATCGATCACATCCATATCTAAGTCTGACCTCCTCACACTGCTCTTGCACACACTGATGACTTTACTCAGATGAGCATACAGATTCTCCGATGGTAACCCAGCAAATGATCCTCGGGATGTCAGCATCTGCATCTGGCTGCTTGTAGATGTACCGTGAGTTTACGATACTTTTGATGCATTAAACTTAGAATTTTACATGATACTTAAGTGATTTGATATTAGATTTGATGTTATTTGTGCTAAATTTACAGGGAATATGCTTTTGGAGCAGTTGAGGAGAATAATGCAGCAGCAGTTGATTTGTTGGTGATGAACGAGACAGTTTACGGACCGTCAATGACTTGAAGGGTCGTCAGTTAGGGTCATAGGTTCAGGAGCCTGAAGAAATTGGCCAAGTATGGAATGACGGACCAAGATGACAGTCTGTATATCCTGCTACGAATCGTAAATGCCCAATCGTAGAAAACTTCACAGAGGGTCGCCTGCAGAGCTTGATGATGGAAGAACAGGACGGGTCGTACATGGAATGACGAATCGTAGATCAGAAATGTAGAAAAAAGCCCTCAGGATTTTGGATAACTTCTGATTGATGGTTGGAACCTACGAGCCGTAGGTTGACAACCGTAGATGACACTTCCCAAGCCGAATTTCCCCAGATTTCCTTTTCCTAGTTTAATTAGGATTTATTTTCTATATATAACCTATGTAAACTTCGTTTTAGGGTTGTTCAATATTTTTTTGAATATTAAGTTATTACTTTGGGAATTGCTTTTCATCTTTGGAGAGGATTAGTTCTTAAAGCTTGTTTATGCGAAGTACTTTTGATTTTCAATTCAAGATTGTGGAATCCATCTCTATTCCCTGTAAGTTCATGATTTCTTCAAACCCGAATGTGAATTGTGATCAAACAAGCATGAGTAGCTAAATTCCACAACTAGGGTTGTGGGAACCATGAGTAATTAACAAAAGTAAACTTACTATTGTGTAATTCTTGAATGTGTTTATGCATGCTTTTGTAAATCTCTTTGCTTAGAACGTCTTCTAATTGTTGCAAACATTAGAACATCTCCTAATTCTTGCGAACCTGGTATAGGCAGTAATGAAAATCTAAGAGATTTAGTCATCGATAATCCGCTATCTAATAACCCAACCTAGAAATAGCTGTGGGTTAATCTGGGTCAAAGGTAAGGGTTGGTAAACCAACACACGTAGACGGACCAAGTTGAGGAGTGAAATTCCCTATTTAGAGGACCAATCACTTAGGGATACATAACTTACCGATCATCCATGCTAGACATTGAAAAGAATTACCATTGTTAGGTTTACTGCATTAAGAGCTTATGGGGAACACGTAAACCCTAGTTTCATTCTCAGATTGATATCTCAAACTGCAAGTTTTGTGTTTTGGTTACTTGTTACCAATCAAATCGTAAATTATTATTTCTTTCAAATATTGCAAATCTTCCCCCCTCCCCCTTTTTACTTATTCTAGAAATAATCTGACTAAACATACACTTAATATTAATTAGCCTAAGTCTAAACCATATTCCTCGTGGGATCGACCCTAACCTCTGTTAGGTTCTATATTTGACAAGCGACCGCTTATACCTCCTTAGGGAGGTGTAGTTTGGGCGACGTCAAATTTTGGTGCCGCTGCCGAGGAATAAGGCTTTTAGATTAGACTAATTTTGTTAGTGCACTTTTAGTCAATTATTTCCAAATTTACCTTTTATTGTTGTTTTTGATCATTTTCAGACTATAGTTCCTATGTACGCCAAGTACACAAAGTCAAGGCAATCCCCTGACTCCTTACGACCCGAAACTCAGAAAAACTCTGCGAAAAATGGCCGGACTAGGTCAACAAGTTCTGAGAGAAGATAATCCAAATGGCGAACCTCGCCAAGAGGTACCTGGCATTCAACCGCCAGGAGTTGTGGCTCAACCTCAGAATCCACAACAAGTTCAAGTACAGCATCAACCTACACCTGATGTTCGCCGCAACTTGGAAGTGGATTATAATGATACAGGCTCAACTGGCGCTATAGTTGTTCCTCCACTAGCACATGGATTCACGTTTGTGATCACAAGCAGTCCGATGCAGATGTTGACCGCTCGAGGACTATTTGCTGGATTACCATCGGAAGATCCTCATGCTCACTGGACAAAGGTGACCAGCATTTGCAAAAGCAGTGTGGGAAATCCAAATCTTGACATGAACGTGGTTGGCCTACGAGTGTTTCCACTGTCTCTAACTGGAGACGCTACTGTGTGGTTGAATGAGCTCCCATATAACTCTATATTCACATGGAATGAGCTGCGTAATGCGTTTATTGAGAAATATTTCCCAGTCTCAAGAAAGCTGAAACTCAAGGACAAACTCAACAATTTCAAAACTCTTCCGGGAGAGTCCATCAGCTGTGCTTGGGATAGATTTACAAGCTATATGAGGGCCATACCAAAACACCACATCGATGATGAGTCACTCAAGGAATACTTCTATCGCGGAATGGACGATAACAGTAAGGCGGTGCTTGATACTATTGCAGGAGGATCTTATGGATCAATGACTTTCTTGGAGATTGCGAAGAGGCTTGAGAAAATCTTGAAGAACAACAAAGCATGGAACACCAGAGCGTCATCTACGACGAAGAGTACCTTCTCAATACAAGCTTCTAAAAATTCATCTCAAGATGAACTCCGTGAAGAGTTGGCGCAACTAAGAACTGAAATGGGCTTAGTACTAAAGCATGTGAGTAGTAATGCAGAGAAGGTTAATCCAATCCAATATCAACAGAATGTACCACCAAATGATTGGTACACATATGAGGAGGATGCGAATCTTGTGAATGAGCAGCCGGTGGGTTTCCGACTAACCGCCCAAGGATCCAATCAGGAAAATTGGAGCCAAGGTCAAGGAAATAAGGGTCGGAACTATGGAAACTACAATAGGGAAGGACAATATAACATCGAAGGGAACTTCAATCGCAACAACAATTACAACCAAGGCGGTCAATACAATAGGAATGATAGGAGCAGTACATATATCCCTCCTGGTAATAGAGATGGCGGATCAAGTATGACTCGCATTGAAGATATGATGAACAAGATGATGAGGCGATTTGATGTCACGGCTGACAATGTGAAAGAAATGCGGACTGATATCTCAGGCATCGGACAAAAGGTGGAATCACATGATGTAGCAATTCGGCAAATAGAGCAGCAGTTGAACCAAATGTTGGTGAATACAAATCCGCATCAACAAGGAACACTTCCCAGCAACACCGTGCACAATCCCAAGAATGACGAGCAATGCATGGCAGTGACAACTAGAAGTGGGGTACAAACTATTGACCCACCCATGCCAACAGAAGTGGAAAGCGCGAAGGCGTCTGATGAGGGTGAGAAAGAGGTAGCAGAACTACCCAAAGATCCAAAAGAGGTTGAGGCTGAAGTAACTCAAAAGGTCATCCCCATGCCATGACCTCCACCTCCCTTTCCACAGCGATTAGTAAAGAAAACAGAGGAAGGGAAGTATAAGAAATTCTTATCTATGCTTAAACAATTATCTGTTAATGTTCCTTTGATTGAAGCTTTGGAGGAAATGTCGGGTTATGCTAAATTCATGCAAGACTTGGTGACCAAGAAGAGAGCTGCAAGCTTAGAGGAAAGTGACAAGTTGCAGCAATGTAGTGCCATCGCCATAAGGTCACTGGTCCAAAAGAAGGAAGATCCTGGAGCATTCACCATCCCATGTACTATTGGTGTGATGCACTTTGCAAAGGCACTTTGTGACTTGGGTGCGAGCATAAACCTCATGCCGCTTTCCGTGTTCAAGAAATTGGGCTTAGCAACCCCTAAGCCAACTGCAATGAGGCTAGTGATGGCCGACCGAATAGTAAAGAAACCAATTGGAGTACTGCAAGATGTCCTGGTAAAAGTGGAGGCATTCATCTTTCTGGCGGACTTTGTGATTCTTGGCTGTGAAGCGTACTTTGAAGTGCCCATAATCCTGGGCAGACCGTTTCTTGCAACAGGGCACGCATTGGTAGATCTAGAAAAAGGACAGATGAAGTTTTGCTTAAACAATGAAGAAGTGACCTTCAATATTTGCAGAACAATGAAGCACCATAGTGACATCAAGGAGATATCAGTGGTGAGCTATGTGGAGGAGCCGAAACCGGAGGTGCCCATCGAGGAAAGGCTAGGAGTTGAAGCACTTGCGGCCGTAATCATGAATTTTGAAGGTGATGGAATTCCAGAATATGACGCATTGGTGGCTACATTAGATTGGAGCGTGATCCATCGTCATCAACCCAAGCTGGATTTGGACTTACTAAATCGAAAAACACTGCCTGCAAGACCATCTATTGAGGAAGCCCCGGAGTTAGAGTTAAAAGCTCTTCCAACCCACTTGAGGTATGTATTTTTAGGCCAGAACAACACATTGCCTGTTATTATTGCTGCTGACCTTAATGTAGGGCAAGTTGAGGCAATAGTTGCGATGCTAAAGCATTACAAAGGGGCGATAGGATGGACAATTGCGGACATCATCGGTATCCCAACAGGGATTTCCACTCAACAAATTCAACTCATGCCGGAAAGCATTCCTAGTGTGGAGCATCAGAGAAGATTGAATCCACCGATGCAAGAGGTGGTAAAGAAAGAAATTATCAAATGATTGGACGCCGGTGTGATATATCCCATAGCTGATAGTAAATGGGTATGCCCGGTCTAATGCGTGCCTAAAAAGGGTGGAATCACTGTGGTTCCAAATGCTAAAAATGAGCTTGTTCCTATGAGGCCCGTCAAAGGCTGGAGAGTTTGCATGGACTACCGCAAGCTAAATGCATGGACAGAGAAAGACCACTTTCCCATATCATTTATGGATCAAATGCTAGATCGTCTTGCTAGAAAAGGGTGGTACTATTTTTTGGATGGATACTCAGGGTATAATTAGATCTCTATAACCCCTGAGGATCAAGAAAAGACTACATTCACATGTCCCTATGGTACATTCATTTTCAAGAGGATGCCATTTGGACTCTGCAATGCACCAGCGACGTTTCAATGTTGCATGATGTCTATATTCTCAGACATGGTGGAAGACACCATTGAGGTATTTATTGATGATTTTTCTATTGTTGGTAACACTTTCGATGATTGCTTGTTCCATTTAGGTGAAGCGATGCGTCGATGTGAAGAATGCAACCTAGTGCTAAACTGGGAGAAGTGTCACTTCATGGTGAAAGAAGGTCTAGTGCTGGGCCACCGAATCTCCCAGAACGGTATTGAAGTGGATAGAACTAAAATAGAGGTGATTGCAACATTACCCCCTCCCATCTCTATAAAAGGTATAAGGAGTTTCCTAGGGCATGCAGGTTTCTATCGTAGATTTATAAAGGACTTCTCCAAAATTGCACATCATTTATGCAAACTGCTTGAAAAGGAGGTGAAGTTTGACTTTGATGAAGCATGCTTGAGGGCGTTTGAAGCACTGAAGGAAAAGCTATCATCTGCACCCATTATCATCTCACCAGACTGGGAAAAGCCGTTCGAGGTTATGTGCGATGCGAGTGAAGTAGCACTTGGCATAGCGTTGGGACAAAGGCGCGACAAAATACTGCATCCTATATATTATGCTAGTAAAAAATTTAATGTTGCCCAAAAAAACTATACGGTCACTGAACAAGAGTTGCTTGCGGTCGTTTTCACTTTTGAGAAGTTTCGATCCTATCTGCTGGGTACCAAAGTAATAGTACATACTGACCATTCTGCGTTGAGGTACCTCATGGCGAAAAAAGATGCTAAACCAAGGCTGATTCGGTGGATTCTATTGCTAAAAGAGTTTGACTTCGAAGTCCAAGATAGGAAAGAAACAGAGAATCAAGTGGCTGATCACCTATCCATATTAGAAGATGAAGCTATGCAGAAGTTGGCTGATGGCTTGGGGATTAATGATGCCTTTCCAGATGAACAGGTATTAGCTGCTTCTTTTGATCTTATTCCGTGGTTTGCAGATTTTGCCAATTATTTGGCTAGCAATGTGGTGCCCTCGGACCTATCATTTCACCAATGGAGGAAGTTCATGGCTGATGTGAAGAAGTAATTTTGGGAGGAGCCCTATTTGTTTCGTATCTGTGCTGATGGGATTATTCGTCCTTGTGTGCCCGAGGCTGAGATGATGAGCATATTGGAAGCTTGCCATTCATCCCCTGTTGGTGGTCATCATAGTGTCATCCGGACTGCTCACAAGATCTTGCAATGTGGGTATTACTGGCCTACAATTCACTAAGATGCTCATGATTTGGCCAAGGCATGTGATCGATGCCAAAGGGAAGGAGGTGTTTCAAGAAGGCAGGAGCTTCCTATGAATCCAATACTAGTCATTGAACTCTTTGATGTCTGGGGCATCGATTTCATGGGCCCGTTTGTGAGTTTGTATGGCATGAAGTACATCCTGGTAGCTGTTGACTATGTGTCAAAATGGGTAAAAGCTACATCGCTTCCAAACAATGAAGGTAAAAGCGTCACCGCCTTTCTCAAAAAGAACATATTCTCCAGGTTTGGTACACCAAGGGCCATAATCAGCGATGGAGGTTCCCACTTTTGCAATAAGCTGTTCAAAGCGTTGCTAGAAAAGTATGGTGTTCATCACAGTATAGCAACTCCGTATCATCTACAGTCGAGTGGGCAGGTTGAAGTGTCTAATAGAGAGATTAAGCAGATTCTGTCAAAGATTGTGAATGCAAACTGCACTGATTGGTCAAGAAACCTCGATGATGCTCTATGGGCTTACCGCACGGCATTCAAAACTCCCATAGGTATGTCTCCTTACCAACTTGTTTTTGGAAAATCATGTCACTTACCTGTAGAGCTTGAGCACAAGCCGATATGGGCACTCAAAATGCTGAATCTTGATTGGGGTGTTGCATCCAGTCAAAGGATGACGGAGCTGAATTAGATGGATGTGTTTCGTCTCAAAGCTTATGAGAGTTCAGCCTTGTACAAGGAAAAGATGAAGAAGTACCATGATCAAAAGATAGAAAAGCGCAATTTTGCTCCTGGTGATATGGTCCTCCTCTTCAACTCAAGGTTGCAGTTGTTTCCTGGCAAGCTAAAATCAAAATGGATGGGTCCATTCAGAGTTGTCCAAGTGTTTGCCCATGGCGCCATTGAACTTGAAAACACGGAAGGGACCAAATTCAAAGTGAATGGCCAGAGGATCAGGCTCTATGTAGGCCATCAGGAGACGGTAAATGAGCTAATTGAGATATGGGGTCTTTTCAAAGTCTGAGTAGGCAAGACAATTGCGTCGTGCCACGACGTTAAATCAAGTGCTACTTGGGAGGCCACCCAAGTGGTAGATTCTAACCATGTTAGGATTTCATTTTTTTTTACGTATAGGGTCCGTGTTCAAAAAGAGTCAATAAAAATAAAGGGTAGTCCTAACGTTTGTGACGTGTGCAGGAAAATAAGACAGGTTTTGCAGAACATTAACTGCAGAAGGGTCTACGGGTCCCATCTACGGAACGTAACTCAAATGACAAACCGTAAATGGCACCCGTAGACTCGAAGGTTCCGGAGAAGTTGTAACTTTAAAGTCTACGGTTACACAATACGAGTCGTACATCATTCTACAGACCGTAGTCTGCATCCGTAGACCCCAGGTATGTTTTGAAATTTTGTCAAGCATTAAAGCATTTGCGGAGCTTATTGACGGTCCGTCGAACCACCTACAGCCCATCGACGGGAAATCGTAGACGACAGTCAGGGTTTAAAATTGACCCGACCCATGGGTTAAAATTATAAAATACCCCTTTTTTAAAATTCTTCCCCTATTTCCCTCTACTCCCAACCGTTACACCCCTTCCACTTTCCACCCCTCCATCTACCAAACACCCTTTCATTCACCCCCTCCCCCATCTACATATACTCCCCACCAAATCACTCTTTCTCTCCTTCTTTTTTAATTTTCTTTCTTCCATTTTTTTTCTTTTCTATTCCACCACCTCCACTGTTTTAATTCATCATCTCGTGGGTTTGGAGTTTTCCTCTTGCGTAGTTTTCATAAATAACATCAAAGGTATGTGTTTTGTTGGCCATTTACTTTAATTACCAAACTGAAAATTGGCTTGGTCCGTGTCATGGGTAGTCACTTTTGTGCGAAATTGTGATTGTGTGTAGTTTTTAATGTTTATGAGGTGTTTTATGATAAGGGAAATTGAGTAATTGCTTTAAACAATGCATGAAGTTGGTTTTGTTTAAATTTTGGACCTAGGGGTTGCCTATTTTAGTGATCCATGCATTAGAGAGTATAGTTGAAGCCTTATGATTACATAATTACTTGATTCTATGTTGTTTGGCTTGATATTGTGGTGTGTGCTTGGTTACAATTATGTTTGTGAAAAAAAAAAGTTGGTATAACTGACACTGTGTGGTCGACGACCATGACATACGGGTCGTAGGGAAACCTATGGACCGTAGGTCCCTCCCGTCAGTCTATCTCCTCAGAATAGGCAAAGTTATTTTTAACGGTTCGATCTATGACCTGTAGATCCGTTGACGAACCGTCCTGCATACCGTCAATTGAACTTCAGAAAGTTGAAAATAAGACTCCCCTATCTACGGTCTGGTCTACGGCCCGTAGTTCTATCTATGGTCCGTAGTTCCTTCCCGTAGATACCACATATAGTGATAGTAGTTTGTTTTCTTTTCTTGCTTTATTTTGTTTTGCATTTTTTTTCAGTTACTAATGATGGCTCTTCAGGTACAATGCCTCCGAAAATAACACAACACTATAAACGGAACGCTACTACTTCTGCTCATGCACCAACTCCTCCGGCCCGATACCGGTTGCTCATAGATGAGGATTCTGAGGAGGAGCGGAGCGGGTCTGAATATGACCCACCCTTGGGAGCCAGCTCCCCCAGGTCACCCCGGACCACTAGGCAGCAGGCCAGTCAGATGGCTACAGCACAGACACCGGAGCAGTCTACTTCCGGAGGAGAGGAGAGCACTTCCCAGTCTGAAGAGGAAGTGCATAGTTCGAGCAGGGCTGGAGAGGCCTCTCCGACCGGAGGTTCCCTTATCCTCCCGCCAGTGGCCCTATTCCCTACCCAGTCTGAGCCTGCGTCCACTTCAGGGTCGGAGTCTAATTCCAATTCTGCCTCTGGGACGGGTTCGAGTGATGATGACCTTGGCGAGGAACACCCAATTCGGGTTGCAGGAGAGCCCAACCTATGGTGTGTCCCGTGGCATGTTTCAAATTTATCAAGAAGCCATCCTGTAGAATGCCCAAAACAAGTCCGCTAGGCAGATAGAGAAAGAGCGGCGGGTTCTTACAGGTAGCCTTCACACTATTCCGCAGATACATGAGCTATTCAGGAAGCATCGCTGTGAGTGGATGGCTGAGACGCTTACTAGGTATAGTCCGATCATGGTCTGTGAGTTCTAAGCTTCCTATGCTGCCACTATCCTTCAGACTTTGCCACGGTGGGCAAAGCCATTAGAGCAGCCACAACTCCAGTCTACCTTAGTCCGGGACATTCCCGTTGACATTTCTGAGGCCACACTACGCCATTTTATTTACGGCCCTTCACATGCTCAACCTATCAACACGGCCGAGTTTGATTAACGGATGCAGCAGGTTCGCGATCGAGCTATGAGAGATGCTGCGCAGCGAGAGTCCTTGCTGAGATGGGTGGCTGGCCACATTGCTGAGCAGGGAGTCCATGTTGAGGGTGGTTCAAGACATGACCCTGCCGATTAAGAAGGCCACACTTAGCTTTGAAGCAAAATTCTGGTGGTCTATCGTATGTACCCGGTTGTCCCCTACTATGGCGGATAACCAGCTGACTTGGGACCGGGCTGTGATGGTTCCCTGCTTGATGGTAGGCCATGAGATTGATTTTGCCCGTGTGCTCATTGCGGTGATACATGAGCGTACCTTCCAGAAGACGATGACCTTGCCCTTTTCTTGCCTCATTTTTAGGTTGTGTCGTGAGGCGACAGTCCCAGTCTATTTTGTTGATTCATATGTTACGGTGTCTAAGACCGTGGATATTGGTCTTATCCGAGATGACACCAACCCTGCCGCACCGCGCAGGGGTATTCTGGTGGAGCTATCACCCATGGGAGAGGCCTTGGTGCCCGAACAGATTGATGTTACAGCCCCCGTACCTGCAGATGAGCCACAGGGGTCCGTACCCCCACCTACTACTTCAGCTTCTACAGCAGGCACACCCCGGGCTCCACCTACTACAGGGGCAGCCCTACCCCCCATCGCTAGAGTGAGCCGGTTAGAGGCTCAGATGGCGGCTCTCCTACAGCATATTCGACCGTGGATGCAGAAATCGGTGGAGGAGTCCGAGGCCTGGATAGAGCAGATGATAGATTCAAAGATTCTAGCTGTTAACCGGCGGATAGATGCATTAGAGAGCCGGATGATGAAGAGGTCCCAGCCTGGGCCTGTGGTTGATCTGAATGCCTTCCAGACGAAGTTAGCCAGTCTCCGTGCTGACCTTACCGCCCTAGCTGCTGCAAAGATTGCTTTCCCGACACCTACACCAAAGCTTGATGCTGATGATCTTGTGCAGACTGCACTATTTGGGGGAGAGTAGCGGGCTACTGAGCCCTTTCGTGGGGCAGGTAAGAATACCTGTACTGGCCTTAGCACTGAGGGAGACCCGAATGAGGTGCGGCAGGCCCGCAAGAGAGAGAGACGGGCTCTAGAGACTGCCCAGCGCCAGTCAATGAATGATGAGCAGATGCGCCAGGAGCGCGAGCGGGCGATGGCAGCAGGTGCGTCTGATTCGGGGCTTGCTACTGATGGTTTACCCCACACTACTACTGCTGGTACTACTGATGGTGCCCTATTTGATAATCTCGTGAGTTCCATGCTACCGGACCCACCAGCACTTGAGTGATCTTCGGCGCTTATGCGCCACAGGTTTGTCTAACCCTATGTTTTTACTTTTCTTTTGCATTGAGGACATTGCACTATTTTCTTCGTGGGGATGGGGCAAATGGGTTTGGCGTTAATGTGAAGTCTGAGTAGCATAACTTATAAATCCTTCCTTGGGGTTTTCTTGCCTGTGTTCTTTTTCCCTAAGGAACTGTTTAAATTCTGTTGAACCGGCATGTTTAGGATTGTGATTGTGTATAAGTAATCTGGAAATAAAGCATGATGGCATTAGTGTGCTTGAAACTGATAACCCTCCAATTTAAAAAAATTTTGCTTTGTGTTGTGAATGTGAATTGAATGAGTTGAATGTATTGGATCTTTGCATGACATGATATAGTATCGGTATGATACTATTACTTAAGCTATAGCATTAACTGGGTTCATTGGTGATTCGATAATTGCAACAAGGTGTCATATGTGTGTGAGAGTTTTGATGATTCATATGAAATGTTCCAATCTAGAACTTACCATGTTAGTCTTACTAAGGTAGTTTGAACTGAACACTAGGAGGTGATCATAGGCCATTGATTGTTTAAGTCCACTCAAAGCCTAAAATGAATCAACAAATCCTGTGTGAAAATCTTTCCCTTTGATCAAAATGTTTGAGCCTAACGAATACCATTCTTTCTTTACATCCAGTTCACCTTCTCTTTAAAGTATTGTGAAATATTTTTTTTGGCTCTGGTCCCTCTGGGGACATCGTGTACCTCAACATAGGCCAAAAGCCTAAGTTGAGGGTGGCTACTGTAAAGTACCTGAATTCTGGCCCTGGTCCTTTCTAAGGATAATGTGTACCTTAGCCCACACTAAATGTGTAAGTTGAGGGTGGCTATTAAGAAGGAAAGCAAGAAAAACAAGGGTATGAATAGAGTTGTGTGTAAAGCAAGGGAAGCAGAGAATGTATGAATGACAAAAACTCAAAGAAAAAAAAAGAGAAAAAAGAGTGACATGAATCAAAAGTTGTAATAATAAGTCACACTCAAGCTGATGAAAGTCTTAGGGAAAAGAGTATGAAGTGCAAAAAGAATGAATGAAAAACTGCAGAAAAAGAAAGGTAACGAGCCAACTTAGATGTCAAGGAAGGGTAGGGCAAAGTCACTTAATATCCCGATATACCACACTTGACCCCGAGCTTACGTTACAAGCCAATAAAGTCCTATAGTGATTCTAGTAGGAAGTTTGAAAAGCCAAAGTAAAGAAAATAAGGGCAAGCCTATGGTATTGTGCACAGATTGTATTGAATTCGTTCTGAGTGTGAGTGTATACTAAGTCCCGGGATTGATAAATCAAAATTATGTGTGAAAAAGGGGATTTCTTTGTAGTGAGGGCACAAGTTGTGATTATTGGAAAGTTGATGCCTTGGTAAATTGCTAGATGTATATGTATGTGTGTCTATTGGTACGTCGATGTCATGTATTTGATCCTCATGAGTTAGCTTTTTGGGTTTGCAAAGAATGCGCACTTAGTTGGGAATGAATAAAGAGAAGGAAGATTGAGGTAATTGATGTGTGATTGCTTGAAGTCCGGGTTGCTTGTAAACTTGTGTCATTTAGAGTCTGTTTTGTTGCTTGAGGACAAGCAAAGATTTTAAGTTGAGGGTGTTGAAGTAACGTGGGTTTACGATACTTTTGATGCATTAAACTTAGAATTTTGCATGATACTTAAGTGGTTTGGTATTAGATTTGATGTTATTTGTGCTAAATTTACAACGAATAGGCTTTTGGAGCAGTTGAGGAGAATAATGCAGCAGTAGTTGATTTTTTGGTGATGAACGAGACAGTCTACAGACCGTCAATGACTTGATGGGTCGTCAGTTGGGGTCGTAGGTTCAGGAGCCTGAAGAAATTGGCCAAGTATGGAATGACGGACCAAGATGATGGTCCGTATATCCTGCTACGAATCGTAGATGCCCAACCGTAGAAAACTTCAAAGAGGGTCACCTACAGAGCTTGAATGATGAAAGAACAGGACGGGTCTTACATGGAATGACGAATCGTAGATCAGAATCATAGAAAAAAGCCCTCAGGATTTTGCACTACTGCTGATTGACGGTTGGAACCTACGAGCCGTAGGTAGGTATACGAGCCGTAGGTTGACAATCGTAGACGACACTGCCCAAGCCGAATTTCCCCAAATTTCCTTTTCCTAGTTTAATTAGGATTTATTTTCTATATATACCCTATGTAAACTTCATTTTAGGGTTGTTGAATATTGTTTTGAATATTAAGTTATTACTTTGGGAATTTCTTTTCATCTTTGGAGAGGATTAATTCCTAAAGCTTGTTTATGCGAAGTACTTTTGATTTTCAATTCAAGATTGTGGAATCCATCTCTATTCACTGTAAGTTCATGATTTCTTCAAACCCGAATGTGAATTGTGATCAAACAAGCATGAGTAGCTAAATTCCACAACTAGGGTTGTGGGAACCATGAGTAATTAACATAAGTAAACTTAATATTGTGTAATTCTTGAATGTGTTTATGCATGCTTTTGTAAATCTCTTTGCTTAGAACATCTTCTAATGGTTTCAAACATTAGAACATCTCCTAATTCTTGTGAACCCGGTATAGGCAGTAATGAACATCTAAGAGATTATGCAACAGAGATTTAGTCGTCGATAATCCGCCATCTAATAACCCAACCTAGAAATAGTTGTGGGTTAATCTGGGTCAAAGGTAAGGGTTGGTAAATCAACACACGTAGACGGACCAAGTTACGTAGTGAAATTCCCTATTTAGAGGACCAATCACTTACTTACCGATCATGCATGCTAGACATTGAAAAGAATTACCATTGTTAGGTTTACTGCGTTAAGAGCTTATGGGGAACACGTAAACCCTAGTTTCATTCTCAGATTGATATCTCAAACTGCAAGTTTTGTGTTTTGGTTGTTACCAATCAAATCGTAAATTATTATTTCTTTCAATTATTGCAAATCTTCCCCCCCCCCTTTTTACTTATTCTAGAAATAATCTGACTAAACATACACTTAATATTAATTAGTGTAAGTCTGAAACATATTCCTCGTGGGATCGACCCTAACCTCTGTTAGGTTCTATATTTGACAAGCGACCACTTATACCTCCTTAGGGAGGTGTAGTTTGGGCGACATCACTTGTAACCACAAACGTGTGTCCGGGTGGTAGTTGAGGAACGACTATGGCACCAGTCGATCCTATAACATTATGATCAACCTCATAATTTTGGTGAACATTGGGTACAGGTTTCTTATGCACTCTAACCGCATTCTCATAATGATGATTTTCCTGAAGGTTTCTTGGCATTTCAACAACTCTTGGAGGTTGGCCTCCAGGTACCTCTTGATGACCCTCTCCGTTTAGATCATCTTCAAGTCTCACTTGTTGAACTGTCCCGGCCATTCTATGTAGAGTTCTTAATTTCGGGTCGTAAGGAGTGAAGGGAATATCTTGCTTCGTGTATTTGGTATACACCGGAAGTAAGACCTGTAGAAAACAAAAACAAAATAAAACATAAATCAAGAAATAATTTACTAAAGTGCAGTAACAAAATTAGTCTAATCTAAAAGCCTTATTCCCCGACAATAGCGCAAAAAATTGATATGCCCAAATTACACCTCCCTTAAGAAGTATAAGCGGTCGTTGTCAAATAAAGAACCTAACAAAGTTTAGGGTCAATCCCATGAGGAATATGGTTCAGACTTAGTCTAATTTATTTTTATTTGTACAATTAGCCAAATTATCTTTGTAAAAGGGGGTATTTTGAAAACTAAAACTATAATTGATCGATGTGTGGTAACAAGATTTGTAGTTTGTAATATCAATATGAGAATGAAACTAAGGCACATGTGTTTCCCACAAGTTCTTAACTCAATAATCCTAATAATAGTAACTTTTTCCTAATGTTTAACATGCATAGTCGGTAAGTTAGGTATCGCCTAAATGATTTGTCCTCCAAATAGGGAATTTCACCACGTAACTTGGTCCGTCTATGGTTGTTTACATTACTAACCCTTAACTTTGACCCTGATTAGCCCTTAGCGTATGTGGTTTAGACTAGTAGATAGTGAATTATCACGCTAAATCTCTTCTGTTTAATCTCTTTCTCATTCATTACTTCTTTGGTCCGGCAAGTAGGAATGAGGCATGTTCTAACGTTGTACACTAGTAAAAAGCATTCAAAACGAAGAGATTAAAAAATACATGCATAAACACTTATCAAGAATTATTTAATTATTAGTCTTACGTTGTTAATTACTAATGGTTCCCACAACCCTAGTTGTGGATTTAGCTATTCATGCTTGAGTATTCACAATTCATATTAGGGTTTGAATAATAAATCATGAACATACAATTAGAATAAATGGAATCGCAAAATCTCGAAATGAAGAACAAAAGCCAATTGCATAAGCTGAACTTCAAGAATTAAATACCAAAAGTGTTTGTATGTATAATTCGCAAAGCCAAAATAATAGATCACAAAACATCTAACTCCAAAACTTATCAAAAATGAAAATTACAACTTATATTTATAGAAAACAAAACTTAAAGTAAGTACGAAAAGGAAAGCTAAAGAAATTCGGCTTGGGCAGTGTCATCTACGGTTGGTGACCTACGGCTCGTAGTACGACCTATGGCTCGTAGGTACCTTCCTCATTCAGCAGTTAATCAATAATCTAAGGATCACTTTCTATGGGCATGATCTACGACTCATAGACCTTAGTACGGCCCGTCCTGCTCTTCTGTCAATCAAGTATTGACGTTCACTCTCTCTAAAGTTCTCTACGGTTCGTAGCAGGAACCACGGCTTGACATCTTCAACAATCGTTCCATACTTAACTCAAATCTTGAGCACCTGAACCCACGTCTTCAACCTACGCTCATCAAGGGAATGACGACTCATAAGTCAACTCGTACATCACCAAAACTCTGCTGCTGCAACACTTTAATCATCAACTACTCCAAAAGCCTATTTCTTGTAAAATTAAACACAAATACTATCATATCTACTAACAAAATGCCTAAGAAGTATGCAAAACTCTAAGTTTAATGCATCAAAACTACTGTAAGTTCACGGTACGTCAGTTATCATTTTAGCCATGTTCTTATCACGCTTTTGGTTCTTCTCTAACTGTTCTTTGGTCAAACCCAGATTGAGGGGAGATACTTGATCTTCCCTTGTATGCCATGCACAGTTGATTTTGGCCATCTCATCAAGAAAAGTTGAAGCAACTTCAAATGGTTGTCCCATAATTCTACCTCGTATGAGTTGGTTAGTTGTCCATTTGCTCACGGTATCAAGTCTCCGATAAAAATATTGTAGCAGCACTTTATCTAGTCGGTCATGATTAGGGAATTGTAGTACCAATTTTTGGAACCTTAACCTTGTCTCATGGATAGGTTCACCTTCAACTCATTTGAAATTTTTGATGTTTTCCTTAAGCTTCACCATCTTTGAAGAAGGAAAGAATCTTTCCAAGAGCACCTCAGTTAGTTCTTCCCAAGAAGTGATTGAGTCCCTTGGTAATTTAGCCAACCATTTCAAAGCTTCACACATGAGAGAGAAGGGGAACAACCTCAACAGAAGGTACTCTTGGGTGATATTGTTGAAAGTAAATGGAGCACATACATCCACAAAATTGGGAATGTGCTCATGGCGATCCACATGAGCTAGACCCCCAAACATTCCCTTCATTTGGAGTAATTGAAGTATGGTTCCAGTTAAGTAAAACATAGCATTCCCCACAGTTGAGGGTAACCAGATAGCTCTCCTACTCCCTGTTGCATTAAAGTTTAAATCATCTAAATTCCCAATATCATCATTCTTCCCATTTTGACTAGCAGCATTGGTCCCAATGACACTCATATCATCACCAATAAAGAGCACAACAATGAAATAAATGCTTAGAGTATTCTACTACACTAAATCAGTTCACAAATTACTTCACTAAAAGAATTCTAAGAACCACTCCCCGGCAACGACGCTATTTTTCAATAACGATCAAATTACTTGTAAAATAATTAAACAAGTAAGCGGTCTTTAGCAATTTAATTACCCAACTTATGAGGTCGGGGTCAAATTCCACAAGGAGCGGTATATGAAAAATTCAATTACGAAGTCAAATTATGATCTAATCCATTGTAGCTAGATGGTAACAAGGGAGGATAAATTCCAAATATCAAATTAAGATTGTTTAATAACAATTTTTTACAAAATAAACTATAATGAATGTTTAGCGAGCAATCAGAGTAACAATCTAGGAGTGTCTAGAAATGGGTATCAATTTTAATAGGTGAATCAATGTTATTGCTCAACTATATTAATTACCCATGGATATGCTGGGTCAATCTCAAACACACATTGGATTTCTTAACCACAACATGCTTATCGTAGGAGTTCTTCTCCGACACTCCCATGTACTATCTACTAAACAACCCATTACCTTGATATAGATCTGCTCTCTTAAGCAAGTCAAGAATTTGGAGATGAAACCCCAAATTTCTTTCTCAAGTAAATAAGGAATCCAAATCTAATATGGAAGCATCAAATTAATTACTCACTTCATGTAATCTCTCTCAAGAAATGCATAAAGATCTAAATAAGAATTAAATTTACAAACTCAATTCATAAATTAACACATGATAATCAATTTGAATCCATGGAAATTAAATTAAAATAGAGAAATAAACAAATTCCATTAATTTAATCAAAATCCAACTTTATTTGCAAACCCCTAGAATTGGGGTTTTAGTCGGGGCACTAAATTCAAATTATTGTTCTTGTGGTTGCTTAATTTAAGAAATTATTGCAAAATCCTCCAAATCAATTGAGTGATTGAGCGAATGCAAAAGATTTTCACCGATTAGTTACAATTTTTATCTTTAAAACTCAATTAAGTTTAGCCACTTCCACAATCCACAGTCTTGCCATGTCCTGTACACTTAATAATCTTCCCTGCTAACAATTGGCTCCACATTGTCCCGCCTCTATTACATTAGTTATCCTTTATGAAAAGTTTTTTGTTCTTCTTTTCTTTGTACATTATTTCCTATTCTTGTATGGAAGTCCTCAATTTTAATGAAGAGAAATGGAGAATGGAAATGAGATGTATTTGTTTAAATTAATTCGTCAACTACACAATAAGCCCAATCAAATTGAGATATAAATTAAAATAGGACAATTAGAGGGAATCTATGGAAACAACTCTGTTTATTGACGATCTCCCATAGTCGAACCACACAATAAAAAGAAATAAGAATTATAAGGTTGAAGTAAGAGAATTGGGGAGGAATAGACAATAGAGAGATCAAATGAGTAAAAAGAGGGGTAAATTTACCTACTGATTCTTGATGATTTTAAATGTAGGCTTGCACTAATTCTAAAGTAACACATAAGAAGGTGTTATTCTTTGAGACTCGAGTGTGAAATGTGTTCGAAATTTGTGAAGGAGGAACATCCTCAAAAAATTAGTCAAATTATGTTGAATACAAGTGGAGTAAATGATTTTTTTTTCTTTTGCTCAACTTGCTTACGTAAAATGGCTATATAGCGTACATGTTTATAGAACTTGTCCCACTTTGTCTAGTACATATATCTTAATTTTATTATTGTTTACTTTTTTCTCTTCTCTAGTTCATGGACAAAACAATACATGTATCCTTAAATTAATTAATACATGAATTAAGATAATTCTTGTATCACAAATATCTAAGAAGGCCTTTTCTTTTCCAATACAAAGCTCATACTCCAACACCATAAACCTTGTGGTTGGAATTCACAAAACATTCTTCAGCATTTCAATTTTGAAGTTCAACTTATTTCTCCTGGAGCGCCAATAACAATGT
Organism: Solanum appendiculatum; assembly: GCA_018342035.1. NCBI lineage: Eukaryota > Viridiplantae > Streptophyta > Magnoliopsida > Solanales > Solanaceae > Solanum > Solanum appendiculatum. Next base: position 484,077 of record JAGDQO010000846.1, read on the forward strand.
TGTCTCTTCTTGTTCTTCTTCTTGTTCTTCTTCTTCTTCTTCTTCTTCTTCTTCACCATCATCAACAACAACAAGGTTTACCTGTTGTTCTTGTTGCTGCCTTTGCTTCTGGAAACAAAACTTTTCCATCCGGTAATTTGTTTTTGCAATATCTACATTTCAAAGGTGGTGGGATGATGGGATCTTTCCTTTTTTTGCAATGGTTGTGAGAAGGTTGAGCTACATTTTTCTTCTTGTATCTTTTGACTTTTCCACTAAAGTTTTACCTTTTTTGAAGAGCTTGGGTTGATCATATTATTGACTTATAAAACTAGCTCATGAGCGATTCCATGATACCTCATACTTATTTGTTCTTGTGCCTCAAGGGAACTAACAAATTCTGCAAAAATCATCTTTGCAATATCCGTAAAATCCTCCGGGGAAGAGATTTTCAATGTAAATTTTTTACGCGAACTTTCGAGGACTTTCTTGCCAATCCGTTCTTTCACCAAATGAAAATGCCACTAAGGGCTGGTCGCGTCTTGCCTTTTAAATAGAGCACACGGAGTTGACCTGCGCGAACGCAGCTAAAGACCTGCGAACACGGAGAGGAGAAACCTAGAGCTCCACGAACACAGAGACCTTCCCGCGAACGTGGAGAGAAGGAAAGCAGACCTCCGTGAATGCGGAGAGGAGAAACTTAGAGCTCCGCGAACGCGATGAAGGAGAGGCCTGCAATATTTAGCTGCTGCATTAGTTGAGATTTGGGGATTGTCAAGTCTCTGATAGGGTTCTTGGGATTCGTTCAGAACCCCATGCACGCAAATGAGATATACTACCCTACCAAATTAGATGCTTCGAACTTAATTGTGCAGTCGGAATTTTTATACGAGGTCATCGACAGAAAGTGGGTCCCACACCCAAATGCCAATTTTAGCCAATTTCCAAAAAGGGCCTCGAAATTAGACCCAGAAGCCCTGGGAAGCTCACGAAGGGTTATTCTAGACCAAACTCGATATTCCAGAACTCACCATGCTGACGAAATTTTCATCCTAGTGCGTTTTCAAAGAATGTTGACCAAAGTCTGCCTAAGGCCAAATTTCAAACGCTAAAGCACCAAATGGCCCAAAATCACACCGAATTCCTCGAGACTCATGCTAGCTATGCTACTAGCCTCATTTGTCCATTTCGAAGCTGATGGAACAGTCAGAATTCCATTCTGAGGTCGTTTACCTAAGGTTATGACCGAATTCAACTTTTCAAGTATCAAAAGCTCAAACACTAAAACTCGCATAAAAACCAAACGAACGATCAGGTGACCGAACTGTTAGTCCGAGCAAGTCATAAATTACTTGGGATCACTATAGAAATGCTCTAAATGACAGAAAGAAGGAATTAACTCAAAAATGACCTGAAGGGTCAGTACAATATCCACTACTAAAAGAACTTTCATCCGTGAAAGTAAGAGTCAAGAAGTACCTGAGGGATCAAATAAGTCAGGGAACTGATTCCACATCTCCTGCTCAGTCTCCCAGGTAGCCTCCTCAATTGGAGGATGCCTTCAACGAACCTTAACCACAGGAATGGCTATGGATCGCAACTATCTCACATATCTGGCAAAGATGGCAACTAGCTCCTCAATATAGGTCAGACGATCATCCAACTCAACCACATCATACTGGAGCACATGGGACTGATCTGGAACATACCGGTGCAGCATCAAAACATAGAAGACTGGATGAATAGTTGAGAATGCTCGAGGTAAGGCTAACGAATAGGCAACATCACCAACTGTCCTCAAAATCTCAAAAGGCCCGATATATCTGGGGCTATGCTTGCCTCACCTCCCAAATCTCATCACACCCTTCATGGGTGATACTTGGAGGAATACTCTGTCACCAATGGCAAATCTCAACGACCGGCTCCTACGATCCACATAACTCTAGCGTCTACTCGAAGTGATCTTGAGCCTATCCTGAATCACCATCACATGATCTAAGGCCTCCTAAAGTAAATCTATACCACGCGGCCTAGGCTCTGTAGACTCAAACCAACCGACCGGAGAGCAACAACGCCCACCATATAAGGCCTCGAATGGGGCCATCTGAATGCTAGAGTTGTAGCTGTTGTTGTATGCAAACTCTGCCAAAGGCAAGAACTGGTCCCACTGACCTCCAAAGTCCATAACACAAACCCGTTACATATCCTCCAGGACCTGAATGGTACACTCTAACTGGCCATCAGTCTGCGGGGGAAATAATGTGCTAAGGTCAACAGGGGTGCCTAACTCCTCCTGAAAAGCCATCCAAAAGCTGGAAGTGAACTATGAAGCCCGGTCTAAAATGATAGAAACAGGCACACCATGAAGACGAACCACCTCTCGAATGTAAATATGAGCCAACCTCATGGCACTGAAGGAAGTATGAACGAGGAGGAAGTGTGCTGACTTGTTCAATTCATCCACGATGACCTAGATGCTGTCAGCACCTCTAGAAGTCTGAGGCAAGCCCACAATGAAATCCATGGTGATACACTCACACTTCCACTACGGAATGGGTAATCTCTGCAGCTCACCACTAGGACTTAAATGCTCGGCCTTCACCTGCTGGCAACACAGGCAATGGGATACATAGTCTGAGATGTCTCTCCTTATACCGCTCCACGAGTAATGCTTCCTCAAATAACGATACATCTTAGCGGTGCCCGGATAGATAGAATATCAGGAATCATGGGTCTTGCTAAGGATTAACTGAATCAAACCCCCAATTATCGGAGGGTTCTTTGGTGGACTTGCTCATGAGGATCCTCATGACCACCTTCGAAATTTTATGGATGTGTGTGGCCCTATCTCATTCAAGAACATCAGCCAAGAGTCGATTCGACTTCGCTTATTTCCCTTTTCTCTAGTAGGGGAAGCAATTAAGTGGTTGGCTGAACTACCAAGAGACTCAATTATTGCTTGGGAAAAGCTCACGGGAGCGTTCCTTGAACATTTCTTCCCTCCCTTAAAGATAGTGAAGTAGAGGGACGGCATCTAAAATTTCAAGCAGATTGAGGGTGAGCCCATTCTTGAAACTTGGCTGATGCTTCAAAAGTTGCTTCTCCAATGTCCTACTCATGGATTATCGAAAGAAATGTGCTCTTGCAATACTTTTACCGGAGTCTCAATTCCATCACCAAAGATGTCGTTGATCATCTTATCAGGGGTGGAATCATGAGACAAATGTTTGCCATGGCATCGACTTTACTTGATGAGATGACTAAGATAAATCAAGCATGGCACACGAGAGAGGATCAAGTGTCACCTCTCACTATTTAGCTGACTAAAGAACAAATGGAGAAGAACCAAGAGTGTGATGAGAATATAGCCAAAATGATGACCTAAATGGATTTGTTGTCAAAACATGTCATGGGAGGTGGCTATAAGGCTGTGAATGCAGTTAGTGCTAATAGTGGATTGAGTCTGGAGGATGCACAATTTGAAGCTATGTACAATGAAGAGGCACATTTTTTGTCGAACCAAGTGGTGGGTTCTCGTTCGAGCTATGCAAGGCCGGGCGGGAATCAAGGTTGGAACAAGGACCGTGATGGTGGTTGGAGAGATAGATATTGAGATTGGCATGATAGGGGTACCAATTTGAGAGATAGGGATGGTGATAGAGATCGTTACATACCTCCTCATGATCGGCCAAAGTCTAAGGAACCTCATGCCGATCCCAAAAGTTTTCGCACCGAGGATATGCTTGCCCGTATTCTAAAAAAGGTAGAAGGGTCGGACAAAGCTCACTCAATAATTCCACTTTGAAGATTTGAATTTCTTGCCCAACTTCACATCATTTTTTCATGGAGGAGCATTGGGCAATAGTGATAGGGTCACTAGGCCATTCAAGCATCGAACTTCAAAATCCTTGGCTCTCAAGTGAACGACACCATCACTTTCAAATGAGCTAGAGTCTCCATATATGATCTTTTTGGCTTTTTCTTGCAACTCTAGTATCATTTCTTTGATTTTGGCATCTTGGAATTTTATTTGCTTGGCTTTGTTGCAAATACCCAAGATTTCATCCATTTTAATTACAACCTCTTTTTCTCGAGACTCCAACTTCAACGTGTTTGTTTTGACAACTTGACAAGGAGCATTACATCCTCCAACTCTTGATCTCACATTGGCCCTCAAAGAAGAAATGTCAAACTCGAGTTGGATCATTTCATGGCACCGAGGTAGGTGCAAGTTGTGAAATTCATCCCTCATTTGGAACATTAGTTCTCTTAACTTCATACCCTTTGCAAGTCTTTGAGACAAGTACAAGAGCTAAGCTTGACTTACAACACCCATCTCTTCACACATCTCTTCATTTAAGTAGAACTCAACTGGCTCATTCAATTGATTCAACCTTTGACTTGATACAACATCCCAATCTTTGTTCAACTTCTTGAGTGCCCACATCGCTTTATGCTCTAGCTCAGTAGGGAAGTGACACAACTTCCAAAAAACTAGTTGGTAAGGAGACATACCTATGGGATTCTTGAACGCAGTGCGATAGGCCCATAGATCATCATCGAACTTTCTTGACCAATCAGTTCTGTTTGCATTCAAGTCTTTGCAAGGATTTGCTTGATTTCTCTATTGGACACTTCGACTTGCCCACTAGACTGTGGATGATAAGGAGTTGCTATGCTATGACGAACACCATATTTCTCAAGCAACAGTTTGAATAGTTTGTTACAAAAGTGGGAACCTCCATCACTAATAATCTCCCTTGGTGTACCAAATCTGGAGACCACATTCTTTTTCAGGAATGCAGTGACACTTTTACCTTCATTGTTTGAAAGCGTGACAGCTTCAACCCATTTAGACACATAGTCAACCGCAACAAGTATGTACTTCATCTCATTTGAACTCAGAAACAGACCCATAAAATCAAGGCCCAAAACATGAAAGAGTTAAATCACAAGTATAGGGTTCATTTGTAGATCTTGCTTTCTTGAAATACCTCCTTCTCTTTGGTCCATGAACGACATTGGAAAGTGATCTTTCTCAATGCACGCATTCAACTTACAATAGCCCATACAGACCCTCCATCCAGTGACAGGCCTCATTGGGACGAGCTCATTCTTTGCATTGGGAACCACAGTGATTCCAACCTTCTTTTGCACACATTGAACTGGGCACACCCAGTTACTATCAGCAATCGGATACACCACTCCAGCATCTAACCACTTGATGGTTTCTTTCTTCACAACCTCTTGCATAGGTTGAGTTTAATTTTGTGCGAGCATATCTCCAGTGGAATACCAATAATATCAGCAATTGTCCATCCAATCGCTCTTTTATACCACTTCACTACCGATATCAAAGCTTCTACTTGCCCTTCACTCAAATCAACAGCTATAATGACATGTAAAGTATTGTTTTGGCCCAAAAACACATACCGCAAGTTAGATGAAGAGCTTTTAGCTCCAACTTCGGAGGCATATCAATAGATGGTTTTGCAGGCAGAGTGTCTCGATTCTTCAGATCCAAATCCATCTTTTTTGTTTGGCAATGAGGAAAACCACCCTCATCAAGTGGAGAAACTAACTTATCATATTCAGCAATACCATCACCATCAAAGGTCATGATCACCACAGCTAGTGCTTCAACACCTAGTCTTTGATCTGCAGATGTTAAATGTCACCTCTTTATTGTTCAAATATTTAATATGCCCTTTTTCCATATCTACTAGTGCGCACCCCATGGCAAGTAATGGTCTCCCTAGTATTATAGGCACTTCAAAATCAACCTTGCAGGCGGAAGCATAGATCCAGTCACATAGAAGATAGCGTTGCTCTCAGCTGGGGGAAATCGAATAGCTCTAGCGCTTCCCACCTGATCTATATTGAAATAGTTCAGGTTTCCTATGTCATCATTCCGCCCAAAAACACTAGCAGCTTCACTTCCATTGAAACTCATTTCTTCACCTGTTGAGGACAAACAGCAAAAAGACTAATAAGAAAATTCTACTACAACTAAATTAGTTCACTAAAACACTTCGATAAAAGAATTCTAGACACCACTCCCTGGCAATGACGCCATTTTTTGATAACACTCAACTACACCTCTTATAATTCAAGGTGTAGGCGATCGTTATCAAGTATAAACCCAATGACGAGTTGAAGTCGATCCCACGAGGAGTGTTCTAGTAAAGAATTCTACTACGAAGTACTATAGTGATCTAGTCTTTTGTAGGTAAAAGTAAGTTAAACGAAGTATAATGTAATTCTTCAAATTTTAATTATCAATAATAAGAGAATTTAGTATCCAATTGTAACAAAATGATCAACACGGGGTTTTAGCACTTAGAGATGGGACCATGGGAGTGTGTGAGGGATCAATCACCAAATTTCGCTGATGGGTAGTTACCAATTGCTATAAGTTTTTTAATCTTAATGGGCAGGATAGATTAAGGTGATAATAGCTATTTGTCAATCAGCCATTATGCATCAAATGAGTTCTTACGAACCTCAACAAGTATAGCATTACAAAACAATCTAATTCCTTAATTCAATGCACTTTTACAAGCTAGGAAGCAAAGACAATAGTCTAAACAATTATCATTTGCAAATTCCACTCTAAAGCCTCTTTTACAAGCAAACATAGAGATCTAAACTAAATCTGAATTTAAAATTTTAGACCATAATTGAAAACATGAATTCAGAACTAAACCCATTTCAATTCAGCATTAAATTCAACAATTAGCAATACACATAAGTTAATTAGATAATTGATCACATATTCACACCCCTAAGGAATTGGGGTTTTAGCCGCTCATAGCAAAAGAGAAGAAATCATTACCAAAGAGATTCTCTATTAATGTACAAAGTCTTCAAAGATCAAATGCTACAAATTAGAATTAAACCCAAAGTCTCTAATTCAAAAACCACACAATAATTGTTCAGTAAATATTCACCAAACTAAAAGTTCTTCTTCGTCTAGCTTAACTGATGCCTTCTCTCTTTTCAAAAAATCAATTTATACTTCCTCAAAAATTCCACACATTTGGACACGTGGGTCCCTTCGGCGAGATAAGTCGGGGTCACCAAGTTGCTCAGCGATGCGCTGAAATGCTCTTCGTCACCTTTTTGTGCTTTCTAGAAAATTAAGCGATATGGGTGGGGCTCGCCGTTCTGTTCGGTGATACACCGAAATGCTCCTATTGATCGCTGAGTTGGTTTGGTTTATAGGCCATCATGCTGGAACTTTAGGCGAGCCAAAGGCTCACTCGGTGTATCTCCGAGTGGCTTTTGCGAGTTTCAGCCTCCCTTTTCTTCAGCTTTTCCAACTTTTTTGCCTCTTTTCACAAAATAATGTCCTTGCCTTGTTCTTGAACTTCCATGGTTGTACATAAACAATTTAACATTAGTTTTGAGCACAAAATAGGCATTGAGGACACTAAATCACTAAATATCAAGCCCTAAATGAGGCAAAATTCTCGACTCATCAGATACCACAAGTTACGACTTAGGGAAGTTGTATCCCAAAGACTGCTTTAAGGACCCGATATGGTCATTATGAGTTTCTGGTGATGTCATTTGGATTTTTACTTACTAATGCACCATTAGCCTTTATAGATCTGATGAACATGGTATTTAAGCCCTTTCTTGATAAGTTTGTGATCGTCTTCATTGATGAAATCTTGAGTTATTCGTAATTAGAGGCCGAGCATACAGATCACCTAAATGTCGTGCTACAGACTCTACAAGAGTACAAGTTATATGCTAAACTTTCTAAATGTGAATTTTGGCTAAAATCTATTACTTTTCTTGGTCATGTAATTATAGATGAAGGTATAAGGGTTGATAGCCAGAAAATAGAAGTTGTAATAAGTTGGCCCAAACCTTTGAATCTTACAGAGGTTCGTAGCTTTCTGGGTTTAGCATGATATTATTGCAGATTTTTTGAAGTTTTTTCTATCATCTCCGCGCCGTTGATGAAGTTGACTAATAAAGTAGTTAAGTTTTAGAGATTAGAGGCGTGTGAGCTAAGTGTCCAGAAGTTAAAGGATAGTTAACTTTAACACCTGTCTTTACCCTTCTAGAGGGTACAGAGGGTTATGTTTTTTATTGTGATACTTCCAGAGTTGGGTTGGGTTGTGTTCTGATGCAACACAACAAGTTTATTGCATATACTCCTAAATTATTGAGGAAGCATGAGCAGAACTACCCTACCTATGATCTAGAATTGACAGTTGTAATGTTTACATTAAAGATATGACGTCACTACTTGAATGGGGTACACATTGATATCTTCACAGATCATAAGAGTCTCCAGTACTTGTTTCAGCAGAAAGAGTTGAATTTATGATAGATAAGATGGTTAGAATTGCGAGAAGATTATGATGTGAACATTTTATACCTTTCAGGTATAGCAAATGTTGTGGTAGATTCTTTAAGCCACTAGTGTAACACCCCGAAAGTCTCTAAGCTAAGATCCAAACCATTCTTCATATGTGTATAGGATCATACCATGTAATTATTAATTGTGCATAGGTATTAAGGTCAATTCTTTAGTGTGGGAAGGGATTTGGAGATGAATTAAGGTAATAATAATCCTCTAACACAAAGTTGAGTTGTAAGTTTCCTTATGAGTTGAGTTTCCATATAAGATTTTACTTTGGTAAATTTCAAACGATCATTTATCTTAAAATATGAACAGACATGGCCCATAACCTATCAAATTAAAGCCCTATGAGTCCTCTTTCCAACGCCACCAAGTTTGTGTCATTCCGAGTTCGGAGTAGAGAGTTATGATTATTTTACTAAATAATGTAGTGCAGTTCCGTTTTGGCCGCGGGAAAATTCTAAATATGGTAATTTTCTTCTCCTTATACCACTAGGAAAACCTTTAAAAAACAGATTTCATAACTCCTATAAAGCTCTAAACAATCTTATTTCCATCTTTTTAATTCCTTCGTCTCCTCTCTCAAACCCTAATACAAATTTCTAAGGAAGATCAAAGCATAAGACTTCCATGAAAGATTCTTTCAAATATTTATCAAGATTCTTATTCAAGAAATATTCTTCCAAATCCCTTTCAAGATTCTTCTACAAAGATTTTCAAGAAACTAATTCAAGAATCTCAAGAAAGGATTTCTTGATCGTTCTTCTTCAAGTTAAGGTTCTTCTTCAAGATTCATGGAGCGTTTAAGGTATGTAAGATTATGAATGTGGGATACTTTGTTCTTCCTCACGCCTTACTCCTACAATATATGTTATTAACATCAAAGCTAGGGTTTTCACCCAAAATTCTATGATTTCAAATTCCCTTTATCTCCTATCATTGATTCTTGATCTCTATCATCAAAATATGGTATTTTATGTCATTAATAATTATTGATTCATGGTCCATGCTTATTATCACATGGACCCCTTTCTAATCAAAGTTATTTAAAAACCTTGTCGTAGTATTTCATATGCATTACTTTCACAAAAAAGGTATATTCAAGATTTTAAAGAAGTCTTTCAAGAAAGAATTCAAGAAAGTATTTTTAGTTTTAATTATATTATTTTCAAGAAGTATTTGAAGAAAGTATTATTTTCCTTAATTTCAAGTGCATTATTGTAAAAGAGTTTCAAGAAAATATATTTTACTTCAAGTGCATTGTTTTCCAATTGATTCATTTGAACACATGCATTATCCATGTTTTTAACTATGAAGGTATGAAGAAAAGCTTATGAACTTATGAAGTATGATCATGAATTTGATAAAGGATTTATGCATCCTTTATGAAAAGATGAATTTGTGATTTAAGGATGATTTAAAATAAGTGTCAATGATTTGTGAAAGGTTTTCTCACATATGAAGGTATTGTGAAAGGTTTTCTCACATACTTGTGAAATCATGATTGTGAAAGGTTTTCTCACATATGTATGAATCATGGTTTTTAAAGGAGCCATTCTAATATGAACTTATGATCGGATTGTTAGTCTTAATTGTTGCCTTTCTAAGTATTTTTCTTTGATTATGATTATGACTATTTTAATTTCGTTGGAATTTTACTTAGCACCGAGTGGACTAGAGGCGATTACCCATGTCCCATAAAATATGTGCCACCATAGGATGATTGTCTCAGATAGACATTAGCTAGTGGATCCACTTTAGCTCAGATTTATGGTTCTTACCTTGGCAAGTAAGGACACCCCTTTTCGGTATTGGGCAGACACTGGATTTCATGTTATAGCTCACTTAGTCTATGTCGATTAATGGTAAATATCCCACAAAAGAACTATATTTTCTTCAAAGGTTTTATGAAAGCTTCTTAAATTGTTTTAAATATGTATTGACCTCATATATGATTTATGATTTCATTATAAAGGCTTTCATCACGTTTTACTTGGTCTTGCATATCATGTTTAAATTCATCATGTCCAGTTTTACAAATTATTATACATATATCTCATACTCAGTACATTAAAAATACTGATTCACGTATCTCTAGTGCCTATATTTTGCATGTGAAGTAGATTCAGGTTCTTACTATCAGGATCCTATTTAGTTGGATCGCAGCTTCCAGTCAGAAGATGATGAGTTCTCTTATTTTGAGCATTCAAGTCAGTTTGTAATTCTAGTGTGTTATTTATATTCACATGTTTTGATTAAGGTAAGTGGGGGTCATGTCTCACTAACTATAATCAATATTAGTAGAGGCTTCATAGACAGTCAGTTAGAGTAGAGTTGTTGTATTCAGTCTATTCTATTTCAGATTCCATTCACATTACAGTCGTTGTTCACAAAACATTGTTCAAATATATATTGAACTAGTATTTCATAATTATACTTTTGCTTAGTCATTTTTCATTCTTTTACATGTTCATATTTAGTTGCTCATGACTATGCTAGTATCAAGGGTTTGCTTGGAGTCACTTGTGATTTTAAACACCGTGTTACGACTAGGGCGTAGTCTCAGGTCGTGACAACAAGTCTATGGGCAGTTTGAGTTATATAGAGGCTGACAAATTGAAATGGTTAAAGCATTGCAGCAATTTGCTAATTTAAAAATTAAGTTGCTTGATATCGAAGATGAAGGTGTTGTTGATTAGAATATAGAAGAATTATTCTTGGTAACAGAAGTTAAGCAGTGACAGTATGAGGATGCAAAGTTAGTATTTCTTAGAGACAACATATTACAACAAAATCAGAGCCTATTTGACTGTGGACCAGATATAGTTCTTAGATATTAGAGTTGTCTATGTGTGCCTAATATGGGCATGTTACGAGATCAAATTATGAGCAAAGTTCATTATTCTATATATTCAGTACATTTAGGCTCCACGAAGATGTATCATGACCTGAGGAAACTATCTTGGTAAGGCAGCATGAAAAGAGATATTACACATTTTGTAGCTCAATATCTTTATTGTAAGCAGGTGATGGTTGAGCACCAAAGGCCTGGAGGCCTACTCAAAATATAGAAATACCAGCGTGGAAATGGGATGTAATTAGTATGGATTTCATTACATGTTTACCTAGGTCGAGAAGGAAGTATGACTCCATCTGGGTGATTGTAGACAGTTGGATGAAATCAGCTTGCTTCTTGCCAGTTAGGACAACTTATGTTGCTGAAGATTATGCCAAACTTTATATATGTGAGATAGTTTACCTATAGGGAATTTCTTTGCCCATTATCTCATATAGAGGTGTATAGTTTACAGCAAACTTCTAGAAATCCTTCCAAAAAGGTCTTGGTACCAAAGTAAGCCTAAGTACTGAATTCCATCCTCGGAATGATGGATAGGCTGAATGCACGATTCAGACACTTGAAGATATGTTGCATGCATATGTATTAGAATTCAAAGGAAGTTGGGATGATCAAATATCTTCTATTAAGTTTTCTTATAATAATAGTTATCACATGAGTATTGAAATGTCTCTTTATGAGGCTCTATATGGGCGGAAGTGTAGATCGCCAGTAGGTTTATTTGAGCTTAGCAAGGTAAAAAATATTGGGGCTAGATTTAGTGCAGTAAGTTATTGATAATGTAAGGTTAAACCTCATTCGAGGATGGATGTTTTTAAGTATGGGAGGATGTAAAACCACGTATATGTTAAGGTGACTTACTCACTAAGCTTAACATGTACGCATCAAAACTAATCTTTTCACCTTACGTTGTTTGTTGATGAGCTGTCAGCAGAATAAGGTTTTAAATAGATAATCATATTGATTGTTACTTATAGTACATAGACATAAGTGTTATACTGAGACTGGAGGCCAAAGAGAGCCTTGGAACAATACTACAAGTTAAAGGTTTCATTGAGACGAATTATTTCTTGTAATATCGTATATGGTCTGACTTGGGATAAGCATATCTTCCAATATATATTAAGTTAGAGAACCTATAATCTATCAAATTAAAAATATTTGTGTCTAGTTTCCAACGAACAAAATCGCTCATCAATACGACTTCGGAGTAAAAAGATATGCTTGTTTTACTATAGACTGCGCAGAGGCATTAATTTGCCGGGATGGGCACGTGACTGGCACATCTTACATCGATTTAAACATTTTAAAACAGATATGTACGAGTTGAATTCATGAGAAACAGTTCTAAAGTTTTTTTAAAAGCTCCTCTTTGCTGGTTCTTCATGCCCTCTCCTCTCAAAAATCCCTAGTTGTTAAATCAACAAAGAATCAAGTGTTGTTCCTCAACCAAACCTAGAATTCACTTAAGTCTCCCTTTTGTTTGAAGATACAACCTTTCTCCATGGTTAATATGAGCTTAAGGGACTGTATATTCTTCAATTAAAGAATGATCATATTCCCTTCTCTCATGTATGTGATGTTGTTCATGTTCTAGCTATATTCTACGGGTAAGACTCATAGGACGGTGATAAGAAGCCGTGAGTCCAAGTTTCGCCTATGTTAATTGATGTGTTTGGTGTGGAGGGTATGTGTAAAGTGGTCTGGCAGCTTCTGATTAATATGTTAGATTCATGAAAATGTAGTGTATTGCTGTTAGTAATGTGACTGGTTGAATACTAGGAACACTGATCGATTTGAATGTCTCTTGAGTTTACACCCACCATGTGTTTGTTGAATAGACGAATCGACTTGAATGTGTTGTGTAACTGCCTAAAGTAGAATTTTCATTGGCTATTATTATTTTTTGAAGGAGCAAGGGATAATTCAGCCGTCGTAGTAAGTTAAAGGACTCAAATCAAGGTATGTAAAGGCGCCTCTTTCCTCTATTTTCAAGGATGAATCAATGTCATTGATATACTAGTACTCCTATGTTTTAAACTAACATTGAGGTATGGTATGGTTCTGTTAGAAGGTTGTTAAGACATGGTGAAATCTATAGTTGTCTGAATGTTTAAGGTAAATTTATGTGACGCGAATGGTAATATAATTGTTGTCGTAGTTATAAATTGAGTTTTGAGACCCCTTACCGTGGGCACTGTAGCTGGTCCTATATGTGTTTTCATTAAGAAATAGTTGCGTATATGAGTTTCATGTTTCCATGTACGTAAGACCTAATAATTGAGAACTATTTGTACTTGTCGACATGATAAGTTAATAACGGGAGTCCAATTGTATAATTATTCGCATGGGTAAAGAAAGCACCTTATGGGCAGGATATATGTGTATATGCATATCCTAAAGGTTAGTGGATTATATAGAAATAGAAACATATGTGCTCTTTTGCAAGCTATATGCTAAGGTGGTAGAATATCCTTAGGTAGCTTATTCATAAGCCTACTAGATTCCTCATGACATCTAAACCTTCTAATGGTTGTTTAAGTATTGTGTAGGCGTACTTATATGCTATTTGCAAGATTTATATTTTATATGTACATAGTGGCAACTCACGGGTCTTGTGCTATATTTATTTGAGATACTTGATATGAACCCAGCCGGTGGAGTAGATGATAGTGGTTATGACTTTATGTTACACTACCGATGGGGTAATGTTGGTAGGAAGATATAGTAACAGCGACAGCTATAGTTCACCACACCGCCACAATAGGGATGTCAGGTGGGCTGATAACCTAGTCACCACACCACAACAACAGGTGATGAGTGGTAGATTTACACTCATTTGAGGCCTATTTAGTTTAACAATTAGTATACTCAATGCCTAATTATGCCCATTCTAATGATACTTTGATGATTTTCAGCTATGAAGGCTAAAGGAAGAGGCAAGGCTTAATGTTTGAAAAAATGGCCAAAACATGAAAAGAAGTGTAAACTCCACATTGTTGATCGCCTAGCAAGAAGGGCGGATCACCCAATTGGTTTGACCTCTCCCAACTTGACAGTGCTAAACATTAGACATGGTTGCGGTTCAAGAAATTACTCTTGCAATGTCTAACACATGGTGTTCCGAATAATTTGTTGCTGCAATACTGCTATTGCATCCTTGATTCAATCAATAAAGGTGTGCTGATCAACTGGTCAAAGGTGGATTAATGAGACAACCGTATGAAGTAGCAACATTGTTGCTAGATGATATGACCAAGGTCAACCGAGCATGACATACTAGACAGGACCAAGTGTCTACTCAAAAAGTTTTCATGACAAAATAAAAAATTGAGAAGCACCATGTGAGCGAGATGAAAATATCGCCAAAATGATGACACAACTCAATTTGTTATCTGAACATGTCTTGGGAGGTGGTTTGAAGTCAGTGAATGCGGTTAGAACAAGTAGTGGGACGTTCCTTGAGGATGCCATGTTTGAGGCATTATACAATGAGGAAGTACAATATTTAGGAAACCAATTGGGGGGTTCTCACCAAAACTACCAAGAGAAGGTGGGAACCAAGGTTTGAACAAGGAGCGAGATAGTGGTTAGAAAGATTGGAGAGCTGGAAATTGGAGAGACAGAGAGGCTGAAAAAGGTAGGTATATTCATCCCCATGATCATCCACGACCAAAAGAACTAGTTGGTCCAGAAGGAAACCAAACAGAGGAAATGCTTACAGGGATCATCAAAAAGGTTGAAGGGTCCAACAAGGTGTTGAAAGAATTAAAATGATTTCTCCACCTGATCTAAGTCAGTGACCTCCCATTCGGTGGCTATCAAATAGCTGGAGATTCAGATGTGCCAGATCTTCACCTATCTCAATTCGAGGCAAAAGGGAACATTGCGTAGTGACACCGTCCCAAATTCCAAAAATGAATATTGAGGAAGTGAGCACTATGTCGTGTGGTGACGTTAATTAAGGTGCTTCTTCGGAGGCAACTCAAGTTTTACCTTTTTGTTTTATTTCTTTCAATAACGTGTGTTGTGGTGCACGTCAAAACAAAGTCCAAGTGTTGCTAAGGAAAAATCACGCGATGCCAGACCATAACGGTGATCCACCGAAAGCATTATGTGGACTCATTCTTATCCACCTTTTGAGCTGAAAAAAGTAAAAAAGTGTACTGTCAACGTAGGCGATTTGAGCTCCAAGAGTCGAACCACCAATGTATACTATGCGGACTCCATCGAGTCGTCGAATCAGCCTTCAGGTTTGGTATTCATTCATGCCTCTTTGGTAAGCTTTAGCTCTCTTCGGTGATTAACAAAATTAACTTGCCAACGTTAGTCGTGTCCATCGAACATGCCTGGTATAAAAAGGCCAAGGGTCTTTTCATTTTCAAAAAGAAACCCTTTGTTATCTTTGAAATCTTTTTTCTTCCTTAAGCTTTCAATACCATATTTTGAGTGAAAGAGTGCCTCATATGTGTATCTTTGTGTGTGTAGAGTGCATTTGGATTGCTTGTTATGTGACCCAACCCTACATTTCCTCTTTTGTTGTGTTAGTTATCTACTTGAAGTTGGTGTTTGATTCATATGTCGTTGTTTGATCTTAAAATTTCATTTTTCAATATGGGCTTAAGGCCATTTGATGCATGTTGTAAGTTAATTTGTGTGGGCCATGAAGAATAGATCGTAATAAACTATGCCTATGAGTTCAATGTTTGATTTTGTGTCCATAAATTACTAAAATTAATTGTATTGGTTAATTGTTGAAATTGCGTATAAATTGGTACTGGGTCTTGGTTGAATTTGATGTAGGCGAAGTGTTATTAGCCCAGTGTTGAGCCGATTGCATGATTTTGCCCAATGATAGATAGAGTGACGACTTTCTTAAGGGTAAATCGTTGATTTGAGCAATATTTGGGGAAGTATGAGTACCAGTGGGTTGAAAAGCATGTGGGTAGAAATTAAAGTTGATCGGAAACTAGGTATTGTTGTGTTTTGGTATTGAATTGTTGAAAATAGGCACTGAGCTAAAAATTACCTATTTGGCAGACTTGTCTTAGTTCGCCAAGATAACTAGGTGAATCGCCGAGTGAGACCTAGACCGCCTTCCATGCATGAAAATGTTATATGGGGTACTGTTCCTTTCGATGAGCTTTTCTTAGTCCACCAAACGCACTCGGTGTATCTCCAAGAAGGAGTGGACTTCTCCTTTTGTGCCGGTTTATTTTAATTTTGCACTATTACTTTTGGCGTACTTGTCTTAGCCCACCAAAACCAATTCAGCGAATCATCAGGTTGGAGTTGACTCCGCCCATCATGCCTGAGTTCTTTAAAATTTTGTATTGTCTATTTTAGCGAGCTCATCTGAGTTCACCTAACCTATTAGGTGGACCGCCTTCTCAGTAAGCGAGCCTCATATCATTGTCTAACTATGATTTCTTTTGGGTTTGATTTCAATAAACCTTCACCCGATCTTTGTTTTGAAATGTTGTGTTTTGTAGGAAATAGGTAGTGCACTTGGAAAAAGAGTAGTGACCTCTCCAAAAAGGCAACTGGGGATAGTCCTTAACGAGCCATCTGAGGCTCATTGCCAACAGACCACTCTATGCTCTCCTATGCGTGTGAATAAGAGACCATGGAAGCATATAGCCAAGAAAAGGATAGATATGAGGTCCAAATTGGTACTACCTCCTCAAGCTCAAACCCCTGCCTCTTGTGTTCTCCCTATCATCGCTCCAAGAGCCCTTAATAGGCTCAAAGGTGCTGGAGAATGAACAATTCTTGAGGAGCAACGGCTCTCCACTGATGAAGTACTGAGTGATTATCTGGCCATTTGGGACATTATTAAACTTCACTGATTTGAGCAGCTCACAAAACTTAGACCTCCATATGTTAAAAAATGGGTCAGGGAATTCTACGAGGCCTACACAAAGGCCCTTCCTAAAAAGAGAAACGACACTATCTAGAAGCCCTTAGAAGAAGTTGAGGTCCGTGGAAAGAAAGTGCAATGCCATTCCGATTCAATCAATGATATTCTGGGTACCAAGAACAACAAAATAGACAAATACAAGCTTCGGCTGAAGCAAGATTTAGATGCTCTCAAGGGATAGTTGTCACCTCTTATTTCAGACATCCCTCCCCGTGGATGGAGGATGGAGGACGGATCCCCCATTGAAAAGAAGGATATCAACATTGGAGTCTCGTATTGGTTTGAGTTCATTAGTATTAATTTGATGTCGTCCCTAAATGAATCAATTCTCTGAAATCCGAAGGCCATGCTAGTTGGGTGCATCATTGACCGAATAGAAATTAATGATGGTGTTATCACTAAAACTGAGATGCTGATGAGGGCTTGACAAGAGCAGACCTCTTTCCCCTTCTCAGCGTTGATCACACAGCTGTATAAGGCCACGGGAGTTCCTTTTAGAGAAAAGATTTATATGCGGATCACTCATGCATCCTCCAATGACATTAGGAGGATTGAGGGTGATTACTTACCAGATGATGCGCCTAGGAGGAAGTCGCCTCCACTAAACACAACGCCCGTGGTTGATCCTGCAACACTAGCTACTGAGGCCACTCCATATGCTCCTTTTGTTGAGCAGTCAGGTATATCTCAGCCTTCTACCATGCCTTCCACTTCTACTTCTACTTCTGCTGCTGCACCTGCCCCCGCTCCTGTCTCCCAACCCCTTTTGACTTATGCCATGATCTACCAAATATGCAATTTTGCTCGATCTACGGATGTTAGGGCCATGAGGGTTGAGAAGGACTTGCCCGATATAATTGATAGAGCTATTGAGGTTGCTTTAGCTCCACTGAGGATTAGGTTGACTCAATGTGAGGCTACTATTGAGGTGCATGGTGTACGATTGGATGACCTCTCTGCTAGGTTAAAGGCCCATGAGAAGGATAAGGGAAATTCTGATGCTCTAGCTACAATGAGGGTTGAGTTTTGTTTTTTGAGGGCTGATGTAAACCAGCTGAGGTCTACAGATATATCAATATTATAGTGTAAAGTTCCCTTACCTGATGAGCCTGATCTATGCCCCTAGTCATGCCTAGTGGTGAGCTTCCTTCCGGTGCTATTGAGCAGCTGAGGGTTGATGAAGCTATAGTTATTGATGCCAGTGATATGAGAGAGGATGATAGGGCTGATGATGATTAGGCCGAGGAGACGGATGAGGATGAGCTCCAGAGAGAGGAGGACAAGTAGAGGATTGCAATGACACTGATAGAGTTGCACGATATTGAGGAGACGATGGTCCACACCACATTGGACAGATCTCTTGAGGATACCTCCGCAGTTGGCACCAGTGAAGTCTCTTCAGGCTCCACTATTCCTCCTATTGATGTGCCAGGCATTGATGCCTCAATTGATACCACATTGCTGCCTCTACTGATTACTTTGCTGGGCACTGATGCTCAGGATGATTCCACTCCTCTCGACACTCCAAATAAGAGCACTACACATGCATAGCCTGCCAAGGGGACTTTTACCTCTCCTCTCGTACTCTTTTATTCATTTTGCATTAAGGACACTCATTTTACTATTTTGGTGGGGTGAGGGCACTTGTGCCAATATTCCCCTTTTTATTATTGTATTTTGTTACTTTAAGTTTTATTTTTGGATGATTGTAGTATTTTGTTTTGTTTCTGTTGTAGTAGTTTGGTTGATTTGTCTCTCATTTTCTCTCTATCTCTCGAATTTTCTCTTGCCCATGAGTTTTTGAAATTGTGAAATGCTTGAGTTTTTATTGATAACATTTTGAGAATTGATTGTGTTCAATATCTATGTCTTGAATAGTACTCATGATGAGCATGGTGTCTAGTGTTTGTTTTGCAAGAAGAAATCGATGTGGTTACACTTTTGAGCAATCTTGTTTAATCTTGTATTGACTAGCTGTGTTTTGATATGAGCCTTGCAATTAACATCGCGCATAAGCTTTTGATCTTTTTGGTCTATGTTAAATGAGTGTGTTGGAAGTTCCATGTGTGGTGAAGTTTTACTTGGAAGCATGTTTGTGAAATCCTAGAATTTTCTTTGTTAGTACAATTGTTTAGCTGTTGTAAGTGTATGGAATGTTCTTGTACAGAAACTTTGAGAGGGAACCCAAATTGCCATATCTTTTTGTGACTACCTCGTGAGGGTGTGCAATCATTTTTGCACCATTTGTGCTTAAGCCATTTGTTGACAACCATATTGAAACCTCTTGAGCCAAATTGCTCCTTACTTCTCACCCAAATTCCTTTTCGATGCATTGATTTGTTTGAATAGTAAACTTAGGCCAAAAGCCTAAGTTGGGGATTTAAAAGAAAGGAGTAAGGAAAGCCAAGTGAAAGAAAAATAAAAATGAGATGAGACTTAACTTTGAAGTATGTTAAAAAAGAAGGAACCCCTTCTTATAAAAAAAGAGATTGTGGTGAAAAACCTTTTGAAAATTGCAATGAAAAGAAAGTTTGGTGAAATAAAATGGGGTTTCCAATAAAATGATTAACAAGAAAAAGTTTGAGTTTTCTAATGATATATAATGAAAAGAACTAGAGAAGAGGTGAAGAGGATTGCAACAATTCTTTGAAAAGGTGATGTCACTGAGCCAAATTGACCATACCTTAACCCTCAGCCCCATTACAAGCCTAAAAGACCCTTGAGATCTTGCATCAACCAGGTTATGTGATGATTGGAAAATTTGGGCAAACCTATGGGATGAAGCGTGCATGTATTTCTCTTTTGGGAGAGTGAGAGTTGTGTTGATTCCCTAATTCTTTATCGATTTTCCTTGTGAGAGCATGTAATCGTTCATGATGTGAGGGCATTTGAATGCATTTGTTGAAACATGGACTTGCATTAGAAAAGAAGCTATAGTGAGCTTGAGCTTGGTTTGAGACTGGCTAGTCATCATTAGAAGCATTTTGATCATGATAGAGTGTAGCATGTTGTTGAGAGTAGTCTTGTAATGGCCCTTGAATGGAAGTTCTCACTAAGTACTATTGTAGACACCCTTGTTGAACTAATTATGTTCTTTAATTATTTGAGGACAAGCAAAAGTTTAAGTTGGGGTGTTGATTAGTAATAGACTTACACTCATTTGAGGCCTATTTAGTTCAACAATCAGTGTCCCTATTGCCTAATTATGTCCTATTCTAATGGGATTTTGACGATTTGCAGCTATGAAGGCTTAAGGACGAGGCACGGATGAATGCTTGAAAGAATGGCAAAAATATGAAAAGAAGTGTAAACTCCATCTTGTTTATCGCCCAATTGGTTTGACCTCACCAAAATTGATAGTGCTCAACCCTTGAATTAATTGAGGCAGGTCGGTGAACTCAGAGAGGAATGGTAACATGACAAATGCAAAGGGCAAAATTGTTGACCATTACCAAAAGTGACAGGACTTAGAGGAAAATTGAAAACTTAAAAAGGTGAACAAAGGTGGTACTCGGTGATCCGCCGAATGTGAAAGGAAGACTCGAACGAGCTCGCCGACTGAGGTTCAAACACCTAAAGCCTGAAGCAAAAAAAAAGTGGCTAAGGAGCAAACGACGATCCACTGAATGTGCTCGGCGAGCCCAACTAGTGTCTCCTAAATTGTCATGCAATGAATTTTAGGCTAAATTTTGGAAAACTATAAAAATCCCAAAGGAGAGAGGAAAGAGAGTCTGAAAATAGTTAGAGTTTTGAATCACTTAGAGAGAAATAATTTACTTTGTGAATAAAACTTTAAGATTTTGGGGTTTTCAACTTTGCTCTTGAAATTAAAAATTTGAAGTTGAATTGAACATGGGTATTGCCTGTAATTGCTTAATTTCATGTTACCCATGGCTTCTTTCATGAAAGGTATAATGATTTTACATATTTGTTGGCTAAAACCCCAAAATCTTATGGTGCAATTATGGGGTTGGGTGTTGATTTAATGTAGCAAGTATTGTTTTATGCTTGTTTTGCTGATGTTCATGCATGGATTTGGGCTAATTTGCATGGGGTTAACTTATGGGTTAAGGTTGCAAACAAAATTCCTACTTTCGATCTCCAATTGATGCTCGAAAGAGATTGATTGGAGTGGGTGAGTAGTCTGATACTTGTAATTTAGGTTTGATGTCTGTAACTTGCTTGAAAATAGAGGTTATGGGTCAGATATATTTTTCCTATTTCTGCATCGAAAGAGAGGATAGTGTAAGGTATTGAGTTTTTTATTTATGTACATAGATGAGACTGACATGAAATTTTATGAATTGATGCTATGAGATCGGAAGAAGATTAGTGTCATTGAATTTATCCCAGCTTATCCATGAATGTTCGTCATTATAGAACAACACAATTACCCATATGTGACATCAATTTCCAATTCCCGCACCCCTAGATTACTTGTTAATTGATTGAATTTCCGAAATCATAGTTTAATTGTAATTTTTGAACATAACTCTTTCCCTATAAATGTGGTGGAATTATAAACCCATTGTTCTTATTGCTACAAATGAATTGATTTATAATCTCAATTTCTTGATAGAATTCCATGCCTTATATCATTCTCTGTGGGATTCGACCTCGACTCTTAGTTGGGTATCTATATTGATGACAATCACTTACTCGTTGGATTGGTTTTTAAGAGTAGTTTGAGCATTATTACCACGCATATCGAGTGGGTAGATAACCCAGTCATTACAACACAACGATAGGTATGCTGGTGGGCAAATGCTTACTCAGTAATTACACTACCGAGATGGCCATTTTGGCTGGGCAGGGTCACTATTTTGGAAGGATTATTATACAATTCACCATTAAAGCAGTATGAATTTTATATGTGCTTACATGGTGGCATTCACGGATAAATGTTATATCGTTATCAGATCTCAGCTTCTGAAGTCTTAGGTTTTTCTATCCCTAACTCTACTTCAATATCTTTGATATACTTATGTTTACAGCTTTCAGCCTTACATACTGGTACATGCTATTCGTACCAACGTCCCTCTGCTTAGGGACGCTACATTCGTATTGCAGGTGCTGGTAGAGGCTCTGATTGTCAGTTGTAATAAGAGTTCCACTTCAGGTGAGAGTTGGTGTTCCCTTTTCATTTAGGAGCAATGTTCTAGTTTGGCAGTATTGTGTTTCTGTATTTTTGTAAGGGTAGGTCGGGGCCCTATCCCATGCGCTAAGTTTTTTACTCTTTAGAGGCTTTTGTGGAAGTGTATGTACAGTTTAGTTCAGTTTGGTTTTATGGCCTTCTCGGCTTTTCATTTCTCAGTTCAGTTGTATTATGGCCTAGTTGACATTATGTTGTTAAAATTTAATTTAGGTGTGACCTTGTCTGTCTAGATGGTGATGACAGGTGGCCTAGTTGGCCTAAGCAGCATAGTTTCAAATGTTGTATAGCCGGCTTCTCTATTAAGTTAATATTGAGGCTGGTTGTGCCCTCCCCTAGTTTTGAGGCGTGACATAGAGATAGGCTACGTATCTGGGATAAGGTCAATATCAAAGTCTATTTCCCTTTTGGGAGGAATACCGAGAAGATCATCAGGAAATACTTCCAGAAACTCATTTGTAATCAGGACTAACTCAGCAGTAGTGGTTTTGGAATACATATCACTAACCCTAACCAGATGATAAATGCAACCCTTCAAAATCATTTTCATAGCTTTTAAGCAAGATATGAACTAACCCCTAAGAGCATAATTTCCACCTTCCCATAACATGATAGGTTCGTTCGGAACCTTCAACGTGACCAATTGGGTCCTACAATCTATGAAATCATTACATGCATGAAGCTAATCCATCTCAAGAATAATATGGAAATCTAACATATCAAGCTCTACAAGATCAATATGAGCTACTCTATGAGAAATGGAAATAGGGCAATTTCTATAAACTCATTTAGCAACAGTGTAATCACCAACAGGTGAAGAGACATGAAAGGGATTAGAAAGGGTTTCAGGAAAAAATATCAAATCTCATGGCCACATAAGAGGTAACAAAGGACAATGTAGCGCCATGATAAAGAAAGGAATACATATCAAAATGAAAGACTTTCAACATACCGGTCACAACGTCCGGAGAACCCTCACGATCCTATCAAGTCTAAAGAGCATAGAACCTATTCTGACGTGGAGCACCACAACTAGAACCACTAGGTTGTGCCTGCTTACCATCCCTTCCCTTAGAAGCAAGTATTAGATAATCTCATCTTGTGATCACTCTTACCACAATTAAAGAAACCATTCGTTCCCGCTAAGCATTTTCTCAAGTGATGCTTGCTGCACTTTTGAAAAGTGAGAGTAGAAGATCCCTAACCACCACGTCCTTGAGGCTTAGGGTTAGACACCTTATCTTTGTTTGACTTAAAGGTTAGAGCATTAGAGGAAACATGGCCGGTGAACTTTTGCCGAAATTGAGAATGACCATGCCCACTGGACCTAGATTGAGAAAAGTCACCATCACCGGTCCTTGCCCTCTTTGACTCCTTAGACTTCTCCTTTAGCTTTTCCTCTTTAATTTGCTTGGCATGTATCATCAAACGAGAGATATCCAACTCTTTAATCAACATGGAGGTACAAAACTCTTTAACCACCATTTCGGACACACCCGATACAAATTTACTCAACCTTGCCCTAGAGTCGACAACCATAGTTGGAGCATATTTAGCTAATTGAGTGAAATTGAAAGCATAATCCTTCACACTCATATTTCATTGAAGTAGATTAATGAACTCAAATACCTTTGCCTCCCTCATCTTAAGGGGAAAAAATGATCAAGAAAAGCTCTCTTAAATTTCTCCCAATAAAGAGGTTCCACATCAATAGCCCTCTCTTCCTTCAATTGTTTAAACCAAACTTGAGAAACACCCTTAAGTTGATAAGCGGCAAATTTTGCCTTTTCCACCGGTTTCACTCCCATAATCTCCATTATCTTATAGACCTCATAAACAAACTCTTGAGGATCCTCATCAACTTTTGACCCATGAAACTCTTGGGAATTCATCTTAGTGAAGTCCCTTACCCTTATCGCCACCATATCCACATTTAGGTTCATGGGAGCAACGACTTCTCTATTAGCTTTGGCCATCATAGCTTGAGCGAACACTTGAAAAGCGACTCAGAATTTGGCATGAGTAACATTTTTAGCCAGAGGGTCAACTCGAACCTGGGGAACCTCGGGATACATATTGTCACCCTTATTCCTTCTCACATACGCTCTTCGAAGGGCCATATCCCGAAAAGCATCGGATAATAGTTAGGAAAAGGATCATTATATTTATGAACTCTATGGCACAATTTTAGAGTAGTTAAAGAAGTAATGTTTCCTAAATTCTTCGTAGCCTCCTATTCATAAATGTGGCACGCTTCACACTTATGAATAAGACTCTACTCAATGCGGCTTATCAGACAACTTAGGACCTTTTCTAAAACTTTGTCCTCTGAATACCATATTTGTCACGACCCAAAGTACACCCTAGATGTGACATGGCGTATAAGACCCCAAGAGGCTCTACACAAGCCACTTGACATGCCTACAACACAACACAATAGAAAATACAAGAGTTTAAGTAGAAATCCTCATAACATAAAAGAGTTTGACATAAAACTGGAAGTCTAATCATATGTCTTGACAAGCCAATCTACTAGATCAGAAGAGTGGTTGGGACGTAACCCATACACCAAGTAAGCGTCCAAAAATTAAAGACATAAGAAAGCATAATAAAGGTTACATGGTCCTTGGAACATGAGGACTCAACAAGTCTTCGAAAGATCAAGAAATCACCTATCCACATACCCCAACTAAAAACATACAATTTAGTTTATTTATTTAATTATATCACATTAAAAGTAGACACATTTTAACATTGAAGGGTTGTGACTTTTGCGATGAGTTGTGACTTTTCCAATGAGTTGTGACTTTTTCAAAGAGTTGTGACTTTTCCGATTAGTTGTGACTTTTCCAAAGTGTTGTGACTTTTCCTAACGGTTGTAACTTTTCCGATGAGTTGTGACTTTTTCAAAGGGTTGTGACTTTTTCGATTAGCAGTGACTTTTTCAAAGCGTTGTGACTTTTCTGATAAGGCACAATTAGTACATATTCATACTACCATTTGTTAGCTATAAATAGAGGGGTTTCCTCTCAGTTTTACACTACAATTTTTTATGTTTTCTACACTTCTTCTCTTAAAAAATGTCATGTGTGATTTGCAATAGTTGAATAAGTTCGAAGTTCAACGAAATTTGAGGTACCACACAAGGAAGAGACCCTAATGTAATGTTTCTCATGTCAACTACTTATACCAGAAAAACCAAATGCTACATCAAATGAATGGTTGCCTTAAAAGTAAAACAACTACAAACAAACCCCAAACCAAGTATTAATCTACTTTCTACACTTTTTATTTCTTTAATTGTTAACTAACCCAAATGCATACTAATTTGCTCACTACACTTTTCCTTTTTGAAGTGTTAATTGAGTTTTTAAACTATTTTTTTTAAAATATGGGTGAAGTGTAGAGCAAGATATGAAACAGTGGAAAAAATATATAGTGTTTGATCAAGAAGAGGAGATTGAAGTGGCATGAAACGATTAGGTCAAATTCTGCACTTTTAGTATGGGACAAAGTCAAACTGTGCAACTTTATGGACTATCAATCACTAATCGGTTGACCTACTAAAGATACCGAATACAATAACATAATCGCATTGAACTCAATTTTAAGGAATGAAAACTGAATAACGTGAGTCATAACATATCATATCATACAAACATTTATAAATTTTTAAATCTTGAAGGGTATTGTGGAATTAATTCTGGTGCAAAATCTAAACACTACTTGCGTTGTATGCTTTAGTGAAGAAATGAGTGTTTTTATCTAAAATATTTTAGACAAGTCTCCTATAGTAATTCTATTTTTGTTTATGTTCAATCTCATCAAAACTTTTTCTCTTGAAAAGTTGAATTTATAAAGTTTGGCTTTTTTTAGTTAACATTATTTTTTTGTTTTGTACTCAAAATGATCACTTACTATAGTACTCTCCATAAACAAATACAATACTATGTGATAGGGAAAAAGAGTCATGAATGTAAATTAAAGATGTTGAGGTACAAAAATAACAAAGTACCTTAAGTAATTTGAGAGACTAGAGAAAAAACACAAACATGTTGCAGTGAAAGCATTAGAAAAAGTTGACAGGTTTTATAAGAAATTGTGTCATTTATATACACATAAATGTTCTTTGGTCTGAATTTGTATACACATGAACCATGTGTTTTTGTTAGGGATCTAAATTTTAGTAACTACTTCATTAATGAATATTGGTTATATAGTGTATTACTAATTATCACTTGCTTTTTTATATATATATATATATATATATATATATATATATATATGCATTTGCCAGATAACAAAGTGATGCAAAATGGTTATAGATAGTGAGATTGCAGTAATTAGTAAGGGTGTGTTTGGTATGGAAGAAAATATTTTCTCAAAAATATTTTCTGATTTTTTTCATGTTTGTTTGATCAAAATTGTAGGAAAATATTTTTTCTAGAAAATTAAGTTCCTTAAATATAATGAAAATGACTTGCCTAATTGAAGTAAGTAAAACAAGTTCTACAAGTAGCATTCAAAATTCATTGTGTCCTCCTCATACCTCCGACAAAATTTATCTTCACCCACCCCCTATAGTCCTATATATTCCCAATTTTCCATCAATCCACTCCCCTATCACCCCACCACCTCCTCCCATATTCTTTTCATGCATATATAAAATATTTTAGACTAATAGATTTACTTGTGTGTCAAACACAAGAAAAATATGTAAGAAATATACTTATTTTCATATAAAAAATTGAATTGTCCTACCTATCAAATAATACATCCTAAATGTCACTTATTTTTCTTCTTTAACAGAAGTAGATCAAATTGACCTACATTTGGTTTGGATACACAGATATACTTCCATTCATATTTTACTGTCATAATTATTTTGTTCAACCTTTAAAAAGAAATGACCTACTTATTTTTAATTTATTTCAAAAAAATGACCCCTTTTCTTTTTTGAAAGTCAAACTTGGTCATTCTTTTTTGAAATGGAATGAGTATTAGACATACATTTAACACAATATTTATTATATGTCTTCTCAACTTATGTGGGTTTTTAGTTCGTCAATATTTAAATTATTTAAATTTGATATATATATTCTTAAGTATATTTTTAATCATATATGTATGAAAAAATTATAATTTATTATTTTTTTCCTGTAGCTTTGGATATCTAAATTTAAGTTGAAAATGTTGAGTTAATGAAATAAGTAAAATTAATTTTCAAAAATGTAAAAAAAGTTCAGATAAATTATGAGAGGGGAACTATGAGTTATTTTTAGTTTAAATTATTTCTAGATTTTTTGGTATGTTGATTTGTGGTAGGTGTTAGTTTATTCTATCGATAGGAAGATACACCACGAATATCATTTACAAAAAAAATTAGATAAGATATGTTTAATTACATTTTGGAACTCATTAAAGCAAAATAAGTAAAAATAATATGCATCTGACAAAAAAATTATTCTTCATCTTTGAAGATTCTGATGATACTGGCCTTGATAAACAAGTCATTGTACGATAATTCATATTAATCTATCACAAAAATATTTTCTTTATTTTTTATATATAAATATTTAGTAAAAAAAATTCTTAGATTATTTTGAAATTATTTTACACAGCTAATACATGACTGTGCATATTTTCACGTGTCGAAAAACTAGTTATTAAAAAAATATAGGCACAAGTATGCATTAGTACATCGAATGTACTAAGTATGAGGGAAATGCATGAAAATATAAACGTGATCATATGAGGACATCTAAACATGATATGCATGACTAAGTTGAAACATTGTAAAGCCTTTAAAGATAAATCATAAATCATGAACATGATCAATGTATCTTAAAACGTAGTGAAATCTTTCATAAGACCTTTGAAGGTAACTTAGTGCATTTTGTGGGACGTTTACCATTAACTGAATTAGACCATGTGAGCTATAACATGGAATCGGGTGTCTCACTCCCACACAAAAAAGAGATGTCCTACTTGATGTACCGTGAGTTTACGGTATCTTTGATGCATTAAACTTAGAATTCTGCATGTTACTTAAGTGGTTTTCTATTAGATTTGATGTTATTTGTGTTATAATTGCAGGAAATAGGCCTTGGGAGAAGTTGGGAAGAATAATGCAGGAGCAGTGGATTTTTTATGATTGATGAAACAATCGACGAACCGTCAATGAATTGACGGGTCGTCAGTTGGGGTCGTAGGTTCAGGAGCCTGAAGAAATTGGCCAAGTATGGAATGACGGACCGAGCTGACGAGCCGTAGATCCTGCTACGAACCGTAGATTCCCAAACCGTAGAAAACTTCAAAGATGGTCACCTACAGAGCTTGAATGACGGAAGTACAGGACGATTCGTACATGAATTGACTAATCGTAGATCAGAACCGAAGAAAGAAGTCCTTAGGATTTTGTCTAACTGCTGATTGACGGCTTAAACTTGCGAGCCGTAGGTTGACAACCGTAGACGACACTGCCAAAATCGAATTTCCCTAGATTTCCTTTTCCTAGTTTAATTAGGATTTATTTTATATATATACCCTATGCAAACTTCGTTTTAGGGTTGTTGACTATTGTTTGAATATTAAGTTGTTACTTAGGGAATTGCTTTTCATCTTTGGAGAAGATTAATTCTTGAATCTTGTTTATGCAATACAAGTATGATTTTCAATTCAAGATCGTTGATTTCATCTTTGATTGTTGTAAGTTCATGAATTATTCTAACCCTAGCATTGTTTGTGAACATATAAGCATGACTAGCTAAATTCCACAACTAGGGTTGTGGGAACCATGAGTAATTAACAAAAGTAAACCTAATATTGTGTAATTCTTGAATGTGTTTATGCATGATTTTGTAAATCTCTTTGCTTAGAACGTTTTCTAATGGTTGCAAACATTAGAACATCTCCTAATTCTTGCAAACCCAGTATAGGCAGTAAAGAACATCTAAGAGA
Source organism: Solanum appendiculatum (assembly GCA_018342035.1). Classification (NCBI taxonomy): domain Eukaryota; kingdom Viridiplantae; phylum Streptophyta; class Magnoliopsida; order Solanales; family Solanaceae; genus Solanum; species Solanum appendiculatum. Next base: position 513,325 of record JAGDQO010000846.1, read on the forward strand.
TTATACAACAGAGATTTAGACGTTGATATTCCGCTATCTAATAATCCAACCTAGAAATAGCGGTGGGTTAATCTGGGTCAAAGGTAAGGGTTAGTAAATTGACACACGTAGACGGACCAAGTTGTGGAGTGAAATTCCCTATTTAGAGGACCAATCACTTAGGGATACATAACTTACCGATCATGCATGCTAATCATTGAAAAGAATTACCATTATTAGGGTTACTGAGTCAAGAACATATGGGGAACACATAAACCCTAGTTTTATCTTCATATTGATATCACAATTTTGCATAATTTCTGCTAGTTTTTAGTTTGTTTCAGTAGTTTAAATATTAGTTTAATTATAATCTCCCCCTTTCTTTTACTTTAGTAATAATCTGGCTAAATGTACACTTGATCTTAATTCAACCTACGTCTAAACCATATTCCTCGTGGGATCGACCCTAACCTCTGTTAGGTTCTTTGTTTGACAGCGACCGCTTATACTTCCTAAGGGAGGTGTAGTTTGGGCGATATCAAATTTTAGCGCTGCTGCCGGGGAATAAGGCTTTTAAATTAGACTAATTTTGTTAGTGCACTTTTAGTTAATTATTTTTGAATTTACATTTTATTATTGTTTTTTATTGTTTTCAGACTATAGTTCCTGTGTATGTCAAAAACACGAAGTCAAGGCATTCCCCTAACTCCTTACGACCCGGAACTAAGAAAAACTCTGCGAGGAATGGCCGGACTTGGTCAACAAGTTTTGAGAGAAGATAATCCAAATGGCAAACCTCGCCAAGAGGTACCTAGCATTTAATCGCTAGGAGTTGTGGTTCCACCTCAGAATCCGCAACAAGTTCAAGTACAACATCAGCCTGCACCTGATGTTCTCCGCAACTTGGAAGTGGATTATAATGATACAGGATCAACTGGTGCTATAGTTGTTCCTCCACTACCACCTGGATTCACGTTTGTGATCCTAAGCAGCCTGATGCAGATGTTGACCGCTCGAGGACTATTTGCTGGATTACCATCGGAAGATCCTCATGCTCACTGGACCAAGGTGACCAGTATTTGCAAAAGCAGTGTGGGAAATCCAAATCTTGACATGAATGTGGTTAGCCTACGAGTGTTTCCACTGTCTCTAACTGGAGACGCTACTGTGTGGTTGAATGAGCTCCCATATAACTCTATATTCACATGGAATGAGCTGCGTAATGCGTTTATTGAGAAATATTTCCCAGTCTCAAGAAAGTTGAATCTCAAGGACAAACTCAACAACTTCAAAACTCTTTCGGGAGAGTCAGTCAGCTGTGCTTGGGATAGATTTACAAGCTATATGAGGGACGTTCCAAACCACCGCATCGATGATGAGTCACTCAAGGAATACTTCTACCGCGGAATGGACGGTAAATGTAAGGCGGTGCTTGATACTATCGTAGGAGGATCTTATGGATCAATGACTTTCTTAGAGATTGCGGAGATGCTTGAGAAGATCTCAAAGAATTAAAGAATTGAGATCCAAGAAAAAAAAGACCCAATTGCACTTCAGGAAGTCATCAACAATGCCAAGGCAAACGACATTAAAATTGTTGAAGGAGGAAGTAAGAGGAAAGCCAAAGACTATACAAATCGATTAGCTATATACAAAATTGCATGAAGTATATGTATATTTTCTGCTTAAAACACAATTGTATGTAGATATTTGTATATTTTGTTAGTTATATACAAGATTGCTTAAAGTATATGTATATTTTCTGCTTAAATCACATTTGTATATAGATATTTGTATATTTTGTTAGTTATATACAAAATAGCTTGAAGTCTATGTATATTTTTTGCTTAAATCACAATTGTATATTAGTATTTGTATATTTTTTGCTTAAATCACAATTGTATATTGGTATTTGAATATTTTATTAGTTATATACAAATTGCTTGAAGTATATGTATATAACGATTTGTATATTAAGTTAGTAAATACAAAATTGCTTGAGGTATTTGTATATTAGAGTAGAATTATTAATATACAATTTCTCTAATCTTGTATAAATAAAAATAAATTTTTACACACAAAAGATAAGGTAGCACTAGGATCAAGCAAAGCATAAACATCAAGATAAAAAACTTTCAACATACTGGTAACAACATCTAGAGAACCTACTTGATCTTTACGAGTTTGAAGTGCATAAATCGGGTTTGCTTTGGAGCACTCAAACCCAAACCACTAGGGGGAGCTTGCCTACCATCTCTACCTTTGTCTCCTCTAGATGGACAATCCCATATATTATGACCACTCTTTCCACAACCAAAGCAACCATCCGTACAAGCCAAGCACTTACTTTCTTGCTTCTTTCCACATCTAGCACAAGTAGATAAAGAAGATCCACCGCCATTTCCTCCTTGAGGCTTAGGGTTAGACCCTATCCTTGTTGAATTTCATAACTAGAACATTTCAGGAACCTTGACCGGAAAACCTTTGTTTGAATCTAGAACGACCATGTTCATCAAACCTCGAATGTGAAAAGTCACCATCATCGGTCTTTGCCCTCTTGGACTCCCTAGATCTTTCCTTAAGCTTTTCTTCTTCAATTTATTGGGCATGAGTCATCAACTGGGAAATATTCATTTCCTTAATAAGCATGGCAGTTAGGAACTCTTTAACCACCATTTCAGACACACACGAAACAAACTTACTCATTCTTGCCCAAGAATCGGCAACCATAGCAGGGGCATATTTTGACAATTGTGTGAATTTCAACGAATAGTCCTTCACACTCGTGTTTCCTTGATGAAAGTTAATGAACTCAAGCACCTTTTCTTCTCTCATCTCAAGAGGAAAGAACCTATCAAGGAAGGCTACCTTAAACTTCTCCCAATCAATAGGATCCGCATAACGAGCCCTCTCTTCCTTCCATTGATTAAACCAAACTTGAGCAACACCTTTTAGTTGGTAAGAGGCCAATTCCGCCTTTTCCACCGTAGTAACATCCATGATCCCCACAATTTTATAAACCTCATCAATGAACTCTTGAGGATCTTCCTCAACCTTGAAACCATGAAACTCCGGGGTATTCATTCTAGTGAATTCCCTCACTCTAGTTACCGTCGTACCCACATTTGGGTTCACAGGGACCACAGCCTCCCTATTAGCTTGAGCTAAAACTAGAAAAGTAGCTTGAAACTCCACATTAATCACTTATTTGGCAAAAGGGTCGGCCGAAACTTGAGGAGCTTCTTGTTCCACATTCTCACATGCATTCCTTCTAACATATGCTTTTTGAGAGGCCATATCCTGAAAAGCATCGGATAAGGATTAGGAGTGAGACATATAGAGTTGAACTCTATCACATGACTTTAGAATGATGAAAGAAGTGGAGTTTCTTAAAAGTCTTATAGCTTTCTATTCATAAATGTGGCATTCTTCACACTCATGAATAACACTCTATTCGACGCGCCTTATCAGACATCCTAAGACCTTTCTAAACCTTGCTCTGAATACTAAGTTTTTCACGACCCAAAGTATATCCTAGGTGCAACATGGTGTATAGGACCTAGAGAGACCCTACACAAGCCTCTTGACATACATCCTTCAAGATAATAGAAAATAGATTTAAAGACAGCTTCATATTGTAAAATTTTTGACATAAAAGCGAAAGTCTAATCATAAGTTTGACAAGCCAATCTAAGCAATCCAGAAGTGGTTGGGACGTAACCCATACACCACGTACAAATCCGTAAACTAAAGACATAAGAAAGAAATAAAGGTGACATGGTCCTCGAAACATAAGGACTCACCAAGTCTTCAAATCCTTAGTAAAATCGACTAGCCACGAGCAAGAGGAGAAGGAGCGTCGAACCCTACATTAGTGAAATAATGTAGATAAAAGTACGCACTAGTACATGGAATGTACTAAGTATACGGAAATGTGCATAACAACATGAAAACATGATAAAAAGGACTTTAACATGACATGCAATTACCAAGCTACATCATAAAAAGACATTTGAAATCATAAGGCATAAAACATGGTCAATGCAAGCTTCAACATATAAAAGCACTTTGTAAATACCTTGAAAGTAACTTAGTTTGTATTTGTGGGATGTTTACCGTTAACCGACATAGACCATGTGAGTTATAACATAGAATTCGGTGTCATGTTCCTACACCAAAAAAGGATGTCCTACTTGCCAAGGTAAGGACCATGAGCTTCTAGTTTACGTGGATCTACTAGCTAATACATCCTATGGGGGCACGTAGTTAGGGACAAGGAGATTGCTACAAAAGACCCCGCCTCTACTAATAGAAGAGCCTCCATCTCAATATCCTCTTGGTGCTAAATAAAAATCTTAATGAAATTAGTCATTAACCATATTCAAAGTATCATACTTGGAAAGTCGTTATTAACTACCGATCCAATCTTAAGTCATATAGAATAACTCCTAGGACATGATTCTACAACACCTCAGATTTGAAAGGAAAGAAAAGGTTGCAGGTTTTTAAATCTGGTGTCAAATCCTACGGAGCCACCGACAGTCTGAGGCTTGACCTACGGCCAGTAGGTGGAACCGTGGTTGGCAAGGTACAAGTTTCCAAAAGATGTCGAGTTTCAGTACTTTTGTACGGTTCAGCAGGATGGGTCGTCATCTAAGGTACTGACCATAGGTGTGTCTCATAGATGGGCCCCAAACTTAGAGAAATTTGAGGGTCGAATGACCCACGGCCGTGGTGTACGGTCCGTAGAAGGACCCATGATCCGTAGGTAGGGTCCCGTCATTCAGGGTCTGAAGTCGGAGGTCTCTGAACCAAACGACAGTCGACCAATACGGTCCATGGAAAGACCTACGAACCGTAGGTCGGGCCGTCGGTAAGGGTTCGACAGTTATTTTAAAGGGTTTTTTAATCTTTTTCCCTAAATGTTGAATGCCTAATTTAAGTCGGTTCCCCTTTAATCCTAAGCACTATATAAGCCTTCTAAGCCTAATTTCTACTCTTCCTAATCGCTTCTCAACTATTCCCAAAACCTCTCCAAATATTTCTCTCTCTAGAAGAAGAAGAAGAAGAAAGCTAGGGTTTGAAGGGCAAGTGTCCAATTCCCCAATTAATTTCAAGCTTTTGATATTAAGGTATGACAGCTTTCACCTATGGAGTCCTTTCCTCCATAGGGTTCCAAAAATCCTCAATTTTCAAAGTAAGAATTCTCAATTGAATTTAGAGATTTCTTCTATCATGTGGGTTCTTATCAATTATGATCAAATTGCTTTAATTATGACTTCTTATGCATGAAATTGAATTGAATTGCATGTTTTAAGTTGAATCTCCATGAACCCATATGAATTTCATGATGTCTAGACTATGATCATAATGTGAGGTTTTGAACTATGAAAGATGAATTGGGGAAATTGAATGATTTTGAGATAAAGATACATGAGCCCATGCATGATTTATGTTTTCTAAGCTATGAATGTCATGATGAAGTTATGAATGATCAAAAGATGAGATTTATTAAAATATGCATGTTCAATTATGAAATTTTGATGATTTGAGATTGAAGCATAAATGATGATGTTGAGTTGTGAAAGGATTTTTCTCACATTAAGGATTCATAAAGGGTTGAAAGGTTTTCTCAACTAAACTTGAATCAAAGTTAAGGAGCTATTCTAATGAAAGGGGCAAGAGGTGATTACCCATGTTCCCCAATGATAGACAAGAGGCAATTACCCATGTCTACTAAAGATAAGATAAATAATGATTTATGATTAATCCGTTGAAATTATGCTTAGCGCTGAGTGGACAAGTGGCGATTACTCATGTCCCATAAACTATGTGCCACCATAGGTTGTCTAGAGAGACATTAGCTCGTGGATCGACGTAAGCTAGAAATTCATGGTCTTACCTTGGTAAGTAGGACACCTCTTTTTGGTGTGGGGTAGACACCGAATTCCATGTTAATAGCTCACATGGTCTTAAATGTCGGTTAAAGGTAATTTCCCATACTAATGAACTAAAGTGACTTTCAAGGTACCTCATAAGTGTTCTGAGCATGTTTAGCTTGCATTGACCATGATCCTATGACTTATATTTATAGCCTCTTTCACCTCATATTTTAGCTTGGTCTTTGCATGTTATGTAAATGTCCCCTTTTATCATGATCTTATGGTTTTATGCATAGTTATCATACTTGGTACATGATTGTACTAAGGCATACTCTTGCCTACATTGATTTATTGATGTAGGGCGTGGTGACTCCTCCCCATCCACTCATGGCTAGAGCTTGTAGTAGAAGAGCCTTGAAGACTTGGTAAGTCCTCATATGTTCGAGGACGTAGCCTTGTTATTCCTTTATGTTTCTTTACTTTTGGACTTGTAGTGGGCTACATCCCAATGTTCTTTCTATTCTTTTGATAGATGGCTTTGAGACTGTATGTAGATTTCCGCTATGTTTGTAGACTCATGTGATAATGAGTTGTCTTTTGAACTCTTTAATGTTTATGACCTTGTATTATGCATGCTAAGTGACTTATCTGAGGCCTTTCAGGATCCTGTATGCCATGTCACATCTAGGGGATACTTTAGGTCATGAAAAACTTGGTATTCAGAGCACAAGGTTTTAGAAAGGTCCTACGAAGTCTCATAAGCCACGTCAAGTAGATTCTTGTTCATGGGTGTGAAGCGTGCCACACTTACGAATGAGAGGCTATAAGATGTTTAAGAAACTTCACTTCTTTCATTAATATTAAGTCGTGCGATAGAGTTTAACTCTATATGTCTCTCTCCTAATCCCTATCCTATGCATTTCAGGATATGGCCACTTGAAGGGCATATGCTAGAAGGAATGCGAGAGAGAATGTGGAATAAGAAGCTCCTCCTCAAGCTCCACATGTTCCGCCCAACCCTTTGGTCGAGGAAGTGACTAATGCAGAGTTTAGGGCTGCTTTTCAAGTGTTGGCTCAAGCCATGACGGCTCAAGACAATAGGGAGGTTGTGGCTCCCGTGAACCCAAATGTGGGTACGGCAGCATCTAGAGTGAGGGACTTCACTAAAATGAATCCTCCGGAGTTTCATGGCCCTAAGGTTGAGGAAGATCACCAAGAGTTCATTGACGAGGTGTACAAGGTGCTAATGATCATGGGTGTGACGCCAGAGGAAAAGGCGGAGTTGACCGCTTATCAACTTAAGGGTGTGGCTCAAGTGTGGTTTGAGCAATGGAAGAGAGAGAGGGCAGACGATGTGGGTCCTCTTGATTGGGAAAAGTTCAAGGTTGCTTTCCTTGATAGGTTTTTTCCCCTTGAGATGAGAGAGCCAAGGGTGCTTGAATTCATCAATCTTTTTCAAGGAAGCATGAGTGTGAACGAGTATGCTTTGAAGTTCATACAATTGTCTCGATATGCTCCTACTATGGTTGTCGATCCTAGGGTGAGAATGAGTAAGTTTGTTTTGGGGGTGTCCAAAATGGTGGTCAAGGAGTGTCATACCGCCATGCTTATCAATGACATGGACATCTCTCGTCTCATGGTGCATGCCCAACAAATAGAACAGGAGAAACTCAAGAAAAAATCTAGGGAGGCAAAGAGGGCTAAGACCAGCGATGGTAATTTCTCTCATTCTTGTTATGCTTCTATTAATTTTAGGACCCGAGTGGTTAAGTTTCAATTTCCAAATGAGCCTATATTAGAGTGGAAAGAGGGAAAGTCTATGCCTAAGGGCCAGTTTGTTTCTTGTCTTAAAGCTAGAAAGATGATTTCAAAGGGTTGCATATACCATCTTGTTAGGGTGAGGGATGTGGATTCTGAAACCACTCTTGAGTCGGTCCCTATTGTAAATGAGTTTCTGGAAGTGTTTTTCGATGATCTACCTGGTGTTCCTCTCGAAAGGAAAATAGACTTCGGTATTGGCCTTCTCCTCGATACGCAACCTATCTCTATTCCTCCTTACTGAATGGCTCCGGTAGAACTTAAGGAATTAAAGGAACAATTGAAATATTTATTGGATAAAGGCTTCATCCGATCGAGTATCTCTCCATAGGGTGCTCCAGTTTTGTTTGTTAGAAAAAAGGATGGTTCACTTCGAATGTGCATTGATTATAGACAATTGAATAAAGTCACCATTAAGAATAAGTATCATCTTCTAAGAATAGATGACTTGTTTGATCAACTCCAAGGGGCGAGTTACTTCTCTAAGATTGATCTTCATTCGGGCTATCACCAATTGAGGGTGAAGAAAGATGACATCCATAAGACGGCCTTTTGGACTAGGTATGGTCACTACGAGTTCTTAGTAATGTCGTTTGGGTTGACAAATTCTCCGACCGCATTTATGGATTTGATGAATAGGGTGTTTATACAATACCTTGATATGTTCGTGTTGTGTTCATTGATGATATTTTGATTTACTCAAGAAGTGAGGATGAGCATACCGATCATTTGAGGACTGTGTTGCAAGTCCTCAAGGAACAACAACTCTTTGCAAAGTTTAATAAGTGTGAGTTTTGGCTAAGATCCATGGCTTTTCTTGGTCACATTGTTTCCGGTAAAGGTATTAAGGTAGATCCTAAGAAGACGGATGCAGTTAAGAATTGGCCTAGACCCCTATCACCTTCAAATATTCGAAGCTTCTTGGGTTTTGCTGATTATTATAGGAGGTTTGTTAAAGGGTTTTCTTCGATTTCTTCTCCATTAATGGCTTTGACTCAAAAGAAGGTTAAGTTCACATGGTCCGAAGTGTGTGAGAAGAGTTTTCAAGCATTGAAAGATAGACTTACCTTGGCTCAAGTGTTGACCTTACCGGAAGGGTCCGATGGGTTTGTAGTTTATTGTGACTCTTGCTTACGCTTCTAGGCAACTTAAGATTCATGAAAAGAACTATCCCACTCATGACTTAGAACTAGCAGCGGTTGTGTTTGCTCTAAAGATTTGGAGGCATTACTTGTATGGTGTCCATGTGGATGTCTTCATCGACCATATGAGTTTGCAATACGTGTTCACGCAAAAATATCTAAATCTTTGCCAAAAGAGGTGGCTTGAGTTGTTAAAGGACTATGACATTAGTGTCCTTTACCACCCCGGTAGGCAAATGTGGTAGCGGATGCTCTTAGTCGGACGTAAATGGGTAGCATTGCTCACATTGAGGATGGTAAGAAGGAATTGGCTCGGGATGTTTATAGTTTGACCTGATTGGGTGTTCGGTTGGCTGATTCCACACAAGGCGGTGTTATGGTTCACAATGGTTCAGAATCGTCTTTTGTGTTCGATGTGAAGACTAAGCAAGATCTTGATCCGAATCTAGTTGAATTGAAGGAAGCGGTGTTCAAGAAGTCCGTTGAGGCTTTCTCTCAAGGGGGAGATGGTGTGCTTCGATATCAAGGTCGTTTGTGTGTTCCCGATGTTGATAATTTGAGGGAGCAGATTCTATCAGAAGCCCATAGTTCTCGATATTCCATTCACTCGGGAACCACCAAGATGTACCGTGATTTACGGGAGATCTATTGGTGGAATGAGATGAAAAAGGATATTGCGGAATTTGTGGCTAAGTGTCCTAATTGTCAACAAGTGAAAGTTGAGCATCAAAAGTCGGGAGGCTTGTCCCAAGATATTAGTATTCCTACTTGGAAGTGGGAAGATCTGAACATGGACTTTATTGTTGGTTTACCACGTACCCGGCGGCAACACGACTCGATTTGGGTTATTGTAGATCGAATGACGAAATCACCCCATTTCATTCCCGTCAAGGTTTCCTACTTGGCGGAGGACTATGCTAAGTTGTACTTGAGAGAAATGGGGAGGCTGCATGGAGAGCCTCTATCCACTATCTCCGATCGTGGTACTCAATTCACTTCTCAGTTTTGGAAATCTTTCCAAAAAGGCCTTGGTACTCGTGTTAAGCTTAGTACGGCCTTTCATCCTCAAACCGATGGGCAAGCGGAACAAACAATTCAAACTTTAGAAGACATGTTGAGAGCTTGTGTGATTAATTTCAAGGGTAATTGGAATGATCCTTTGCCTTTGATTGAGTTTGCCTATAATAATAGCAATCATTCGAGTATTTGTATGGCTCCATTTGAGGCTCTCTATGGTAGGAGGTGTAGATCTCCTATAGGCTAGTTTGAAGTTGGTGAAGTTGCTTTGATAGGTCCTGAATTGGTACATGAGGCTATGGAGAACGTTCAGCTTATTAAAGAAAGGTTGAAAATGGCTCAAAGTCGACAAAAGTCCTATGCCGATGTTAGAAGGAGAGATTTAGAATTTGATGTTGATGATTGGGTCTACTTGAAAATTTCACCCATGAAGGGTGTAATGAGGTTTGGAAAGAAAGGGAAGCTTAGTCCCCGTTATGTGGGCCCATATCAGATTTTGAGGCGTATTGGTAAGGTTGCTTATGAACTTGACTTACCAAATGACTTGGCATCGGTGCATACGGTTTTCCATGTCTCCTTGTTGAGAAATGCGTTGGTGATCCGACATCCATAGTACCATTAGAAAATCTTGGTATAAAGGATAGCCTTTCTTATGAAGAAGTTCCGGTTAAGATTTTAGATCGGAAAGTTTGAAGGTTAAGGAATAAAGAAATTGCTTCCGTGAAGGTTCTTTGGAGGAATCAATTAGTTGAGGGTGCTACTTGGGAGGCCGAGGCCGATATGATGTCTCAATATCCTCATCTATTTTCCTCCGATCCTACTCTAGCTTGAGGTACTTAGTTCCTCATGGTTTTCTCTTTTGGTCTCATGTGTCTTAGATATTCCCATGATTCCTCATTTATGCATGTTCATAAAAAGCTTAAATTTTGAGAAAATGAGTTAACTTGATTAATTTCTCCATGATTATATGCATATGAGTATGAGCTGCATATAGACTTTATGAAATGATGCTTTGAACATGCTTTAACTTGGAGTTAATGTTCTCTCCTCGGATATGTGCATTTATGTGATTGCCTTCTTGTTGGGTTGATAGATCTTGTTTCTACCCTCCTTAAGATGTTCTGATTCGCATTCGAGGATGAATGTTTCCAAGGGGGAGATAATGTAACACCTCAAATTTGGAAGGAAAGAAAAGGTTGCAGGTTTTTAAATCTGGTGCCAGCACCTACGTAGCCACCGACGGTCCGTGGCGTGACCTACGGCCCGTAGGTGGAACCGTGGTTGGCAAGGTACAGGTTTCCAAAAGATGTCTAGTTTCAGTACTTTTGTACTGTTCAGCAGGAGGGGTCGTCATCTAAGGTACGGACAGTATGAGTGTCTCATAGATGGGCCCCAGACTTAGAGAAATTTTAGGGTCGAATGTTGGGACCTACGGCCGTGGTGTACGGTCCGTAGAAGGACCCATGATCCGTAGGTAGGGTCCCGTCATTCGGGGTCTGAAGTCGAAGGTCTCTGAACCAAACGACAGTCGACCAATACGGTCCATGGAAAGACCTACGAACCGTAGGTCGGGCCGTCGGTAAGGGTTCGACAGTTATTTTAAAGGGTTTTTTAATCTTTTTCCCTAAATGTTGAATGCCTAATTTAAGTCGGTTCCCCTTTAATCCTAAGCACTATATAAGCCTTCTAAGCCTAATTTCTACCCTTCCTAATCGCTTCTCAACTATTCCTAAAACCTCTCCAAATATTTCTCTCTCTAGAAGAAGAAGAAGAAGAAAGCTAGGGTTTGAAGGGCAAGTGTCCAATTCCCCAATTAATTTCAAGCTTTTGATATTAAGGTATGACAGCTTTCACCTATGGAGTCCTTTCCTCCATAGGGTTCCAAAAATCCTCAATTTTCAAAGTAAGAATTCTCAATTGAATTTAGAGTTTTCTTCTATCATGTGGGTTCTTATCAACTATGATCAAATTGCTTTAATTATGACTTCTTATGCATGAAATTGAATTGAATTGCATGTTTTAAGTTGAATCTCCATGAACCCATATGAATTTCATGATGTCTAGACTATGATCATAATGTGAGATCTTGAACTATGAAAGATGAATTGGGGAAATTGAATGATTTTGAGATAAAGATACATGAGCCCATGCATGATTTATGTTTTCTAAGCTATGAATGTCATTATGAAGTTATGAATGATCAAAAGATGAGATTTATTAAAATATGCATGTTCAATTATGAAATTTTGATGCTTTGAGATTGAAGCATAAATGATGATGTTGTGCTGTGGAAGGATTTTTCTCACATTAAGGATTCATAAAGGGTTGAAAGGTTTTCTCAACTAAACTTGAATCAAAGTTAAGGAGCTATTCTAATGAAAGGGGCAAGAGGCAATTACCCATGTCTACTAAAGATAAGATAAATTATGATTTATGATTAATCCGTGGGAATTATGCTTAGCACCGAATGGACAAGTGGCGATTACTCATTTCCCATAAACTATGTGCCACCATAGGTTGTCTAGATAGACATTAGCTAGTGGATCCATGTAAGCTAGAAGTTCATGGTCTTACCTTGGCAAGTAGGACACCTCTTTTCGTTGTGGGGTAGACACCGAATTTCATGTTAATAGCTCACATGATCTTAAATGTTGGTGAAAGGTAATTTCCCACAATAATGAACTAAAGTGACTTTCAAGTTACCTCATAAGTGTTTTGAGCATGTTTAGCTTGCATTGACCATGATCCTATGACTTATATTTCTAGCCTCTTTTACCTATTGTTTTAGCTTGGTCTTTGTATGTTATGTAAATGTCCCCTTTTATCATGATCTTATGGTTTTATGCATAGTTATCATACTTGGTACATGTTTGTACTAACGCATACTCTTGCCTACATTGATTTATTGATGTAGGGCGTGGTGACTCCTCCCCATCCACTCGTGGCCAGAGCTTGTAGTAGAAGAGCATTGAAGACTTGGTGAGTCCTCATATGTTCGAGGACGTTGTCTTGTTATTCCTTTATGTTTCTTTACATTTGGAATTGTAGTGGGCTACGTCCCAACATTCTTTCTATTCTTTTGATAGATGGCTTTGAGAATGTATGTAGACTAACGCTATGTTTTGTAGACTCTTGTGATAACGAGTTGTCTTTTGAACTCTTTAATGTTTATGACCTTGTATTATACATGTTAAGTGGCTTGTATGAGGCCTTTAGGGGTCTTGTACGCCATGTCACGTTTAGGGGATACTTTAGGTCGTGACAGATTCAAGCATAGGTGAGGAAACCTTTCGACCTTATGAATCCATATGTGAGAAAACCTTTCACAATTTGATTGATACTTACATCTAAAAGCATCCTTAAATCATAAACATCGATTCCATAAGATATGCATAGTCTTCATAAATTCATATTTCATGGTTCATAATTTTCTTCATAAGTTCATAGTCAAAATTATGGATCATGCATGGGTTCATATGAATTCAACTTAAACTCATGTAATTAGTTCAAATCATGCAATATAATATTGAAAACAAACAATTGAATCATAATTAAAGAGAACCTATGGAGATTGAAGAAAACCCTAACTTTAAATTGAGAAATTGAATTGGAGAATTGAGAACCTTAGGGACCCATTGGAAGAATGGATTCCATTAGTGAATACCCACATACCTTGATAATCAAAGCCTAGATGAAATGGTGAATTGAAGATCCTTAGTTGAAACCCTAGCTTCTTCTTTCTTAGCTTGAGAGAGAATTGGGGAGGATGAAGGTGGTTGGAATTTGGGATTTTAAAGAATGAGTTCTTGAGTGGGTAGTTTTTAGGAGTTAATAACCTTATATAGGGATTAGGAATAGAGTCAAAACGACCTTGTTCAGGCATAAAATGCATAGGAAAAGACCAAAAAGTCCTTAAGAAATAACTGTCGGACCCAGCCTATGGAACCGACCTATGGTCCGTAGATACTTTCTACAGACCGTACTAGTCAATCGTAGACCAAATACTGGAGCCTTGAACCCAACCAACTTTTGACGAGACTTGTCTACGGCCCGTAGTATCTTCTACGATCCGTAGACCCAATTCGTAGACCTCAACTTAAACCTCAAATTTCACCAAGTCTGGAACCTTTCTACGAGACCTTCCTACGGCCCCCTTAAACCATTTAATGACTCATCCCGGTCAATCGTAGAATGAGATACTGAAACTTGATTTTCAAAAATTATATTCCCACTTCCTACAAGAATGGTCTACGACCCGTCAAACTTTCTACGAACCGTAGACTGGTCTCGTAGACTTGAACCAGTAGCCAATCTTTTGGCCTTCTTTTCCTTTTCCAAATTTTGAGGTGTTACAATTCTAGTCAAGAATGGAACGAGATCAACAAAAGGTTATAGTTAGAATTTATACCAATAATCTTTGTCTAGTTTCACAAAGTGTCTCAGGCTCTTCTTGTGGTATTGGTTGATGTTGTCTCACTCTTCTACAATAGTGTGTCACCCATATCAAACACTTCAGGAACAATATTTTCTAGCATCACAAATTCTTGAATTTCAGAAAATATAGTTAGCCCTGACATACCATTCATCTGATGAGTCAGCATTTGAGGTTCATTAGATTCTACTATTGCTTGTTCAGAAAATTGAGAGGTGTGATCAACACATAGTCCAGATCAATCAATACTGGACCACCCTTATATTCAACTTAAATCAAATATTTCAGGCATATTTATTTCTGTCTTCGCAAAGTTAGGAATCAAAGGTTGTTGAATTTGAGAAAAGATATTTAGCTCCAATTGGTTATTCTCTTCTCCAAAAGTCTCTTGAGTTTCACCTGATTGTTCATCATAGCAAAGTCCGCACCACCATATTGTAGCTCAATATAGATTGTAATCATGGTGTCAAGTTCCAAATGGTACTTAATAAATACTCAATTATGTCCTATTTTTCAAAGGCATAGGTGGTTGTATGCAAAGCAATATCCAACTTTAAAAGTCGAGGTAAAATCACAAGGATTGGAAGATGGGATCGCTCTCAAATTGATTTTGTACCCAAAATAAACTAGCAAATTAAATTCTCAATATGCATATGCATAATATGGTGGGGTTAAGATCAACTAAAATTTATCAATGTCAAGTATAAAAATAGGGAATCAACACAAATACGATCTATCAAGATTGGAAATGACCAGGGGTGTGTGCATTACGATGGGGTTTTGACACAATACGTAAAGATTAATCCCAACAAAATCTATTGATACATGGATAGCATTTGGTATAGGTTACATTCGATATTCTCTCGAACTTATAAACGTATATTCCTTGGATTATCTGAAACTCCAATACCTTTACCAATAAAACACCAAGCATTTCTTGAGTAGATAAATTATCCCTAGCTCATATCATTAAATAGGAAATTAATCGGATTATCCTATCTCTAGCTCAAATCCATAGACTAATTTCAACAAGTTCTCAGTATTGAGTCTTACCCAACTCTTTTCTCAAGATAAAATAGTGTTAGAGAGTTCAATCAATGTTTGTATTCAATGTTTTTTAGATTAATACTTCAAGATAGCAATAGATTCATGAATAACAATCGATTTTAGAACTAAATAATCAACATTTATTGGATTTTATACCCACATCTTGCATACACACCCCTAGCTACAGATTTAGTTATTCATAATAGATGTAATAGAAACAATACACATGTATGAAAACTCCATTTCAAGCTAATTTGAGATCCAAGCTTAGAATGATGCACATCAGAGTTTTCTTCCTATACAAGCAAGAGAAGTTCTTAGCTATTATTTTATCACTACCAAAAAGTGTCACTCTCTATGTTATTCCCAATTTGGAAGAAGATAAAGGTACATAATCATACAAATCTCTATTCTATCCTTGAAACCTTCCAAATAAAGTTCTTTATCCTCCAAGTATGTTTTTGCCCTTAAGCTTCCTCTCTCTAACTTGCATTGGATCGGTGGAACGCCGATTTGAATTTGTGTAGCGCCAATCGCATCACCGTTTTAGCCTTTAGTTCCTTCAGTAGCACATGTGTTGGTATCGCAGAATGATGATCATGAATTATACAACGCCAATGATTCGTTCACACGAAGGCGATGTTTCTCCAGTCAAGCCGACGTTTAGCCGGCACGACGCTAACTGGCTCCTGCAGGATGCCGGTTCCTTCGTTGGTGTGCTTTAGTGATTTTAAGTTCCAAATCTATCAAACTTGAGTTTCCAAGGAATGTCTATACATAAGAGGACTAGGGCCTAAAACTCCCTCAATTAGCATTAAAATATAGCAATATTCATGATTTTGAGTCTAATAAGTTGTTAGAATACCAATCACCAGTCCTCATTAACACCAAAAGTACAACCTTCCTGAAGTGTATGTTCAGGCATCACATTTAAAACACAATTCTTTTCACCAACAACTTCTTGAATTTGCACCTCAAGATCATCACACTCCTTCATTGGATATTCAACAACATTGATTGGAGTAATCATCTCATTGTCCTGATCCAACATATTTATTATTCTATAATCATTATTTTCTGACATCGCATTGAAATATGGTGGAAGCACCAAACTAGTAAGTCAAACAAATGTTGATTTCTGAATCTGGTTTTTCTATTATTTTAATAGCAATAAATTACAAATGCTTATCGTTGGTGGAAGTGATCAGATAAATGATTTTAATTTAAGTGGAATAGGCAAAACAAATTAAATATTCTGCTTGTTAATATGAGTTATCTTCAGTGAATGCCATCACCTATAATCATATCAAAAGGTTTTTTTTTGGCAGAAATGCTCACAGAATACAAATTTACCTCATTTTACATAGAAATGTTATGAATCTAATAAAATAACATTTCTTAGACAACAAATATGGTCAAATGAAGAAGAAATACCCACGGGCACAAAAGAACATGTGTATATATATTATGACATAAAAAGAACATACCCAAGTTAGAAGTTGAGTCGACGATCACCCAACAAACTATTTTCACAAATTTCTCATATAACTTTTATGAACAAACTATGTATGAAATACATGTCTTAGTGGTCTTTGACAAGTGAGAAACCATATGAGATATACGAGAAGTAACAACTGAACTAATGTTTTGGGGGCATTTATTGTTGTAATGTAATAAGATTTTTGTACTCCACCCAAAAAAACTGAAAATAAAACATGAAGTTACACTTTTACCCCATGAAAAGTGGATTTGCTTGTCCAACAATAGGCTTGTACGTCTTAATTTCAAATTAATTATGATAGCACTATACAAATACAAGGATTCATTATGCTTTATTAAATATTTATATGATTCGTTATAATTAGAATGTACTGAATTTTTTGAACCATCTCAAGAGATACAACAGCGGGACACAACGTCTCCATACACATTTATATTGTTAATGGAAATGCTATAACAAACAATTGATATGGAAGTTCAACTAAAAATTAGAATTCCATAAAAATCTCAAACAAGGGCCCGAAACTATATCACATTTACTTCGCATTTGACCTCATACTACTGAGTAGTGCTGATAGGAAAAACTGCAAAATAATCTGAACAATTTTTGAAAACTGTTGTAACAAATCTGTTCATAGTATTAACAATAGAAAATCTAAATTAAAATGCTCTAAGAATTGCAACATCGACCTTAGAAAATATATATCTAGCAACCTCGGCATTAAATCTGGCAACTCCTTTAGGAAATACTTGGGGTTCCCCATTTTCAATAAGAAAAAATCCAAGATAAATGATTATCAATTCATAATGGATGATTTACAGGAAAAACTTGCAGGTACGATGACAAAATTCCTGAACATAGCAGGACAAACAATTGTCACGACCCAAGACTACCCCCTAGACCTGACATGGTGAATAGAATTTCAAAAGACTCTAAACAAATCACTTGACATAGCACGATACTAAGATAATCAACATAATAACAGGAAAGAGAGAGATAAACGGAATCATAGTCTCAAAAGCTCAACTCAATATGATACCAAAATCAGAGTACAAGACCATAAATGCGGAAAAATATACTATGTCTGACAACAAGTCTCTCCTACATAAAAAGTGACTAGGACAAGTCCTAGCTCACTTGAACAATCTAAAAATTGAAGTAAGTTTGAAATGACATAAAAGAAACACATGTGGCATTCCCTCAAACCATGAGGATTCACCAATCCAAAGCAACGTTGATCGGATCCAATACTAACCGTGTCCTGAGTGAGGTGCGTTCGAACCTATATTATAAAACAATATAGTTACAAGAGATGTATGCGGTGAGTACTCGGAATGTACTGAGTATGAGGAAAGATGCATAAGCATAACATGATAGCATGATAAGTCTAAAACATGATAATGTAATGACCACGCAAACATAACATAATCTGATTATATGATTTCATAAAACATAGTAGAGGTCATGCATTCTTCTTTAAATCATAATCACAACACAAGTCTTTGAAGTAGTCATAAACCTTTGTGGGAGATACCTTAACCAACATAAACCATATGAGATATAACATGGAGTTTAGTATACTACTCCCACACTGAAAAGAAAGTGTCTTACTTCCCAAAATAGATATCATAATCATGAGATAAAGTGGATCCACTAGCTAATGTCCAATCAGGACATACCTATAGGGGCACATAATTCTGGGACCTGGGTAATCACCGCTAGTCCAACTCGATGCTAAGTAAACTCCCAACGAAAAACATGTGTAAGCACAAATATATTCATAGTCTTTCAAATGGTAAGAATCTAGTAATACCAAATCATTCATAAAACATCATAAGAATAGCTCCTTTAAAATCGTGATTTCATAGCATATTCATAAGAGACACTTTAATTGAAAACATCTAAGTCATGATAGGCTTTTCATAGTAAAAGGGGCACTTCATTTAGAAGTGGCCAAATCATATCATTCTTTCATCATAGGAGGTACTTCAATCGGAAGCCTCAATTTTCATAAAACATCATTGATACTTCAATCGGAAGCATCATTCATTCATAAATCATTTCATAACATCATGCATGCATATCAACATAGCTTTGAGTCATATCATAAAATACTTATATGGCATGGGTTCATGAAAACATCATTGAGAACATGTAAATATGATCAAATCATGCATAATAAGATCATTCATGGAGGGAAAACTTTACTTCAAGTGTACCCATGGAAGAATCAGGAAAACCCTAATTTGGGTTAGAATCATAAGTAGAAATTGAGGTTTTTTTGGGACCCAATGGATGAAGAAGAACCAATTGATGAACTTCCCACATACATTGAGGAAACCCTAGCTTGAAATTTGAAAAGGAGACTTGAGCTTGGAGAATCCTTGAATCACCTTTAGAGAAAGCTTGGAGAAGAAGACTTAAGGGTTTAAGAGGATGAGAGGGAATGGGGAGGGGTTCAATCTTAGGATCAATTATAGGTCTTCTAACTAACCCCAAAATGACGTAGTTTAGGAGTTAAAAGAATAGGAAAAGACCCAATTAACCCTGAAGTAAAACTGTCGACTTGACTCCACAAACACAGTCTACAGTTCATACTCCTTCCTACGGATCGTACTGGTCATCCGTGAATCCAATGTCCTGAAAGTCCAATTCTCTTATGAAAATCCATGAGCCAGGGACTACAACCTGTAGTCCTTTACACGATCCGTACAACTCCATTTGTGGATCTAAGGTACTGAAATCCTAAACTTTCTGAAGCACACTTCCACGAGACCCAACCACGGTCCGTATATCCATCCACTAACCATACTGGTCAATCGTGGAATCCTACTTCTGAAACTCCAAAATCCTGAGGGCAACCATGACTGGTTCCCATGGCCCATAAAACCATCTACGGTTTATACATGGGTTCGTTGAACCAGTGCACCAGAACTTTTCCTGCACTTTTTCACTTCCAATCACGTTTACACTTCTGAGGTATTTCAATATCTCCCCCTTGGAAACATTCGTCCTCTAATGAGACTCAACCAAGCATGAATAGCGTAGGAAAGAGTTTTGACAGCCCAACATGAATCCAAAACACATCAAACGAATAAATTTAATAAATAACGCATTTAAGAGTTGTTATTACTAGTCCTAACTAGACTTCCTAGTTTTCGATATATAACATTAGATTTCTAACAATGTGTAACAAATTATATATACAAAATAAAAATAAAAATAAAAAATTCTAACGAAATCAATGAGCAATATTTTTTCCATAAATATATTCTTTTGTAACTAATTAAAAAAACAATAATGAATTAAAATATTCTTTCCTTAAATATAGTATTTTGTAACTTGCAGGATATATATCTCTTGATTTTTTTGTCAATTAGTTGGAGATTATTTTGATTGTTATCAATCTCCTCATTAACAATATCAATCTCCTATCTTGATTCTAATTCTTTCATCCTTCTTCGTAGTTGCTAAAGTTTTTAAAAAAAAAATCATCATGAAAGATAGTAGTATTTATTCAATATTGATTCAACATGGAGGTAGATGAGATTCTAGGGGTAATTTTTTACTGCTTTGAATACTATATTTGTTGATATCAATTTTTGTTTTCTTATTTAAAATTGGTTCTTTTTTAAAAAATAAATAAGCTTTTATATTTCTAAAATTTGTTTTGTTTTTGAAATATGTATAAATTTTTTAATCTATTTTTTTAGACAAATATTTTTTTTGTGAATTTGCATGAAGTTGGCAACGAATTTCTGTTCGAAAAAACTGCATCATTTACAATTAACATTTTATATATACAAATTTCATAAATCGAAAAGTTTTAAAAAGTCAGTTAAAATAAACCAAGGTTATTAGTTTGTATATAATTTTCATACTGAATAAAATGAATATACCTTGTTATTTATTAATTCACAGGATAAACCCAAAAAAAGGTATCATATACTGTTGTTTGTGTGTAATGAGTATATAATCTGATTATCATGGTTAAATTTAACTAATACTATTGAAATGAGTTTATATATCAATTTTATACATTGAATAACAAAAAAAAATGGCAACTTAATGCATGTAATTTTTATTTGATGTCAGTTTTGATACCGAATTGATTTCAATTTAGATGACAGACAATTGAAGTATCTAGAACACGTATATAAAATAATCATTTAATGTTTGAAATGAGTCTATAACCTGATTACGTCAATTTTCGGTGAATATTAATAGGATGCGTTTGTTGGCACTGAACCATGTCTTTGTCATTCTCCATGTCCATTCATAATGTATAAATAAATTGACTTATGACTGTTATTATTTTATTTAATTTGCTCTTTAATTTTGTTGATTGTTGATAAACTATTTAAAAAGTTTACCATATTTTTATTTTAATGAAGTATGCCGTATTTGATTTTTGTAACTGTCGAATTCAGTTTTTATATCGGTTAAAATCATTTTTTATATACTAATGAAGTTGAAACTTGTTTGAATATAAATTTCATATACTATGTCATTTAGTGTATGACATTGGTATAGATAATGATTTCAAAAAAGAGTATACTATATTAAAGCTAAGGAGACAATATATACTTAAGCAAATTTTATATTCTTTCAATACATCGGTAAAAATCTAAAAAAGGTGTTATATACCTATTTTAATACCTAATTCATACCTAAAAAATCCAAAGCGTGTAAAAATTTAGTATATGAAATGTGTATGTAATCTGGTTTCAAAAGAATATACTAAACTAAGGCTACTGAAAATCATAATTTTAACAATATGTATATATCAGTATAACTTTAAATATTGATAACCACTTATATGTAGTGTATATATATTTGATGTATAATACAGGTTTTAACCATTCAAAATCTCATGTAAAGAATAAATTATACTTAGACAATGTATGTAGTATGAACTGGGTAAGTATATAATATAGGTATTAAAACTTTTTTTTTTTGTAAATTAAATTCAAGGAAATCAAAATCTATACATTTAATTCATTGGTAAAAACATTATACTTATATGTGCTATAAAATGAAGCTCAGATTAATATAACTATAAAGAGGAGAAGACAAGAAATATAGATGGAAGAGAGAACTTTTCTTCTTATTCAAGTGTGTCTTACAATAGTGAATGATATCTCTATTTATAGTGTTGAGATATCACCCCAAAGGTCGTCATGATAAATGCCCAAACAAGTAGGTACATAGTTATCCAGATCATATCACCTTGGAAATATATATACATGAATTTCATTAATTCATGAATAAACTCTATAGACAACCCACTTAGTTCAATGGATTTATAACAATATGGATATAGAAACTGATTTATAAATTGATCATACTTATACGGGTATAGAAACTGAATGATCATTCTACAGTATAATTAAAAAGCACTAAAATATGAAAAATCGCTATATATGGTTGAATCATTCAAGTATAAAAAAACACAAAGATATCCTTGTTAATATCAAAAATAATTTTCATAAAAATATTTTCAAAAATTAAATGAAGATATCCAACAAAAAAAAAACGTCAAGCTATTTTTCAATATATTCCATGTCTAAAAATATGAGTGAAAGTGGAAATAGACATGATTTAAGTCTTGAACTCAGGGAAAATGGAAGATACCGAGATGGCGATGAAATTTTTTTGAGATAAATATGGAGAGATATTTAAGAATTCCTTCTCTTTTTGAAAGACATGTATCAAAAGTCAAATTCCTAAAATTGTGAAAAGATTTGACTCCTTCCTTTTTTACTCTTGCTTACCGTAATAAAAAAAAGTAAAATAAATTAAAATTAAAATTACCTTGGTAACTCCCAAAAAAGATGTCTTTTGTTTTTTCTTTCCAACATTAATTAAAAAAATAAAATTAAAAAAATTAATTAAATAAATTAATTCAAATCTGTTATCACTCGTAATTGAGTGTTATATCAGTAATTCCTAATTAATAGATTTATATGATGTAATATAAGGCCTTTTATATATATATAAATATATATATATATATATATATATATAGATAGATATAGGTTAATTTTTTCATAACACATTAACTTGGCCTAAATTAATCGGTGAAGTAAACTGCATCCAATTAGATATGCGACTTTAATAATTAGTCAAACTCCAATTCAAGATATAACTATTTGAATGAGGAATTTATACAAATTCATACAAAATTAGGAGATAAAAGATTAAGGTAGAAATGAACCTTTAAGCAATAATCACATGTTATACTAATTTTATTCTGAGTTAAAAAAAATCATATTCTAATATTATAATATCAATATTAAACACACATAAAATTTGAGCAACTTTATAATTTTAAAATTATGTCTTATATAACTGTGAAATTAAATCATACAAAGAAAATTAAATGTTACTTTTTGTGAATATTAACAAGAAGAAAATGACTACAACAGTGGAAGTTATTCTATTACAAATACTTATAATACTCTGATTGGCGCTCACATCAGATGGAGAATAGACGACCTTGTGTGGACAGCTGTAGCCCAAGCTAGACATAGATTTGTTCTTTGGTTAGCTGTACGGGGGAGGCTACTTACCAAAGCAAGATTGAGACACTTGAACATATCTATCGATAGTGATGAATGTTGCTTATGTGACAAGAAGACTACAGAAACACCCTGCATCTTTTTACAGATTGTGCTTGGACTAAACAGTTGAGATTTGATTTATCATTTGGCTGGGTATACAACTTCAAGCGGGTGAAGTGAAAATTGTGCTAGAGAGAATTAGAAAGAAGCAATGGAAGCATTTCAAAAAGGAGATTGTACAAGCAATTATCTACTATACTTGGAAAGCTAGGAACTGGACTATTTTCAAGCATCAAAGGATTCAGATTACGGTAAACGAGGACATTGTAGAAAGAAGATATGTTAAAATATGTTTGTGAGGTATCGTGTATGCTGCAAGGTGAGGGAATGCAAGTGGTTTCTTTTGATTGGAAAAATTTAGAGAAAAGCAAAAAATGTTAGGAATGGGATAAATTGATTTTAAGCCCTAAAAATGGTGGTAAACCTCAAGGTCGATCAAAAATCATGTGTCACGTTTTAAAAGAAGAACCTAACAATCACTGTTGGGGAGGTCAGGATGAACTTGAGATATTCCACATCAGAACGAACGTCTACAATCTTCCAAAGGGAGATTTTCATCAAACTGTGGAGACTGATACTCATATCAAATAAGTAATAACAATGGAAAGCCATTGAGCCAAGAAAATCGTTCGGCTGTCGAGTAAGATTATGTGAGAAAGGAACATCACTTCCTATAGAGTAAATACAACAAAGTTTCATGGGGACATGAGACCAAATTTATTATAGAACAGGATGGTCAGTAACTCAAATACAACAAACTTTTATCATCACTCTCAAGTGACAAGGAAAAATCAAGACATCAATATTTCAGCACCAAGAAAAGGTGAATTGCTTTAGTTATCATTTTAAAAGAGGTTCCAAGGAATGTCAAAATTCCCAGCAGAAAATTTAAAAGTGAAACAATCAAGAACAAACTACAACCAGCTAAAGCAAAGGGCGAAAAACGAACAGGAATAAAATAGAACTAAAAATCTCCCGAGCAAATTCACAATTCAGGCTAACTGCAACAAGTGAAAAGACCAAATGCCATTTTCACTGGCATTACTTCCCACCATCCTCAAAAAAGTCAACCTTGCAACTTTTACAACTCTTAAATGGAGCCAGCTTTCCATTACATATACTGCATCACCAAGAGAATCTGCAATTAAAATTTGATAAGCCAGCTAAGATACATCAATAATCATGCCCCAACAAACCACTTGGGCAAACTTTTTTGTTGAAACATGTGGACAACAAAAAAGATGCAGACCTTCAGTTGAAGCTGAATCCCCCAGAGGGCACAGAGACCTCGCCACCTCCAAACTGAAAACCTTGTTGGGGTGCATCACCAGGTGGCATCGTCTCGTCATCTTCTTCCAACCAGTACGTCTCAAGAATCTTAACTGCCTTTTCATAAATCTCTTGATTGTCATGGCTTTGAAGATTCTCAATTTTTTCTAAACCTTCAGCATCATCAATCAGCTGAGCATAAAGATTTATATCCGATGTCCGGCCCAAATTCTTCTCAGCTTCCCCAACCTTCAAAATATTTTCAAGCCCTTCTAGACAAACTGTGACAATCCTTGGATCAGGACAAATGAGGAGATCACACAATGGTTTGATACAACCTTGACTAACAAGGTACCTGCAGGTAATGATAACATAAACAGAGCATATGTCTCAAGTAATGATAACATAAACAGCTCATGGAACACACCAACCAGAATATCAAAATCTTACTTGATCTGCTCATGTGAACCACCAGATGTGGCATTTGAAATTGCCCATGCAGCCTCCTTTTTTATTTCAAACTCCGCATTTTGTAGCAAATTAACAAGGGGACCTATAATACCAGCGTCAACCACACACTGCAGCATAGAAAGATTAGCATAACAATGAAGCACAAGTGGAAACAATAAATAAACATCCTTGAGAAAAAAGGGTCATGAGAGAGGTGAATTCTTTTTATAGCAGCTCTTTTTCTTTCTTTTATTTTTCTTGGGAAGAGGGTGGGAGGTTGACAGTAGGGGAGCAATATTAATAAAAACTTGCCATGAAACCAGAATTACATGCCCAGTACTACCTGAATTTGCTCCCGGTTGCCAGCTGTGATGTTAGAAATTGTCCAGCAAGCTTCCTTCTTAATACTCTTCTTGTGACTACCATTCAACAAGTTCAAAAGACAGGGCAAAGCCTGATGGCTGATGATACACTGAAAAAAAAAAATTATTAATAAGAAAAGTAAGCTTCAGCATTTGACATCAGACAACCAGGTACCATTTTTTCTTAAGCTATCAGACAACAAAGATACAAAAAGAAGGATTGAATTCGTTAGAAAAATAAGCTTCATTATCTGATAATTACAACAAAACCACATATAAACATAGTTTCACCCAAAAGAAACAACACAGAAAGAAAAGGCAGACATAAAACTGGCAACCACAACAAGAAAATGACCTCACGGATCAAAAACAATACATTGTGTATAGTGACACCCTAATATAACTTAAGATTGGCCAATAGAATATGTGATCCTAGATGCATAACTCAATTCCAAGTAATGGAATAAATAATTTGTTAAAAAGGAAGTTCAGAAATTTCAGGGTGTTCAAATCCTACATCTCTAATACCTAGTTCAAGGAACATCTGAATCTGATGACAGGCAAATATTCCAATCAGAAAAGAAGTGATTTCTCTACTAACTTAGGACACACCAAAAACAAAACTACCATTTATGTCACGGTCTTCATTTTTTATTTTCTACAATGAAGTAGGTGCAATATCTCAACAGCTGTAGGAAGCAAAACAACATAAATTAGGGCTACATGGAACGTTCAGCAGATAAATGAGAGTAGGAGAAGGAGATCATATACAAGTACATCAACAAATTCTACAGAAAACAGAAACAATATAAAGGTATCCGTAACTTCTAAACTGACAAGTTATACCAACCTCACAAATTCACAGTTACATTTCTACACTCACAAATGCAGCCGAAGTTTAGCAACAGATGAATACCAAATTCTATGTAATTTCATTCATATATCCTCATCAATTATGCACATGACAATTGCTGACAGATATTAACATGATGTATTGCAATTAATTAGGTGAAAATTTGGTTTGCATAAAGAATAAACTAGGATAATATGTTTTACGATGTTTAAGATCTTGCTATTTTGCTGTCTAATTTTTTTTGCAGCTTGCTTCGACAATATCTCCTTTGAGAAAAGGATCTAGCGAAAACAGCCTAAATACCCCACAAAAGGTAGGGGTAAGGTCTGTATACAACCTACCCTCCCCAGAACTCCACCGGAGGTAAGGTTACCACAGATAAAACTTTGAAAGAAGACGTCATCGTCACAATTATCTTATCATATTTCTGCAATCCTGGGTATATATTAAGATAGACATAATTGACAAACAATGCCCCTATATTATAAAGGTGAACCAAATTGTATTTCATAAGCCTTTGAAGAATGTATATTGTGAGCCAAACATAAGAACATGTATAACACAATCAAGAATAATGAAAACTTAAGAAATAATACACTAAGAAAATCTATGTTGCTTGGACTCTCCAAAATTGTTGCCGTACCCATGTCGGATTCTCCAAAATGCACTTTGGAGCATCCGACACACACCCATCGACTTTTTAGAAGAGTCCGAGCAACATAGAAGAAAATACAAATGATAATGATGCACATAAAAATAAGGCCCATAAGGCTTGTGTCTTAAAAATAAAGCATATAGCAATAGCAATTTAGATAACACAAAGTTTAAGTGAAAGCATAAAATAGTTTTTTATATATGTTCTAATCCAATGAGCCACATATCTTGATCTTATTCCCACCTCAAATGGGGACTAATTTAGTCGCTTATTCTCAGACAAAAGGGATTAAAATGACTTGTTCCCTTATAATTATTTTGCATTTCAAACACAAGACAAAGGGAATGATGCAAGGAAGTTATTTCACTTCATCACACCAACTAAACATGAATTGTTTTAAGCTAGAACAGAAAACAAAGCAACATAACGCAAATTCAGAGTGTTGTAGCTCTCATTTGCCATAAGCTTTGACTGAACCTAAATATATTACCAATTTATTCCAGGGGCGGAGCTCAATGGTGCCGGGGTGGTTAGCCGAACACCCTTCGTCGAAAAACTACATTGTATATATATATCAGTCCAATTTTACTTTATTGGTATATATAGAATTTTGAACACCCTTTAAAACAATAGAGAGCAGTAGCTCAGTAGCAAGGGTTTGCACATAGTTGTATGGCACCCAGGTTCGATTCTCCGCATCCACATTTTTTAAAAATTTTGTGGTCTGCTTTTTTTGCTTTAAACCAATAACAAAATAAAGACACAAATCCTTGACACACAAGAGAACAGAAGCACAGCAGTAAGGTTGTGCACAAATCTGCAGGTCACTCAAGTTCAATTCCCCCCACCCCACCTCCACCCATGTCCACATTTTTAACACCCTTCGTGAATTTCTAGCTACGCCACTGATTCCTTCCACCATTAAAAATGCAACGATAATTTTATCAAATGCAGCAAACAAACAGCTGTTGTATCACCAACAAGTGGATAATTAGGGGAAAACAGTAACATTCATTAAAATTTTACCTGAGTTTGCATATCATCTCCAGTCACAATATTTCCAACAGTCCGAAGAGCGGGAATCAAAACCGATGGAGATGGGTGACTGAAATGTTTAAATCGGTCACTCAAAATCAAGACATACAAAAACTAACCCATATAAATATAGGAAATTTCAAGCACTTCATAATCCAAAAATAAACTGAAATACAGAAGTACTTACAGTAATAACTCAACTAAACGAGGGCATACTCCAGAATCAATAACAGCTTGAATTTTATCATTTGTACCATCAGAGAGATATGAAAGTGCCCAGCAAGCATCAGTCAAAACTTCTTCATCGGTTGAATGAATCAGTTGTTGAAGAGCTGGAAGTGCAGGCTTCGTCTGCACAATTGAGCTCACATGTTTAGATATGCATAGAATCATCAAAGTGTCATGCTTTGTCCTTTGCTTTATTACTATGAAATTAACGCACCTAAGAATGGCAGGGGTATAAACTGCAAGAATAAGGACATACACGACATGCTAAAGCTACAATAGATGACAATACCTTAAAAGGGCATTTTTTGAAAGTGATAGTTTTAATAACTTTGTTCAATAAAATCAACAAGAAAATCACATTTAGTTATTTATGGAAATAACAAAGAAGCCTGCACTTGTAATTTGTTCAGAACCAACAACTAATGAGAAATAAAAATTGCTTAACTTGCTTCCAGTAAAAAGACATATTGGGTTGGCAGGTCAAGTGGATCTAGACACCAGGCTGATTGTGTTTAAGATCCTTATTTTGAAGACGCAATGCAAAGGCATTAACTTCCTATCAGCTTTGAGAAAGCTGAGAAAGAAGAAACTACCAAGCAACACTTTGGATGAGCAAATAAAATTAGTTATTTCTCAGCATCACTAATGAAGAATGTGACTAATAATGAACCCAGTACAACTGTAAAATCTGTTAGACTAGATCTTTATAAATGAGAGAGTGCTTATCAGTGATCATCACTTTATATTTGAAATTCAGAAGATATAATAGCTAATCATGCCTTAAGGAGCAACCTGATCAAAAGCAGGCTGTGGTTTGCCTCTGCAGAAATTTGAAAGTGTCCAAGTTGCATTTCTCAACATAGAGAGCTTGGCATTTGGATTCAGCTGAGACAGCAAGGGAAGCAAAGCTCCACAGCTAAGGACAAGATCACGGCATTTCGGGGAATCACCAGCAACATTCCCAAGAGCCCACACAGCCTAAATGAGGAAACGGGCATATCCAACGTGTTCTCAATGATCAAACAATAGTATAACTGATTATAGTTCACAGAGACAACAACCAAAAATAACTTATGAAAGTCTATACCTGCTCTCGCACATCATCACTTGGAGAACTAAGAAGTTTCACAAAAATTGGGACTGCACCAGATTCAATCACCACCTTGGTATGCTCAGATGTCCCCGAAGCAATATTTGTGAGAGCCCATGCTGCCTCAAACTAAAATCATTGGAAGTGAAAAGGTCAAGCACTATAAGACTGCTTTTCGAGCAGTAGGTAACTTCAAGATTATGAAAGCAAGGCGTAAATACCTGAAGTTGTGGAAAGTCATCCCTCATAAGAAATTGAACAAACCGAGGAACAACACCTGCTTGAATTACCTCCTCAATTGGGGGACTCCTTTCTGTAAATAATATGATTAGAGATCAACTGAAAGTCCAAGTAACCACAAGAGTGGAGAAAGAAAAGAATATCAACCCCATAATAACAATTATTACCTATGGAAAGCAGCTTTCGAAACTGAGTAGTAGCTTCAAGCTGAAGATTGCCATCTTCAGTCCAAACACCCGCAACCATTGCTGGTAAATTCTCCAGCTGCAAACGAAAACATTTCAAATGAACTCAATACCTTCTATCCATATCCCTATTTAAAGGACACATCCCCGCCCAAATGCAGAAAAGAACCCCAAATAATACATCTGATGAGTCAACACAGTAAAGGAAACTAGTGATAGAAAGTCTCCATCTGACATGCAAGAAAACCCACATTTATCCAACACTTAAACCATCACTAACACACAACAACAACTTCTAGTAGGCACATACTAGTTGTGCGCACCTATATGAATCCTCAATATCTAATTAGGTCCGTATTGTTCACTTTCTTCCAATATTTAGTAATAAATCAATTAATACGAATAAAACTAACTTCAAAAAATGTTTAAAAGAAACCAATAAACTTCACATTTGATGAAAATATTAAAATCGAAAATCATAGCAGAATCTCAAAGGTTACTACTAACGTGAAAATTCTAAATCTGACAATCTAGCCAAAGATTGTCCTTGCTTCAAACTCTAACCCTAATGGAAAACATTATTCAGGCCAAAAAAAAAGTAAATAAAAGAGAAACGTAATCCGATCTAAATTTGCTGCTAACCAACAATCAGTGTAATAAAATTAAGATAGGTTTATTTTTCGACCTTCTTTTCGACGCTAGCCTGAACAGGAACAGTAAATTGCTGATTAGCTTGAAGGCCTTCACGACGCTTCTTCTGCAAGTTCTCCTCTCTCTTATTCTTCCGAATCTCAACCATATTATCCTCTCTTCTCCGGCGACCTTCCTCGGCATCGACGGCAACTTTGTAACGGTTCCGGCGAACCTCGGTTCTGGCGTTCGGCCTCAACGACATCGTGGATGAATAGAAGTATAAACCCTAGCAGAGAGAGAGAGAGAGAGAGAAAGAGCGCAAATGAGTGTGTAGATATTATAATTGTGTATCTAAGAGGAGTATGGCGGAGGGTTTGGATTTTGATTTGAAAGGGAATGGAAAAAGGGAGGCTTATATATATATATATATATATATTATTTATATATTATAATAAAATAAAAAGGTTTTATCGAAGGATAGGAAGATGGGCATGGATCGGGAGTTATTTACGGATGAAGGACTGAATTTGAATTTGAAGATGAGGGAAACCTGAATCTGAATACTCGCTGCCGAAAAAGAACTAAAATTTCAGGATACGATGTTTTAAAAAGTGTTTTCATAAGCGGCTAATCTTTTTTTAAAAATGCTTTTAAGAGTAAAATTACAAAAAATAATAAATATCTCTATAAAAATGATAATTTTATAGAGAGAAACTATTTTAAATATTTATTGGAAAAAATTTAATTTAATTTTTATTTTTATTAAATTAAAATGTACATATTTGAATTTTCAATCAATATTATATTTTTTTTTGGAGGGTTGAAATCTTTAATTGTTAAATTTTTTTTCTAATCTTGCGAAAATATTTTTGTTACCTTTTTTTCTAATTTTGCAAAATAATACGTAAAATAATAAATAAAATAATAATACATAAACGTAAAATAAAATATATAATTTATTATATTCAAAAAAAATTCTTAAATGAAATTTAACCAATCTTATGAGATATGATAATTAATAATAAGAGATATATTGGTAAGTATGTATATATGGAAGGGATACTTTAGTCTAAAAAAAATATTTCTCTGCTTCTGCTTTCTTCTTTTTTTATGACAAGGAATACCCGCAGCCGCTACCCTTTGGGTGCGCACAGGGTAAAACCCAGGTCCTATAGCTCGCAAATCACATAGGAGAGGTAACCCGCACTAGGCAAGCCCGGTGCGACAAGCTCGACCCAGAAGGCAAACCCCTTTCTTTTGCTGGCAAAAGGTTTCGAACTTGAGACCTCCAACATGGAAGTCCCAAACCCCTCGCTTTTTTTAAAAAGCAGAAATTTTTAGCTTCTTCCTAACAGTAGAAAAATTGTTTCTGCTTCCATTTAAAAGCAGTTTTACTGATTTGACAAACACCTAATATTTTTTCTCAAAATAAGTGCTTCTTGGTTCCCAACAGCAATGTCAAACAGGCTTATAATCTAACAAAAACGCAATTATGGAAATAGTATGAATAATTGTATTAGTAATGTTGAAATCAGTTGCGTTTTTAATCATGTGTACTCATGTATAAATAGTTTATGATTTGTTATACACACTACAATACTAAATATGGTGTATAGCCAATATATATATATACTAGGTAGATATGGCCCATGACGTTAAAAGATTTTTACAAGCTGGATGTACACACAGAGACATATATAAGCAAGGTAAATGCACACACAGACATATATATAGAGAGAGAGATTATATATATGGTTGGCAATCGTTTTGTTTGTAGTTGTAGTTGTATTATTTACCTTGGATATTTACATCCTACACTATTTATGTAGTGCTGCATTTTGGTTTCTTTCCAATGTAGTC
This sequence comes from Solanum appendiculatum, assembly GCA_018342035.1. Classification (NCBI taxonomy): domain Eukaryota; kingdom Viridiplantae; phylum Streptophyta; class Magnoliopsida; order Solanales; family Solanaceae; genus Solanum; species Solanum appendiculatum. The sequence continues at coordinate 545,626 of JAGDQO010000846.1, forward strand.
AGAGTACCTGCGGAAGAAGAGGGAAAATGAATTAAGATTTAAAGTGGAATATTTATTTATGCAAGTAAGAAAATGGGATTTATTCGTTGCTCTCTATGGAGTGCAGTGGGTTATGCCTAAGTAGTTAAGTAGATCTTTTAGCAACTAAAAATGTGGAGAATAGTTGCTTTGTTCATTATCTGAACTATACGGTTAAAGAGGAACGAGAGATGTTTGGGAAACAGAGCAAGACTATTTTTTCTGTCTAAAATTCAGACGTTGTAAATTGAAGAATGTAACTGACTTTGATTTTAATCCTATACATAGTTTGTAGCATATAATCTTTTTTACTGAAAAATATATAGGAAGGATTCATATCACAGATCTAATTCAGTGAGATACTTAGTTCTCAAACTAAATCAACAACTTTAAAATCTTTTCGTAAATTGGTGTGAAAAAGCACAAAATTTTATCTTTGTATGTCACAATTCTCTGCAAACTAATATACAAGAGAATTCACATCTACATAAAAGAGTGATCACATTAGTAGTACATGTATATATAAAATTTTCAAATTGCTGCTAGTCAAGGTAAAGAGTTGTCAGCTAGACTAAAGAGGAAGGATAGCATGCAAGATCTAAGTGTATTGTAAACATTTTGGGTCATACCTGATGTTCTAGAGAATATGAGCTGACAATTTTCAAGAAGTAGGCGATGAATGTAGCTTAGCTTGCATTGATAGTAGCAATTAATTGTTCTCAATTGATTGTTTCTTTGTGATTTTTAGGCCATGAGTTCGAGTTGAGAAAGCAATACCTCCTTTGTTTATGAATTATAATTTTGCTTATTTGGTAAAATTATATATATAAAAGTTAGTTGAAAAAGTTTGATAATTTTCACAAATTGTAGAATTTTTATATTTATGAAAAAGAAATGTAACTAAAAATCTAAATTACATATTCAAAGAAAGTTTTAGTTTCAAATCAACCTAAATTCAAATTACTAATTTTAAATCATGATTGGACACATACAATTGCTTTGAACTTGGGGCAGCATATATTGATTATTTATTAAGAGTTCATATTAGTAAAGTACTAATAGGAATGCTAAACAAAAAATAGTAGCAACTCTGTAAATTAACCCCCAAAGAACAAGCTCAATAAATAAAACCTAACAGACCTTCTGATCTCCTTTTATGTTGTTTACAACCCCATCAATTCAACGATTATTTACAGTTCTTAACAAATAAGACTCAATATATTTACAAATAGAAGAACAAAAAATATCACAATCATTAGCAAAGAACATACCTGTTAGAATCCAAAATAATACTCATAGTTTTACATTGGATGCTAATCAATAAGCACTAATCCAAGTTGCAATTTTAGAAGCCATTTCTTAAATGTGTTGTTGACTCCAATCAATTACTACTGAATTTATTCAAAGTTAATGAGAGATAGGCTGGCAGACAATAAGTAGTGAGGGTTTGAGAAGAATACAAAATGAGTTAAGTTTCATTATTTACATATTAATTAGAGGCATACATTTTCCTTCATCTGTTACTAAGATAGTTGTATATATGGTTTAATCAATCTTTCGACACTACATCACTTTTTATGTGATGCAATCAAGAAATAGTGCAATTTCAAGTTCAAGACATGCAAAAGAAACAACAATTAGAACTAATATCAAATAACTACAGGAAAATTCCATAACCCTTTTTACCTTTGGCTGGGAGATGGCTGAAAAGTTGATGGTTTCTTTTTCTCAACAGTAAATCTACTCCAAAAGTCTGAATCATCATCAGATTAAAAAGAAGTCATCTTTACTCTCTAGTCTTGAAGCCAAATAGTAAGATGAGATGTCTTGGTTCCAAACAAGTAGTGGGCACTTATTTAATCCTAAAAGTACCAGTCTCAAAAAGATGGTCGAGTTCGAATTATAATGGTTAATGCATCTAAATTTCACTCTTTTATTTGATGTCAATTGATTCGGGAAGAGAGTGAATGGATAGGCCTAAGCACGACAATACACACCACACTATACGTATAGACGCGAACCTTTCTCATTATCGTACGTGCGACTCTCACCTCATACGGTTTGCACAAAGACTCCAAAATCCCTTACTTGCACTATATCCTTGGAAGCTGACTTAGAAACAATAGGATATCTTACCAAAGCAAGTGAAGTTCACTCAAAACTGATATTTTATGAGAACTACTACTATGTAACATCACCTCTACTCAATCTCCTATACAAGTTTGAATTATGTGGTGCATCAAAAGAACATAAAAGACTGGAGGCTATTTATTAGTGTGGAAAAGCTTCACTCTACCCTCTCAAAAGCTCTCTCATTTCATTGAGGCCTCATATTTCATCAACATATCCACTTGCATCTCACCATAGCATGTATTAAATAAAAATAAATTGGATATTTTGTTGGATAAAAATTGTATCTGAAGATGAAAATAGCACAGACTCGAGTAGAGAATTCGTGGACTACTGAAAAGATGGAAGACATATGTAGAGTATACCTTTCGGTCTTCCTTTGTCAGAATCTATTTCAGCTTGCCTTTGTTGCTTTCTGGAGTGGCTGTTGCAGTGAGAGGTAATGGCTGGTTGCTAGCGATAGCTTTTTCGGTAATTGACACGATGAACAAATTCGCTGAAGATGTATATTATTCAATCATGATTACAACTCTAGTTGTGGACATTAATATTCTCATTAAAAGTGTAATAAGTAATTGTAGCTAGGCAGAATGTAATGAATTGTACCTCAACTGATAACTAAGATGACAAAGAAATGTATAATAAAGGAGACACTAAGATTTTAGATAGAGCTGCAAGAGATAGAGATTTAGAGATCATATTTGGACATTGGGATATGGAGATCCTAGATTATGTAACTTTGATTTATTTAGAAGATCTTACTTTTATTTGGACATATATGTTGGGTTAGATAAAACTTTTTTTCTCTAAACTAATTCCAAGGTAAGATTATCTGCTTATGACTTTGATATTGCCATAAGTTTCAATGTTAGAATTCACAGCCAAACAGAGAATTTGTGGGTTCTGAAAAGAGAGTAATGACGATAGTGGTAGGCTGATGTTATTGCTTTAAGCCCATAAACATTTCATTTGTTTGATTTCATGAGATAACAACTTCAATACTGTAGTGGCCTTTTTCTACTTGTTTCTTATTCACAATTGTTGTTATTGTCAATTTTTTCCTCTGCCTACAAATTTCTTGTACTCAGTTGAATTTTCTTTTTCTTTTGGTGAGGTAGATTGTATAGCTTGAAAGTTTTGACACTTTAGACTAAGCTTCATCTTTTGGATTTTACCTAGAAAGAAGATAGGATCTTCTTGATTCACATACTGCCTGTCTGCAATTTGTGAAGATCAGAAGATATTTAGAATGTATTGGTTCATTGTGGAGTTAATATCTTAAAAGGTCATTGAACTATGGGTGATGCGATCTCAGCTCATGAAAAAATACAATCAAATTATTAACAATTAAAACATAAGACACACACATACAAAAAAATCAACCTCCTATACTTCACACCAGTTACCATGGTGCCAGTAGCACAAAATAAGACCCCTTGGGCTCGAACAAGTTGAAAAGTTCAGTTCAACTTCGAAAATATAAAACTTTACTACTATATTAATCAATCGACTAATCAACGGACATATCCGTAGCTCAAATTCTGATATAAGTAGCTGCAGATCCTTAACTTCATATGCGAGTGAAAATAATTTCAAAATGAATGAGGTGAAGAAACTCCAAGCTAAGCCCACAGCAGTATAAGACTATAATGAAGAAATCAGAAAGTTAATTTCGATGGAAAACCCATATATGAACTGAGAAAGTTTTAAAGAATTATGAGGAAAGAAGACCAACTAAAATGAAGAAACCCAGAAAATTGATTCCGACGGAAAACCCATTTATGAATATGAATAGAGAAAGTTCAAGAGAATTATGATTAAAGAAGACCAAATTAGTTATTGCATGTGAGAAAACAAAACGAAAATCTGAAATATCTCAAAGTTGATTCCGACGAAAACACAAGAACAAAACAAAAATTGAAGGCACAACGATTAAAATTATTGAAAAGCATAAGAAAAACTGAACATCAACAACAAACCCACATAAAAAAAGAAAGAAATATTAACACACCCAAATAAAATTTAGTCAACGAAAGATAAAATTGGGGAACATTTTTTAATGTACTTTCAATTTTGAGGAAAAAAAAGCCGATACGGAAGATCAAAGAAACAATATGAAGAAACTTACATGGAACAAATGCCGGAGAAAGGAGAAATTTTTGGTGAGCATAGCTATGAAGTAAATGGAAGATGAAGGTAAACAGTGATGTGTACATTGAAGATACATGAACAAGACACTTAGCTATATTTGAGCATTAAAAAGACAAACACACCCTTAAATGTAATGAAACAGGCATGTTGAAACAAGCCATTTCTAATATAGTACAATATATATATATATTAGATTTTCTAAAATATCACCAAATGTCCCCTAATACAATAAGGGCATGTTGGGTTTGAACTTTGGATATAAGTTGTTTAAAGATTATAATGACGGGATTGAATAATGACAGTATTATTAGTCGATATACTTGTTTACTCTTAAATTGGTACAACTGAATTTGTTAACATGACTCAAGAAAATGCAAATTGAAATGACCAAAACAAGTAGATTGTTAACTTTAAGTTGCTTATTAAACATGATTAATGCTAATGACAATAATAATGAATCAAATGAATATATAAAAGTAATGAGGTGGATTGAGTATGTTCTCCCGCGTGAGTGTCCAACAATGATACGCTTAAATTACACTGTCAGATGATGTAACACGATCGTATGCAAATACAGTAATGTTAGATCAAATTCTACAGAAAATATAGCGAAGCCTTAACTTTACTATCAGGAAAACTACCTGATTTATAGACAATTTCTAAAATTTGTAAGGTTGTAGAGAAATTGTACACTAAAACTAAAGTTGCAGTAAGTAAATAAGATTATACATGTATAATATTATAACACTAAGATTGTGTTTCCACCGGTCTTTTAAAAGGCGGGGGCTTGAGACGGGGCGTTTTACTTAGCATAGGACGAGACATAAGCCTCGAGACATGGGGCGTAAGCTCTATGGATCTTTAAGGTTTTAATTTACAATATAATATAATAATATAATAACACAAAATTATAAAAATACATCAATAGTTTGAAATAATTACAAACATGATTAAGGAAACTCGTAGAAAATAAAACTTCTAACATGATTACACAAGTATAAATAATATAATATCTTAACTTTCTAATAATAAAAGAATCATTATTTCTAAAAATATATTACAATCATACTATACAATTTATCCCCCTAAACGAAAATAATCAATAAAACTTCCTAGTATTATAATAAAAACATCACTCCATCATGAATAAAGATAAAATTACTTTCAAATAGCTAGATAAAATATGATAATTTTGAGACATATGACAAAAACATGAAGGCCAATGATAAGTGAAAAATTAAAATTTCGCTATGTATTTTTAAAGGAAATATTACATAATATATAATCACCCTCACAGTGTTACAAATAGCAAAGATGCGATACTATAACTTGTTATTTTAGTTACTCTCAATCTTCTTATTTCTATAGATTAAAAAATTATTAAGTATTATTCATTTATTCAAGAATTATGAGGGTCAACAATGTTAACTAAAAAATTTAACACATAATTTGTGTAAGATTTGTTAGGCGAGCCCCGAGCGTTGGGCGTGCTTAAGGCTTATAGTCGGGTGCCTAAGGCGTAAGTTTTACAGAACTAAGCCCCACACTTGAGTCTTGAGGCGTTTTGCTAGAGCCCCGCCACAGGGCGAGCCCCGATGCTAGTCCCAACAGAGTCTTTTAAAACACTGATTTCCACAATGAATTGCTTTGTTTGTCGATTTTCATGCAATTACAAATATTTTGAGTTACACATATGCACTTAGTCCCTGCATCATCAATCAATCTTTTCAAGAGTTGAACGATTCATCTCTATATGATGCTTGCACAACTATATGAGTTCTTTAACTAAGCGCAATTGATCATCCCAGGTAAATACTATTATTTCTAATATTAATTTAACAAATGAGGGTTAGCGCCTCGAGTTCTTGCAAAACTTTTGAATCTTAACATGCAAAACTATACGATGTTGCACTTATTGGCATGAAGAGATTGTTTGGTGGTCTAGCTCATATAGACCCAAAGAAAAATCTAAAAGACTTTGTTTGTGGGGGGGGGAGGGGGGGTTGGCGTACAACATCTCAAGTAACTCTCAAGAAGATATATGATTGAGGTATTGTCATTCTTTCTAACAAAGGAACCAATTACATGGTTATGAGAGCTATCACAAGCATCCATTTCTACATGGGCAAAGCTCAACAACATTCTTAGAGAGATTATTTCCTTCAAGCAGATGTATCTAACTCAGCGAGATGAGATAAGTAATTTCAGACAACTGTTGGACAAAGCATTACATAAGGCCTAACTAAGATTTTTTAAAAAGGTGGTTCAGTGTTCAAACTATAAATTATCAAATGAGGTGTTGCTAGTGAGATTTTACAAATTCTTATATGTGGCCAACAATGTTGTAAAGGATTCACTGATAGAGCATTCCTATAATGAGGTCAACACGTTACTTGATTGCATAACAAAGACGAACAGGGCATGGCACACTAAAGGTGTTGAGGTAATGGACAATGCTTCAACCAGAAAGCTATCAAAGGAGGAGATACTAAAAAAAGGCCTAAGACGAAAAAATGTCACACTTGATGACACAGATCATAGTGCTAGCAAAGGATGTGATGGGTGCACCATTCCAGGAGGTGATTGTTGTGTCTTCTACAAATGGGCCACAAGAAATGAGGAAGTTTACCAGTCGTATGAAGAGGAGGCTCATTATGTGAGCAATTAATTGAGAGGTTCCCTACCTAACTATCAAGGTTCCAATCAGGGATTTTGACGGCAAGGTTAAGGGAATTAAGGTTGGAATCGGGAGCAAAATTAGTAGAACACAGGTTAGTGAGATAGGAACCATGGCAACTAGGACCAAGGCTTCAACCACAGTAGTGTCAATTCATATGTTCCACCCCAAGGTGGTTGATGTGAGAAGATACATATTTTTAATCATTATTTACCTTACATTTAGTATTTTTATTTGTTCTTTTTTAGCATGAATTTTATGAATTGTGCTTAATAGTGTATTTTATTTGTAGGATTAAAATGATGTGAAGATGAAGAGATTTGGAGCCAAAATGAATTAAAGATGGAAGATAACATAAGGAAATCAAGTAGCCAGCTTAATGGATTAAATTAAATATAAAACATATAATACATTAGAAGTGCAGTTGAAGAAGAATTTGAATTGAAGTATGTCCATTGGCCACGTGGTAGTGTCTAAAGAGGTAACAACAATCAAGGTCGGCTACAACGTTCACACGCAATCCCAATTTGTTTTTAATTAAATTATTTTACTCCCTCCGTTCCATAATAACTGATCACTTTCTATTTTGCATGGTACTTAAGAAATCCTAAATAAGATGATTAATTTGACAAATTTACCCTTTATTCATATTGATGGATATCAAGATAATTTATGATCACATAGGGCATACAAAAGGTATTATTGGAACTTATGCACATTTATGATATTAATTATAGGGGTAAAATGGGAAAATTTTAATTAATTTTATCTTGATTTAGTAAGTGATCAAGTAATTTGGGACAAGTATTTTTAGAAAGGTGATCAGTTAATATGGGACAAAGGGAGTATTTAGGATTTTCTACATCTATAAATAGTCCTTAAGAATAATTATTTCGGGTAGCCGTCATACTTTTTAGGGTTCTTTTCCTCTTCTTTCCTTAGACATCAGTAGCTAAATACCCTTGTCCTGGGGTTGCATCTATAAATGATTGTTGAACATTGATTTTGTGGATGAAGTTGGTTATCGTTTAAATTACTCTTGTGTTCTTAAATTAGTATTTTGATGTTTGATCACCATTAGAATAAATTTATTGTCTTCTTTTGAACTCAAGTGAGGAATAGAGGGATAGAACGTGGAATACAAGGAGCATGATCTTTTGTTGCATGTCACTTGAATTGATTTTTGTCTAGGATAGGGATATACCTAGGTGTCGTTCTTGGTTACGAAACAAGAAGATAGCTTTAATGCTCCGCAGTTGATTCAATCTATCCCTGCTCAATGATATAGTCAGACTGTCAAATGAGGTAGGTGATTAAAGGTCGGGAGATCATGATCATAAAATTAACCTTGTAAATCAGTGATTTGATAACCATATGAAATCCATAAAGGATATGTGAAGCATGAATTTTTAGTTACGCTGTAGCCCTGGAATTTTCCCAATCATTAGTATACTTCTTTTATTCTTGCATTTTAATAAATCAAATTCTTTTGGTGCACTTGAATAAATAGTTAGGATAAGTATAGTTTAGTAAAATAGTTAATCGACAAGTCCTTTGGGTTTGATAATCCGGCTCTTTTAGAGCCACTATATTACTTGAGCGACCGCGTACACTTGCGTGTACATTTGGGAGCAACAAGTTTTTGGTGCCGTTGCCGGGGACATAAGAATTAAATATTTTCTAGGTTATACTTTTTCGTATTATTTATTTAAGTTTTTATTCTTTTTATTTTTTGTGCAAATATTTTTTTCCCTTGAATATTAAGGTAATCTTATTGATATGGACGATTGGGATAAATGGTGGTTGAGTGATGGTTATCCCTGTCAGTATTGTGATGGACCCCACTTGGATATCGAGTGTCCTACTATTCAAAATAGTGGGTTGGGCACACCTACCCAATCTTTTGAATGGATTGTATGTCATATATGTGGTGGTCACGATGACCATTGGAATGGTTGTACGAACTCATATTCTCTTCCCCTGAGCCCCTATTATGAGGATGTTGTAAATAATGTTGCTTCGGAGTTGAGCTATCTTGGACCTCATTCAATACATTTTTCTACATTATGCTTGGATGACGACATGAAATTCGAGTCATCTGAAATAATTGAGGAGTTTCTAGATAAGGAACAAAACCCTAACATCCTAAAGTTTTACTGTCCACATAGACAAAACGACATTCCTCACATAAGGACCAAGAAGTGCAAGGTATAACATCTATTACTTGGTTCCTTTATCTTTATACCACCGTCCTTTGAGCGAAGCAGAAAAATTGATGCAAAATTAGGGGTACAATTCATAAGTTCAAAGTGAAAAGAAAAGCGGTGAACTTACTTGTGTCATACCGCGACGTTAAATCGGGCGCTTATTGGGAGGCAACCCAATTTGTAGTGTGGCTTCTTATTCTTTTTATTTCTTAGTGTCATTTTTAATGTTGTTTTTGCATATTAGGAGAAATCTGAGTACCTAAAAATTTGAAGAAAAGGAGCACGATTGAGCTTAAGTGTGAGGTGTATACGACCCGTGATGAAAATTGAGAGAACATGCTACTAGCTAGGTCTAGAGGCCTCAAGGAGTTTTCCTAACCCTTGTTTTAAATTTTAATTGATGCTTTAGGGATATAGCATCTTTTCAAGTGTGGGGTGGGGATTCTTCTGAATATATTGTTTAGGGTGAAGTATGCTTTAGGACTTTTTAATATTTATTTTTCTGTAAATAAAAAAAATTTGGACAGTGAGGTCCGTGTCGCGGACCTGGATGCAAAAAAAAATTTCGTAAAAAGTAAATAATTCTTTAGTAGAAGTATACTTAGCCCACCCTTGGTTTTTTTTATGTCACATGGATAAAAAGAAGTTCTTTCTTTCACACTTAGCTTATGTATTGAATTGTTACACCGGGACAGTGCCGTGTTTTAAGTGTGGGATGGGGGAATGAATTTCTAATTTTTACTGTTTTATTGAGTCTTTTCTTATTTTTAGAATGGGTTCTTCGGCTTTTGTTTTCAGTTCTTTTCCTGAGGATAGTCCCTTTGAACCGATTATCTTTTTTTTTAGGAGTAAATTTTATTTTGAGTAGTATTTTCTTGTGAATGTTTGATTGTTAAGGAAATTGCAGGCTCTTTGATACCGAGGCTCATGGTTGTGACTTTGTATATAACTTATTTTATTTTGATATTTGTTATGACCTTGCCTCTCTTAGAAGTGGAATTGATCCATATTGATTGATACTTGTGTCATGTGTGGTGAAAATTTGTTTATTCCATATTTTGCATCATAGTCTAGAACTTGTCCCGCATGTTATTGAAGTGAAATGAAAAGTGTTGCTTTGTTTAAGAGATGATAATAGGCTTCCTTTGATTTGTGTGGTAAATTTTAGCCTTTTCAGATATTATATTACTAGTTAGCTCCTTTGAGCATGTAGCATTATGTTGGTAGCCATATTTTTGCCGCGATTCTTTTGTTGAATTCCTAGTTTTTGCAGCTTGCTTCCTTGAGCATTGTAGCATAGACTTATTATAATTTTTAAATCTAAAGAAAATGGATGTTTGAGAATAAAAGCTAATCAATGATAGCTACAAATTGATGAAAAAGCCCTCTTTGAAAGAATGTGACATAAAAAAAATTATTGTAAAAAAAATATGATTGAAGCATTCTTGAGATGATGAGAATTACTTGTGAAATAATTGTTGAAGAGAGAGCTGAAAATAAAGAGAAGAAAATAATGGATGATGAAGTCTAAAAGTGCAAAGTGCTTAGAGAAGTGTAAGTCACTATTATATAGTTTTCCTTCCCGTCCCATAGCCTGCATTACAACCTGTTAAAGTCCTATTTGATTCTATTCGAGCATGCTTAATTAGTGGAAATGTACATAATGAGAAAGCCTATGGTTCTTTGTGCATACATGTGAATTTTATTTGTGAGTGTGAGAGTTGTTCTTTGATGCTAAGTCCTTAATTTATATTCAATATTTTCAATTGAGTGTGTGGACTATTTCTTCTTGTGAAGACACTTGTTTCAGGATAGATAGATGATGTTATTAACTTTCTTTGACGAGAGTAGGTGAGCAAGCTTAAATTTGATGAGTTCAAAGTCCTTCCCTAAGGTTAAGAGGTTAGAGGTTTGTTGTTTATTTGTATAGCTTGCATAATAGTCGGAAAGTGTACTTGATGTTTTAAAATTTGTACATGGATTAATTATTTGTATCAACCAAAGTGGTGGCATCCCTAGTTGATTTTTTGAGATGAGCTTTAATGCTTGCTCGAGGACGAGCAAAAGTTTAAGTGTGGGTGTTGATGTGAGGCTAAAAATACATATTTTTAATTATTATTTGCCTCACATTTAGTATATTTATTTTTCCTTTTTAAGCATGAATTTTATGAATTGTACTTAATAGTGTATTTTATTTGTAGGACTAAAATGATGTGACAATAAAGAGATTTGGAGCCAAATTAAATTAAAGATGGAAGATTATATAAGGAAATTAAGAAGACAAGTTAATAGATTAAATTGGATATAATAGTATATATTATTTAGAAGTGCAGTTGAAGAGAAATTTGAATGAAGTATGTCCATTGGCCACGTGGCAGTGTCTGGAGAGGCAACATCAATTCAGGTCGGCTACAACGTTCACACGCAATCCCAATTCCTTAAGGTTTTGGAGTTTCCAATTTATTTTGAACTCAATTTTTTATTTAGGATTTTCTACATCTATAAATAGTCCATAAGAATAATTATTACGGGAGTCGTCATACTTTTTATGGTTCTTTTTCTCTTCTTTTCTTAGACATTGGTAGCTAAAGACCCTTGTTCTAGGGCTGTGGCTATGAATGATTATTGAACATTGATTTTGTAGATGAAGTTGGTTATTGTTTAAATTACTATTATGTTCTTAAATTAGTATTTTGATGTTTGATCACCATTAAAATAAATTTATTGTCTTCTTTTAAACTCGGGAGGAGTAGAGGGATAGAACGTGGAATACAAAGAGTGTGATCTTTTCTTGCATATCACTTGAATTGATTTGTGTCTAGGATAGATATATACCTAGGTGTCGTGCTTGGTTCCGAAACAAGAAGATAGCTTTGATGCTCCGTAGTTGGCTCAATCTATCTTCGCTCAACGATGTAGTTAGACTGTCAATTGAATTAGAGGTAGTGAGATCATGATCATAAAATTAACCTTGTAAATCAGTGGTTTGATAACCGTACAAAATCCATAGAAGATATGTGAAGCATGAATTCTTAGTTACGCTGCAGCCCTAGAATTTTCCCAATCATTAGTATATTTCTTTTATTCTTGCATTTTAATAAATCAGATTCTTTTGGTACGCTTGAATAAATAGTTAGGATTAATATAATTTAGTAAAATAGTTAATTGACAAGTCATTTGGATTCGATAATCCAATTCTTTTAGAGTCACTATATTACTTGTACAACCGCGTACACTTGCGTGTGCATTTGGGAGCAATAATGGCCACCAGAATTTCGAGCAGTCAATCATAAGTGACCTCATGAGCACAAAAATAGAGGATATATTGTCCCATGTCCTCAAAAAAAATTTAATCCATAGATGATGGTACACAACTATTTAGTGACCTAGCAAGCATAGGTTAAGTGCTAAACTCTCACTCCACCTTGACTAAATAGATAGAAGATTAGCTAAGCCAAATGTTAGCCTTGATAACCAAAGGCAAAAGAGCACTCTTTTTAGTGACACTATGGAAGATTTGAAGGCTAAAGAAGTAAATGTGAGTCATTATATAGTTGTTACAACTCAGAGTGGTCGGATGTTCGATGACTATATGGTGGTAGTTGAAACACCATAGAAAATTGAAAAATTTTAAGGACCTGATTTGGAAAGAGGAGAAGAAGATCGCAAATGATCTGGCTAGTATTGAAGAGCTACTATTATTTGATTAGATCATCGAATCTTTTATATCTCTTGAGATTTCTTCAATGTTTAGTTCTACACAAGAAAGAAAGTTGAAACTCCTAAAGAGAAAGCAGGTAGATCCTTCCTGGATGTAGTTGACCAGGCTCGTACTATGGAGGAGCTCCACCGTGAGGCCTGTAGGGTAGAGATAAGAGGACTCACTTACAGGGTAGCTACAATGTTTCTCAGTCCCATGGTAGGAGCTTTTCAGGCAAAGGTCAGCATGCTTATCAGCCATATGGGCAATCTAGCCGACCAGTTCAGGACTCGCTTCGGACTTTAGGCTGTAGAGGCCAAGGTGGATTAAATAGTCTTCCACCTAGATCTTGGGGTGATCAAGGTTGCTTTGATTGTAGTGAGGTTGGTCACTATGCTAGAGATTGCCCCAGGCACAGGGCTGTAGCATCTTCGAGTAGAGGAGGTACTCATGTTTGTATGGGTGGTACCCAAAGTCCTCGAGGAGGTTGATAAATGCTCAACTATGTCCCATTTTCAAGGCATATACGGTTGTATGCAAAACAATACCCAATATTTGAGGTTGAGGTTGAACCACAAGGATTGGTAGATGGGATCACTCTCGAATTGATTTCTCAATCCAAAACAAACCTAGCACATCGTACTCTCAAAACATCATATATATATATATATATATATATAATGGGGGTTTAAAGGAACAAGTAGAAATTATCAATATCAAGAATCAAACGCGAGGAGACAACACAAACAAGTTCTACCAAGATTAAAAATGACTAAGGGTGTGTGCATTGTGATGGGGTTTCCACACAATAGGCTAAGATTAATGAAAACCAAATTAGTTAATACATGGATAACGCTTGGTCTAAACTACATTCGATATTCTCTTGAACTATCAAGCGTATAACCTTTGGATTTTCTCCAACTCCAAGACCCTTACCAATAAAACACCAAACATTGTTTGAGTGGATAAACTATCCCTAGCTTATATCCTTAAATGGAAAATTAATCAGATTATTCTATCTCTAGCTTAAATACATAGATTAATTTCATCAAGTCCTCACTATTGAAGTCTTACCCAATCCTATTTTGCTTTCTCAAGCCGAAACCATGTTAGAGAGCTCAGTCAATATTTGCAACCAGTGATTTTAGATTAAAACTTCAAGATAATAATATATCCATGCATAACAACTAATTTTAAAACTAATTAATTCATACCCATTAGGTTTTACACCCACATCCTGCGCACACACCCCTAACTACAAATTTAGAAATTCATAATTGAAGAAATTGAGATAATTCCCAAATAGGAAAACTCCATTTCAAGCAATATTGATTAACAAATCTAAGATTCAAAGCTTAGAAGGATGCAAATATGAGTGTTCTTCCTTAGCAACCAAGGAAAGTTCTTAGCTACTTTCTATCACTATAAAATTATCCAAAAAGTTCTTCTCTCTAGACTATTCCCAATTGAGAAGAAGATAAAGGTACATAATTATACAAATCCATATTCTATCCTTGGAACCTTCCAAAGGTCGCACTTTATCCTCCAAGTACATTTTTTCCATTAAGCATCCGCTCTTCAACTTGCGCTGGGCCGGTGGAACACCAATCCAGAATTGTGCAGTGTCAATTACATCGCCGCTCAAGCCTTCAGTTTCTTCAATAGCACCTACACTGGAGTCGGCGTAACACTAATTAGGAATTGTACAATGCCAATGAGTCACTGATGCTTAGACAATTTTCCTCTGGTCTAGTCGACGTTTAGCCGGTAAGACGCCAACTGGCTCCTACAGAAGGCCGGTTCCTTCGCCGGTGTTCTTTAGTGATTTTAAGCTCCTAATACGTCAAACATGACCTTTTTAAGGAATTCTTGCATAAAAGAGAACTAAGGCCTAAATTTCCCTCAATTAGCATTAATACATATCAATAATACATGAATTTGAGTATACTGAGTTGGTAAAACATCAACTCATCAAAACACCAAACTTGAACTATTGATTGTCATCAAGAAAAGCACTCACTAAGAACATGATTTAATTCAACCACGCAGAAGATAGGATTTGCACAATACTATCAGTCAAAACACAAAACAAAAGACTCAAAATAAAAAAGACTTTATATACAAACACAACTCGCAATTGATTCCACCATAAATACAAGGAAAATGTTTTCTTTCTTCTAAAATCCTTCTCAGTTAAAACAACTTTTTCCAACACAAATCAGGAAAAATATGTTATTCAAGCACAATTTCAAAGCATCTCAAATCAATTACATCAACCTTCAAGATTTGCCTAAGGATTTACAATAATTTATCACATTCATGCAGTCTAATTGAAAGAAAGACCTCACCATTCACTTGAAAGGTGTAATTCCACTCACATAAGAGAGAAATTCCACTCACAATCATGAATACCAATTTAAGGGATTATAGATCAAACAAATTTGCTCACTCTCACAAAGAAATTCAAGGATACACATATTAAACCAAAGACTTGCTCGGTATGTGAGTCCCACTAATGTAGGTTGTCAAGGCTCAACATCACCAAGGACTTGTGGATTAAACTTCGGTTCAGGCTAAATGTAGGGTATCATATGGTCAAAGTGACCAAGAGACCTACCGAATGCCATCACATCTCAATTGAGCTCACTGCTCACATCATTGGTTTGTTTCCACCATATTCCTCCTTTTCGAGACATCCTTTACTCATTCAACGCCCAACTTTTCTTTTCACATAAGGGATGTGCACAACACATGATAGCACCAATTTTTTTTCATTCTTTCATCCATGATTTCACTTAAGCACTTTTCTATTGAAGCTTATGGTGCTTTATACATATTTTAGCTCATTCCTCTTTTCTTTTCTTCGTGCACAAGCCCCCAAACTTAGACTTTTGCCTACATCATAACTTCATTCTTTTATTTCCCCCCAAATGTAGGATTTTAGACTACACATTTATCATTAGCCATTAGGGAGATGAGGGTGCCAAAACATAGGAGTCAAAAAGGTCAAGGTGTGCAACATGGTGATTAAAGAATTAGGCTTAGGGTCAATGGAGCTGACTAAGATCAATGTTAAGGGAAGGAAATTTTTTCATAGAGTGACTCATCAAAGAGGGTCTAAGTTCATCTTTCAAGCCAAGCAAAACCTAGAATTTTTCCTTGAAACACATTTTGGGGCAAGTTCAAGAAAACATGCATACACAAGAATGATTCAAAACCTTACTGCATAAGGCATCACAACCCAATAAAATCTCAAGTTAGTCTCGAAATCAATTAAACTGAATGACTTTTGACAAACTACAATGGGACTCATACCCACTTATAAATCACAAAGCCAAACAAAAAATGTAAGACTCATGACAAGAGATTGCTTCAAATTCACTTATTTCCTTTCATTTTTCAAATCATTTTTTAACCATCCTTTGCCCAACAAGAAATTTTTGGTGGTTCCTCTTGCAAAAGGTGTGATACAAGACTCAATTTAAAACTAAAAGTTGGCATTTTCCCTTAAGAAAGTCTCCTGCTAATCTACCACTGGGAGACATCAACCCTGCTCGACACAAAAGGACTCAAAGATAAGAAAATAAACAAATAAAGAAATTTTTGCTCCTTAGGAAAGAACCGTGGTGTAAAGAAAACCCTTGAAATTTAGTCAACTAACTATTATTCAAAAAGACGATATTGAATTGTTCCCTCATGAATTCATTGAGAGAACAAGGCTTATTAAAGGCACTAAGTGCGATTAACAAGCATGGGTAGTAAACCAATTGAGAAATGTAAGACCAACCTGCCAAAAATAAAAGCACAAACTTTATATAGCTAACAAAGCATGTCTAACAAGGCATAATCCACAATTCCAAATGAGTCCAACAAAGACTTACAAAATCAACAACCGATCGTCACCGATTCTGCAAGACATGATTAAAATTATCCAGAACTCCAGCATCAAAGCCACATAGATAATAATAACATCGACAATGACCAAATAAGCACCCCAAATAAAATTTAGCATTGTCCCCAATGCTAGCATAATATGGTTTTAGGGGGGAAACACTTCCTGAATTATTCTTCCTTGTCATCTTCATCATCTGCATCACTTTCATAATTCATGTCATCATCTTGCTGCTCTAATGGCATGCTAGACTCCGCTCCACCTCCTCGAGAGTGAGTTGACCTTAGTGTGCCTCCATTGCACATTGCACATTTGCTTTTTCCTTATCAACCTCATCTTCTAAGATTCCTATGCTCCACATCAAGGAATCTATCGACCCAAGTATGTTTTTTGGGGCCCTCATTGCTTCTGTCAACAGAGACATATCACCTGCCCCCATAGGAACTTTCCCTTTCAGATCATTCATGTTGGTCCAAAGAGTATTGATTGTGCCCTCTATTACATCAACCTGTTTATATAAGTTGTCCACACTATTCATCAAACCGCTCATAGGATTTCCACTACAGTTACAATCATGTCAAGCAAGGACTTAGCTTGCTTTTAATTTGGTGTTTATAGAAGTAGGTTACTTCTATCAGTGTGCAATAGGCGTTTTGGTTAGGATGAGGTTGTGATGATGAGCCCCCTGGTTAGTTTCCTCTTTCATCAAGGCATTTACCAACTTTATAGAAGTTGGTGCATCTAGAGTATCACAAAAGAATGATTTTTCTCCCAAAGTTTGCAATTCATGCTTTTTGATCTTTGGGGCCTCGGCATCAATCACCCCAATAATAGGAGAGGCAACATCAAAAGGAAAGTATCTCACATGTGTCTAGGCACACAATTTGGTGATTAGGAACATGAAAGGCATAGAGAGAGACTTTTGGCGAGCCTTTCGACATATTTGCACAACTATTATTTCCCCGTGGTTGATTTGAACACATGCCATCAAACAAGCAATAAGGATATCCGCTTCGTTATGGACTATTTGATTATTCTTGGAGGGCACAATTTGAGCACATAGAAACTCAAGTCATAGTTAGGCTTCAAATTTTAGATCTTGACGAGAGATCTTGCCTCCCATATTCGCCTAGACTGGCTGATACACAATAATAGTGTTTGTAACCCATTGGAGTTGGTTACCCTTGGCCAAAGCTTTGTCCATAAACTCAAACCCTTTATTTATCTTCTCAGCCTAGAAGAGAGAGTTGATCGCCTCTACGTGATGTCCACCTCCACACTACTCACAAGAATCGAGGGCAGGTTGGGAAAATTTTCCACTAGACCATGAAGTCTCATAGTCTCTTGTCTCGCCTGATATGAGGCATAAAATTTAATGACCAACTTCGGGAAGAAATCTCCTGACTCATCAGCAAGGGGCAACCTGTAACACCTCAGACTTTGGAAAAGGTTAAAGTAGGTTAACGGACAAGTTTACGAACCCAAAATGGACCATGAACCCTTCACGAAATCCTAAACGGTCTGTTTAGGGGTCCACGACCCGTTTAGGCATCAATAGCCTAACTATTTAGGGCTGCCAAGATTTGGGTCACCTGGAAGGAACCCTAAACGGCCAGTGGTGACTTGTACGGCCCGTTTAGGGGTCCTTACAGGTCACCCATCAACTTTTAAGTTAGGGTCATTTTGGTCTTTCCTCTATGTATATGATACCTAAGCTATGCCATTTTAACCCCTATTCTAAGCCCTTTATAAGTGATTTAAGTCCTAAATCTACCATTCCAAATCATTCTCCTAAATCACAAATTCCCTCCAAGTTCTTCCCCAAAATTCTCTCTCAAGAGCTAAGGAAGAAGAAGAAGGGTTTCACTTCAAGATCTTCAATTCACCAGAGCTATTAGGCCTTCATTACTAAGGTATGTTAGTGTTCACCTATGGAGTCCTTACCTCCATAGGGTTCTCAAGATCTTTCAACTTACAAGTTAGATTTTCAATTCAAAGATTAGGGTTTTATTCTATTTTCATGGGTTCTCTTCAATTGTGATTTTATTGATTAATTTCTATCTTTTTTGGTGCATGAGTTGAAGTAATTACATGATTTTGAGTTGAACTCACATGAACCCATGCATGATCGATGATTTTAAATTATGAATCCATGATGAAGCTTATGAACTATGAAATATGAATTTATGAAGATATGTATGATTTTATGAAATTGATGTAAATAAATTGAGGATTCTTTGAGAGGAAAGTATCAAGGTTATTGTGAAAGGTTTTCTCACATGTTCATATGATTATGATTGTGAAAGGTTTTCTCACATAAGGATTCAGTAGGTTGAAAGGTTTTCTCACCTAAGTTGAATCAAGATTTAAGGAGCTATACTAAATAACTTTACCTTGGATTGGTAAAGTAATTATGCCTTTCCATGGATGATGAATTGATTATGATTAATTACTATTCTGTGGGATTTTACTTAGCACTGAAAGGATATTGAGATGGAGGCTCTCCCGTTAGTAGAGGTTGAGTCTCTAGTAGCAATTTTCTTGTTCCTAACTACGTGCCTTCATAGGATGTAAAGCTAGTGGATCCACTTAAGTTAGAAGTTTAAGGTTGTTGCCTTGGCAGGCAATGACATCTTTTTCGGTGTGGGATAGACACAAGATTTCATGTTTTAGCTCACATGGTCTATGTCGGTTAATGACAAACTTCCCACAATAATAAACTAAGGTTACTTTTAAAGTATCTCACAAAGTATTTTAAATATGTTAAGCTTGCATTGACCATGATTATGACTTATGTTTTCTAACATTTTTATCTTGTGATTTAGCTTGGTCATTGCATGTCATGTAAAGTCTTTTTTAGCATGATTTCATAAATCTTATACATTGTTAGCATACTTAGTACATTCCATGTACTAATGCATACTTGTGCCTACTTTGTTTTACTAATATAGGGTCTGACGCTCCTAGCTCTCACACTCGTGGCTAGTTGATCTTTTGTCACTCAAAGATTGGTGAGTCCTCATGTTTTGGGGAATGAGACACGTTTATATGCTTTCCTTTGTTACAGTTTTCAGACATTGTACGTGATGTATGTGTTATGTCCTAATCACTTCTTTTGATGTATTAGATGGCTTGTTGAGACTATGTTAGACTTCTGCTTTGTCAAACTCTTTTATGATATGGGACTATTCTTTTAAAATCTTTATTTCTATTGTCTTGTATGATGTATGCTAAGTGGCTTGTGTAGGGCCTTTCGGGGTTCTATACACCATGTTACCCCATGGGTATACTTTAGGTCGTGACACAACCAGTTTCTGGTAGTGAGCTGCTTAACGGTATTAGGGAATTCCTCCCCTAACCTAGCTAGGTTGAACCTTTTTCTGGTGTGAAGGTTCGATTGGTTTTGGAGAGAGTGTACATCTTTTTTATTCCTTCAATGCCAAAATGTACACGGTCCTCTTCATTGGCAGTATTCTGAGGAGCATTGTTCTTGCCCTTGCCTCTGGATGAAGAGGACTTGCGATTATGCTTACTATACTGGTCCTTGCGAGAAGTCATTGTTTGTAAAAAAAATTTGTAAGGCAAACAGAGACACGGCATATATCTTTGGTATTTTCATTTATCAAAAGAAAAGCAAAGCTAAAAGAAGTTAACAAAAGATAAAGTGTAGGAGTGCAAAAAGAAATAAACATTGCAGCGCATAGTGAGATCAACAGTTCACAAATGCAAAATTGTACACTACCTATGTAAACGTCGATCACAAACAGTAGCCTGACAGATTATTGGTCCAACCGACGTTACATTGGCGCTTCGCCATTGGAAAACTATGGAACGCTAGTTGAAGTTAATGAAAATTCTACAAAATGCAGGGCAACAATTATGAAGAGCCAATGCTTCACAAATGCCTCTTCGACCAAATGATGGTTCAATTTTAGATCAAAAACTTTACAAACATGTCACATGGGTACTCAGACTTCTCCAAAGGAGTCTTATTGCAATTCCAAACAAACTATGACAATTTCCCTTAAGAAGGATGTCACCCCGTCTATCATTGGAAATCATCAAGCAAACAAGCTAGGCATTTATTAGATTCACACCTCTCAAAGCACTTCAATAATACTCATAGATGATACTCAATCACAATTTTCAATCAAAATTAAAAGATTCACATAATGAGCATCCGCGAGGGTGAGAAAAATCTCTTAAGGAACACGGTCTTTAGTTCATCCCAAGATGTAATGGACCCTTGAGGTAATTCACCAAGCTATGAAGTAGCTTCTTCGGTCAATGAGAAAGGGAACAACCTTAGCCAAATATATTCTTGGCTAATGTTCCTCATTTTGAAAAGAAGACAAACATCCACAAAATTGTGAAGGTGACGATTTGCATCTTCCATGGCTTGCCTTCTAAATAATCCTTTCATTTGAAGGAGGTGCAACATGGTACTTGTGACTTGGATCACCTCATTCCCTATTGTAGGTGGTAGGCAAACGGCTCTCGCAACACCTAGCTCAATGGGCTCATCATCGAAATCGTTGGCAAACCCAGCCACACTTTCATTATCATCCACTTGTCTCATCTTACCTTGTTTTAACAATCAATACAAAACAAAAAATTAACAAGAACACAAAATACATAAAAGTTTGAATTCAAAAATCAACTAAAGACGATCATTAACCAATCCTCAACAACAATGCAATTTTTTATAAACATTCAAATTTGTCCAATTTTTAAGGTATAGGTGGTGGTATGCAAAACAATACCCTACTTTTGGTAGATGGGATCACTCTCGAATTGATTTCTCAACACAAAACAAACTAACACATTATACTCTCAACATATATATATATATATATATATATATATATATATATATATATATATATATATATATATATATATACACACTATACTATACTAAAAGTGGAAAGAATTTTAGGCAAAAGTTAGATTACGGTTTTACCCCTACATTAAATTTAAATGTTATAAATTATTTAATAAATTAAATATTAAATAGTAAGTAATCATATTAGTAAATGACTCAACCACCATAAAGCCTCTTGAATATGTATTCTTTTTTATTAATTTCATGTTGGAGTAAATTCATGAATTTTTTGTTTTGTTCACCTTCCAATTGGAAATATGAATGGTTATGTTTTTCTTTCACAAAAAGAAAAAAAATCATACAAAACTATATTATATTCCTTTATATATATAAATATTTGTATGAATGTGAAGTACATTACATAAATTTTATTACCACTAACTCTCCATTATGTAAATATATGTAACTCCCACTAGTTATATTCATTATGGTTTTACTCCGCCTCTCATCCTCATCCATGATCTCAAATGAATTGATGTCATATTCATGACAACTCTTTGTGTTCCTC
Organism: Solanum appendiculatum; assembly: GCA_018342035.1. Taxonomy (NCBI): domain Eukaryota; kingdom Viridiplantae; phylum Streptophyta; class Magnoliopsida; order Solanales; family Solanaceae; genus Solanum; species Solanum appendiculatum. Next base: position 567,794 of record JAGDQO010000846.1, read on the forward strand.
AATCCTATCCTATAATTAGTGATATTTGAAACAATATTATACTCACTTAAAACAGTTGAAAAAAGGAGAAAATCTCTATGCTCTCCTCTTGTCTTTTTTTATTTGTTTTGTTTAGTATTTATATTTCTTGTTTGTTGTTATTGTACAACTTTCTATTGTATTGTTGTTATTATTATTAAGAATTTACAGTGATTTGTTGTTTTTTATACATTAGCCTAGCATGTGGTATTTTAGTATCCTCATTTGAATACAATATGTGTACTATAGTTAGTTATTTTTGCTTAATGCAATTTTAGTCAATTTTATAATTAAGGATGTAATCTTTTTATTAGGAAGATGTATGTACTTTCTATCATAAAAATGATGATTTTTTTTAGTAATTTGATAACACTCAATTTACCCTTGCAACAAGTAAGAGAATAAGCGGTCGTTAGCAATACAAACCCAACAAAAGAGTCGAATCTCACAAGAAACAATTGTCGACAATCGAAAAGACAAAGGATAAATAGATACAAGTTTGAACCTAAACACATAATATACAAGATTACCTAATGAAGAGCAATTTTGGTAACTAAGCAAATGATTTGGGCAAAGACAATATCAAGCAAGGGATGATTGGGAATTGGGCAATTCAGAACTCAACACTCATTCAATGATCCATTGCCATCTCAACACATGTAAATCAATCAAAGATAGGCTAGATCATCATCAATCAACACTAATCTCCTTTCGGTCTCAAAGTGTTTTATCACGAAATCTCCTTTGGATATCAATCGTGCTCAACAACAAGCAATACAATACTTTAATCTAAACCCCTATTTCTAGCAAGTTTAGCATTCAACAAAGTAGACCCAAATCTTCTCCTTTCGGTCTCAAACTTAAGACTCAAGGTTGAAATATGATTGTTAACCTAATTCTCCACTTCACAAATTCTCTTTCGAGCAACCCACAAAGTTCGAAAGCTAGATTCGAGCGTGCACTCTTAAATAATCGATTAAAGTATAGAAACTAGATTAAACCCAATTCATGAAAGCATGGAATCATATACAAAAGCAATAGAATGAGAAATCAAAGACCCAAATTAATTGTCTATTTCTAGCACAAAACTCCAATCTCAATTAGCAATTACACCCACAATTCTAGCAATGTAAAGCAAGGAAAGAAGAAGGGAACACAAGATTTTTACTATAAAGCACAAAATCTTCAAACCTAAATGTGAATTGTGAGACAACTTGTCTTCAAAGTCTCAACCCAAATCAAGAAATATACAAGTTTTTCTCTACTCTAAGCTAAGAAGATAAACTAAAAATGTATTGTCTAACTCTACCTTTTGAATAATGACTGCTGGTGAGTGTAAAAAGGGTCTTTGGGATCAATTTGGTGAAATTCCCATTCTGCCCCAAGTGCCTGAAATGCGACTCTCCACATTTGCAGAGAGTGGTCTGCATTCGCGGAATTGAGTTGACCGGACTGGCATGTCCGCGGTATTCTTGGCACATTTGCGGTCCTCAGTTGACCAGGACTCCTCATTCGTAGTCCTTCGGGCGCGTTCATGGTCCTCCATTAACCATGACTTCGCGTTTACGGTCCTTCAGGCGCTTTTGCGAAGGGTATTTTCTCTGCCAGAAATTGTATTTTCAGCTCTTGACTTCTTTTTTTGCCTCAAGTTTTCTTGGTTTCTTCAAATGTCTTCCAAATTAACTCTCCATTTCATTTTCGTGCAAAGATAAAGAAAACCACATTAAAAGCACCAATTCTAATTTAAAGCAAGCTAAAACTAATAAAAAAGAGAGCCTCAAATGAGTGGAAACCCATCACTCATCATAAATACCAATAGATTTGAAAAAGATAAAGTATGCCATTTGTAATACAAAATTTACATAAAATATTTTGGGATAAACGTGCAATGCACATTCCCAGAACTAGTGTATATATATATAATGGGGGGGGGGGGGGTTTAAGGGGAACAAATAGAAATTATCAATATCAAGTATCAAACGAAATAAGACAACACAAACAAGTTCTACCAATATTGGAAATGACTAGGGGTGTGTGTATTGCGATGGGGTTTCACACAATAGGCAAATACTAATCAAAACTAAATTGGTTAATACATGGATATCACTTGATCTAAGCTACATTCGATATTCTCTCAAACTAACAAATGTATATCCTTGGACTTTCTCGAACTCCAAGACCCTTGCCAATAAAACACCAAACATTGATTGGGTGGATAGACTACCCCTAGATCATATCCTTAAATGGGAAATTAATTGGATTGTCATATCTCTAGCTCAAATCCACAGCCTAATTTCACTAAGTCCACACTATTGAAGTCTTACCCAACTCTATTTTGCTTTTTCAAGCCAAAATAGTGTTAGAGAGCGTAATCAGTGTTTACAACAAATGATTTTAGATTAAAACTTCTAGACAACAATAGATCCATGCATAATAACAAATTTTAGAACTAACTTAGAGGATAATCATTAACTACATAGGAGATTGTAAACCATCACAACGTATCTTTTACCATGAGGATCACTTAGAAAGCTCACTTTGTTGGTGCACTGAATATAGGACTTCTGTCACGACCTAAAGTACATCCTAGATGTGACATGGCGTATAGGACCCCGAGAGACCCTACACAAGCCACTTAGCATGCATCATACAAGATAATAAAAGTAAGTAAAAGACAATCTCATTTCAAGATAAGGTTTAACATGGAAGCGGAAGTCTATCATAGTCTCAACAAGCCATCTAATACATCAATAAGAAGTGGTTAGGACATAACCCATACACCACATACAAATGTCAGAAGCTAAAATGACATAAATTTAATAAAAGTGTCTTGGTCCTCGGAACATGAGGATCACCGATCTTCAAACTCTGTAAGAACTAACTAGCCACGAGTATGAGAGAAAGGAGCATCAAACCTTACATTAATGAAACAATGTAGGCACAAGTATGCATTAGTATATGAAATGTACTAAGTATGAGGCAATATGCATAAAACGTGAAACATGATCATAAGAGGACATAAAGGAAAACATGAAGCGCATGACCAAGCTAAAACATAGTAAAAATCATTTAATGAGGAATCATAAAACATGAACATGGTCAATAAATCTTAAAATCATAGTGAAAGCTTCAAAAAACCTTTAGAAGTAACTTAATTCATTTTGTGGGATTATTACGTTAACCGATATAGACCATGTGAGCTATAACATGGAATCCAGTGTCTATCCCACACTGAAAAGAGACGTCCTACTTGCCAAGGACCATAAAGTTCTAGCTTACGTGGATCCACTAGCTAATACATCCTACGGGGGCATGTAGTTAGGGACAAGGAGATTGCTACTAGAGACCCACCTCTACTAATAGAAGATCCTCCATCTCAATATCCTCTCAGTGCTAAGTAAAGATCCTAACGGAATTAGTCATTTATCATATTCATAATATCATACTTGGAAAGGTGCATTTAACTACCGATCCAATCTTAAGTCATATAGAATAGCTCCTTAAACATGATTCAAGCATAGGTGAGAAAACCTTTCACCCTTCTGAATCCTTATGTGAGAAAACATTTCACAATTTCATTGATAACATCTAAAAGCATTCTTAAGTCATAAACATCAATTTCATAAGACATGCATAACTTTCAAGTTCACACTTCATAGATTCAAGAATTCTTCATAAGATCATAGTAAAAAATCATAGATCCTGCATGGGTTCATATGAATTCAACTTAATATCATGTAATTTCTTCAAATCATATAATATAAGATTGAAAAAACAATAATTGAATCACAACAGAATAGAACTCATGGAGAATTAAGAAGAACCCTAATTTGATCAATTGAAAATTGAAAACCTTAGGGACCCAATGAAGGAATGGACTCCATTGGTGAATACTCACATACCTTGATACATAAAGCCTAAGAAAAACGGTGAGTTGAAGACCTTGAAGTGAAACCCTATCTTCTTCTTCTTCCTTAGCTTGAGAGAGAATTTGGGAGGATGAATTTTGGTTGGGAATTGAAATTTAGGAGAATGAAGTTAGAATGGGTAGATTTAGGACTTAAAATCCTTCTATAGGGCTTAGGAATAGAGTCAAAATGACCTAGTTTAGGCATAAAACGCATAGGAAAAGACCCAAACACCCATAAGAAATAGCTGACGAAGTGACCTACATTCGACCTGCGATCTGTAGAACTTTCTACGGCCCGTACTAGTCAACCATAGAACCAAATTCAGAAACCCAAAAATCCCTTCACTTTTGACGATTCCTTTCTATGGCCTGTCAAACTTTCTATGGTCCGTAGTCCCAATTCGTAGAACCCAATTTCAACCTTAAAATTTCACTAAGTCTAGGACCTTTCTACGGGACCTACCTACGGCCCGTAGAACATTAGATGAACCGTCCTGGTGAGTCTTAGACTCACCTTCAGAAACTTGATTTTCCCAAAAATTCAACTCACTTCCTACGAGACTGGTCTATGACCCATAGAACAACTTACAGACCGTAAACTGGTCTCGTAGACCTGAACCGGTTGCCAATTTTGGGTTTCTTTCCTTTTTCAAATTCTGAGGTGTTACAATATCTCCTCTTTTGGAACATTCATCCTCAAATGGAACTCAAACTAGCATGAACAGAGTAGGAGAAAGAGATCTAACAACCCAACATGAATGCAATCACATAAATGCACATAACCAAGGAGGAAAATTGACTCCAAGCTAAAACATACATTTAAAACACCATTTCATAAAACATGCATGCATACATATATGGAAATATGAGAATGACTAAACCACATGAATTCGCAAGAATGAACTATAAAGAACTAAATACCTCAAGCTAGAGTAGGAACAAAGGAAAAGAAATGAGGATATCGGGACATCATATCGACCTCGGCCTCCCAAGTAGCACCCTCATCTAATTGATTCTTCCATAACACTTTCACGGACGCAACTTTTTTGTTCCTCAACTTTTGAACTTGCCGATCTAAGATCTCAACTAGGACTTCTTGATACGAAAGGCTTTCCATAATACCAAAACTTTCCAATGGAACAATCAATGTCGGATCACCGATACACTTCTTCAATAAGGACACATGGAACACCGGATGTACTGACGATAAATCAGAAGGCAAGTCTAATTCATAGGCCACCTTGCCTATCCATCTCAAAACTTGATAAGGGCCAACATAACGAGGACTAAGCTTCTCTTTCTTACCAAACCTCAAGACACCCTTCATGGGAGAAATTTTCAAGTAAACCCAATCATCAACATCAAACTCAAGATCCCTTTTTCTAACATCGGCATAAAACTTTTGTCGACTTTGAGCTGTCTTCAACCTTTCCCTAATAAGTCGAACCTTTTCCATAGCCTTATGCACTAAATCGGGACCTATAAAAGGAACCTCACCAACTTCAAACCAACCAAAGGGAGATCTACACCTCTTTCCATAGAGAGCCTCAAATGGAGACATACTAATACTTGAATGATAGCTATTATTATAAGCAAACCCAATCAAAGGCAAATGACCATCCCAATTACCCTTGAATTCAATCACAGAAGCTCTAGATATATCTTCCAAAGTTTGAATAGTACGCTCCGCTTGCCCATCTGTTTGAGGATGAAAGGTAGTACTAAGCTTAACACGGTAACCAAGACCTTTTTAGAAAGACTTCCAAAATTGAGAAGTAAATTGAGTGCCACAATCGGAGATAATAGATAGGGGCACCCCGTGGAACCTAACCATTTCCTTAATATATAACTTAGCATAATCTTCCACCGAGTAAGAAGTCTTGACAGGAATGAAATGAGCCGACTTCGTCATACCATCCACGATGACCCAAATCGAATCATGTTGCCGCTGGATGCGGGGTAAACTAACAATAAAGTCCATATTCAAATCTTCTCACTTCCAAGTAGGAATGCGAATGTCTTGGGACAAACCTCCCAACCTTTGATGCTCAACTTTCACTTGTTGACAATTAGGAAACTTAGCCACAAATTCCATAATATCTTTCTTCATCACATTCCACGAAAAGACCTCTCATAAGTCACAGTACATCTTGGTGGCTCCCGAGTGAATATAATAACTAGAACTATGAGTTTCCGATAAAATTTTATTCCTCAAATCATCAACATTTGGAACATATAGCGAACCTTGATAACGAAGTACACCATCTCCCCCTTGGGAGAAAGCCTCAACGAACTTTTTAATTACTGCTTCCTTCAACTCAACCAAAATCGGATCAAGACCTTCCTTAGCTTTCACATCCGACATAAAAGATGATTCTGTACCCATTATGAACAACAACACCACCCTCATCAAAATATACAAAACGAACACCTAGTCGAGCTAGTCTATGAACATCACATACCAATTCTTTCTTACCATCTTTAACATGGGCGACACTACTCTTTGGCAACCGACTTAAGGCATCGGCCACCACATTGGCTTTACCCGGGTGATAGAGGACATTCATGTCATAGTTCTTTAAAAGTTCAAGCCATCTCCGTTGATAGAGTTTTAGATCCTTTTTCTTGAGAATGTATTGCAAACTTTTGTGGTCGGTAAAAATATCAACATGGACACCATACAAATAATGCCTCCAAACTTTTAAGGCAAAGACAACCGCCGTTAATTCCAAATCATGGGTATGATGATTCTTTTCATGAACCTTACGTTGCCTTGAGGAATAGGCAATGACTTTCCCAATTTGCATAAGAACACATACCCAACCAATCCTCGAAGCATCATAATATACCACAAACCCATCGGAATCTTCCGGCAAAGTCAAAATCAGAGCGAAAGTAAGCCTATCTTTCAATTCTTGAAAACTTTTTTTACATGCTTTTGACCATAAGAACTTAACCTTCTTTTGAGTCAACGTGGTCAATGGAGAGGCAATAGAGGAGAAACCTTCCAAAAACCTTCTATAGTAACCGGCCATACCCAAGAAACTACGAATATCTGAATGGGACAAAGGTCTAGGCCAATTCTTAACCACTTCCATTTTCTGAGGATCAACCTCAATACCCTTACCGGAGATAATATGGCCAAGAAAGGCAACCGACCTCAACCAAAACTCACACTTACTAAATTTTGCAAATAACTCCCGGTCCTTGAGGACTTGACAAACAATCATCAAATGATCGGCATGTTCATCCTCACTCCATGATTAAATCAAGATATCATCGATAAACATAATCACAAACATATCAAGATATTGTCTAAACACTCTATTCATCAAATCCATAAAAGCAGCCAGAGCATTAGTCAACCCAAAAGACATTACCAAGAACTTATAATGACCATATCTAGTTTAAAAAGCCATTTTTAAAATATCACATTCCCTTAGCCTCAATTGATGATAACCCAACCAAAGGTCAATCTTTGAAAAGAAACTTGCACCTTGAAGTTGATCAAACAAGTCGATTATCGGGATAGGATATACTTATTCTTAATTATGACCTTCTTCAATTGCCGCTAATCAATACACATGCGAAGTGAACCATCTTTCTTATGAACAAACAAAACTGGAGCACCCCATGGAGAGATACTCGGTCGGATAGAACTATTATCCAACAAATCCTTTAATTGATCCTTTAATTCCATAAGTTTTGTCGGGGCCACACGGTAAGAAGAAATAGAAATAGGATGCATATCTGGGAGAAGGTCAATACCGAAGTCTATTTTCCTTTTGGGAGGAATACCAAGAAGATCATATGCAAACACTTCCGGAAACTCATTTACAATGGAGACCAACTTAAGAGTAGAGGTTTCCGAATCCATATCCCTAACCCGAACTAGATGATATATGCAACCTTTAGAAATCATCTTTCTAGCCTTTAGACAAGATATAAGCAGACCCTTAGGCATAGAATTTCCCCTTTCCACTTTAGGACGAGCTCATTAGGAAACTGAAACTTAACCACACGGGTTCTACAATCAACAGAAGCATAACATGAATGAAGCCAGTCCATGCCAAGGATAACATCAAAATCCAACATATCAAGTTCTACAAGATCAACATGAGTGACTCTATGGGATAAGGAGACAGGACAATTTCTATAGACAGCGACAATTGAATCACCAATAGGAGTAGAGACAGAAAAAGGTTCTAACAACACATCCGGGCAAATATCAAATCACATAGCCACATATGGCGTCACAAAAGACAAAGTCACACCTGGATCAAGCAAAGTATAAAAATCAAGATGAAAGACTTCCAACATACCGGTAACCACATCGGGAGAACCCTCTTGGTCATGTCGGGTTTGAAGTGCATAAAAATTGGTTTTGCTTTGGAGCACTCGAACTCAAACCACTAGGCGGAGCTTGCTTACCATCTTTACCTTTGTCTCCTCTAGATGGGCAATCCCTTATCTTGTGACCACTCTTACCACAACCAAAGAAATTATCCGTACCGGCTAAGCATTTACCATCATGCTTCTTTCCACACCTAGCACAAGTAGACAAAGAAGATCCACCACCATCTCTTCTTTGAGGCTTAGGGTTAGACACCATATTTTTGTTGAACTTTGGAGCCGGAGCATTTGAAGAACCTTGGCCAGAAAACCTTTGTCAGAATCTAGAACGACCATGTCCATCGGACCTTGAATGTTAAAGTCACCATCACCTATCCTTGCCCTCTTGGACTCCCTAGACCTTTCCTTAAGCTTCTCCTCTTCAATTTGTTGAGCACGTGTCATCAAACGGGAGGTATCCATTTCCTTAATGAGCATGGTGGTTCGGCATTCCTTAACCACCATTTTGGACACACCCGAAACAAACTTACTCATCTTTGCCCTAGAATCGGCAACCATTGAAGGGGCATATTTAGACAATTGTGTGAATTTCAAAGCATACTCTTTCACACTTATGTTCCCTTGATGAAGGTTAATGAATTCAAATACCTTTGTCTCCCTCATCTCAAGGTGAAAGAACCTATCAAGGAAAGACACCTTAATTTTTTCCCAATTAGCCCCCATCAACCGCCCTTTCTTCCTTCCATTGAGCATACCAAATTTTAGCAACACCCTTGAGTTGATAAGCGGCCAATTCTTCCTTCTCTATCGATGTTACTCCCATGATCTCTACAATCTTGTACACTTCATCAAGAAACTCTTGAGGATCTTTCTCAACCTTAGGACCATGAAACTCAATGGGATTTATCCTAGTGAAGTCCCTCACTCTAGTTGCCGTTGTACACATATTTGGGTTCACGGGGACCACAACCCCTCTATTTGCTTAAGCCATCATGGCTTGAGCCAAAACTTGAAAAGTGGCTCGAAACTCCGCATGAGACACTTGCTCGGCCGGAACTTGAGGAGCTTCTTGTTCCACATTCTCACCCGCATTCCTTCTAACATATGCTCTTCGAGGGGCCATATCATGAAAAGCATCGTATAAAGAGAGATACATATAGAGTTGAACTCTATCGCACGACTTTAGAATGATAAAAGAAGTATAATTTCCTAAACGTCTTATATTCTCCTATTCATAAATGTGGCACGCTTCACACTCATGAAAAAGACTCTACTTGACGCGGCTTGTGAGACATCCTAGAACCTTTCTAAACCTTGTACTCTGAATACCAAGTTTGTCACAACCCAAAGTACACCCTAGATGTGACATGACGTATAGAACCCCGAGAGACCCTACACAAGCCACTTAGCATGCATAGAACAAGATAATAAAAGTAAGTAAAAGGCAATCTCATTTCAAGATAAGTTCTAACATCGAAGCGGAAGTCTATCATAGTCTCAACAATAACAAGTGGTTGGGACGTAACGCATACACCACATACAAATGTGTAAAACTAAAATTACATAAAGCTAAAAAAAGTGTCTCGGTCCTTGGAACATGAAGACTCATCGATCTTTGAACTCTGTAAGAACCAACTAGCCACGAGTATGAGAGGAAGGAGCATTAGACCCTACATTAATGAAACAATGTAGGCACAAGTATGCATAAGTACATGAAATATATTAAGTATGAGGCAATATGCATAAAACGTGAAACATGATCATAAGAGGACATAAAGGAAAACATGAAGTGCATGACCAAGCTAAAACATAGTAAAAATCATTTAATGAAGAATCATAAAACATGAACATGGTCAATAAATCTTAAAATCATAATGAAAGCTTCATAAAACCTTTCAAAGTAACTTAATTCATTTTTTGGAATTATTACGTTTACCGGCATAGACCATATGAGCTATAACATGGAACTCGGTGTCAATACCACACCAAAAAGAGATGTCCTACTTGCCAAGGTAAGGATCATAAACTTCTAGCTTACGTGGATCTACTAACTAATACATCCTACGGGGGCACGTAGTTAGGGACAAGGAGATTGCTACTAGAGACCCCGCCTCTACTAATAGAAGAGCCTCCATCTCAATATCATCTTGGTTCTAAGTAAAGATCCCAACAGAATTAGTCATTTATCATATTCATAATATCATACTTGGAAAGGCGCAATTAACTACCGATCAAATCTTAAGTCATATAGAATAGCTCCTTAAACATGATTCAAGCATAGGTGAGAAAACCTTTCACCCTTATGAATCCTTATGTGAGAAAACCTTTCATAATTTCATTGATACCTTCATCTAAAATCATTCTTAAGTCATAAGCTTCAATTTCATAAGACATGCATAACTTTCAAGTTCATAGTTCGTAGATTCAAGAATTCTTCATAAGATCATAGTAAAAAATCATAGATCATGCATAGGTTCATATGAATTCAACTTAATATCACGTAATTTCTTCAAATCATACAATATAAGATTGAAAAAAACAATAATTGAATCACAATCGAATAGAACCCATGGAGAATTAAGAAGAACCCTAATTTGATCAATTGAAAATCGAATTGAGGAATTAAAAACATTGGGGACCCAATGAAGGAATGGATTCCATTGGTGAATACCCACATACCTTGATACTCAAAGCCCAAGAAAAATGGTGAGTTGAAGACCTTGGAGTGAAACCCTAACTTCTTCTTCTTCCTTAGCTTGAGAAAGAATTTGGGAGGATAAATTTTGGTTGGGAATTGGGATTTAGGAGAATGAAGTTAGAATGGGTAGATTTAGGACTTAAAATCCTTATATAGGGCTTAGGAATAGAGTCAAAATGACCTAGTTTAGGCATAAAATGCATAGGAAAAGACCCAAACGCCCATAAGAAATAACTGCCGTAGTGACCTACAGATTGACCTACAATCCATAGAACTTTCTACGGCCCGTACTGGTCAACCGTAGAACCAACTTCAGAAACCCAAAAATCCCTTCACTTTTGACGATTCCTTTCTACGGCCTGTCAAACTTTCTATGGTCCGTAGTCCCAATTTCAACCTTAAAATTTCACTAAGTCTGGGACCTTTCTACGGGACCTTCCTACAGCCCGTAGAACATTAGACGAACCGTCTTGGTGAGTCGTAGACTCACCTTCGGAAACTTGATTTTCTCAAAAATTCAACTCACTTCCTGCGAGGCTGGTCTACGACCCGTAGAACATCATACGGACTATGAACTGGTCTCGTATACCTAAACCAGTGGCCAATTTTAGGTTTCTTTCCTTTTTCAAATTCTGAGGTGTTATAACTTCCTTTCAAAGAATATGAAATTGAATGACTTTACATACCTTGCTTCACAACTCGGGTATGACAATGATTTAACCTTCTATCCCTTGGATTATTTATCTACAATGAAATAAGTGGTAAAACTATTATTAGTAACTAATTAACCAATTTGGGCTACTTGATCTCTCCAAAACAGTACACATGACTTATCAAATCAGGGGTGTTCTTTCCTTCCTTTCTCCTCTAATCATTTCTAGACTGTACAACCTTCTTATAAGGTTCCCCGAAATTCCCAAACTTCATAACACACAAAACAATATACCAAAAGTGTTGTAGGCAGAATGCTCCTATAACCTCCCAATTAAGTGGTGTATCACCACACCCTAATTTCATCCTTCATTATAACTCCACTCAATAATTCTATGAGGTCACCCACTACCTCACAACATCAATACATATATATAGCTCCTAAACAACCCCAAAATCATTCAACATAATAAGGAAATATTGAACACGACTTTTGATCACCTTCTCGTGAGTTCTTAACCATAATATGTATAAAATTCTCCATATAAACCTATACATAAAGAGAGGGACAAAATTGGGGCAGTAACTTACTCAAATTTTGAAGATTTGTTCTCTTATCTTGTACTCCTTCAATAGATTAAACTTTCCTTCACACTTAAACCAAACAAGAAGAGAAAACTCTCTAAATAACGAAGAAAACTTAGGTAGTCAACTTGGAGAAGGTTTTCCCCATATTTTAAGCATGAACAACATTAAATCCTAATCTTTCATAGAAAAATCAAGCTAAACCCATAAGATTTCTACTTACCTTGGCCGAAAATTAGGAGGGTTTCTTCAAGAATCACAGTAGAATTTTGAGGTGATTGTGATAAGCTTTGAGGGAAAGGGAGAGTGTTGGAGATGAAACTGATTTATCTATGTAAGAAATGAAGAGATAATGAATTAAATATGACCTCTGTATTTATGACCACTTAACCGCCTATATCCTCTTAATGTTTGGCCACAATTAGCTAAGTAGGTGATGCACCTACTTGACCATTTTTAAGCTGGTAAAGTATCAAACTAGGTTATGCACCTACTTCCCCTTAATTAGTCTATTTAGCTTAGGTAGGTGATGCAGCTTCTTGCTCTTTTTAAGTTGGTCAAAAATTCTAAGTAGGTACTGCACTTACTTGTCACCTACTAGATTAATTTAGTCAAGTAAGCACCTCACTTATTTTATCCCATTTTTCAAATCCTAATCCCTTTACTTAAACTTAACACTCAACTCTAAACTTTAAGTATAATTACCACCTTAGTTCTTGAGTTTAAATACTTTCGTCAATAATAACTTAGTCGTATACATGTTGAAATGTATGGGGTGTTACATTATCTCCCCCTTTGGATCATTCGTCCTCGAATGAGAGGTATAGCTCAAAATATTATCGACTCTAGCATTTCTCCTAAAATATTGTCAAAGTTTTCTTTGTAAACAAGGCTATTCAAAATATCCCAGCTTGCCATAATACACATATATACAAGCCTCACACGAAATTTTAACAACTGTAGCATAGTAAATAATCGAATGAAAAGTAAGGCTTCTCTCGGCCACATATAATTAAGTGAAATAATTATGTATAGCATAACCTGCCTTTCTCTCTTTTTTATACACTAGCTTGATGTGGAACTTTTGAAATATGGGAATCCCAAGTATGAACTATATATTTGAACATATGACACATGGGTAAAATATCTAATGAATTGATATTAACAAGTATCTAAGTGATCCTACGAACCAGTGAATAGATGCATGTGAACCTTACAATCAGGTAAGGAAGACAAGTGATGTCGAAATCTCATGCAATTTCTGGGAACAATATGGATTTTTGAACTTTGTAGAGTTCTTCAATTCTCATATGGTCCTTTTTCATCTCTTTGACTCCTACACAACACTCTAATGGAAACGTCATTCTTAGCTTTGAACTTTCTAATATATTGGTCAAGGATAGACATTAGAACTTACTCAAGAGACAAGCCCTCTATGACTTCAATACCTCAATGGCTATAATAAGTTATGAGTCCCCTAAATATTAACACTGCATAGACATTGTGAAATATTGGGTGCATGAAATATACCTCTAGAGGTAGCTCTACCTTAGGCCTCTTGGTCAATTCTCCGTATGTTAAGGCCCAACCCATCAAGGGCTCAACTTTCTTTCTTTTCAAATCTCATAAGGCCTTTAATAGGTATACTTTGTAAAAATATATGATTTCTCATGTGAAACTCTAACTTTTGTTCCTCCCATCTTGATGGGGCGCTATGCTTAGCCATTCATATACATGTATGCATGTGCTAAAATAAATATATGTCAAATTTTCTAGGCAAGATCCCAACTTCACTATGAAATTGAGGACTTTATCTCAATATATTCAATATAGTGGGGGCATATATATAACATATGAAAAAATAAGTGGCATAGAGTCTATGACACATAGGAAAGCGACATAAATGATTACTTAATGAATGAAAAATAATCCACAAGGAAGCATATGAACAGTGCACATAAGAGGCATATGATACATGTAAATTAGGTTATAGGAACATATGATCTATATGCAAGTAAGTTGTACAAGCATGTTATATGTAAGCATGTGAACTAGGTATCATGTGAAAAAAATGAACTAAGACATGTAATGGAAGATGAATTACAAAACATTAGAAGGTGGACTATAAAATCGATTGAGAAAATGAACTAGATGAGCACCCAACATGTGAGCACTAAAGCTACAAAAACATATAAATTATTAGCAAGTAGACTAGACATGTAGTCCTATAATAAAGTGAAATGTGAATCACATGGATAAGTGGACTATACATATAAAAGTGGACTAGCATATGAGTAAGTATAGTTTATAAAATATGAGCAAGTGAGCATATAATACATGGACAAATAAGCTACGGGGTCTGTAATGTAAACAAGTAGGTTATGAGCCATGTTACATATGATCCACTAGGTTTTGAGGTGAATCTTTGTATTTTGTCCTCGTTTCGAAGATTGTATATATTATGATCTTATTTTACTGCTATCCCTTAAATTTTCTTTATTATGTCCTTGTCTATTTCTTTCGCTCTCTGGAACCGTTATCTTTAGATTCCGGGCTAAGAATTGACTTACCTACTGGTGAGAGTTAGTAGGTGCCATTATGACATGAGTTTTTGGGTCATGACATTGATTTCTCTTTATTTTGATCTGTAATAATTATGTACCGTACAATCTATATATAAATGATGAATTGGGGCTGCTATTAATTGGAAGAGGGAAAGCTATTTTCCATGTGTTTCTTTTTCAATTTTTTATTCCTTACTTTCTTACTTCTCTTTTATTTCTTCTCATTCAAATGTTTCTTTTAAAATTCAAATTTATAAATTGTTTAAAGTTGTCATTTTCCTTTATCCCCAAGAAACGATAATGTCTATTTCTTTTTTCCACTATTTGGTTTGGAAATGTTGCTTTTGATAATATATATATATATTAACTTTTAACCTATAATTAGTGAAAAAGTAAAAGGAAATTACGAGGACTAATTCTAAATTTTCAACTAAGTTGATGCGTTCCAGGGAGTATCACTTACCAAAGACTTTTCAAAATGTATGTAAATATATTTATTTATTTGTATTTTAATCAAATCTTTCACTTATCTTTTGAAAATACTATTATTATTATTTTCTAAGACCGAACTCGAATAAAAAATATTTCTACGGTGAAGGAGCACAATTGATAATATCGTGGTATCATCCCTATAAAAAAATAAAAAACAGAACTCTTTAAAATTTTTATCATGACTTTCTCTTAAAATCTTAAGCACTTTATTCTTATAAAGTGATTTTATAATTATGTTTTCATTTGGATAGTTTAATCTATATGCGATCTTTACCATTTTCGTATATAATCGTGTCAATTCTCTCTTCCCGCTTCTCTCTCTTCCTAATAAATTATACGCCTTGTATATAATATAGTAATTATCCTCGCATTTGTTTTCCAAATAAATAACATGAATGAAAATGAATTATTTATTATCTTGTCACTTAGATTTTATATTAATAATCAATCTCTTTGTATTTTATCATTTTAAATTCTCTCTTCTCACTTATTTGATATTAATAATTAGCTTACATGATTAGTCACCCAGTTACTTTTAGTTTATAGTAATTGAATAATAAAATTATTTTCCTTTTTTACTTGTTTTGACTAGGGCTGCATATCGGACGGATCGGGCGGATAATTTTGCTTAACGGTTTGGTCTAACGGATATCGGTTTTTAAATTTACTAATTCGCTAGCCAACCTATCAGATATTGGTTGGTTCGATAACGGATTAGCACTTATCGGACGGTTATTGAACGGTGTATCGGTTAACCTCTACCCTTTTTTATTCCATGAACGCATCTTAAAAAAATGACTTCTTTTCCCTAATATAAATTAAGTTAATTTGTAAAATTCTCCTATATTACAAAAAATATAGATAATAGTAATGTAATAGTTAATAACAGAAAAGTAAATAGGTTTTCAAGTTTTTGGCTTTACGACCTTAGGACTAATAATATATAATTATATATTATGGAAAAATATTAAATGATGCTAATATACCTAAGTTAAAAGTGTAAGTATGGTTACTCTTAATGGGTTAACGGTTTATCAGATAAGGAAATTGAATAATCCACCCCCACACCAATAAGCCGTTAATTATAAAATCCTAATCCGTTCATCAACCATTTATTCAATAACCCAATATCAATAAGCCAATAAGCCAATTTTGCGGTTGGCTTATCGGTTACGATTCGGTTTTGAACACCCCTAGTTTTGACATGTATCTCACTTCTTCATCAAAAGACACATATGCAACCTCTTCCTCCATAGATGCCACTCCATGAGATCAAAGGGCATTTACACTTTTTGTTCGGTGCCCATTATAATTCAACTCGCGTCATCATCTTAGCAATTTGTTCATCCCTTTCCTCCTTTCTTCTCTGCATCTCTTTGGTCAGGCTCGTGGCTGCTACTCCCTAAGAGACCTCAGTATCTCTTGTACGGCATGCTCTATTTATCTTTGTCATGTGATCAAGAAGAATCGAAGTAAGATCAAAATCTAAATCTATGAGAGAGCCATCGACTAAATTATTTGTTACTGATTTATTAATCGAGTCCAAGGAGCGAGAAAAATGTTGTAGCAATACTCCATCGGTCAATCATGGTTAGGACACAAGACAACTTTCTCCTTGAACCGTAGACACTTGGTGAATTGTCTCATTTGGTAATTGGCTAAAGTTGTTGATTTCATCCTTTAATTGAAGCATTTGTGAGGGTGGAAAGAACCGTTTAAGAAATGCTTCTGGTAGCTCATTCCATATAGTAATAGAGCCTTGTGGCAGCTTTTCTAACTAAACAATGGCTTCTCTCGTAAAAGAAAAAGGGAATAACCTCAGTCGTATTGATTCATGGTTGATGTTGGTTATGTTGAAGGGCAGACAAGTTTCAATAAAGTTTCAGATATGGCGGTTGACATCCTCACTTGCTAATCCGCCAGAGAGTCCATTCATTTGGAGAAGGTGTAACATACTACTTGCCACATGGAACACAACATTCCCTATCATTGGCGATAGATGAATAGCTCCGACTGCGCCATGTCCCATTGACCCATCTCTACATTTGCAAAATCATCCACGCTTTCATTTTCATTCGTGTGGCTCATACTTCCAACTGTTTCACAACACTAAAAGCAATACAAAAGTAAAAAAGAAACAAAGTGCACGGAAACTTAAATCAATAATCAAATAAAGGCAATCACTAGTCAATCCCCAACAGGCGACAATGATGTCATTTATTGACAATGCTAAACTATACTTCGCAAAAATATAGTCAATCATATGTAAAAATAATACCTAACTTTATGAGTCGGGCTCTAACCACAAAAATTGATATAAAAGATTACACTTTGTTTGTTTGTCAATTCAAGGCTAGCAAACACGTTGTTATCAAAACTAAAATGTAAAATGGGGGGAGGGGGAGGGGGAGGGGGAGAAAACAAGATATTTGCTTCACAATTACGATTATCAAGATCACTAAACAACACAAAGAGAGATTCAACAAGTTTGGAAATGACTAGGGGTGTGTGCAATATTGATGGGGTTTCACTCAATAGGCAATGATCAACTAGTTCTCAACCAATCAACACATAGATAACATTTGGTCAATACTATATATATATATATATATATATATATATCAAATATTCTTTCGAATTAATGTATATGTATATCTTGGGTTCATCCGAACCCTAAGATCATACATAAAAAACATTCAAATATTGCTTGAGTGGGTCTACACTATTTCTAGCTCTAACCCTTAAATGAGAAATCAACCAGATTTAGACTATCTCTATCTCTAACTTAGTGACTAATTTCTCAAGTCCTCACTAATGAAGTCTTACCCAACTTCACCTCTCGTTCTCAAGCAAAGGTGAAATTAGACAGCTCAACCAATGTTTGCAATCATTGATTTTTAGATTAAAATTTGAAGACAACAATAGATCCATACATAATTATTGATTTTTGAACTATTTAATAACTAATTATTCAAGTCTACACCCACATCGTGCAAACATATCCCTAGTAAGAGATTTAGCTGCTCATAAATAAAGATTATACTATAAGAGGAATACACAATTTCATTCATAAATTGTAATGAAAATCAGATCCAAGCTTAAAGGGTTATAACTTTGTGCTTTCTTTTTCTATGAGTGAAATTATTGTTCTTCAATGAGGGCTATAACTTTGTGCTTTCTTTTTCTACAAGTGAAATTATTGTTTTTCAATGTCTACACTCTACTCAATACAATAGTAAAAACTTTTGTAGAATATCTCCAATTGAAAAGATAATGATAGTACATAAATACACATTTCCCTAAAATAAACTTGAAATCATCTAAAAAAAAAGCTTTTTTTGCATCAAATACGATATTGCCCTTGACTCCCGTCATCTGACTTGCGCTGCACTACGAAACACAGGTGCAAAACTGTTCAGCATAGGTGTGGCACGACTCCACCCTGCCTTAAATCAGTGGCACCCGTGTTTGCACCTGTTCAACGCAGATGCAAAACTGCTCAATGCAGATGAACTAATCAGTGGGTTCTTTTCTGAGCATATGTTGCACCCGCGAAACACAGGTGCACGTCTATTGAACGCCGATTCTCACCAGTGTGCTCAATTGCTTTCAAATCATTCATTCTTTCACGTTCCAAGAAATGCTTGCACATAAAAGAACAAGGGCCTAAATCTCCTTCTATTAGCATTACAACATAACAATAATTCATAAATAAGAGTCTAATAAGTTGGTAAAATATCAACTCATCAACTCCTTAATTTAAGAAAGAGTTTTACCATATGTTTTAGGAGTAAATATTATAAAAAATAATTAAATAATAATTTCAGAAAAAATAGTGAATGACATTTTTGTCTTTTATAGTTTTCCAATGAACGGTAAAAAGTTCAATCAACATTTATAAGGACCTTTGTGGTTGAGGCTGAAGCAGGTAGGTCTCCCATCGCCGTGACCGCTTCAGCAAGGGCATTTTCAGAAAAAGGTCAATTAATTTTAATTAGCATACAATTTCTTCAAAATTATGGGACCCACTTTAGCTATGCACTTTCGTTTTAAATTTATATAGCTTTATTACTTTGAATGTCACTAATATTTGTGTAAATTTTGTAATTACTTTGAATAAAAATTCAACGATCGATGAAGAAAAATACTTTAATTATGGACATCTTAATGGGCCTCTTCACATTAAATTTGTGCGAAAAAACAATGAGATGATTTACTACTCTCTCTCTCTCTCTCTCTCTCTCTCTCTCTCTCTCTCTCTCTCTCTCTCTCTATATATATATATATATATATATATATATATATATATATATATATATATATAAAAATTATTTTAGAGTAAAAATTTAAAATCAATTAATCAATACCATTTAAAAAATAAATTTGTAAACAAATATTGACCCGTGCACAACACGGGTTTTCGGTAACTAGGATATAAATAACGGAAAAAGGACAAATATATTTCCAAACTATCACAAATGATATGTCAATACCCTCCGTTATACTTTAGGGGTGTATATACCCTTACTCTCAGTCTTTTGTGTTGTGTATATCCTTAAAATTAACGGATAGATACGTGGCTTCATCTCAATAATTTACCTGATTTTATTTAATTTTTAATCCAAAATTTAAAAACCCACCCATCTTTCATAATTACCCGCCCATGACCCGGATTAAAATATCGTGATATTTAAAATTAAAAAGATGAAGAGTTATTTTATTTTGGTTGTGGAACTAGATAAACAAAAGCAGTTCAACAAAAAAAATGGTTCTACTTAGGGGTGTGCATTGATCGGTTCGGTTTGATTTTATGTATATATTATTAGTTCGGTTTATCGATTTTCAATTTTTAAATAGGCTAAACCAATAACCAAACTAATAAGATATTTCTTTATTGATTTTTGGTTTATTGAATTTTGGTCCTTAACGGTTCAATTTCCAGTTTAACCAATAAAAAAGGCCCATTAAACAATTATATGACATCTCCAACTATTTGGCGCGACAAAACAATAATGTAACTTTATAAAATACTCATAAAATAGAAACATTAATAACTAATATGAAAAGAATTATATAAGTGCAACACAAATAAAAGAATTAGGACAATAACTTGATTTGAGGGCTAAAGGACAAAGGTAGTAATCAATAAGGTACTGATATTAATATTTAATATTTATGTAGGGGTAAATTATTAAATTACTAATGTCTTAAAGGGTTTACCCAATAACTCAATATAAAAAAATCAATATCGAACCAATAACCCAATAATTATTTTTATAAAACCATTAAAAATCCGCTAACCCAATAACAATACCCCAATGCATTTTTTATTCGATCTATTGGTCAGTTCGGTTTCTGCACACCTCTAGTTCTACTAGATAGAAATAATATATTTTTATATATGTATATATATATATATTACTAGTTTGATGTACGCGCATTGCACGTGAATGTCAAACCTCGTAGTACATTATTTTTTAAAAT
Organism: Solanum appendiculatum; assembly: GCA_018342035.1. Taxonomy (NCBI): domain Eukaryota; kingdom Viridiplantae; phylum Streptophyta; class Magnoliopsida; order Solanales; family Solanaceae; genus Solanum; species Solanum appendiculatum. The sequence goes on from JAGDQO010000846.1 coordinate 588,549, forward strand.
AATGTTAATATTTTTTTTGGCAATAAACTGTAAAATATTATTACCACAAACTAGCCAAAGTTTCCAATAGTACATCGAAAGCAATAAAACATCTACTCAAAAATAATGTTATCCTAAACATACGCACACCATGGGTAGAAGACCTAAAGCTACGAATCCTACGGGGGTAAATGCTCATAAAACATCGATGAAGTTAACGGCAACAACAACAGTGAAAAAACATGTGGGGGCTCTGGCAGGGGCTCTTGCTAATGAAACAGTAACGCAATTGGGGGAATCGAACACAAAATCACCTATAAGTAAAGGGAGTTCAACTGGGGTACAAAGTGGAGTCAAGTTGAAGGAAACAGGGACGCTGAGTGTAGAAAAAGCACAGTCACTAGTTTTGAATCATGGAAAGAGCAAAGCAGCAATAGGGAACACAGAAGGAAGAAGAGTGGAGGAAACTGGTTCAGACACCAGAAAGTGATAGTGGGTTCTCTTGGGCTGATGAGGTGGAGCTGCAAGAGGACAAATCTGAAGAAAAAAAACTCTAATTGCTAGAAAGGTAAGGATAAGGGATCTGTATAGGACAATTTTGATATATCAAAAATTGCAAATGTTGGGTTCAAATTGGAATTTGTCACTCCTGAATACAAGGGAGAACAATTGATTTGAGAAATTGACGAAGAAGATATAAGCTATAAAATAGTTTACTGGAAACACTCGGCGGTGTGTTGTGTGTTGGGAGCACATCCTCCATTCACAGTGCTCAATGGATATATTCAGAGGCAGTGGGGAAAACATGGGATCAATAAAGTTGCCATGATGAAAAATGGCATTGTGTTGGTCAGATTTGAAACCGCTGAAGGAAAACAGGAGGTAATTCAAGGAGGCATTTATCACTTTGATAATAAGCCCTTCATTGTCAAAGCATGGAGCCCGAAAATGGAGTTCTCTAGAGATGAATTGTTGACTGTGCCCATATGGATTAAATTGCCTAGGTTGGATTTCAAGTATTGGAGCGCTAAGGGACTTCGCAAGATTGGTAGCCTGGTGAGAAAGCCATTGATGGCAGATAGACAAACTGAAAAGAAGGTAGGGCTAAACTTTGCAAGACTACTATTCGAAGTAAAAATTGGACTACCTCTGCCAGAATGCATTTTCTTTCGAAAGGAGAAGGGGAAAGTGATTGAACAAAAGGTGACATATGATTGAAAACCAAACCTGTGTAAGGTGTGTCAAAAATACGGTCATAAAGAGGATATATGTAGGAAGAACAAAGTAGTCCAACAGAGTAATCAAGTGGTGGAAAGTGCTCCAACAACGGGGGAGGCTAATGCAATACCAGGAAATATCAGGGTTGTAACGGTGCAACAAAAAGAACCTACTATGAGTCCAAATCACATACAACATGGGAAGGAGAAACAAACTACAATGGTTAACATGGGAGGGGCAAATGTGATAGCAACTACAAACACCTACAAGGTTGATGAGAGGGATGGTGCAAGTAGTTCAACTGCAGAAATACGAGCAGGAAATGGAGGTACACTATTGCCTTATGGGAATGGTTAAATTAATGAGTTGGAATGTTAGAGGTCTTAATGGCCTCAATAAGCAGAAGGAGGCTAAGCTCTTTTGTAATAAAATGGAAGTAGGCCTGATAGGAATTCTAGAAACAAAGATTAAGATGAATAGAATGGCTCAAATTATGGATACTATGTATGGAGGATGGAATTTCACTAGCAACCATGCCTCACATTACAATGGGAGGTTAATAATAGTATGGAGACCTGATTGGTTTGAGGAGGTCATTGAAAGTGAGACTGCCCAAACTATAACTTGTGTCGTAAACTACATTCCTATGCAACTCAAGTTTATGGCTACCTTTGTGTATGCGTTTAACATTAAGGAGGATAGGATAGGAAGGATTTATGGGAATATCTCATAAGAAGATCTGGAAGCTGTCACCTCCCATGGATCACTCTAGGAGATTTTAATAATGTACTACATACTGAGGGCAGGATAGGAATGATGCCTGTTACATTAGCTGAAGTGTGTGATTTTCAAGCTTGCCCTGATCAGTGTGGTTTAGCAGAGTTGAAAAGTATTGGATGTAAGTATACTTCGTCTGATAACCAAGTTGACAGAATCTTTTCTAAGATTGACTAGGCGATGGTGAATGGAGAATGGTTGGATAGTATACCATGTTGTGAAGCTCAATTCTTACCGGAAGGCATAAGTGATCACTGTTCCATAGTGATTAATATGATACAGAGCAAAAATAAAAGGAACAAACCCTTCAAATACTGCAACATATGGAGCAAGCACCAAGAGTTTCAACATATAGTTCAGAAAATGTGGGATACACTAGTAGATGGCTATAAGATGTACAAAGTGGTGAAAAGATTAAAGGGATTGAAATCTGATCTTAAGAAACTCCATCAACAAAATTTCAGTAACGTTGTGAAAGAAGCGAATGAGGACAATGAGGCATTACAGAAAGCACAAAAACTACTCCAAGAAGACCCTAGCAACATGGCCCTGCAGGTAGAGGAAATGGAACTCAAAATGAAGTTTAGGAGATCTCTGAGATTAGCTAGTTCTTTCCCACTATAGAGAAGTAAAGCTACATGGATTAGACAGGGGGATGACTGTACAAAATATTTTTTCTCTGTAATCAAACAGAGAAATCTATTTCAGTCTGTAACACAAGTCTAGGATGGACAAAGGGTAATACATCATGACCAAGAGAAAATAGCTAAAGTTTTTGTTAATTATTTTCAGTCTATACTTGGTGAATCAGGAGGTCATAGAAAGAAGGCTTGTACCAGAATCTTTGGGCAGGGACATACTCTAACAATGGCTCATCAATGTGAAGTTCTGATGCCTTTTAATGAGAAGGATATCAAAGAAGCTATGTTCAGTATCAATGAAAACAAGAGTCTTGGACCTGATGGGTTTAGGAGTGGATTCTATAAAGATTCATGGAGTATAGTGGGTGGGGATATATGTCATGCTATACAGGACTTCTTTAGAACAGGAAAACTATTGAAACAGGTAAATGCTACCATAATATCCATTATTCAGGATAGGTCTCTGATACATAATATTTTGATTTTTCATGACCTACTAAGACACTATAATAGGAAAACTACTCCTCGGTGCTTAATGAAAATCGACCTAAGGAAAGCTTATGATATGATACAATGAGACTTCATTAATGAGATGCTGGATGGGTACGGTTTTCCAGTCAAGTTCACACAACTAATCATGGAGTGCATCACCACTACTAGATTCTCAATGAAAGTCAATGGTGAAGGATGTGGATATTTTGAAGGAAGGAGAAGGTTGCGACAAGGAGACCCCATTTCACCATTGTTATTTGTATTAGTCATGGAGTACTTGTCTAGAGTATTATGTCTGATGAGCAAGCTACGTGACTACAGATTCCATCCAATGTGTAAAGGCCAACAACTTACTCATCTCATCTTTGTAGATGATTGGATGATCTTTTGTAAAGGGCACAAGGCATCTATTAAAAGGATTATGGAGGACATTGGTCACTTCTCAGAGACTACAGGATTGGTTGCTAATACAGATAGGTCTAATCTATATGTGGCAGGAGTGGATGATACAACAAGGGACATATTATTGGAATGTACAGGGTTTGTACTGGGCACATTTCCAATGAAATACTTAGGTTTGCCACTCTTACCAAAGAAGTGGAATAAACTGGGTTGTCATCAGTTATGTCTAAAGATAACAGAGAATATTAGAGCTACATCATCCAGGCACTTGTCATATGCAGGCAAAATCCAGGTCATAAACTCAGTACTCTTCTCATTATACAACTTCTGGGGTTCTGTATTCATCCTACCTCAAAGCATTCTAAAGGAGGTGGATATAAAATTTAGAGAGTTTTTGTGGGGTTGCACTGAGAACAAAAGGAAGATTGCACTTGTGGCGTGAAACAATGTGTGCAAGCCCAAAGCTCAAGGAGGGCTCAATATCAGAAGCTGCAAACACTGCAATAAAGTAACTGTAGGGAAGTTGACATGGATGTTATTTCACCAAAAGGAAGCTCTATGGGTGAAATGGATCCATGGAATTTATATGAAAAATGAAGATGACTTTTGGACTCATCAACCTCCTAATGATAGCAGTTGGTATTGGAGGAGACTCAACAAGTTGAAACTGAGCATGATAGGATGGTATAGCAATAATAGATATACTCTAACTTCATCTGGTAAGTACTCTATTACTAAGAGCAACATGACTATGATCAAAACATGTGTAAATCTGGACATAACTGCTCTGATTTGGACTAGGGTAATGCAACCTAAGCACATGTATATAATATGGTTATCTAATCAGAAGAAGTTGTTGACAAGAAGTAGATTAATGTATGTGGGGATACAATGTGAAAGTACTAGATGTGTACTCTGTGATCAACTGTATGAAGAAGACTCCACTCATCTATTTATGTCATGTCAATGGACAAGAGAGTTGTGGAGGGAAGTTGCAGTATGGCTGGGGATTCAAATCCCATAAGCAGAGGTCGTGGAAAGTCTCCAATGGATCAAACAAAGACACTGGAGCAAGTTAAAGAAAGAGATAGTGGCAACAGTATATGGAGTTGTGATTTACTACATCTGGCAGGCTAGAAATCAGAAAATCTTTAAAGACTACAGTGCACAACAGAATCATATACTACAAGAGATAAAATTTGTTGTTAAAGAAAGACTATGCCTAGTGAAAACCACCATGAAGGGTAGGAAATGTATATACTTAATTGAGAAGTTGAGTTCTTAGTTTTGATTCCCAAATAATGTTAATATTATTAAACTAAAATTTTAAGTAAATAATTATAAATGAAATAATAAAGTATGAGCTCCTATGAATAATGGATGTAAACTTTCATATGATTATTACTAATTGTGTGCATACTGAAAGTTGTGAAATCAATGTCCAAAAACATCTATATCTATTTATAATATAAAACTAGATATAGATAAGGTGATATGACACCTCTATATGGCTTCCAATTATATTTATCTTTTTTTCCCTCTCTTTTTTGGTTTTTTTCTCATTTTAAAATTAATTGTTATATGTAAAAATAAAAAAATCACTCTTAAAATTTAATTACAATCCTTCAAAAAAGTTACAACCCTTCAATATGAAAAGTTGACTGATTTTAATATAGTATAAATAAAATATAAATATAGAAGATATACTAAATTGGGTGTTTTAAGAAGAAGAAGAATAGAAAACTTAAAAAAATCTTAGTTTAAAAATGTGAGAAAGCCCCTCTGTTTATAGTCAAAAAGGTAGTATGAACATGTGTTTATTATGCCTTATCAGAAAAGTCACAACCCTTCAAAAAGGTCATAACCCTTCAATGAGAAAAAATGCTTACTTTTAATATAATATATATAAATATATTATAAAATATAGAAGATATACTAAATTGGATGTTTAAAGAAGAATGATAGAAAACTTAGAAAATTCGTAGTTTAAAAATATGAGGAAACCCTTCTATTTATAGCCAACACATGATAGTATGAACATAGTAAATATAAATAAATATAATATAAAATATAGAAGATATACTAAGTTAAGTTTTTAAAAAGAAAAAGAATAGAAAACGTAGAAAATTTGTAGTTTAAAAATATGAAGAAACTCTTTATAGCCAACAAAGGATAGTATGAACATGTGCTTATTGTACCTTATTACAAAAGTCATAACTCTTCAAAAAGGTCATAATCTTTCGAAAAGATCACAATTCATCAGAAAAAGTCACAATCCTTTGAAAAAGACACGATCTTTAAAAAAACTCATAACTCTTCAATGTGAAAAAAAGTGTTTGTTTTTAATATATATATAAAATAAATAAACCCTGAGGTTTCAGGTTTAAAACTTAATGGAGACAAAAAACACTAGGTTATTCTTCCCACCCATGCTAACCTTAGTGGACAGAGTTATCTAATATATGTTGCTGGTGGGAGGTGATAAATATTCTGGAGAATTAGTCGAGGTGCTCGAAAACTGACCGAAATACTATGGTCATTAAAATATAATATAATACAAAATATAAAAGATATGGAGTACTAAAGGAGGTGTTTTAAGTTAAAGGGTATTATATTTTAATTTAAATATTGAAGTTATTGTTGTACAATTGATCTTCTTCTCCAATCTCTCCATTGTATCTGTCAACGGTTCAACCTTATTGTATCTGCGTCTGTGATGGCACTGATGCATAGGTCGATGGCAATCTTGCTAACTCTAATCCAACTTGTTGCTTTATGTTCTCTACTTCCATCTTCACTCGCGTTCGCATCGGGGTACTCTTTCTTCACTTCATAACTTCATCCCCTTTTACCTGTTTTCAGATCTGGATTCTTGCTTCTCTATGCGGATCTGATATTATATTGTATTATATATTCTTAAAAGTTTTTTCAGCTAGTATATACTCATTATTTATCTATTTTGTTGTAAAAGAATTATCTAGACTTTGTTAGGAAACTCATGAGCTGTTGTAATATCAAGTCTTGGTGTAGTGAATTGTTTAAGCTTTGGTCTTTTATTGTTATGTTACTTTAATTGTTTTGGCAGGAGCACTGATGGTTATACTATTAATGGTCGAGTCAATATTCCTGGTATGTACTCATTTGATTTTGCCCTTCTCCTCTTTTATTTCAATTTTTGGGATAGAAAGATACAAGAGCCCAGGTGCAAAATTACTGATTTTTCTACTTGGGTTGTTGATTGACAAGGTTGTAACTGTGATATAATTAATTATTGTGGGAAAAACTTGTTTCAGTTTGAACTTTGGTTGTGCTATTTAAAAGTCCTAATTCTTGTATATACTTGAACAAGGAGGACACTGTTTGGCTATGGGGGCTAAATTGTTTGATTTAGTACAAGCTTTGCCTTCTACGAAGAGCTCAGGCATGGGAAGTTGAGGATGAGTTGAGAACTAACCAGGAATCGGCTAACTTCGAGTCTGCAAATTTTTCAGCTGCATTTTCTAATACTTGCTAAATGGTCTATGCTGCATGGAAACAATAAATAATTATCTAGGTGCTTTGAAACAACCAAATATGTCGGAAGATAGACGTGATCAGTGATCTTGTCATAACGTATACCTGAAATGTCCCTGGTTAGACAGTTGGCACTGAGGATGTGTGGCTGAAACAAAGAAGCTTACTTTAGGAGAAAGTACAGCATGTTGTCATAACTTGGGTGAAGTAGAAAAGATGAACACTTTTACAGGGGAGGACACACTTAACAGTCTGAAACATTCTACAATAGAGTTGTCCGCTTGCCCTCCTATCAGCTTGCTTTTTTTGGTGACTTCAGTTTCAAGGGCACTCATTATATATTTGAAGACTCAGTTTCTTTGTGTTGATTGGAAAAGCTATCCTCTTTTTATCAATTCTATGCTTGAGCTAACTTAGACATATCTGTTGTTTAGGTGAAATGACTGGAATCTGAGTTGTGTCTGGGGACAATTTACTGTGCTAGGTAGTCATTAAACTAGTAATACGAGAGTTCAGTAGTGTGGAAAGCAGATACTTGTTTCTAAAATAAGACCAAAAATATCTGTATCACTTTATTTTCAAAGAATGATTAAGGAACAGTTTTATTTTTAAAAAATGATGAAGGAACAGTTTTGAGCCCTAGTTCTATTCCACCCCGTTGCTGCGATTGATGTTGCTTGTCACTCCTGTATCATAGTGTTTCCTTATCTCATTTTGTTTGACTAATTTGAGTGGTGAGATAGTAGAAATAGATGAGAAATTTTATAAGATCAAAATTGGATCGAGTTTTATGATCCAGAGACCCTGTTACAGTGTATAGAGAATTTGCATAAATAGTCAGGGTTTCTTCTTGTTTTTTGGGATGTAAACAGGCACAATCTGTGCTTATTCTGGTTCTATAATATTTACCATCTCAAAGAAAAGGATTTTGGGTTTTATTGTTTGAAGCAATATTATACTCAGAATGTTGTTGATGTATCACAGACATGGAAAGAAAATAGGATTTCGGTCTGGTCACAGTAAGAAGTTTGACTATCATTTGGCTTGAATGGAGTATATTTTTTGGTTACATCCTCCTACTTCTAATAGAGCTGAGTTTTTCTTTTGTTTTGTTCTGTCACTTTTAGAATACAATGCTACAGTTCTCTCTGTGTTTAGAGGTTTACCTTGCACTAAAGTGTGCTTCAAATCCTTTTCTTGATGTGTTATATCAGGTGTTAACATTTCTACCTTCTTTTGTGTGGTAGGTTTTAGCTTAAAAGGATCTGGTTTGGCAGCTAAAGCATCAAATGTTAAAGTCATACTCAATAGCGGCCAAAGAGTTACTTTCCTGAGACCTGATGGATATTTCTCTTTGTATCCTTCTTATATGTCCATGTATTTCCCAGCTTCGATATCAGAGAGGTCATTGTTGTTATTTTTGTTATTCCACTACCATTTAACTGTTGCTCTGTCTCCAAAAGGAAGGGACTCCTTATGGTATGATTCTTGTATTATTTTGTGCATTGGTTTGCCTGCTATGTTCTTCTCCAGAGGTTTCCTGAAATATGAAATAACGGCACTAAGTTGTTTGTATTTCATGTGACAGTCAACCAAGTTGCCCATCAAATTGACTGCTAATCTACAATTTAATTTCATGCCTTTATTTGCCTTCTTTCTTTTGTTTGTTATCTCATGTAACAGTGTTATTAAAAGCGCTCGTTCAACGCTTAAAGTGTAAAGCAAGACGAGGTGTTGGGTCCAGCACTTTTATGTCCTAAAGCAAGGGGGGAACAGAAAAGCGTGCTTCTTCAGCAGAAGAAGCGAGAAGAGAAGAGACTTGATGTGTGAAGTGTTGCTTAAGAAAAAAAAAAGCGAGAGCTTTGGAAATTCAATTGAAATAGGGGTTCTTCTTCGAGTGATGAAAGATATTAACGCTCCCAGGCACAAAAAAGCGAGAGCTTTGGAAATTCAATTGAAATAGGGGTTCTTCTTCGAGTGATGAAAGATATTAACGCTCCCAGGCACGAGTCCCAATTTAGCCAGTTTTTAGTTTACTTTAGTTCTTTCCCTTTCTTTTTTTAGGGGGGAGGGGAGCTTTTCTGGTAGGCATGACCGAAAACAGTTCAATAAAAGAGAACTTAATTTTCTATAACATAGGTTTTAAGTCTTATATGATATTACCAAATGTCAAGATGGTGTTGACACTTAAGTCTTATATGATATTACCAAATGTCAAGATGGTGTTGACACTTGGTACGAATGGGTGGAATGCAGACATTCAATGAGAGTAAAGGTTAGCTTTAAAGTCTTAAAGTGGTTGGTTGCAGTCTTCATTGAAGCATTTAAAGTACTTGGGAATGTAATTAAGATTTGGAGTATGAAAGATCACTTATCAGAATTCTTCTGCACTCTTAAATACGACGAAATGGTAGCTACCATAGCTTCATCACTGTACAAGGACAAAATAAATCCATCATCATCACTCCAGAGACTACAAACAAAGGTGGATTGGGAGCTTCTAAAGTACTTGGGAATGTAATTAAGATTTGGAGAATGAAAGATCACTTATCAAAATTCTTCTCCATTCTTAAATACAACGAAATGATAGGTACCTTAGCTTCATCACTATACAAGGGCAAAATAAATCCATCATCATCACTCCGGAGACTGCAAACAGAGGTGGATGGGGAGTATTGCGCAAAAAATTGCTAGCTTTATACATAGACCAGATAAATCAGAAGATATTCAGGGAAGCAGAAAAGGACAACCAGAGCAAATAATATCATCCTTTAAAGAAGTGTGCAATGGCAGTAGATGAACAACGGAGGTGAAGGCATAGAAATCATAGGGGGAACTACAACCTCTGAGAAGGACCTTTTGAGCAGATGCATCGTTGGAAAATTCCAAAACTCTTCACATGATCCTCCGTTACTGAAGATGGGCCTGCAACATTTGGAAGACAACATTTGGCATCAACGTCTTTGCAATGAATGATGGTCACTTTCTCTTCGAAATGCCCTCAAAAAAGTAGCAGAGTATGTGTTGTCTAGAGAGAGGGCATGGAAGAAGATGAAATTGTTGGTGAAATGGCGGAAGCCAACGATGGGGTACTAGCCGGTAGACAACAAGATTGGGCTCCGGAGGAGGAGACCACACTTAAAAACCACCTCCACTGGGCTCGCATCAAGGTTCGTGGTGATAAAAGGAGGTTTCGAGACAGATCGAACTGAAAAGTGATGGCTACAACCACACGTTTCCTATTTGGATCGAAGCTCCGGTTGCCGTGAGAGTAGCGGAGGAAAGAAAGGACATGAGAAATCTTTGTAGTTTTGTACAGTGGGTAATAGAAACCCATAACCTATTTTAGTGAAAAGCCCAGCGTGCACGTGAGCTCATTGAAGGACGGTATTAATTCAAATTTCTAGCCACATGGGAATTTGTCTAAAGGGAAGGACCCACTTTGGGCTGTTGGGGGTCGAGTTCTTAAAGAAAGGCATTTGGGCTCAGCTTTTCTTAGCCCAACCACGAAGGCCCAAACGCAACTAAATCTTATACAAGTCCATGAAGACATTATCAACATAGATGCAAATCTGGTGAGACTTGTTCCTCACAATAATTTGAGAAACTGGAGTTGAGTTACTGCAGGGGAAGTGGAGAACTCAACAGAGATGGTGGATCAGGTGGTGGAGAATTCTTCTCTAGCTCTTGGGCAAATAGATAAAGAAGATTGCATGGCCATGCAATTGAAGGAACAAGAGGAGACAATAGATTGCATTAATGAAGGCGCAACTCCTTTGAGAATTCAATTACCAATGGAGGAGGTCGGTCGGTCAAGGTGTCGATACTTCAAATTGGTTTCAACAACATATCCTTAAACTTAGCTTAGAGTTCGGGGTTGATTTCGAAGGCTGTGATGAAAAAGCTAAGGAATTATTCATGAAGATTGATAATAACAAATAGTTGAACAAGTGTACACAAGCCATTGTTAAGAAGAAGGGGGTTAATGAGCTGAAAGGATTAGAACTTGATGCAGAATTCTTGAGCTATGGCTCAAGAAGCACGGGGTAAGCTATACAAGATCAATGAAGATACAAATAGTGTCTTGAAATGTTAGAGGGTTGAATTGTAGCAGGGAGGGGAGGTTGATAAAAAATGTGCTTAGATCCTAAAGCAAGTGGGGAACACTGAACAGAAAAACGTGCTTTTTCAGCAGAAGAAGCGAGAAGAAAGGAGACTTGAGGCATGAAGTGTCGCTTAAGCAAAAAAAGCGAGAGTTTTGGAAGTTCAATTGAAATAAGGGTTCTTCTTCTTCTTCATAAGTGTTCCAAGAAACTGTCGTCTACTGTTGGCCTGATATTATATCTACTATAAGAGAAAGAACAAATTGGTGGTATTAAGAATGATATGTGGCCCTAAGCGTGATATTTGATGTAGTCACCACTATACTTGTTTGTTACCTAAAATGCAGGGATTCATTAGAACCCAAGGTTTAAGAAGCTTGAACACGAGCTTTAGCGGAGAAAGCTTGAGTATCTAGCCTAATTCAATGGAGAGAAAGAGATGGGATATAGAATTCAATAGAAAAACTTGTATTATCTCAATGAATGCCTCTACTCAGTTCTGTTACAATGATTTATCGGAATTGGATGAATTAGAATGTAATTGAGCTTGTAACTGCTCCTAACTAATCTTGTAACTAACTTCTAACAACTTTGCTGACTAGGACTGCTGACATGTGTCTTCCAACTAACTTCTGGAGTTCATGTAACAGTTGTTACATGTCAGTAAGCTGATTTCACTTTCAAGCACTAGTTGCAAAACTTTCCTGAAAAATGAATTCCTTCTCCTTTTCTACTATTTATGATGAATCAAGAGACAAAAGTAGCCAGGCTTTGTAACTGGATTTCCCCTTAGAGATAGTGTTAACGGATAACTTCTACCTGATATTTTGGCTTTGGCTGTTGAAGGAGATACACAATAACAACATATCCAGTGTAATCCTACAAGTGGGGTCTAAGGAGGGTAGTGGGTACCCAGACCTTACCCTTACCTTGGAGGTAAAGAGGCTATTTCTGTTTGAACCTCGACTCAAGTAAAAGCATAACAAAACAATTCGAAAAAAGAAAACAACAGGAGTGAAGAAGCCGAGTCAAAATGCTAAAGACATGACAAAGCATACTAAAAGAAGAACAATCACCACAACACAATAATAAGATAATCGAAGTGCAAGAAACATTAAAGAGGAACAAAAATGGAATAACAAGTAACTCCTTGAGTAATACTATGACTACTAGCATGAAAAAATAAGTGAAATAACTCTCAACTACCTAACTAATTGGTCTACCCTAATCCGTGTGCTCCATAACCTCCTATCTAAGGTCATGTCCTCGGTAAGCTGAAGCTGTGTTATGTCCTGTTTATTCACCTCTCCCCAATACTTCTTCGGGCTATCTCTACCTCTCATGTAACCATCCATAACCAACCTGTCACACCTCCACACTGTGGCACCCGTGCATCTCCTCTTCACATGCTCGAACCATCTCAGCCTCGCTTCCGACATCTTATCCTCCATCGAGGCCACTCCTACCGGGTCGTGGATATCTTCATTTCTAATTTGTTGGAAATTGACGAAACCATGATGCTGTGATCTGGAGCTGAAGGAGCCTATTCGTCTTTTGGTGATGTGGCTGAACTCAATGATCATTGAAATGAAGTCTAGAGTACAATGAGGCCGAGTAAGGAGGGAAAGAGTGAAACTAGAAAGCATGCAATATTTTTGATAACCATCTAGAAGCATGCAATGTTATGTCGATGGCTTAGCGATAGCACTATATACTAAGATTAATTATAAATTTGGCAATAGGTTTCATAGATTCCTTCAAAGGATAACATGGGATTATAAAATAAATAAATAAAATATGCATCGTGTTGTCTGTCACGTGCTTGCTGCTAGCCATATGCTTAAGCATTGTTAGGCATTAGACCTTTTTATCTATTATGTCTTGTATCATCTCTCGTCATTAGCCTTTTTATTCACTTCATATGTTGTCAGTACGTGATCTTCGGGACCTTGCGTATAACTGTTGAACTAGACAGTCTATGCCAAGAGCATGAGAAGGTTATTCTGTTCTCTTAGTATTTCTTTAACCCTAGTCTTCAAAGCCACGATGTGCCAGCAGGGACGCATCTCATAGAAGTATCTGCAATTGGCTACTTCTTTTCTCCAGTGAGCTTCTTTTCCCACGATCTTTGCCTGATTCATCACCAATTCTTTGACAATGATTTTTAGGCTAATAACCTTCTTCTGGCCTTCAGGTTCGAGTTGATGTCAGTGCCAGAAATCCTGGTAAGGTTCAAGCTGCCTTAACTGAGAATAGGAGAAGCCTGAGTCAGCTGGTTTTGGAGCCACTGCGAGATGAGCAATATTATGAGGTCCGACTTTTTCTTTTCTCCTTATTTTCCCTTTCTCCTTTCTATTATTTCCTAACTGATATGTGAATATTTCTTGCAGATGAGGGAACCATTCTCTGTTATGTCTCTAGTGAAGAGCCCAATGGGTCTGATGGTTGGATTCATGCTTGTTGTGATGTTTTTGATGCCAAAATTGGTAGAGAATATGGGTGAGTTTAATCAATATTTTTCTACCGTTGTCAAAACTAAATTGCATTGATATCCAGTAGGGCAGCAAATCCACAATTCAGTTCCAGTTATCCATCCGCAATGCTAGTTTGTTGTGTTTTCAGACGACACATCAATATATAACCTCCTAGGGGACGACACCCACATCAGTGATTATGATGTATATCTTTTTATGTGTTTATCCACCAGCATCTTACTTTTATTGAATTGGATAATGAATCTAATGAATAATGAATGATGATTGTCCATTTTCAAGCATCAACTATGTCCATTTTCAAGCGTCAACTATGAATTTAGGATGGAAATCCAAATCTAAAAAAGAGGGTGGTTATACTGCCTTAAGAAACATCAGTTGTTCTTCCTTATAAACTAACCAGACCCCATCTGCCTCATAACATTTTTCTCTCTTTCTCTGTCTCTGAAGGTTGACTCACAGTGACCTTCTAAATGCATAAATTTACCTTCATTTGGATTTGTGTGTTTGCCTATACTACCAACCTCCAACTGCATGTTGATTATATATCTATCTAATAGGTAGCATGTGCATCTTATGCATCTCTGGATACCTGTGTTTGTAATATTTGTCTAAATTTGTGGTATTTGTATGGATCTGATAGAATTAACACGTCTCAGTTGTATATTTTGCAAAAGAATTATATCCATAGATTTGTTTAAATTGTTCTTGAGCCATACCCCTCCTAGATCATAATTAGAGTTTTTTTGCTGCTTACCCCAGCTCCAAATATCCCGAACCTTGGAATTAGCAGCTATTACCAGATTATTGCACACTGAAGGAAAAAAAAACTTTCTGATTTATGTATGTGTCAGGGTTTTGCTTGAAGAAATAGGCTCATTAAGTGTGATGGCTGGGTTTTTTGTTTCTCTCTCCGTCTCTGTCTCAGAGGAGACTGACAACATTAAAGTGTCGTTGGTTACACTGCTGATTGCACTTGTTTTTATGTGGCAGATCCTGAAGAAATTAGGAAAGCACAAGAGGAAATGAGAAGCCAAGGAGTTCCCAGTCTTTCAAGCTTGTTACCTGGGACCCAAAGGAGCAATTAGTGATTGTATGATGAACATTGGAGCTTTGCACTGATAAAAAAGGGAATTCACTTGCTGCCATTTTGTGCAAAAGTTGAAATGATGTAAAACTTTAGTTGCAACGATTCATCTCAGGCTGTCGCAAGTTTCTAATGACCAGAAGTAGTTCAATTGTCAATCTTAAAGATCTTTTGTTTCCTTCTGTTAAATATCAGATCTTTAAGTCGCCGTTATCAGGTTTTGATGTGAATTTGTTTTCCCTATTTTGATGTAGATTATAAAAAGAAGTTGAGTACCTGGTAGTTTATGGGGTCTTTAGAACAGCTTTGGATTCAGTACCATGTATCCCAGTGCCAATTTAATCTTATTGGTGAAGTATTAGTATCTTTATACATGATTATGCTGAGCTCTTGTTTTGTAGTTTGTGTAGGCAGGTTGGACACAGACCAACCTTCTATCTAACCTGTTACGACTCGAAATTGGATCATTATGGCGCCCTACCCTAAACCTCTGGTAGGGAAGTCAAATTCAAAATAACATGATAAATAAAATTAGAAATAACTAAAGTGGAAGTAATAATAATATAAGAATGGACCTTTAGCATAGATATATACAGAATCGTACAAAATATACATAAAGAGCCCAAAAGAGACTGAGAAAGACAAATATACAAAGGAACCAAATCCCAGACTTGGTGTCATTGGTACAAGAGCAATTAAAGTACATGGATAGAGCTATACAAAACATGTTTGTCTAACAAAATATAAAATATAGACAACAAAATACAGAAGGAAAGCAACAAATCTCTGAACGCCAAGAGCTCACTATATTTCGAACAACAAGGGGGCCTCGAATGAGAGAAGATCAGCGGGGATGACTCGTACTAGGTGTTGTGTCAGAAAAAAATGCATGTGTAGTATGGGTATCAAAACATGGGTACTCAATAGGCATCATAGGCCAACCGATCTCAATAGACACTACATAATATAAGAAGCATGATAATGCTAACACTATAAATAAAAAACTACACTAGAAAAACTCTACTCATAGGGAATGACGGTGGAGATAATAATATTAAGAGAAATCAGACTCCATGTATGCATATCAGAGAATGCCATGTATTATGGAATGGTGCAATGTATATGTGACCAATGTAGAAAAGTAAAAGGCCTCAAAATTGCCTCGATGGCTGCCCGTAGTCTCCTCAAGACATTCCGTAGATCTTCTGCTACTCAACTACGGATGCAATAAAAGTTAAATTTAGAATTCAATCTGCAGACCGCCGAAACGTATCAATGTATGCTATTAAGATAAAAGCCTAGGAATACCCTCAGATTGTGAGTAAAAGTAATACCTCTTTTACAACCAGAAAGTCAATAGATTTAAGGGTAAAAATCTCTTCAAAGCTGGAATCCAACAAAAAGGGTACAATCATTAAAAAAAACCCAATTTTCATCAATGAATTTGTAATATGCTCCCTCAGAGTCCAAATCAAGTAAAAACCGAGGTAGATTGGTTTAGCAACCGAAGATCAGTATCTCTTTTGCCTTCATCTCATGCTATGATCCATTGTGAATGCAATACATATGAATGCATGTCAATCACATGTATACAAATAATTACATGTATGAATAACACAAAGTAGGGTAAAACACCCTTCATAGTACACACATAGTCCAAATTTAAGGCCTTAGACCCATAATCTCAACAAAAGAGATAAATACAATTATCGAAAGTAAAATCACACAAATACACTAAACGAGCAAACGACAACTTCTATAACTACGTTTAAATTCCCTTAAATCATTGTAAGGATTCTATCCTAATCACATCAAGGCTAAGAACAATCTAAACTAAGGCTTAAAGCTAAAGAACAACCCCAAAATCCCAAAAATGATCAATTCGTACATTTAGATCATTTTAGGCCTAATTCTACTCTAAAATACATTCTAACGATCATGAAACTCATAATCTATAGAATCTAACTAAGATAGGTCTAAAGAAAGGAAGTTGTAACCTACCTCGAAGCCAAACCACAAACACGAACCATCACTCGAAACCTTTCCCCTTTCAAAGAGCCTCGAATTGTTCCCATGCTAAAAACATAATCTACACATCAATATGAGACTAATAATACCCATATATATGGCATGAAAGTCAAACCAAAAATTGGGTCAAAATTATCCCTCGTAGCTCGACAATAAAATAGAAAACTAACTCTACCATCATGTTCCCCTTGAGGTGAGGATCACATGCCCCAAAATAGAGACCTCAAATGGTCCAAAAATCTTACTTTAAAGAATGAAAGAAACGAGCTTAAAGTGACCCGTTTAAAAAAAAATTGTGAAATTAAAGCCTAAACACATAGTAAAAAGTAAAGGGGAAGAGTTTTACCTTAGAATCAAAAGAAATGAGGGAGAAATGCCTTGGCTGAGCTTCAACAATGGAGTCTATATCCTTCACTAGCTTAGAAATAAAAGAAAAGAGGCTTTAAAGGCACTCAACGATCGTTGCTCCTGCGGACTTTTGTCGCAGGTGTGACATGGCAAGAGTGGAGGATAATAATTTTCCCCAGCTCCGTCGGAGTGGCCACAAGCTCGTAGCGATGAAGAATTGCAGTCGTAGCGTCCTAGCTCTGCAACAACGGAGACAACTGACCTCACCAGCCATCGCTGGTGCAGCTGCTCTTCATTGAAGCAGCTCCGTCGAAGCGAGCCAAGCTTTGCGGGAGCATGACTGGCGTCGCTCTTCACCAAAGCAGCTCCATCGAAGTGAGTCAAGCTCCGTGGGAGTAGCTACATAAGCACCTGCTACATCAGTGTTGCATCAAAATTGCATACACAAGTGTACATGGTCAAACAAGTATTATAGTGACTCTAGTGAGTCTGATTATTGAACCCAAAGGACTTTTGACTAGTAAATATCTAATTTGACTTTCAACTATAATTACGTGCAAGTGTGGAAAAAGAGTTTGATTATGATTTTTAAGTATAATATTCAATTAACATATAAATAAAACTAAGTAACGACGATTTCATTTCAAATTGTGGTTGTAATCAATATTGGAGAAATTCCAGGTCAACAATTGTCATGCGAATTCATGAAGAGTGTTTTCAACCTTAAATTTTGCTTGGTTATCGAGTTATTGACTTACGAGATTAATAATATGGTTATGGTATTTTGAGCCTCTAATCGTCTATCAAAAGTGGACACCTAACTACATCATTGAGCGGGAATAGGTGAACCAATTTTGAAGCACTGTGTTATCATTCCTATTTCTCTTGCAAATCAACCCTTCATTTTAGTGCAGAATGATCTCACTCTTTATATTTCGTGTTTTATCTTTCAATCCCTCTTTCAAGTTCAATGCGAGACAATATATGTATTTCAATGGTGATCAAGCATCAAAATAAGAAAATAAGAATATAAGAACAACCTGTATTGATAACCAAACTTCCTCTAAAGTTACATAACTCCACAATCATTCATAGCCGTAACCCTAGAAATATAGGATTTAGCCACTCATAATTGGATTCACAAGTTTTGATTCTTTGAAATACATTAAAGAATTAAAGAGATGAAAAAGAGTAGAAAAGAATCATAAGACTCGTGTCTCCATCTGATGACCCTCTTGGTTGTTTTCTCCATTTTCCTGTATTTTCAATGTTATAGCTTTTCTATAGCTGCCCAAGTCATTTATGACTTGCTGACACTGATAGTTCAGTTACCGGATCATTTGCTTGATTTTTATGTAAGTTTTTATAATTTGGAGATTTTGAAGTTTGGTTGGTGGACTTGATTAAACTTCAGGTATACGACCTCGAAATGCGGTTATGATGAATCTGTTAGCTTTGAAACATTGAGTTTGTTCTATAAGGATCTTTGGTTTGAGTCTCGAGGCTTTTGGACTCATTTCGAGCTACCTTGTAAATTTTAGCTAGAATGGAGCTTGGGTGTCCATCTGTTGAAAGTTTTGACACTTCCATTGAGTCTGGAATGTCGTTTCTAGTTGGATATCATATTTGATTTGCGTTGGTGGGATCCTAAACTAATTTTGAAGGTCCGATTGAAACTTGAAATTTTAATCCCAAGAGTTGATACACCAACTATTCGTGCAGCTTCTCCCACGGAGAAGGGCTCGCTCCAGCAGAGTCATTCCTACGAGTCTAGCCATGTCAAATGACCACACTCCTGCAAAGCTTAGCCGCTTCGGCGACCTCACGCCTGTGGAGCTGGGTTCGCTCCTGTGGAGCCAGTCAGCCTTGTTGACCTCCGCAACGATGGAGTCTTTTCCGCTCCTACGACGCTGCTCCTATGACGTTGAGTCCTTCAGAGCGGCGTTAAAAGTGATTAAATTTCCAACATCCTTCTTCATTTTTCATTTTGAAGAAAGGAGTGTTGAGAGCTTTTTTGGGGCGATTCTTGTGGGAAATCCTTGCATTGAGCTAAGAGTTACTTGGGGATGTCGTTGTAACACCTCGGATTCGGAAAGGAGGGAAGTTGTTGACTTTGGGTTGCAGGTAGGACCTACGACTCCCACCTATGGTTAGTAGAAGCATCTACTGATCGTAGATGGCATCCATAGGTGAGAAGGAAAATGAGGTTAAAGTTTTTAAGGGTAAGTTGGGACCTACGGTGGCCATGTACGATCCATAGGTTGACCTACCAACCGTACATGGGTCCCGTCATTCGAAGGTCCAAAGTCATGGTTTTTAAATCTACCTATGGTTGACCAGGATGGTCCGTAGTAGGACTTACGGACCGTAGGTCTGAATCGTAGGTCAAGTCAACGTTTAATTTTAAGGGCTTTTTGGTCTTTTGCTTAATTGATTAATGCCTAAACTAGGTCATTTTGATCCTAATCCTAGACCATATATAAGTCTTTTAAGCCTAAAAACTAACTACTCTAAATCATTCTTCAAAATCCCCCAATTCCCTCCAAGTTCCTCCCCCAAAATTTCTCTCTCTAAAGCTTGAAGAAGAAGTCTAGGGTCTCAAGATCAAGTCTACAAATTCACCATTGATTGTGGGCTTTTGACATCAAGGTATGATAGTATTCACCTATGGAGTCCTTTCCTCAACAGGGTTCCTAAATTCTCCAATTTTACAAGTTAGTATCTCCAATTAGAATTAGAGTTTTATTCAATCTCATGGGTTCTTATCAATTATGATTCAATTGATTATTTTATGTCTTTTTATGCATGAATTGGAGTAATTACATGTTTTTAAGTTGAATTCACATGAACCCATGCATGATCCATGGTTTCTAGACTATGAACATATGATGAGGCTTTTGAACTATGAAAGATGAATTTATGAAGATATGCATGTTTCCTCATGAAGTTGATATAATTGATTTAAGGTTTCTTTGAGAGTGAAACATCAATGTTGTGTTGATTTGTGAAAAAGGTTTCTCACATAAAGGATTCATAAGGTTGAAAGGTTTTCTCACCTAAGTTAAATCAAGACTAAGGAGCTATTCTAATGAACTCTAGCTTGGATTGACTACTTAATTGTGCCTTTCCATGGATAATAAGATGAATACGATTAATAACTATTCCATGGGATTTAGCACCGAGTGGACTAGTGGCAATTACCTATGTCCTATAAACTATGTGCCACCATAGGATGATTGTATTAGATAGACATTAGCTAGTGGATCCACTTTAGCTCAAAATTCATGGTCCTTACCTTGGCTAGTAGGACAATCTCTTTTCGGTGTGGGATAGACACCGAATTTCATGTTATAGCTCACATGGTCTATGTCGGTTAAGGCTAACTTTCCACAATAATGAACCAAGGTTACTTTCTAAAGTATCTCACAATTGTCTTATAAGATAATTAGCTTGCATTGACCATGGTTGTGACTTATGTTTTCTAGCATGATTATTTTATGAATTAGCTTGGTCATTGCATGTCATTTAAAGCCCTTTTTTGCATGATTTCATAACTCTTATGCATTGCTATCATACTTGGTACATTCCATGTACTAACGCATACTTGTGCCTACATTGTTTCGCTAATGTAGGGTCCGACGCTTCTTTCCCCATACTCGTGGCTAGTTTGCTCTTTGGACTTGTTGGAGATTGGTGAGTCCTCATGATCTGAGGACCGAGACTCCTTTATAGCTTTATGTCATTTCATTTCAGATTTTGTATGTGATGTATGGGTTACGTCCCAATCACTTTCCTTATCATGTATTAGATGACTTTGAGACTTATATAGACTTCCAGTTTTGTCAAACTCTTTCATGTGAAAGGCTACTTTTAAACTCTTTTTTTCTATTATCTTGTATGATGTATGTTAAGTGGCTTGTGTAGGGCCTCTCGGGGTCCTATATGCCATGTCACGTCTAGGGTGTACTTTAGGTCGTGACAAACTTGGTATCAAAGACAAGTTTAGAAAGGTCCTAGGATGTCTCGTAAGCTACGTCGAGTAGAGTCTTTTTCATGAGTGTGAAACGCGCCACATTTATGAATGGGAGGCTATAAGATGTTTAGGAAATTTCACTTCTTTCATCATTCTAAATAGTGCGATAGAGTTTAACTCTATATGTCTCTCTTCTAATCCCTATCTGATGCTTTTCAGGATATGGCCACTCAAAGGGCATATGCTTGAAGGAATGCAGGAGAAAACGTGGAACGAGAAGCTTCTCAAGAATCTCCCCAAGTTTTGGTCGACCCTTTGGATGAGCAAGTGACTAATGCGGAGTTTAGGGATGCTTTTCAAGTGTTGGCCCAAGCCATGAAGGCTCAAGCTAATAGGGAGGCTATGGTCCCCATGAACCCAAATGTGGGTATGACGGCAACTAGAGAGAGGGACTTCACTAGGATGAATCCTCCGAAGTTTCATGGTTCTAAGGTTGAGGAAGATCCTCAAGAGTTTATCGATGAGGTATACAAGGTTTTGATGATCATGGGTGTGACGCCGGTGTAAAAGGTGGAATTGGCCTCTTATCAACTTAAGGGTGTTGCTCAAGTTTGGTTTAACCAATGGAATGAAGAGAGGGCGGTTGATACGGGTCCTCTTGATTGGAAAAAGTTTATGGTTGATTTCCTTGATAGGTTCTTTCCCCTTGAAATGAGGGAGACTAAGGTACTCTAATTCATTAACCTTCTTCAAGAAAGCATGAGTGTGAATGAGTATGTTTTGAAATTCACATAATTATCTAGATATGCTCCTACTATGGTTGCCGATCCTAGGGCAAAGATGAGTAAGTTTATTTCGGGAGTGTCCGAGATGGTGGTTAAGGAATACCGTACCGCCATGCTTATTAATAATATGAAAATTTCTCTCCTAATGGTTCAAGCTCAAAAAATTGAAGAGGAGAAACTTCAGGAAAAGTTTAGGGAGGCAAAGAGGGCCAAGACTGGTGGTAGTGACTTATCACACTCGAGGTCCGATGGACATGGTCGTTCTAAATTTTGATAAAGGTTTTCTGGTCAAGGTTCCTCCAATGCTTCGGCTCCTAAGTTCAACAAGGAAAGGGTGTCTAACCCCGAGCCTCAAGGAGGAGATGGTGGTGGATTCTCATTGTCTACTTGTGCTAGATGTGGAAGAAAGCATGAGGGTAAATGTCTAGCCGATTCCAATGCATGTTTTGGTTGTGGCATGACGGATCATAAGATAAGAGATTGTCCCTCAGTTGCTTAGAATGAAGTAGATAATCGTAGACGGGCTCAACCCTACCCTTCGTCAGGTTCTAGTGGAAGCCAGAAGCAAAACAAATTTTATGCACTTTAGACTCGTCAAGAGCAAGAGCATTCTCCTTATGTGGTTACCGGTATGTTTAAAGTCTTTAATCTTGATGTTTATGCTTTGCTTGATCCATATTTTACCTTATCTTTTGTGACGCCATATGTGGCTATGAGGTTTGATGTTCTTCCAGATGTGTCGATAGACCCTTTTTCTGTCTCTACACCTATTGGTGAATCTATTATGGCTAAAAGAGTCTATAGAAGTTGTCCCGTCTCCTTATCCCATAGAGTCATTCATGTTGATCTTGTAGAGCTTGATGTGTTAGATTTTGATGTTATTCTTGGGATGGATTGACTGCATTCATGTCATGCTTCTATTGATTATAGAACCCGAGTGGTCAAGTTTTAATTTCCGAAGGAACCCGTTCTAGAGTGGAAATGGGGAAATTCTATGCCTAAGAGTCAGTTTGTTTCTTGTCTTAAAGCTAGAAAGATGATTTCTAAGGGTTGCATATACCATATTGTTCGGGCTAGGGACATGGATTCCGAAACCCCTATCTTTGAGTCGGTTCCCATTGTTAATGAGTTTTCAGAAGTGTTTCCCCATGATTTACCCGGTGTTCCTCCCGAAAGAGAAATAGACTTCGGTATTGAACTTTTCACAGATACACAACCTATTTCTATTCCTCCTTACCAAATGGCTCCAGCAAAACTTAAGGAATTAAAGGAGCAATTGAAAGATTTGTTGGATAAGGGTTTCATCCGACCGAGTATCTCTCCATGAGGTACTCCAGTTTTGTTTGTTCGACTGAAAGATGGTTCACTGCGTATGTGTATTGACAATCGTCATTTGAACAAGGTTACCATTAAGAATAAGTATCCTCTTCCAAAGATAGATGATTTGTTTGATCAGCTCCAAGGAGAGAGTTACTTCTCTAAGATTAACCTTCGGTCGGGTTATCACCAATTAAGGGTGAAGGAAGATGAAATTCCAAAGAAGGCTTTCCAAACTCAGCATGGTCACTATGAGTTCTTGGTAATGTCGTTTGGTTTGAAAAATGCTCCGGCCGCATTTATGGATTTGATGAATAGGGTGTTTAGACAATACCTTGATATGTTTGTTATTGTGTTCATCGAAGATATTTTGATTTATTCAAGAAGTGAGAGTGAGCACACCAATCATTTGAGGATTATGTTGCAAGTCCTCAAGGACCAACAACTCTTTGCAAAATTTAGTAAATGTGAGTTTTGGTTGAGATCCGTGGCTTTTCTTGGTCACATTGTTTCTGGTAAAGGTATCGAGGTAGATCATAAGAAGATGGATGTGGTTAAGAGTTGGCCTAGACCTCGATCCCCTTTGGATATTTGAAGTTTCTTGGGTTTAGCTGGTTATTTTAGAAGGTTTGTGGAAGGGTTTTCTTCGATTTCCTCTCCATTGACGGCATTGACCAAAAGAAAGTTAAGTTTGTATGGTCTGAAGCGTGTAAGAAGAGTTTCCAAGAATTGAAAGATAGACTTACCTCCACTTCAGTATTGACTTTACCGGAAGGATCTGATGGGTTTGTGGTTTATTGTGATGCTTTAAGGGTCAGATTAGGATGTGTCCTTATCCAAAATGGGAAAGATGTTGCTTATGCTTCGCGGCAACTTAAAATCCATGAAAAGAACTATCCTACCTATGATTTAGAACTAGCGGCAGTTGTATTTACCTTAAAGATTTGGGGGCATTACTATATGGTGTCCATGTTGACGTCTTTAACGACCACAAAAGTATGCAATATGTGTTCAAGCAAAAAGAACTAAACCTTCGCCAAAGGAGGTGGCTTGAGTTGCTAAAGGACCACAACATGAGTGTCCTCTATCACCCCAGCAAGGAAAATGTAGTGGCAGATTCTCTTAGTCGGTTATCTAAAGGTAGTGTTGCTCATGTTGAGAACGATAAAAAAGAATTGGTTCGAGATGTTCATAGATTGGCCTGATTGGGTGTTCGACTTGTTGATTCCAATTAAGGTGGTGTTATGGTTCATAATGGTTCAGCATCGTCTTTTGTGTCAGATGTGAAAGCAAAGCAAGGTCTTGACCCGATGTTGATGGAATTGAAAGAAGCAATGCTTAAAAAATCCGTTGAGGCTTTCTCCCAAGGGAGAGATGGTGTGCTTTGATATCAGGGTCGTTTGTGTGTTCCCAATGTTGATGATTTGAGGGAGCAGATTTTATTAGAAGCTCATAGTTCTCAATATTTCATTCACCTGGGAGCCACCAAGATGTACCGTGACTTATCGGAGATCTATTGGTGGAATGGGATGAAGAAGGATATTGTGGAATTTGTGGCTAAGTGTCCTAATTATCAACAAGTGAAAGTTGAGCATCAAAAGTCGGGAGGTTTATCCTAAGACATTAGCATTCCTGCTTGCAAGTGGGAAGATTTGAATATGGATTTTATTGTTGGTTTACCCTGCACCCGGTGACAACATGACTCAATTTGGGTTATTATGGATCGTATGAAGAAATTGGCTCATTTCATTCCCGTCAAGGTTTCTTACTCGGCGGAAGACTATGCTAAGTTGTACCTAATGGAGATGGTTAGGTTGCATGGAGTGCCCTTATCCATTATATCCGATCGTGGTACCCAATTCACTTCTCAGTTTTGGAAATCTTTCCAAAAGGGCCTTGGTACTCGTGTTAAGCTTAGCACTAACTTTCATCCTCAAACCAATGGACAAGCAGAGTGTACTATCCAAACTTTGGAAGATATGTTGAGAGCTTGTGTGATTGACTTCAAGGGTAATTGGGATGATCATTTGCCTTTGATTAAGTTTTCTTATAATAATAGCTATCATTCAAGAATTCCTTCCATGAAGGGTGTAATGAGGTTTGGAAAGAATTGGAAGCTTAGTACCCGTTATGTGAGCCCATATCAGATTTTGAGACGAATTGATAAGATTGCTTATGAACTTGATTTGCCTAATGACTTAGCATCGATGCATCCGATTTTCCATGTCTCTTTGTTGAAGAAATGTGTTGGTGATCCGACATCTATAGTACCATTGGACAGTCTTAGTGTAAAAGAGCGTCTTTCTTATGAAGAGGTTCTGATTGAGATTTTCAAGAGGTTGAGAAATAAGGAATTTGCATCCGTGAAAGTCTTATGGAGGAATCAAAGAGTTGAGGGTGCTACTTAGGAAGCCGAGGCTGATATGAAGTCCCGTTACCCCCATTTCTTTCCCTCCAATCCTACTCTAGCTAGATGTATTTAGTTCCTCATGGTTCATCCTCATGTCTTAGTCATTTTCATGTTTCCTCATGCATGCATGCTCATAAAAACTTGTTTTAAGAGTTTGATTTAGCTATGATTGATTTCTTCATGATTATGTGCATTTGAGTATGACTTGCATGGATATTTATGAAATGATGTTTTGAATATGTTTGAGCTTGGAGTTGATGTTCCTCCTTGGTTATGTGATGTTCATGTTGGGTTATTAGATCTTGTTCTTACCCTCCTTATGATGCCTTGAGTTCCATTCGAGGACGAATGTCACGAAGGGGGGATATTGTAACACCTCAGATTCGGAAAAGAAGGAAGTTGTTGATTTTGGGTTGCAGGCAAGACCTATGGTTGGTAGATGCATCTACTGACCGTAGATGGCATCCGTAGGTGAGAAGGGAAATGAGGTTAAAGTTTTTAAGGGTAAGTTGGGACCTACGGTGGCCATGTACGGTCCGTAGGTTGACCTACCAACCGTACATTGGTCCCATCATTCGAAGGTCCAAAATCATGGTTTCTGAATCTACCTACGGTTGACCAGGACGATCCGTAGTAGAACCTACGAACCATAGGTCTGAACTGTAGGTCGAGTCAGTAGTTAATTTAAAGGGCTTTTTGGTCTTTTACCTAATTGATTAATGCCTAAACTAGGTCATTTTGATCCTAATTCTAGACCATATATAAGTCTTTTAAGCCTAAAACTAACTACTCTAAATCATTCTTCAAAATCCCCCAATTTCCTCCAAGTTTCTCCCCCAAAATTTCTCTCTCTAAAGCTTAAAGATGAAGTCTATGGTTTCAAGATCAAGTCTCCAAATTCACCATTGATTGTGGGCTTTTGACATCAAGGTATGATAGTATTCACCTATGGAGTCCTTTCCTCAACAAGGTTCCTAAATTCTCCAATTTTACAAGTTAGTATCTCCAATTGGAATTAGAGTTTTATTCAATCTCATGGGTTCTTATCAATTATGATTCAATTGATTATTTTATGTCTTTTTATGCATGAATTGGAGTAATTACATGTTTTTAAGCTGAATTCACATGAACCCATGCATGATCCATGGTTTCTAGACTATGAACATATGATGAGGTTTTTGAACTATGAAAGATGAATTTATGAAGATATGCATGTTTCCTCATGAAGTTGATATAATTGATTTAAGGTTGCTTTAAGAGTGAAGCATCGATGTTGTTATTGATTTGTGAAAAGGTTTCTCATATAAAGGATTCATAAGGTTGATAGGTTTTCTCACCTAAGTTGAATCAAGACTAAGCAGCTATTATAATGAACTCTAGCTTGGATTGGCTACTTAATTGTGCCTTTCCATGGATAATAAGATGAATATGATTAATGACTATTCCGTGGGATTTATGCTTAGCACCAAGTAGACTAGCGGTGATTATCCATGTCCCATAAACTATGTGCCACCATAGGATGATTGTCTTAGATGGACATTAGCTAGTAGATCCACTTTAGCTCAAAATTCATGGTCCTTACCTTGGCTAGTAGGACAATCTATTTTCGGTGTGGGATAGACACCGAATTTCATGTTATAGCTCACATGGTCTATGTCGGTTAAGGCTAACTTTCCACAATAATGAACCAAGGTTACTTTCTAAAGTATCTCACAAGTGTCTTATAAGATGATTAGCTTGCATTGACTATGATTGTGACATATGTTTTCTAGCATGATTATTTTATAATTAGCTTGGTCATTGCATGCCGTTTAAAGCCCCTTTTTGCATGATTTCATAACTCTTATGCATTGCTATCATACTTGGTAAATTCCATGTACTAACACATAGTTGTGCCTACATGGTTTCACTAATGCAGGGTCCGACGCTTCTATTTTCCATACTTGTGGCTAGTTGGCTCCTTGGACTTGCTGGAGATTGGTGAATCCTCATGATCCGAGGATCAAGACTCCTTTATAGATTTATGTCATTTCATTTCGGATTTTGTATGTGATGTATGTGTTACGTCCCAATCACTTTCCTTATCATGTATTAGATGGCTTTGAGACTTATGTAGACTTCCGTTTTTGTCAAACTCTTTCATGTGTGTTGACACACAATTTTGTCTCTCCTTTCTTCTAATTTATTTCGTTGAGCTTCTAAATTATTAATAAGTTGAATACTTCATATTTCACTATTATTTTCGGTTACTACTATTGTTACCGTAATTATCTGTAGATACTATTATTATTGTTACTTTAACTTTCATTATTTTTATGATTATCATATTTTATTATCATTTTCACTATTTAAAATTTTTATTTTTTATCAACAATATAACTATTACTTTACTACAATCTTTTTAAAAATAGATTGTCATTACTTTATTTCAAGTTTCTTACTTACTAAACTTTTTATATAATGGATATTATACTAGTTACTAAATTAGAAGCTCAAATGGATTAATTTAAAAAAGAAAAATGACCAAAAATGCTCCAGCAATTCAGCCAATTTGGCTATATATCCATGACTACAACCCATACGTAGCAGCCCAACTTATTTTCATTCATTTAGCCCAAGTTCACTGTCCCACAAACGGTCAGTTTCTCTCAAACTTTAATCTATTATATTTTTCTTTTGTTGTTAATGTGATATGAATATTTGGTTTTAAGTAGAAATCATGGTTCAAGGACTACCATTTGGTACAAAGATTATGTTCTTATGATAGATATATTCTGCCTCTGTAAATACATGTTTAATGAAGTTCATCCTATTTGCCTCTATTTAAGTATGTTGAATATTAGTTAATAATGCTACTTAGAAGCTTAAAAATTATGTTTAAGTTGTTTATTATTGTTTTGCCTAAAAGTGTGATGATCAAATCCAAATACATTCTCACAAGTCTTGGTTTAGTTTGGTTTGGTTTTGTTTATTGCTTATTTTGGTTATTTAAATGGATGAATCTGTTACGAGCTGGATTCATAAAAGTTATAAAACTCTTAAGTGTAGGTTGGATTTTTTTTTTCATTAAGTTTAATACTTCATGTTTTTAGGTCTTCTCCTTAGATAGATATATTAGATAATGTTTTGGATTTTATAGATGCTAAGAATTGTTACCAGGAAACTTGGGTTGTTTTTGACATTTAGTGTTGGAATTAAGGATCAATTTAAGTTACTCCTAAACTATGTTGATGTTTATTGAATCATTGCGTGATCTTAGGTTTACTTTAAATACATGTTGAATATTGATAGAATTCTAGTTTTACTTTACCTTACATTTTCTGCTTATGATTAAGAGATAAATTATTGCCTAACTCATGCGTCTCTTTCTTTTCTTTGCTTGGCATGAACACCGGAGTCGAAGAGTTTTACTTTAGGACTCGACGTCACCATGAGACTTGAAATAGACATCTACACCTTTGTTTGTGCCTCTTGCTCCCTTGAGCTACATCCAAACAGAAAATGGAGAAGAAGCGAGGAAAAACTACGAGCATTTGCTATATTCTTCCTCCTTTAGTTGCCTACTATGAACATAACGTCCTTGCTAGTTTTAGCTAAATTATTGTGATGTGTTTATCTTTGTGCTCATGTTATCTTGTATGTAGAGTATTCTTGAAATTATTTGATGTTTGGTTTGACACTTGGAGAAGCACCTAGTTAATGATTAACTTTAGAATACTTTTAAACACCTTGGGTTTAATAATGTGATTTTCATAATATGAAATTCTTTTCATAATGGTTCAAATGAGTCTATACTCAAAGCTTTTTAGTCTCAAACCATTTGAAAAATGGAATTTTGAATCTGTGATTTTACGTCAAAAAATGATTTTATTTTAGTCTCTTTTGTTTCAAACTTTCTTGGCAATAACTTTGTTCACATGCATTTGAAAAATGAGGAATAACTTATTTAAACATGGATTTGTCCGTGTAAGCTATTTTAGATATACGACTTTGTACTTTACTTTTAAAATATTTTTATCCAAACACTCTTATTTTTATGCTAATGTTTTATTTCAATACTCAGCCTAATTAATTAATTAAGTTCGGCCAGTTAACCATTTTTAATGGATCTTAAAGGATGCCTAACCCTTTCCCTTTAGATTAATTGGACCCTTACCTAGAATCTCATGTTTAGTAGATCTTAAAATGGAGTTAACTTTAGACAATGACTTTAATCAATTTTAGGTGCCCTAATTCATTGTAAATAATTAGGTGGTGACTTCTTAAGTTAGTTAATCACCAAAAGGTTGTACACTATTTTGACCCGGTTAAAATGGGGTATAACAATGTGAAAGGCTACTTTTAAACTCTTTGTTTCTATTATCTTGTATGATGTATGCTAAGTGGCTTGTGTGGGGCCTCTCGGGTTGGGACCTACATAGCCAATTTCATGATTCATTGTGTGGTTTCACAATGTTATTTTAGACCTGATTTTGATTATTGCAATTTGAGTGTCAAAATAATCATATTGATGCCGAGATCACTATTTTGATAATATTACATTATTTGGAGGCTTCTCAAAAGGGAAAAGCCTCGATACAGAGATTTTGAGCACACATGTTTGGCTTCAAGGTAGGCTACGACTTACTATTCTTAGATCTTGCTTGTTAATTGTTCTAGCATGATGATTTGCTCAATGTTGGGATGATATTTAGCATGATTCCTTGTTGTTATCATTATTAAATTGATTTCACCTTATATTAGTTGTTTCGGGTAAAGTTTGTGTTGATCTTGATTAGTGTGGTGTTATGTTTGTTCCCTTGAGTTGTGAAAAAGTTAGAATGACCTTACTTTTGAGGTTGTTGACCTTATTATAGGATTGACTAGTATTTGCCTTAGATGTTGGCTTTTGTGGCCTGTGGGGCTTGGTTTGGGGATAAAATTAGGTTAGCTACGACCCTCTGGGCTAGGTTGTCACCTTTGGATAGCCCTGTTAGTATGTGTGATCGGTATGATGTAGGGAGATGACTACCAAGACTAGTTCAGGACCATACTGCTCTTAGTGATATAGATGACTCGAGGTGATATTTTGGGAAGGACTAGCCATTCCGATGTAAGATTCAGGGGTGTACTAGGGTCCGATAAGGTTTTTTGATGTAAGATTTTGGGAAGGTCTTCCGATGTAAGATTTCAGGGTGTGCTAGGGTCCAATATGACTTTCCTACGTAAGATTTCGCGAAGGACCCCGATGTCAGATTCCAGGAAGACATTCGTATTTATTATTGAGTTATGCCTTGTGGTGAAGCTATTGTGTGTGCCGCCGGGTTTATGGGGTTCGGCCAAGTTATTGATTGTATGATTATTGCTATTATGCCTTTGTTTTTTCCTTCTAGGCTTATTGGGGTTTAGTTAGGATTTAGATAACTTTATTGCTTTTGTCGTTTACCTTAGTATCTTTACTATGATTCATGTCTAGCTATACCTTTACTATTGCCTTATTACCTTGTCATTTACTCGCTTATTATTATGTTATTGATATTAAGACTAGCTGACGGACCGGGTTATTCCGATACCGTTCTGTTTCGTTATGGTCCGATACTATTCGATACGGAACGGGATACGTTGAATCGATACTCGAAATGAGACCATACCATAATTTGGTACCGGTATCAGTTCGTACCGGTTCATCCCAATTTTGATTTTAAGTAATTATTTGTTTTCTTAATAGTAAACTCATTTGACCTCAAAGAAATAGTTTATGCTATAACTTTTAACAAAGATTCTAGCATTGACATTAAAAAAAAAAAATTCCATTAAATCCAATAAAAGAAAATGCTTCCATTAGATCCACCAAAAATTAGACAACAAAGGTATTTTGATACCAAAAACAAATAGAGGGTAAAATTGAGTTATCTTCAATAATCCAAGGGCAATTTTGGTCTTTTCTTTGCCATGCTAGACTGCCTTGTCAGTGATCTAAATGACTTATGTGGACATTCCTTAGTTTGGAGGCATTTATGGTCCAAAACAGGAGACAGAGGGGGTATTTTTTATACCAAAAGCTAAGGAAGGATACATGTGAGTTATTTGAATAATTCAAGGGTAAATTTGGGCCTTTTCCGTTTAATGATTATGCAAAAATATATGACCCGTGTTTTATCTCTTTTTTGACACCTGTACCTCTTCGAGGCTCCAATCATGGAGCATGATTTCTCCTCCAAAAATGATGAAAAACCTTAGATATGTACTAGCACAATTTCTTCTAGGAATCAAATCCAACCCCTAAAGTTCAGAAGTTTCTACATGGAGTTCATGATCGAAAAATTATACCGTGTATATAGGATCAAATCTATATTTTACCTTTATATATTTAATATTGAACCCCCTCAACACAAGTAAGGGACTTGGTTCAGCGGCTGTGGGGATTTAGAAACTAGTAGGCACGCGGGTTTGAATCTGGCTAGCAACATTTTTCAATGTTTTAGCTTGAAATCTGGTGCAACTTATTTGTCAGCACTATTTAGCATGTTTTTTTTTTTAACCTCCTCAACGGAAATCCAGGCTCCACCACTACACAACAACCAAGACATTTGAACCGAAATAGTCATCTACTCCTCAGAAAAACCAAGGTTTCTTAGTGCTACATTAATATCTTCCTTGCTGCAACTTCCGCATTCAACAATGTTAGAATTCATGGCTGGCAAAACATGCTCAAGAGGGTAGTTTCTGTTTGAATGAACTTCAGAAGCATCACTGCAAACTCCCTTCAACACTACAGTTTTATGGACTCCTCCAACCAATAATTCATAATCCGTGTCTCCACTTTCTCCGGCAAAAACCACAAGATTTGACAAGTTTATGCCCCATCGAATGAACATGTACCTGAACATAAGGCCTAATGAGTAATATAGCTTTTACATACGCCAGCGGCAAAATGAGTAATGCACACCCCAACACACATGCATAGATTAAAAAAGTGTACCAAACAAGATACTGCTAATACACAAAGTTAATTGCATGCATTATTTTTACTAATACACTACCAAATGACCCTTAAAAGAAACAAGGGAGGACAAATTTGCAAATGAATGGCAGCTGAGGACTGCATGAAAAAAGATGCATATGATTCATCAAAAAGTATACGGATTACTCGTAGAACTTTTTAACCATGTATTTACACCTAAAATACAGTTGGAACTGGTTGCTGTTACCCTTCTATGTAAAGAAAAAAGAAGTCATTTCTTTAGTTAACAAAAAAAGAAAAAAGGTGGTAAATGTTTAGCAGAGTCAATATCCTTAGACAAATATTGCCTACCTAAACTAACCTTATAGTCATAATTAAGACACAAACTCGACAATTTGATGTAAGCAAAGTGAAAATTTAATTTGTTACAAAGAAGATTTTGAATGAGAAAGAAAATAGGCAGGAAATGACCTGAGTGCTTGTGATCTTGAAGCAAGAACAGGGATCACATTCAGCCTGCTACCGCTTTGGCAATATATTGCATGGCATCTTAGCGCCTGAATTCTCAGTAATCTCCGAACTTCCTTCACAGGAGGAACCTAGACAAAAGAGCACTAGATTACTTAAATGAGTTGAACAATTAGATGTAGTAATGTCACACTGAGGAGGTCAACTTACTAATGATTGATCATTTATTCTGAAAGAAAAGCAGTGTGCAGATGCGGAGTCAATCTCCTTTATAGCTATCTCAGCTTTGTTTTTAACTTTGTCATTTAGAGAATCTGCCCAACGAATAATAGTTTTCCTCAGATCTTCTCCACCCCAACGGTAATCAATGTGAGTTTGATAATCTGAATCTACAGTAAAAGAAGGCCCTGAACATTTCTCCTCAGAATTTAAACAGGGATAATAAACCTCCCCACCACTATTGCAGATATAAGCATCAAAGTCGTGTGGTTTAAACTTGGATAACTCCAAAAATGACTGCACCTCACTAATGGTCAAGGCTGTTGACAAGATAAAGCCAATGGATGATGCACTCTTATCCTTCTTGACAGTCTCAATAATTGTTTTGGTAACATCAGCTAAACCAGCTGGGGTATCACAATCCGCCGCAATTACAATTAGCTTCCTTCTCCTTGACAGTTGAAACTTACTTTGCTCTGCTTTCTCCATGGACCTACTTACTGGAAGTGTTGAGACCATATTATCCAATTGAATCTTCTTTTTAGTGGCATTTTCCACGAAATCCAGGGCAGTCACTGAAGTACCACTCTTTTCTTTTTTATCCCCGTCCAATGAGAGTTTCAAGCTTAAAGACAGATCTTTAATATCCCTCAAGGAATCTACAGGTGAATCTGGTTCTGAATCGGAGCATTCATCCTCATTTCGTTTCCATTTTGGCTGCCTTTGTTTGCAAGACATCACTCGCGATAGATACGTCTTGCAGTGCTCTGGCCAAGAGAAGAGGTGTATATTTCGCAATCCATTGTCCCTACATCTTGCCCAAAGCTGCTTATCAGCTACTAGCTTCAAAAGTGCATCAGCAACAGAATGTTGATCATGCGGATCAACTAGCAAACCATTGTCAAGCACCTGAAACAAAGTAAATGGTAAGTTCTCGAAAACTAACATGACATGTCTATATTCAAATCCAGTGGACAAAAAAAATCCCTGAAACAATAAGTAGGCTCCATCAGAGGACAAACCCGGTTAATGTCAACTGGACCACCATTTTTTGTGGCAACCATGGGCAGACCATGAGCTGCTGCCTGTTTGAATAGGAGACATCAGTTTGCAAATGGACTTGGCATACATACTGTAAATCTGAAATTACGAAAAGAGGAAATCAGAAAAGCACCTCAATCAGAGTGAGTCCAAATGGTTCAATGAAAGCTGGATTGATAAAAACCCCCTGCAAAATTGTGATATTTACAAGTGAATTTAACAAAGAGATGTGATGCATAATTACGATATGTCAACGCTCTTTCTGGCTTTTTCAGCTGCTATAACTTAGTGAAAAAACATTGCTGTCGATATGAAATTGAAAGGCTTTCATAGTCTGTCACCTTTCACTCTGTCGTTATTCATTTTGTGTCTCTGTTTTCTATGCGTAGCGCATAGTATAATAGTAACCTTAAGAATTACAGCCTGTCATGAATTAGACAGGTTTCGAAATCAATTCTCAGGTCACTGGAATTGAAGCAGAAATCTTAACACAATCCCTCATGAATACTGAGGCAGCAGATGCTTCCAACTACCGCAACTACTTTCCCTTCTGTTCCACAATCCATCTAAATACTAGGATAAGGAAAATGCAGGAATTTTATGTTTCTTTTATTCTGTAATCTTTGGATCATGATAAAGGTTTAACACTAACCATGAATATGTTGTATCATCACATGATTCACTATAAATGAGTGGTCTATATTAAGAAATAACAATTGAGTGATTCATGCGTCTTCAATCTGGCAGTTACTCGGGGTAATCACTGTACAATCAGAAATAAGAGAATGGAGGTTCTGTAGGCAAAAGAGACTATGTGGGAACAAGCTACACAAATAGTTTACACCAGGAAATGTCACAGATATTTATGTAATTTGCTGCTCTACCTTTGACTTTGCAGCCAGACGATATATCTCAGGAACGTCAGATTGCTTGTGATGCTTAGGATACGCAACTTGACCATATAAATCATACTTGTCAATCAGTTTAATTATTGAAACAAGGACAGATGAATTTGTACTGGACATTTCATCAATTACATCACGATTTCCCATCACTAATGTCTGCAATGAAACATAATAGAAGAATATTAGAAAAGAACAATTAACTGCATAATAGGCTGAATATTGATGAGTGGAGGGGGAATTTGTAAAATTACAAGGTTAGCGAGCTCTCTCAATTGTCGGCACTCTCCAAATGCCTTGACTAAAGTGATTAGGTTTTTCTTTGGGTCAGGCCTTGCAAGAGCAAGTATCATAGGCTTGTGTGGATTGGTAAAGAAGCGCATGATCTGTCAAAGAATTATAGTTTTGAGTTAGGACCAACATCAAATCTGCACAATTTTAAACAAGAATGGTTGCAGTAAAAAAGAAACAAGGGCCACATAAATCTTCAATTTAGGAGATGAAGGACTCAAGGAAGATAGTGATTGAAACCTCCAACCAAATGGGTGGATCTGCACTCCCAACATTATGTTCATTTCCTTCGGCTTCTCCATCCATGTCACCTTCATGTGGAATAATATGATGAAATTCCATTCCTGGAGGAATCACCTGCCAAAGTAAAATAACAAAGTTAATATAATATATATACACGAAGAGGGAAAGAAAAGAACAAGAAAAAGATGCAAGGATGATGCAAGAACAATGAATTCAAGAAGTCCTTAGCAAAGAGTATACGAAAAGAAAGAGAGGATATTCCTAACACAGTGAATACAGAACTAATCTAAATAGAAAGATTAAGTGGTTCACCATTGCGCGAGGCATAAATCTTCCGTAGCAACTCACATTGCGTTTCGTTCTTGCCCTGAGTTTGCGTTCCAACTTTGGATCAAATCCATCATAGAGATTCCATTGTTCTTCTATCTCCTGCCGTGTACTAGTAATTATCATCTCAGATACATCAAGAGACAATTCTTCAGCCTCTATGCGCCGCATTATTTTGTAAGTTGCATTTATCTCTTCTTTTGGTTGTCGTCCTTGCTTTAGTAGTTGTTCCAGCTTGTCTCGTCCAAGTGAATGGCCAGTCAAAACCATCGGTACATTTAAAGCCCCTGATAGAAGAGCAGCAGATTCACCGGCATCTGCATAGTGTCCATGAATAACAACAGGCCAGAGTGACTGCCCACTACCAGTTTGCTCTCCTAGAACCTTCGACATCTGGACGATGTGACTAAGCGCACCATCAACAAATTCAGGAATATGAGGCCAAAGTAACTCTTTCGGGATATATTTATCTTTTGGGCCAAATGGTATGCGGATGATGTAGGCACCACCACTTTCCCCTACTTCAGGCATGGCATCTAAAAAGTCTGTTAGGTTTATCATTTCTGTTGGTTCACCATAGGTCCAATCTACATCAGGTGCTGATACTTGTCTTGTCAACAAATCAACACGATAAACTCCAGGCATCATGCCTAAAGCTCTGGCTAATTCCACAACATACTTGACCTGTGTTGAAAGAAAGATTCAAACCAACCACAAGAACACAAACACAACAGACACAGAGCATCAAAAGATTCGGACAGATAGCAAATTATTGTGATGCTTATATGAGTAACTGTTCCCACTAAGTGTTATACAAAGAAAACATACTTGGCCACCAGTGTCAGAATCCCGACCAAGCTCCATGTTTTCTCCCCTTATCAAGCCATGAAGACTGCAAGCAAGGTTTCTGTTAGACAGAACTGATAATACGTATTAATTATGAAATATATTTAAACACAAGATCTCAGGAACTAAGAAGAACAATGCCTGATTAACACAATGTAAAGTTTCTTTTCCATGTATTGATTAGCCCAATTTGCCATCGCATCCACAGAGCTGACCCTGGACATTCTTCCTCGGACACTATCACCATGAGTTGAGAGGTCACCAACAATGTCTATCTTTTCTCCATCTGATAAGTCTGACATGTCAACAGTTGCTTCTCTCCGTGCCCTTTCACGTTCACGATGCCTTTTCGCCAGTCGCTGAGCTTCTTCCCCTTCAAGCTGAAAGTATCATAGCAAGGGCACACATTACTTTATGATTGAAGCAATTAACAATGTTAGACTGAGCATGTCTCAGTAACCAAGGACATTGAGAATAGCTAGAGCAAGTGGCAGCAACTGAGGGCTATCACCATCCAGTGTAATCTGCAAATTGAAAACTGTCATAGAAGCTGGGCTCCTTTTAGTGACTTGAGATTATGAATGTATGAATTCTTAACTCTTTATGGAGGGAAGCAATTGGACAAAAACAGGTTATTACTTTTTCCTTCTGAATTGAACTTGAATGAACTTCATATACAGACGGAATAAAGATGTCATACAATTGGCATGAAATTTGCATGATTAATATTAATAGTATTGCTATGGCTTTAATAGGAAGTTTCATATTCATCATGAAAATTACAGGCGAAGTTTTAAATATAATATAATGTGGTAGAGTGCTGTCCAAAATAGAAACGGTGAAGTCCCCAAAAAACATTAAACAAAATCACTTTTACATTAACGTGAGAATAACCATCATTGACTTCAAGTTATAAACTCATTGAAAGGTGATGCAATTATGTGAAGTCAAATAACTATTAAAACGAATCAAATAAAAAAAAAAACACATCAACCCAGGGATATATATCCACAGGAACCTGTTTCTTCTTGCGAGTCAAATTCCAAATCCTCCAGCACATGTTTTCCAATCTTGTATTCCTCTCCTGTGAATCCCGAATAGACGAAGCCTGTGGCAAATTTCAAGAGACCTGCTTAATACTCATGTCAATGCATATCCAAAACATTTAGACCACACAAAAACAAAGAAAAAAGAATGTGATAGATTAACATCTTTCTCAGTTGATAAGTATAAAGAGAATAAATATTTGAGATGTATGATATTAAAGTTACATATCGAAGCAACAAACCATTATTCTCAATGAAACATCTGTCAGAATTAACATACTCCAATGTGATCAAATGCCTTTGAAGAATAAAATTATTACCTTCTTGATTATGTAAAACAAAACTTATTTTAGACCAAAATGAAAAGGTAAAAGCACTAAATAATATGGAACGGCGGGAGTATCTGTTTCAACTTGCATATCTTGTTTTACTTCTGCGTAAATGTAAATACACGTTCATTAATTTGCTGAATAGGGCCTTTATAAATACCAGTTAAAGAAAACCTTTTGATATATGTAAAGATAAGGCACTTGAGCCTAACTCAACCCCAAAAGCTAGCTCATGAAGGGAGGTTTGCCCAAGTCCATATAAGGAGACCACCAGTCCATTCCCCAATCAATACCGCCACGCACAAACCCAACTGGAGCGTGGACCGGGAGCCCAAACGGGGATGGACCTGGCTCTGATACCATGTTATTGATAAGGTTTGGAGAGAATAACTTGTTTATTGATAAATGATTACAGTGATATAAATACATAAAGAGTACTAACTAACTATGGTAACTAAATAATCAAATCCCTACAAATCAGCTAGACTACCATATATACAATATTTCACAACTGTAAATTGATTCTGTAACAATCTACTTAAAAGGCTAAAATTCTAAAAGTGGATATCCGGCGAGTACACAACTTTCTAAAGGGAGAGCAAAAGGAAGTTTTGTTGTAAACTTTCAACCATCAATTTGCCATTTTCCCATCTTTTATCCTTTTGAGTTAGACACATTTCAAGAGGAAACATTGAAACCAAACTTCAAGACAATGAAATTACACCAAATTGACAAAAGGAAAAAGGGACAATACCTATCAAAACAACAGGATGGATCACTCTAATTAAGGAAACACTTCTCATCTATTCCACATACTTAACTTCCATCGTCAATCTCTAAAAACCTAAAGAAACTAATGAGGAATTACATATGTGATGGAATGGATGGAGATCAGAGTATTACCTGGTTGAATGAAGATGGTCATGGCTCTGATTACAAATGGGGGATTGGGCATTCGAAGATTGAGCACTTTGAGTCGAGTTCCCTTTGAAAATAATTGGACAGATTCTTCTGAAGTATGGATTCACTCAATATGGTTGGTTTCCAGATGAGGTTACAACATCATGAAGTTAGAACATTATAGTCATCATCTTACCGGATTAGCTTGTGAAAGGAATCATAATGGATAGGATAAATTCCTCAAGACTTATTGGCTTCCCATCAGGATTAGGAACACGATACTATTTCGGCTCAAACTACCTTGATAGATGAATTCCATTAATTGTTCTCAATTACCAATGCAAAAGGGGTTATGTTGGCCAAAGTTCGCAAAAGGGATAGAACCATATCTGTGAGAAGATGTTTGTAGAATTGGAAATGCAATGAGGTGGAAAGGTTCCTGCAAAAACTCTTATCACTGCAACCAATTCAGGTTGCCTGATAAGTTATTACCGTAAAGATCATCCTGAAATTGTTTACTGCTGAAGTCCTATAGCAATGATCTAATCAGTGGTAAATCATTTGATTTCTTAACTTTATGGGGAAATCAATGGTCAATGTGGTATCCGATTGATTGCATTTGACCTTCAGTTAAACAAAATGCAAGATTTTGGTTCTTCAAGCTAACGTAAATTAGCATAATATTTTCTATGAATGGGCAAAGGTACAAGGAAAAAAAAGTGATAGGTGAGGAGCACAAAGTCCTTGATGTGGACCTTGTGACTGGTTAGACGGAGATCATCATTGTGCATACAGAACAGATGGTCATGAATTAGGGATGTGAGGTTGATTCTCTAGAAAGAATGGGTGCCAGCTTAGACAGCAAGGTAGAGCATAGAGGGGAGACCTTCTTGCGGCTGGTGAGAAAGGAACAACCCACCTTAATTTATAATTTTTATGCTTCCAAAAGGGAGCAAGACTAAAATCACAACTTTCTATAAAATTGGCATTCTAGGCTAGTAAATTAATAAAGGTATAAAAGGAGGACTTACGCGAACCCAAGAGCGATGAAGATCGGTTTCATCGAAACCTGTAATGACTTCCTCAACGAAGTAACGAGCTGGACTAAAACGACCTCTTTCCCTTAACAAGAGAGATGATTTTGGATCATTGATCGGGGGACCGACGTCCAGGATGGCCTCAAGATAACTGTTTATCCATTCGTTTCCCGCCATTGAGAGAGAAGAAGAAAGACAAGTTTAATTGTCAAATGTTGTTAGCATGCTATGTCAGTGTGTGTTACTATACTCTATGCTTTGTGTGTTTTTGCATTGTAAGAGAAGCCTTTTTGCATTGTAAGGCATTGTGTGTGTGTGTGTGAGAAAGAGACGGTTAGAGCACTCATCCCGGTGGTTACTGCAAAATAAATGGCGACGGAGGAGCTACATCCTGACCGAGTAACATTATTATTACTCCATTATTTTTTTTATTATTTACTAATAATAAATGAAACAAAAAACAACACTTGTAACTAGTGGTGGAAAATGGGCAGGTTAAAAATAGCTCAACATAAAATGGGTAATAGTTCAACCCCCATATTTGTAGGGGCGGAGCTACCTTATGGTTAGGGGTTTCCCCTTCGATGGAAAATTATACTATTTTTACATGGTTAAAATAATTTTTTATGTATATATAGTAGATATCGAACCCCCTTCGGCTACTTCGTGTATCTTCTTTTTCAGAATTTGAACCCCCTTAGTGAGGATTCTAGCTCCGCCACTGCATATTTGATATGGGTAAAAATGGATTGGGTAATAAATGGATTCGGTAAAATACTAGTTTATCCATATTTTCATGAGTAAATAGTACTCTATTTAAGAATTCAACATAGACAAAATATTTTAGTCTTTTTTAGATGAAAAATATTGAAAATACTTTATATAGTTTTATTGTATCATAAAAGTCAAAAAAAAAATCCTATAACTTTTCAATATAAAATAAATTTATGTAATAACAAGGGGGGAATATTTTTAATTTCAAAGTAAATGAATATATGCATTTTAGGACTAAAACATGCTTAATGCACTTTAAGCAATGTCAATACTAATACATGATTTGCTTATTTTACACTATTATTTGTTATCCAATCTAAAATCAAACAAATAAAAAAATATAATTATAATTAACAAAAGAAATGTACATTTAAGAAATATATTTTTTCGAGGGCCAAAGACTTCACCTTTTTAATTACATAAAAGAATAATTAGTTTTATAGAAGAACAAAAAAAGGAAGAGAAGTTACAATATTTTTAGTGATATCATGAATTTTGAGTGAATAAAAATTGGAAGCTTAACTCATTTGGCTAATCCATATTTTACCCATAGTTTACCCATATTTTACCCATATAAAAAATTACTCACCCAACCCATTAAAATATGAGCGGGTTACCAAAATATGGGCTCATTTTGCCGGCACTACTTGTAACCAAAAAATAAAAACTATTTACAAGCGTACGGGCGGAGCCAGCATACTATTAGGGAGTTCGGATGAACTCCTTCGGCGGAAAATATTACTATTTATACATGGTTAAAATTATTTTTTATGTATATATAGTAGATGTCGAACCCCTTTCGGTTAGTTCGTGTGTTTACTTCTTCAGATTTTGAACTCTCTTATTAAAAACTCTAGTTTCGCCACTGTTAACAAGCGGCTACCCTTACTTTCATACTTCCTATTTTTAACTACTAATTCGCGTTTACTGTTAGATACCATCAGAGTGTATATATATACTCCGATGGTATCAAGGATGAATAAGCAGTGGTTCAGTTAATAGAACAAGGGGCACTCGGGTAAATAGTTTAGGCAGTAGGTCCAATCAGGATAGATATTTTTGATTGAGTCAAATATGAATAAATATTTTGCCTAATGAATTTAATTTGTGTAGTTTTTCCTGAAACTATTCAGAGACCCACATTACCAGAAAAATTAATCTGACATTGTTTACTCACATATTGCTTAAGCAATGACATTATTTCTATTTTGTGGTCAAATATACAAATGAAAAAGTGATGCAAATACAAAAGACCTTTTTACTTTAATAATATATTATATTGTCTTTATTACGAATTATAGTACTATTTTTACTCTTATAAAAAATAGCTTCGTTTTTTTTGTTTAATCAGAAACAGCTAAATACACATATGATACATTTCTAACACAGTTTTAATATAGTAACACATAAACTAATTTGAATAGTATTTGAACATTTAAAATTCAGGTATAATAAATTTTTAACACCATTAATATAAGGAAAAAAATAAACAACTATTATAATACATTTGAATATATTACACATATTATAGACATGTTTCAACGAATTATGAATATATAGCCAAAAGATTCTTAATACAAATGTATTATAAGTATTATATGAGAATTTCAAACATTCATGTACTATTTAAATTAGTTTA
This sequence comes from Solanum appendiculatum, assembly GCA_018342035.1. Taxonomy (NCBI): domain Eukaryota; kingdom Viridiplantae; phylum Streptophyta; class Magnoliopsida; order Solanales; family Solanaceae; genus Solanum; species Solanum appendiculatum. Next base: position 631,119 of record JAGDQO010000846.1, read on the forward strand.
TGTTGTTAGAAATGTATTATATGACTTCTTCAAGAAAGACTTCGCCTCCAGAAAATGAGGACTTTATTTAGGAATAACAACGATCGAATTCATAATAATGTAATATATTGAACTCGAATTGTATTATAATTATCATTTATATTTAATAAAGTTTAAATATATTTTTTCAGAGTTTCACCTCTTCTTCACTGGTGAATCACCACCCTCAGACCATCGTCAGACTACCAGTAGCTCCAACTAACTCAAAAATAAATCACACACAGTCCACCCTCAGACCATCGTCAGACTACCAGTAGCTCCAACTAACTCAAAAATAAATCACACACAGTCCACCCACAATTACCAAATTCACTTTTCCCCATTTTTTCTGGTCCAAACAACAATACTAGATCTAAACGCCAAAAAAATTTCCAGCCAAATCTAAACGTCAGAGAGAGTTTTTTGGCTAGATCTAAACGTCAAGTTTCATGGAGCTCACTGGAGCTCGTGAATCTTTATTGTGGGCCATTTATTAATACCTAAAATGAATGTTGTTTCTTGTAAAACAAAACAAACGAAGTGTTACAAATTAGATTTGGATTTGTAGAGGATGATAATATATTGGATATGCACCAGAGAAGTCATTTTGGGCGAAGAAGTTAATCAAGGAGAAAATATGCACAGGAAAAGCTATATCCGGCGAAAAGTGGAGCTGAGAAGCATATGGAGAAGGAGAGAGATAAAGGGAGCAATGAGTAATTTAAGCTATTAAAGGTAAATTAAGTTATGGACTGTAATAAAAAAAAAAGTATCCCCAAAAGGTAATAATTAATCTAAAAAATTCATTTATGTAAAAATTCCAATACAAAACAACAAAAACAAGGATAACATACCCGAAATGAAAAATAAATTAGGCCCAAAACAATGGTCCAACCCGATTCAAACATAAATAAAACAACGAATATAGATAGGCACCAATTTAGGAAGTGATGGAACATTTCATTTTCTTCACCCTCTATTTATCTTCTTCACCCTCTATTCATCTTCAATGTGCACAAATCAAGAACTCAGTTGCTAAAGGGTCTATCGCAAAATGCTCAAAAGAATACCGATCTATTGAGAGCTTGGATTATTTTTCAACCTGTTTAAAGAAAAGGTACTGGAGTTTGGTGTCATAAGACTTGGGGTCAATTTTATCTAGGACACTAAAATCTCTCGTCAAATGCCATGAAATCGATTCCTTTCAAGATATCTTCATTATGTAGGTTAAGAGATATTCATCTGGCTTCCTCAAGCAAGTTTGAACGCTACTCTCACTCTCTATACCTATTAACTAGTTCAAAAACTGAGTTAATCATCTATTTATTTCTCCAAATTGATTGAGCCTCCAAGGAAGCTAATAACACTATTTAAAAGAAGATTGATAGATGATTCGTCAAACATGCAAAACCTAGTTAATCTTAACTACCAGCTAGTAAACATAATTTGTCTGCAAAGTTACCTATAGTTAATTGGATTGTGTAACACAATAGACATATTTGAATTGTTGTTTATACTATGTTGTCTATAACACTCTACCGTTTTAGAATATTTAAATTAATTCATACATCGAGGTAAGACTAAGAATATTTAATATGCTAAGAATGTGTTATTAGGTATTCAAATTGCTCAATGATCGTATGCTAAATTCTGAAGCCAAGCAAGTTACGAAAAAAAGTTGGCAAAAGTTATATACGGTATCACCGAGAAGAGTACCTTTCTGCTTTCGATTTACCAATGCTGAGATTTATCTTAGTTGAGTCTCAATTTTCTTAATAGATGTAGTGTAACGACCCAAAAATGGACGTGATTGCACTTGTCTATTCTCACTAAGGCAAGTCAGTCTTCACCCAACGAAACAAAGAAAAACATAACCGAAAGATAAAGCAAGAACAAGACAAAGGCGAAAAATTTATTCATTCTATAAACACCCCAAAATCTAGATGTCACGTGTACAAGCCATTAATGTAAATACAGAATTCGAAAGATAAATACAAGTCTCAAATGTCTTTGATTCTCAAATAGAACAAGGCATAAAGTAAGGAACAAGGGGAACTGCCGAATGACAAGTAGCTACCTCTCAAAATCCTTGACAAGCCTCAAAATCCGAAGAGAAGAAGAAGATCACGGGAGTCCGGGCTAGGAATCTACACAAGTGTAGAAGTAAGGGGTGAGTACCACCAACACGGTACCCAGCAATCACTAGCCGAAAATGACCTCGGCCCATATCAATCACTAGCCGAAAATGACCTCGGCTCCTATCAATCACTAGCCGGAAAATAACCTCGTCTCATATCAATCACTAGCCATAAATGAGCTCGGCTCATATCAATCACTAGCCGGAAATGACCTCGGCTCATATCAATTACTAGCCAGAAATGACCTCGGCTCATATCAATCACTAGTCGGAAATTACCTCGGCTCATATTAATCACTAGCCGGAAATGACCTCGACATCACAAGCTATCACCTGTCTCATCACGGTGCTCCAAGTCAATGCACACAAGCAATATCACACCACACAATGTATACATTTCAAGTCCACTTTCATAATATCAAGTATATCATCAATCAACCAAATAGGGAACACAACAAGGTATTTTACGATTCCATATTTTCATCAAGACCCACATCAATTCTTTGAAAAATGGGTCAATCAACACAAAACCCAATTTTAAAAATAAGGTTTGAATCCAAAATTTAATACTTGGGAATGATCTTTAGGAACTCATTAGAGAAAATCAATTCGAAAAAAGATTTAAAACCACTTCAAAATCATCATTTTAGATCAAAACTCAAGTTCATGCCAAACCCTAAATTTATCAATTCAAAATCTTGATTTGAACACATAAACTCCAATATAGTAATGGGTAATTGAAGATTTAAAGTTAAGAATCGTTACCCAAAAGCTTTTCCTCGAAAATCTAGTCCAAATCACCACCCCCAAAGCTCTCAAAACACAAAAATACTAAAATGGGGTTGAAACCCCAATTTTAGGAAAAACATTCTGTCCAGGTCTCATATGCTCATCACGATCGCGACCAAAAGTCATGCGATCGCGATGAGTAAAACAGTCAACTCATTAAAATTGACCATTGCAATCGAGGCAAGACCCACGCGATCACCGTGGACCTCAGATCAATGCTACGCGATCGTGATGAGGGAGCCTCACGATTGCGATGACCAAAATGGTCATGCACCAGAACCAGAAAACTAGCCAACTCAAAAATCATCGAAAGGATCCTTAAGATTCGTTTGGAACCCCGTACACACAAACCACATATGTAAATAAATTATACTCGACATTCTAAACTCAATGGAACCGTCAAAATATGAATCTGAGTTCTCCTTGACCCAACATCCATGAAAACCACAAGAAACTAACTCAACACCTAAAAAGGCTAAGACAAGCTCGGGTCCTCACAAAAATTAACTAAGACCTCACCTAGGCCTAAAATCATCTCCCGAAATTAACGAAACTCTCAGAATTTCAATCTGAGCATCTGAAACCCAAAAGACACCAAAAACCACTTTTAGGCAACTTAAGCCTTTCCAAAATCAAAACTTACCAAATTCTCAACTTTAAATTCAAAGTTTGGAACCAACCTTCAAAACTCAATCAAGAAACAACTCGGAGTCAATATCGAGAGGGGCAAAATGGTAATTTCATGAAATTATCAAAAATGACCAATCGGGTCATTACATGTAGCATGTGAATTAACAACTTGGCCCATAGAAGATATATCACTATATAGTTGTTGCATATTGTTCTCAATATTTTCCACTTTCTTAAGTACACAAGATAGCATGTCTTCCATTTTTAGATGTTATTGGGTCACTCAATGATGATTGGTCAATGCTCTGTTGTCTACCTCTAATGGAACGTATAGATTTGCACTCTTGTGGTTGAAGCCTTGGTCCCAATTACCTTGGTTCTTATTTCTCTAGCCTATGTTTTGCTCTCTATTCCAACCTTGATTCCCTTGTATGTGTTGTCAAGTTCCTTGATTGGAACCCTGGTGGATTAGAAGGGAACCCCCCATTTGGTTATTGATATAGTAAGCTTCTTCCTCGTAAGTGTCACACCCCAAATTCGAGGGGCGTAAATGACACATAATGCAAAAATTTAGGCCTGAGCTAACCCTGCTGAAACATTTGCTAATGGCACATGATAGTCACACACAGTCAAAAAAACAAACAAGTATATCTTGGCTTAAAAATAAGTCATTGATCGGTAATGCCCCTATCAACAACTCTACAAAGAAAACAACAACTCCCCATAGTTTATACAAAGCAATAACCAGTTATCATACAAGCTGGTTTGGACTACCGAGGGTACCATGGTATCTAAGAAAGTATAAATACTATTTGGGCTAACAAAGACACAATGATCTCTATAAATTAAAGAAGCTGAAACAAGTACATATCTTGTATTGGTGCTTCTGATGATGATGATGATGAGTTGTCCTTTCCCTCTGGATTGAGTTTCGAGTGGTGCATCTTAGGGAGCCCTTCATATTTTCTATTTGATTTCATATTTGTACTGTGAGGACAAAGTATCATTTTTAGTTAGGGGTGTTTCCCTTAAGATCATTTGTTGTGTATGTTTTTTGTTGCAATTGCTACTGTGGATGTTTACTTTGATCATGCGCTTGTCGGGTTTGTTTTGTTATGGATTTGGTGTGCGCTTGTTGGGCCTTGATGATTATGGATATGATACGCCCTTGTCAGGCTTTTGTTGAATTGTGTTTTGATTAATCGTTTATTATTTTTATTTTTTGTCAGTTTTTTATTTCTTTTGATAGCTTCTTTATTTTTATTTTGTGATGGTGTTATTGAGTGGTGATGCCCAATGATAGATAAAGTGACGATTTTCTTAAGGGAAAATCATCATTTAGTTTTGAGTGTGTTTGTGGAATGTTTGTGTGGTGATGTCTGAGTAGTCATACATGGTGAAGTCTGAGTAGCCATATGTGGTGAAGTCTGAGTAGTCATACTTCAAAGAGATGCATGAATTTACCCGATGATGGATTGGTTGACGTCTTTCTTAAGGGAAAATCATCATTTTTTTGGGGTGGATGTGACTTGTTTGGTACTAATGAGGTAGTCGTGCATATTAAAAAGTTGAGCATACTCCTCTAATTGTTTGAAAACAAATGCATGATGTGAATGATTTTGTGACAACTCTTGTGACTCATTTTGTGACTCTTGACTACTTAGCGATTTTTAAGTGTGATTCCATTTGTGCTTGTGAAGGAAGTAAAAATTGAGTCATCTTGATTAATTTATATGTCATGTGTGGTGAGTTTGTCGAATAATTCATTGTGGTCACTTATGCTAGCTAGAACTTGCCCGATTAGTCTTTTAATGTTTGTTTTGATTGATTTTGGTTGGAGAAATGATCTTAGGCCTTATTTGTGATTTTGGAAGTCCACTTGACCTAAAAAGCCCACCCTTGCACTAAATGTATCCCTAGTTGACCTCTTTGAGCGTAATCTCATTTTTTTGGCTATCTCATTACAAGTCTTACCCGTTTTGAAAAAAAAATAATCCTCTTTTGAACCCGTCCCTCCTTGAACTGTAAAGTTGCGTAAGTTAAAGCTAAAAATCTAAGTTTGGGGGTGTTGTTGAAAACCCATAGGAGAGATGCTAATCACATGAGGGTTTGAAATTGATCTATGAGAAAAATGAATCAAAGGAAGGAGGAAAAAGTATGAAATAAAGAAAAGCCTTGAAAAAAAGGAGAGAAGCAATTAAAATGAATTCCTCCAAAGTGTGAGATTGTTGCATGTAGGGCATCTTCTATGAAATGAGAAAAAGTGTACATTGGGTTAAAAAATGAAGAAAAGTGTGGATGAAACAATTGGAAAATTTTTGCGTAGTGTTCAAGAAATGTGTTAGTCACTTATACCCTAATATTTTCCTAACCTTCTTTAAACCTACATTACAAGCTTGATAAAAGTCCTTTGTGATCTCCAACCGATTGCTTTAATTTTAAGCCAATGATGATTGAAAATAAGGGCAAGTCGGTGTGGTACTTGTGTTCATGAGACATTCTTTGTGAGTGTGAGTATTTGTGCTTGTCTCCTTTGTCTTGTTAATAGTTGTGTGAGTAATTTTGGGATATTTTCTTTTCTTGTGAGGGCATATAAATTAAGAAAGTGGTAATATTGAAAAAAATCCTAATTGAGTGAAATGAGCATGTGAATGAACTAGTGGTTTTGAGTCATTTCTTGAGAACGAGTTGTTGTCATTTGTTTATTTATGATTTTTGAAATTGTGTTGTGATAAGGAGGAGAGTTTTTAATACAGTTTGACATGTGGTGACTGATTGTTAGTTACAACCATAGTCATATTCTTTGTGCTTAATTGATGAATGTGAATTTGAAATGTGATGTTTCAATTGATTGCTTCTTGTGGTTTGAATTTGTTTTGCTTGAGGACAAGCAAAGTCTTTAAGTTGGGGGTGTTGATGAGTTAAGGATTTTAGACTCATTTATATCTCTTTTCTTATAATTTTGTGTCATTAATGTACAGATTGAGGCAATTATCCTTTGATTCGTGATTGTTTTAGGTACTTGTGGCCTACAAGGAGTGTTGATGAAGATTACTGAATTTAAGAAGAAAACAAGTGAAATCGAGACAAATTGAAAGCTGAAACAGGAAGTTAAATCTGATAGAGTATTTGTCTTCCACGAACACAGAGATTTGGTCAACCGTGAACCGCGAATGCGGTCAAAACTCACCCATGAATGCGGAGTGCAAGTCAACAATAACCGCGAACACGGTCAACTCATCTACGATCACAAATCTCCAGTCAACGCCAACCCGCAAACGCGGAGAAGAAATATGCCAAACGTCAAGGACAGTATTGAGATTTCACATTTTAATCCCAATTCACAGTATACACTCAGGCACAACCTGAGTGTATTTAGAATGTCATTTGATTATTATCATGATATTTAGAATATTGAAATTAATTAATGTTATAACTATTAAATTCTTTACTTATTTGTAAAAGGTAAAAACTTCTACTAATATTTAATATTTTAAAATTGATTAAAATTTTGCTAGCTTTTTACCTTTTAAAAACATATTTTACATTAGACAAAATTATGATTTAAGTTATTTTATACAATTTTTTTCCTTATTTGAACTAAATTGCAAAATCAAAATACCTTACATTATCTTATTATATAAGTGAACAACAATAGGACGAACACAACAATAAATAGTTGTACTACAAATAATGTAAGTTGTACTGTATTTGGGCCCACTTCATTAAACAAGTACTGCTTAATAATTCTAAAGTACTTTTGTGTTCCTCTTTAGTAGATAACACGTGTTTCATTTGTTGCTTCCCGGAGACATGCGTATGACCACCTCCGTTCATCATCGTTGCCCCTTTTTTACTTAGATAGATTAGAAGCAGCTTCCAAAATCTTCTGGTGTGATAATATTGTTCTTCCCTGCTTTCAATTTTGAATTATTTTTCTTAATTTTTGTTTAATATGCCTGCAATTATGCTATCTTGATCATTAATTTTGATTTTAAAATCATTTTTCATTGCCTAATTGCACCATGTTAGAGGATAAATTCATGTGATTATGTATTTGTGTTGTACTTGAACTTTTCAAAATTGTGATTTTTTTCACACACATGAATGCATGGTCTGATGTTTATTTTGAACTATAATTTTATGTTGGATATTTCATTTACATGTTATTAAGTACATGATTTTCACGCTAACACACTAATGACGTTTGATAATATGCCTGAAAGAACTGAACAATTTTAATTTCCTTTCTAATTCTTCCCCTTTTCCATCTTCTTCCTCCGACATTTTGGTTCTGCTCTTTCTCTTTTCTTGGTCCATTTTATGTCACTTTGCATCTATGAAATACTTTCTTGCAGGTAATTGTTTAATTTGTATTTTTATAAAGGAATTTGTGGTTTTAACCCAAGGTTCAAAATTAAATTTTTCATAATTCATTCAATAAGTCATTTGGACCAAAACTATTGAAAGTTCTCCAAATGTAAAAATTTTACGAGTTCAATGATAATAAACAAGTCAGGAATTGAAGTTGCTTAACGATATTGTGAGCAACTCTATTGCTAGATGAGGAATGAGCTTTTCACTTCTCGAAGAATAATATAGGAATTTTTTTTTCATTTTAGAGACACTATAGAACCTTGCTTAATCAGATGATTGGAACAACCGATATAGCTTTAATAGTTATCTTTGTATCTTCTCATTTGGCGCATTTACAAAATAAAATACTCTTGGTTCTGTATTCTAGAGAGTAATATAATTCCTCTATTCTTATATGTTATTTGAGAATGTTGAAACATCACTTTAATTTTCAAGCACCAAGTTCTGAAATGTTAATGTTCTCCATTTCAATTGATCCTGGAGTTGTACTTTATATGTGAAAGTGGAAAATTGAAAAGACATCAACACCCCTCCAGAGAATGAAGAAGGTATCATCGAACGCAAAAAGGTCCTACATTGTCGTGTCAAATGAAGAAACATGGCATGTCCCTTGATAGCTCAGGTAAAGATTTTGCAACAAGCTTATTACAATTATGTGAATATTTGAGATTTGTTAACTCAATGAGATGTTATTGCTTCGTGCATGAGTATTTCTAAGAATACAGTAATACATCTGTTGCTTCAATTGTTCTCTTATGATTTCTAAACAGAAAAAAGGCACAAATAAAATGTTGGTACTATAGGATTCCTGCCGACATTGTCAGGATTTGCTTTCTATTTGTAAAGTTTTATAACTGTAAATCCCCGGCTTATAAGATTCTTCTGTCTGCTTTTTATGATTTGTTAAATAAATTTTTTTTGTAGATTTTAACTGTTCTTTAATCAGAAATTGTGAAGTGACTCCTATTTTGTAAAGGTATCCATAAAACTCATCATAAAGGAAATTTTCCAAAGACACAAAACATTTTAGGTGTTTCTCAAGTTGTATGTTTCAAAAAGAAAAATAAAAATTCTAATTTTACCGTGCGAACTTCTATGGATTCAATGGTGCCATAACAAACTTGTAAGTTCTATAAGATATATTTGATCGCAACTTAACAAAATTTCTAAATTCTATGGACACTAACTTGAACTGAAAAAGACATAGAAGGCAGGGGCTTCAATTCAATTACTATAATTTTGGGACCATTATTAGCCAAAACAGAAATCAGAACAAACATGTAATACTTAAGAAAACTAACTTAGAAAAACTAAAACTTTATAACTTCAACTCTTATCAAAAAAGTCTTTTAAGATCTGAGACAAGTGTCATTTAGAGTTAACTAAGTGAAGAACAAACAAGCTTTAGTGTTAAACAGAGGATCCACTGACTTAGACAACATACCTAATTAAAGATCTAAATTCAAAGTAAAAGGCACAATTAGCAACTAATGCGACTCATGAGTATGAAAATTCACTTTAATGTGCAGAATACATGTCAAAAAATAATGAGTGACTTCTTATAACCGTAGAAATTAGTAAAATAAAAAGGCTCATGATTTGTGAACAAAGAATAATTTAGTGAGTCATAAAGTTATATTTAATGATGCTTTTTTCAATGTTTTTATATTTTTAATTGAGAAAAAAAAACATAGTATATCAAAAGAGTGAATCTTTATAAACCTTGTTGTTCATATAATTGCCTTCATTACCTGGTAGACTTTTTGATGTCTGGGACAATTTTTAAATTGTAAAAAATAATTTTTTATAGGCAACTAATATTGCCCTAACCTTCACACAAGGTAACCCCCCTTCCCATTTATCTATTATTTTTTGTTTGATGTTCTGGTTAATCAAATCAAGTTCATATCTAGAAGGTTCTGAAGATAAAATATATCTTATAACGTTTCAAACAAGACCTCAAAATGAAGGATAAGAGAAAAGAAAAACCAGACAGATAAATGGATGACAATAATCTCTTCTACAACATCTGTTGGTCCTGATCAACACGGAGAAGTTGGTTCTGAAAACAAAAGAAATCATTTGCAAAAGTATATATCAAGTATATATAACCACATACACTAAGACATATAAGTAAGAGGTAACCTTGACACAGGTTGTGTCAAATATGTTTTCCTAGATATGATTCTGATTGTTTCCGTAACAATTCTCCCTGTGTCTGCCTCTTAGTATTAATTTTTTTTATGTTATTCCTTTCAACTAATCTCCTCTTTTGATTTGTAATCGTTCTTTTCACTTGAAGAAATTTTGTCTACAAAGTCTATGAAAACTGTAATTCTCTTTGTAAAGAGTTTCTTTGCTCTACGATTCAGTTTTGCTGACACCAATCCACCATTACCATTTATGAATAAGTATGCTAATATTTATGGCTTCGAGATTTATTTTTCTACTGTAATGTGTAGAATTTTGGGATGGCACGATATGATTTTACCCCTTCTTTATACTTTTCAATTTTCGGAGGTTACTTAGCCTTGCCTTGGTCTTTGCAAGTAAAAACCATTCTTCTTTATTAATACATTTTATTTGTTTATTCCTCTAAGATCACTATAAATCAATATTTGCTTACAACTTCATTTATTTACTCCCAAATATAAATAATGCTTTGAAATTTCCTTTTCAACTTAGTATAAGTAATTCTGAGCATAATGGTACAGGCTTGGATTATTGACATTTGAAGCCCTTGATTATGCAAAATATCCATTCATGAATCTGATTAATGTTGTTATGAAAGTTGGAGAGACCATGAATGGAGTTTGTGAGAGCAGTAAATGAAAAGACAGTGAAATTATTAGTAGTAAGAGGTCTGTGGTATGTATTTCTACATTCAACTTCTGCACGATATGTTTGAAATATTTGATTTTCTAATAATTTATGACTTTGTAAGTGGTAGTAAACAATAATTTTGTCAACTCTTGTGTATTTGATATGTCCTCAACAAATAGAGAAACTTAAGGTATTTCTAGGCTAGAAATAACTCATTTAGATCATGTGTAGTCTTATTTTTCATTGCTTAGAAGAACACATAACATTTTTATTACTGTATTTTTAGGTAAATCTGAGCTAATTGATTGTGACCTTTTAGGTCCTTGTTCTTGATGATTTTTACAAGATATAGCATAAAGAAAAGATGAATGTGTTTGGTGAAATTCAAGAAGGATTATGACTGAAGTATTGGAGGAATGACCCAACAATGATATTCTAGGAACTGCTTCAGTTGGATATCATCTCCTCTCAATTTATTTATATGTGTTGGAGATTTCAGACGATAATTTAGCGCTTTGCGTTAAACTATAGAACTATGTAATTTATGCACTCAAGTTTATAATTATGATCAAAGTAAGGGTGCATGAGATACTTTATCACTTTGCGTTAAACTATGCAACTATGTAATTATGTACTCTAATTTATAATTATGATCATATGCTGCTAAAATAATTTATGTATATTATGGTGGGCGTCTTCTAGTGTTAATTAGAACTCAAAAGAGGTTTCGTCTTTTTCTTTTTTTTCTTCTTACCTCGAAGTAGTACAAAACCTTACCTTAATTGTAAGAGGAGAAGGTAACAAGAAGCTAAAAGCTTCCTTGAGTTTTTTTTTTCTTTTTTCTTTTTCCGATATTATATCTTTAGGACATTTAAAACTCAACATTTTCAATTCAACCAATCCTAAGGTAAAAAGATGCATTTTATTGACATCATTAAATCAACCATGTTATTATCTAATCCCTCTGTTCCTATTTATTTGTCAAATATTTTCTAATTTGATTTCTTTTTTTACTTGTCATTGTTGATAAATTTAAAAAAGACAATTTATCTTTTCCTATTATATCCTTAATTTATTAATATTGAGCTAATGTCTTTGAAAAATATACTCCCTCCGTTCCTTTTAATATGTCACCTTTTTAGATTGCACTTGCATTAAGAAATTAAGTAACTTTATCCTTTTACCCTTATTTAATGTTTTCCTAGGTAGGTCAAAGTATATATTTTCAAGACGAATTAACTACTCTATCAAGGGTATAATAGGAAAAATGTGGTAATTTATGCATTGATTTGATGAAATGACATATATTTTGGTCCAATTATTTATAGAAAGGGATGACATACTAAAGGGAACGGAGGGTGTAATGGATAAATATATTTGAAACCCTATCAATTACTCCCTCCGTCCAACAATACTTGTCCACTATACTATTTTGGGATGTCCAACAATACTTGTCCACTTCATGAAATCAATGGATAGTTTTACACTTAATTTCTAATTTACCCTTATCATTAATTATAGTCATTTCCCTATTACATTTTTCAATACATTGTATTTATTATATTCAAAGGGTAATATAGTAAAATCACTCTTGTATTTATTGTTTCTTAAGGGGTGTGACAAGTCAATAGTGGACAAGTATTGTTGGACAGAGAGAGTAATAAGGATAAAATGGTAAAAACACTTTCAACTTCCTTTAGGTCAAAGTGTATTTTCTTCAATAATAAAAAAAAATATTAATTTAGGAGCTAAATTCCTTTTCTTTAATTACTTGGAAATTGGAATCATTGGGAACTCTTTCTACTTTGAACGGTTAGGAATATCTCCTCCTATTCTCACTTCCAGTGTGAAAAGAAAAGTTAATTCTTTGAGATATAATGTTTCATAAATATTATTTGTCCAATAATAGTTATCCACTAATAACTTGACACACGCCTTAAGAAACAATAAATAATAAGGTAATACTCCCTCTGTCCCATATTAACTGATCACCTTTCTAAAAATATTTGTCCCAAATTACTTGATCACTTACTAAATCAAGATAAAATTAATTAATTTTTTTCTATTTTACCCCTATAATTAATATCATAAATGTGCATAAGTTCCAATAATACCTTTTGTATGCCCTATGTCATCATAAATTATCTTGATATCTATCAATATGAATAAAGGGTAAATTTGTCAAATTGATCATCTTATTTATGATTTCTTAAGTACCGTGTAAAATAGAAAGTGATTAGTTATTATGGGACGGAGGGAGTATTATTATATTACCCTGTATTAGATACTATTGAATAGTATTTAATAACAAGGATAAAATAGACACAAAATGGTAAATTATCTTTTAATTTTTCAAACAGGACAAGTATTGTTGAACATCTATTTTCAATATAGTATAGTGGACAAGTAAAAATGGACGGAGAGACTAATATTATAGTTTTTTTTTCACTCATTAATATGTTTGTGGTCTTTGTTAAGTTACTAAATGTTGTTCAATGAATATATGGATAAATCTATATAAGATATTATTGATTGATTCTTCAATATTCTTACGTAGGTGAAGGAAAATTTATGTGTAGCGTGTGAATGAGATTTCCTGTCAATTACGAGCAAATTTGAAGACATATCTTTTTTTGAATTTTATTTTTCTTTCATATTAGTACGATTTATGTTGTTAAGATATTAGTTGCATATTTATACATACAAATAAAAGTTCATGTTAATATTTCTTTTTTAAAATAAATAAATAAAAATATTGTAAAAAAGTGAAAATTATTTTCTTGTCATAATTTAGAAGAATGTGGTTTGTAATGATAATAAACAAATCATAATGTCAACCATATTGAAAGTTGAACTGTATTTTTAAAAATATTATGTTTCACATGAATAATATATGTTGCATTTTAAAGAAAATTATCAATATCGAGAACAACAAAATTTATCATAGTAACAGCCAAAGCGAAAAAAAAGAATATAAACACAAATCATTTGTAAAAAAAGGATATATGAGATACAATAGATAATAGTTTCTCCCACCCTTTCAATTTATATAAGATAATTTTACTTGACACGAAGATTTTAAAAAATAAATTGAAACTTGTGGTATAAAATAAGTCATATATATTTATGTGGCTATAAATCATTGATAAAATAAATATTTTGAAGTTAAATTGTTACTAAGTATAAAAATATGGCAATCTATTATGAATGGACTAAAAAGGAAATTAAATCATCTAAATTAGAATAGAAGAAGTAGAGTATCATATTTGAAATATAAATTTATTTCATTTAAATAGATATATTATTTATTTATTTTTGTAAAAAAATAATTGTTATATATAATTTTATTGATTAACAGAAGACGACTATGTGTGATAAGGTTATGACTTTGCTAGTATAAATTCATAATAGTTCACCAGTCCACACTCCAGGCGAGGCTTTTTCGGAAAAAATATCGCTGTCAATATCCATAAAGGGTAAGGTGTAAAAGGTAAATTCAGTTATACTAACTTCAATTTCATTAGCTCTCACGCTCTTCACCTTTTTTCCGCCATTTATATTTACCCCAAACGAAACGTAGAAGAAGCCGAGTAGGAAAAACACTTGTCTTTCCCCGCCATAACCGCCTTGAATTTTTTATTTTTAATTTCTCTAGTCGTGTATATGTATATGATGATGATGAAGAAGAAGAGTGGTGATGATGGCGATGGTGGTGGTGGTGGATTACTTTATGCTTTTTTAGGTGTACTCTGTTGTGTACTAGTTCTATCTGTGATAGCGGTTGTATCCATTAGGTTTTCAGTTTCTGGAAGTCCTTTTCGTTCGTCGGTTTCTGATGTGAATTCTGCAACTGTTACGATCGTTGAGTTGCAGAAGAAAGTGATCGCCGCCACCGTGGCTAATCCAAATCCATCACGAGCCATCGCTTCCGATCTTTTGTTCTACCAGAATTCTTCATCCTCTCCGATTCCTAGAAAATCTACAGATGTTGTGAGTGCTCCTCCTTAAATTTCATCGACAATTTTTTTTTTGTTTTGTTTTTATCGATAGAGGTTCCTTTAATGCTTTATTAGAAAACGTTATATTCCCGATGGATGCATAAACTTTATCATTGAGTGTTGATGGAGCTGCATTCGTTGATTTTAATTATTTTTGAGTGCTGAATGTGATTCTGGAACTTTCGACAGAGGAAAGATGATAAGATAGAGGAAGGATTGGCACGAGCAAGAGCGGCGATTCGAAAAGCTGCTGGTGTTGGAAACCTTTCTATGAACCCTGGTGGGATCTACCGCAATGCAGGCGCATTTTATCAGTAAGTCTCATTGAATTTCAAATATAGAAAAGTATTTAACAGAAGCGGAACTTTTTGTAAGTCATAACTACTTTCCTTCTAAGTTACTCACCACAGCATACATTCCAAGTGTGTGCTCTTCTAATATTGACTTGGCACAGAGATTAAATATAAGAAAAATGAATAGTATTTAATAGCAAGGACACAAAATGACAAATTATGAACAAGTATTGTTGGACATTCCATAGAATACATATATTGTATTTGTACATAATATAATATAAATTAAATAAATGTGAATCCCAAACTCGGGCATAGAGTGTAGTACACTAAGTAATTTTAAATTAGATCATTTCATACTTATGATTGTGATGGAGATGTTACAAGTCTTGTAATTGACGCATCGTATATATGTTTAGTGCGCACACTCAATGTTTCTTTGCACTTGATTGCCTTTAATTTTAATGTGTGGGAATGGAAAAATCATTCATTGCTTTGGTTTGCTTGTGGACTGTGGACTGTGGTGCCCCTTACAAACAACCTTTCCTATTTCTTGGCTGTCAAACAAAACAACCTTTCCTATCCTTATGAATTTTACCCTTTACAATTAAATTTCTTCTTTCTTTTTTCTCCACATATTTACAACTCCATAACAGATACTAGTTTCTCACGTTACCATTTACTACTTATAAACTAATACACAAGTAACATCAAAGTTTATCATATTGTCCTCTTTTTTTCCTTTTTCCACAAAAAATAAGAGGAACGCTAACAACTTTTATTAATGTCAAGAAACCCATCAAACACTCATACCTTGGATTATTTTGTTTTGAATGAATTTTTCTCCATTTCTCCAAAAATATTCGTCGGCTTAGCTATACGGAATTTTTTAAACTATAAAGTTGAAAGACCAAGATATACTTTTAGTATTATATATTTATATTGTGTCTTCCCTAAATAGCTTTTCCAAGGGTTTTGTTTTATCGTAAGGACACGACTCTTTGTTTATTTTATAAATATTACTATTCAAATAATTCTATTATATATAGTTATTCAATGTTTTTTTATGGTTTGTTTTATAAACTAATTAATTAGTGTTGATTTACGAAGGGATATTTTATGTTTTTTCACCAACCTTACTGAATATTAAAAAAATGTTAAGCTTAAGGGAAAAATGAAATAAAAACAACTAATTTTCATCATATCTATATTTTTATAAAAGTGTGAGGCGCTAAACTAAGGAGTTAAAAGACAAATATACTCTTTTAATAGGATTAGTATATATTTTTATTTAATAAGAGTTATTATTATTATTAAATAGAAACATGAAAAATATTGATTGATATATAGTGTCCTCCCTAAATAATTGTATTGTTTAACTAGTTAATTGATACGTTTGAAGATCTAATTTCCACAAATTTGAAATTAGACAAAATGGTTTTGCTAGCCTTGCAGAATTTGGATGGAAACAAAGAAATATAATAAAGATTTTTTGAATTTTTTTTTTCCATTGATACATAACTAAGAGCTTGTTTGGAATGGTTTTTGACTTATAAGCCAAAAGTCATAAGTTAGAAATTGCAATTTATGACTTTTGATTTTATCATTTTAGCTTAAAACTAAGTATTTATAAGCCCTTTTAAATTTATTCAAACACTTCAAAAGTGTTTAAATATTATTTTGGGCTTAAAATAAGTTAATCCAACCAGGGTCTAAGTTAGAAAGTTTTTCCTCTGCATTGAGAAGTGTAACAAGAATAGCACGGGAAAAATCGGTGTTATATATGATATACAATAATGTGATGATGATGCTCAAATGGACCAAATTAAATAAGTTTATTGAGAAAAAGTAATTGTAAATAATTAGGTAAAACAAATTAATAAGATTAGTGTCATTGAGTTTCCAATTATGAGTAAAGTCATGCTAATTGGTTTTGGTATAATTTGGCTTGGCCTTTAAGCGTTTGGACTTCACGTAAGCAACACTTTTTTATTGGAAGCTATAATTACGTAGGTAGGTAGTATTGGTATGTATGATTGAATATGATTTAATTTGTACATGTTCCAAATAGTATATTATTATTGCAGGAGTTACAAGGAAATGGAGAGGAAGCTGAAGGTGTATGTATATGAAGATGGGGACTTCATATTAGTCCATAATGGACCGTGTAAAGATATATATGCAAGTGAGGGAAGGTTCATCAGTGAGATGGAATATGGTAACAATAAATTCAGAACAAGAGACCCTTATTCAGCCCATGTTTACTTCATGCCTTTTAGTGTAGCTTGGATGGTTAAGTTTCTCTACGTCCCTCTTTCATATAATCTTACACCTCTTAAACAGTACGTCTCTGATTATGTCCGACTTATATCAACTAAATACCCATTCTGGAATCGAACCCATGGAGCTGATCATTTCATGCTTTCTTGTCATGATTGGGTGAGCTAAATTTATTACTCTACTACTCTACTACTTTTGTTTATATATGTCTTATTATACCTTTTGACACATGGTCTGCTGCTACACTTATTTCAGGCTCCTGTTGCTTCAAAAGGCAATGATTTCCTGTACAATACATCAATAAGGGTTTTGTGTAATGCCAACTCCTCAGAAGGTTTTAATCCTCAGAAAGATGTCAGTCTTCCTGAAATCTATCTTTACAATGGTGTAGTGTCCCCAAAACTGCAGTCTCCTCCACCAGCCAACATTTCAAGGCCTTACCTTGGATTCTTTGCTGGTGGACTTCATGGCCATATCCGGGAAACCCTCTTTGATCACTGGAAGGAAAAAGACTCTGATCTTCGTGTATACCAACACTTGCCTAAGGAAATAGATTATCCATCTGAAATGTTGCACTCTAAGTTTTGCCTATGCCCTAGTGGCTATGAAGTGGCTAGCCCAAGAGTGGTTGAAGCTATTTATGCCGAATGTGTTCCTGTTATGCTATCAGATCATTATGTCTTCCCTTTTAGTGATGTGCTAAACTGGGAAGCATTCTCACTACTGGTTAACATCTCTGATATCCCAAGGCTAAAGGACATCTTGTTGGCTGTTCCAGATGACAAAATCATGAAGCTCAAGGAAGGCATGAGGGCTGTGAGGAAACATTTTGAACTTAACCGGCCTGCTCGGAGATTTGATATGTTTCATATGATATTACATTCTATATGGCTCAGAAGACTAAATTTAAGGCTCTAGATCATATATAGGAACCTATTGGAGGTATCGGAGTATTTGAATGCCTTAATTTTGAGTTAGATTCTTTCATCGTATAGCATATTTTTCAGATGGCTTATAGGATTAACAAAACAGTCTTGCTTCAACAAGACAATGTAAATGAAAGCATTCTTGATCCATTTTGTCATTTGAAAATTAAATGGGACAAGTTTTCAGTGTTTATTCTAAAAGATATATAATATCCTTGAAATTTTGTCAAAAGTGAAATGTGCAAGGAATGGGGGTTCGGAATAAAAGCAATCCAAGTTTATTCCCAGATTAGTGTATTGGGTGTAGAGTGGTTGCCGCGAATAAAGAAACGTTGGAGCGTAAGTGCAAGAAGCTGTAGAGAGCATTAATTACCGACTAGACAAATTGATATTCTGAGATCAAGGCACTAAAAGTTGCGGCTACAGTTGAAAGAGATGCTTACATCAAAGAAGCCAATCATCTGTCCAATAAGGTGTCATGTTGAGCGAAGTGTTAGGGTTTCACCCTGCTTTTTATATCATATTTTAAGTTTTATTTTTTCCTTAAAGAAAAATCAAAGTATTACTATAAATGCTTGAACTTTTCTTTAAAGGAAAATATATTTCTTTTCATATTTGGCTTATTCCTTTCTTAGAGGAAAAACTTGAAACTCTATAAATTGAATACCCCACTTCTCATATCAAAGAACACAATAGCATCCACAATGTAGTCGTTTAGAGACTTTTGTTTATGGGGATATTTTCTCCCAATATATTTATGTTTTTCAATATTAGTTTTTAATATGTAGGTCGCTTGACCAAATCACAATAACAATATGTTTTTAATATGTTTTTATTTGTCATCTACTTTATCAATCATATAATTTGCAATTGTAAGTTTCCACATGACATCATAATCACTTTCGAACCCAACAAGTGGTATCAGAGCTAATGGTTCAATGACCCAGGTTTATCGAGGTTGAAGACAGGTTCAAGGCGGTTTCAAATCAATTTGCAACTAATTTGTTGATAATGAAGAGTTTTTGTCAAAAAAAAAAGGAGTTTGAAATACTATATGTGGAAAAATTTCAATCATATTCCCAACAATCCTGCTCCTCCATCTTTAAACACAAAAATTAATTTTCAACTCATGCTTACTTTAATGCATGGGCTCCAACTTTCAACCCCTGCAAAATTTTAATGCTCGGGTTCCACTTTTAACTCATGCATCTTACTTTTAATGCATGAGCTCCACTTTCAACTCCTGCATATTACTTTTAACGCATGAGCTCCATTTTCAACCCTGCTCATAACTTTTAACACAGGGCTCCAATTTTTAACCCATATCAATTTTTAAATCATGGTATGCAGCAGTGATACATGAAGATTGTGTGAAGAAAGAGGATCAAGATTATTTTGCCAGAAAATTCAAGCCAAAAGGGGAGATTTGTTAGGGTTTTGTCCTGATTTTCTTACCATATTTTAAGTTTTATTTTTCCTTAAAGAAAAGTCAAAGTATTACTATAAATGCTTGAACTTTTCTTTAAAGGAAAATATATTTCTTTTCCATATTTGGCTTATTCCTTCCTTAGAGGAGAAACTTGGAACTCTATAAATTGAATACCCCTCTTCTCATATCAAAGAACACAATAGCATCCACAATGTAGTCGTCTAGAGACTTTTGTTTATGGGGAGATTTTTTCCCAATATATTTATGTTTTTTCAATATTAGTTTTTAATATGTAAGTCGTTTGACCAAATCACAATAACAATATGTTTTTAATATGTTTTTCTTCGTCATCTAATTTATCAATCATATAATTTGCAATTGTAAGCTTCCGCATTACGCCATAATCACTTTCGAACCCAACACGAAGGAACATTATCGAAAATCATGCAGATTCAAATTTCGGAAAGAACAAAGCCATTTTTTCTCAGATTTAGAGCCTAGATAAAAAAGACTAAATTATGAACCAATACATTTCATCTTCCAGATATAATATCAATCACTCAACTATGAACTTTTCTCTCAGAAAGTCACTCAACTTTGATTTTTAACTCAAAAGTCACTCAACTATGGACTTTTCTCTCAAAAAGTCACTCAACTTTGGTTTTTAACCCAAAAATCACTCAACTATGAGAAAGTCACTCATTTACTTACAAAGTCACTTTATTTATTTAATTAATTTCTTCATTAAAATTTGTTGATATGCAATTTTTATTTAAAACCAAAATTTTAAAAAATAAAAATATATCTAATTAAACCATTTTAAGAAATTAAATCCCTCTGCATTCCGTTGATTTTTCTCATTTCAAATTGATTCTAGTTATTGTAATATGTTTTTTCTGTTAAGAATCAGCATCACGTCGGTCTTGGGACAATTAATATATTTCTAAATTTAAAAGCTACACTCTGCTGTTGATTAATCACTACACAAATATAAGGCCAAATAATTTAAATAAATATTTTTAGTGGGTTGGGTCATTAAAACAATTTAAATAAATATATTTTTATTTCTTAAAATTTTGTTTTAAATAAAAATTGCATATCCACAAATTTTAATGAAAAAATTAATTCAATAAATAAAGTAACTTTGTAAGTAAAACTTCCATAATTGAGTGACCTTTTGAGAGAAAAACCTATAGTTGAATGACTTTTGGGTTAAAAATCACAGTTAGGTGACTTTCTGAGAGAAAAGTTCATAGTTGAGTGACTTTTGAGTTAAAAATCAAAGTTGTGTGACTTTCTGAGAGAAAAGTGTATAGTTGAGTGATCATATGTGATATTATCTCATCGGATCCGTGATGCTCAACAAATGCTACTTTAGACCTTAGAGGCTGCAAAGATGGATCCCTCGATGTTGATGAAGGGACTAACAATGCTCGCTTTTTGATTGAGAAGATCAAATTATCTAATCTAGACACCAAAGATTAGACATCTGCTTTCGAACAAGAGTTTTTTGAGGTTGAGTCTTCGAATGGTGACCTAGGCAATGATACCAACAACTAATCCATGTCTTAGACTAGCAATTGTTTCATTATTATGGCGAGAGTAACCTTGTAGTGTCGAGTGTACTATCATGCTAATACATACTTACTTGGAAACAAAATTTTGCATTAATACATTGCTTTCCCCTCAATTCTGTCCATGTATATCTACATTGAATAATTTTTTCAAAAAGGACTAACCCTTTTCGGTAGGAAAGTAGCTGAAAAGTCCTATTTCTTTTATGAACAGTTGCATTGGAAAGTGGTGAGTTGTCCTGAACGCTTCTGTCATGATCCAAACTGCCCCCTAAACGTGACATGGTGAATAGGATTTCGAGAGACCCTAAACAAGACACCTGACATAAGCATGACACTAAGATAGCAACATACCAAAATGAAATGAATCATAAAACTGAATAAGTCTCAAAAGTAATATCTCAACATAAGAGAATATGAATACAGACTGGAAATACGAAATCATACTAGGTCTGAAATAAGTCTCTACTAATCATAGGTGTGGCTAGGACAAATCCTAGCTCACGAAATAAGTCTGAAAACTAAAATGACAAGAAAAAACACAAACTGATAAAGTGGTCATGTCCTCGAACCATGAGGACACACCAATCTACTAGCAAATGCTGCTCAATCCAACTAGTCACGACCAGATGGAGAAACGTCGGATCCTATATAATGAACAATATAGACACAAGAGATATAAGCGCCAGTACTTAGAATGTACTGAATACGGAGAAAATGCATAAACATAAACATGCATGAAACGTGATAATGCATGACTAAGTAAAATATATATATCAATTAGATAAGCTTAGTTCATAAATCATGAAAAGGTCAATGCAATATATAAGTCATGACAAATGTATAAAACATAAGCTATGGTAGGAAATCATATATTTTGTGGGATGTTTACCATTAACCGACATAAACCACGTGAGCTATAATATAGAGTTCATTGTTTTCCTCCCACACTAAAAAGAGAGTGTCCTACTTGCCAAGGTAAGGATTGTGTTTGTTCAAGCTTAGGTAGATCCACTAGCTAAGGTCCATTCGGGACAATCCTATAGGGGCACATAGTTCGGGGACTTTGAGAATCTCCCTAGTCCTCTTGGTGCTAAGTAAACTCCCAACGAAAAATATATAGAGAATCATATCATATTCATAATCTTAGTTTTTAAAAAGGTAAGAATCTAGTAATACCATTTCATCATCAAGACACATTAATCATAAGAATAGCTCCTTTAGATTATCATGATTTCATAACATAATCGAGTTATATGGGATACTTAATCGAAAGTATCTAAATCATGATAACCTTTTCATAATAGCTTCATAGGACCCTTACTCATGGATGCCACACCAATTTGCAATACTACTACTGAACTTTGTTTTATAAGAAATTTGATTCATGATCCTTGATGGTATTTCGGATACCATACTAATCGAGACCTAGTATAGAAAAATAATCAAAAGCATTGATGGCATATTGGGATGTCATTCATGTCATGTGTCCCATTCTTATAAATCCTATATATATAGATTACTTCAATCGGAAGAAAACCTAATTTCATAAAAAACATTAGATACTTTATTTGAAAGCATCCTAGAATCATAGTCTCTACAATTCTTCATGCATGCATAATTTCAAAGCTTCAATTCATGATCATAAAATATTCATAATGCATGGGTTCATAGGAAAATCATTTGAAAAGATGTAATTTGAATCAAAGCATGCATAATAGGATCAAATATAAGGAATTTATCCACAAACAAATGAATCCATATAGAATCATGTAAACCCTAGAATTTGGGGAAAATCATAAGATAGAAAATAGAGAGTTTTTTGGGACTCAATGGATGGAAAGAAATGCATTGATGAGTTTCATACATACCTTGATGAATCTAAGCCTTGGAATTTGAGAAGAGAGCTTGGAGCTTGAAGAACCCTAGAACTTTTCTTGAGATCCTTGGAGAGAATTCGGAGAAGACCTTGAGGGATTTTTGGGGTTTTTGAGTAAATGAGAAGGAATGGATAAAATTTGAAGAGTAAAATCAGTTATAGGACCTTAGAATAGTCTAGAAACGACATAATTTATGTGTTAAAAGGATAGGAAAAGACCCAAATAACTCTGAACTTAGGAAAGTACCTATGAACCCACCTATGGTCCGTACAAGCCTCTACATACCGTCCTGGTCATCCATAGATGGCTTTACTGGAGAGTCAACTTTCTGATCAAGGACCACCAACCAACTCCTACGGTTCGTCGAAACCTCTCGAGTCGTTGGCCCCATCTGTAAGACCAATGATCAAAATTTCCTTCAAGTCCATACCCCTTTCCACGAGCTCTAGGCTACGGACCGTAGGACCTTTTACGGTCCGTAGTCCCAACCTTAGACCCAAGTTTCATCAAAATTTCATCAAGCCCAATCTCACTTACGAGCAGTTCCTACGGCCCGTACACCTGCCTACGGACCGTCATGTTGGTTCGTAGGAACTCATTTGGGAGTTGTCAAATATCACTTTTTTCCGGATGTTGGTTCGTAGGAACTCATCTGGAAGTTGTCAAATATCACTTTTTTCCGGAACCTTAACCACGATTGCCTACCTACGGCCCGTAGGTCCTTGTACAGTTCGTAGGTAGGTTCGTACAAACCTATACCAGCACATTTTCTACAGCTTTTCCTTTCCAACTTAACTTACTAATTTGTGAGGTGCTACAATATCTCTCCCTTGGGAACATTCATCCTCGAATGGTACTTAAGCTAGCATGAATAGAGTAGGGAGAGAGATCTAACAGCCCAACATGAATGCAAATCATGTCAAAATGCACATAAACAAGGAGTAATCAACCCCAAGCTAAAACATAACTCAAAATTAAGTTTTCATGAACATGCATGCATATGGAAACATGAGAATAGTTAAAACGCATGAATCCGAAAGAGTAAACATGAGGAACTAATGCCTTAAGCTAAAACTAAAGATGAGGGAAAGAGATGAGGATACTTAGACATCATATCCGCTTCGGCCTCCCAAATAGCACCCTCAACTAATTGATTCCTAAAGGACTTTCATGGAAGAAACTTCCTTATTTC
The DNA here is from genome assembly GCA_018342035.1 of Solanum appendiculatum. Lineage (NCBI taxonomy): Eukaryota > Viridiplantae > Streptophyta > Magnoliopsida > Solanales > Solanaceae > Solanum > Solanum appendiculatum. The sequence goes on from JAGDQO010000846.1 coordinate 655,465, forward strand.
TCAACTTCCGGACTTGACGATCCAATATTTCAATCGGAACCCCTTCATAGGAAAGACTTTCTTTAATTAACACCAACACTCTCCAATGGCACAATCGAAGTGAGATCACCAATACACTTTTTCAACAAGGAAACATAAAACACCGGATGCACCGATGCCAACTCATAGGCTACTTGATCGAAACGCTTCAAAATCTGATATGGGCCTACATAACGGGGACTAAGCTTCCCTTTCTTTTCGAATCTTATCACACCCTTCATAGGTGAGATTTTCAAGTAAACTCAATAATCAACATCAAATTCGAGCTCTCTTCTTCTAACATAAGCAATGGACTTTTGGCAACTTTGAGCCATTTTCAACCTATCTAAAATAAGTCAAACCTTCTCCATAGCCTCGGACCCTATCAAAGTGACATCACCAACTTCAAATCAACCAATAGGTGACCTACATGTCCTATCATAGAGAGCTTCAAATGGAGCCATTTGGATACTTGAATGATAATTGTTATTATAAGCCAACTCGATTAAATGCAAATGATTATCCCAATTACCCTTGAAATCAATCACGCAAGCTCTCAACGTGTCTTCCAAAGTCTGAGTAGTATGCTCGGTTTGACCATCATTCTGAGGATGAAAGACTGTACTAAGCTTCACTTGAGTACCAAGACCTTTCTGAGACGACCTCCAAAACTGAGAAGTAAATTGAGTACCTCGATCAGAAATAATGGATAAAAGCACTCCATGCAACTTCACCATTTCCCGAATATAGAGCTTAGCATAGTCTTCGACTAAAAATGAGGTCTTCATGGAAAGAAAATGAGCCGACTTAGTCATTCGATCAATCACAATCCAAATAGAATCATACTATCGACAAGTATGAGGTAAACCCGTAATAAAGTTCATATTCAAACCTTCCCACTTCCACGTAGGAATGCAAATGTCTTGAGCCAAACCTCTCGGTTTCTAATGCTCAACTTTCACTTGTTGACAATTAGGACACTTAGCCATAAATTTCACAATATCCTTCTTCATCTCTTTCCACCAATAGACCTCCCGCAAATCATGGTACATCTTGGTGGATTCGGGGTGAATAGCATACCTAGAACTGTGAGCTTCCAACAAAATCTGATCCCTCAACTCATTAAAATTTGGAACACACAACCGACCTTGGTAACGAAGCACACCATCTCTCCCAGGAGAAAGTGTCAATGACTTTTTTGAGAATCAATTTCTTCAATTCAACCATAGTTGGATCAAGATCTTGCTTAGCTTTCACATCAGAAACAAGTGACGATTCTGAGCCATTCTGAACAATGATACCACCCTCATCGAAATCAACCAAGTGAACACCCAATCGAGCTAGTCTATGAATATTACGAACTAACTCCTTCTTACCATCTTCGATGTGAGCAACACTATTTATCGACAATTGGCTAAGAGCATTGGCAAAAACATTTTCCTTATCGGGATGATAAAGAATACTCATATCATAATCTTTCAACAACTCAAGCCACCTCCTTTGGCGAAGATTCAAATCCTTTTTCTTGAACACATATTGCAAACTCTTATGATCGATGAACATATCCACATGAACTCCATAGAAGTAATGTCTCCAAATCTTTAGAGTAAAGATCACCGCCGCGAACTCCAAATCATGATTCGGATAGTTATTCTCATGGACCTTAACTTACCTAGAAGTACATGCTATCACCTTACTATGCTGAGCCAAAACGCAATCAAGACCAATCCTTGAAGCATCGCACCACACAACATAACTATTGAAGCCTTCTTCTGGAGTCAAAGCTGGGGTGGTTTTCTGGGAAATTGGAACTGGGCAAATGGAATCACCAACGAGAGTAGAGACTGAAGAAAAGGTTTTACCGTTAACCGACATAGACCATGTGAGCTATAACATGGAATCTGGTGTCTTGCTCCCACAGTGAAAAGAGATGTCCTACTTGCCAAGGTAAGGACCATGAACTTCTAGCTTAGATAGATCCACTAGTTATGTCTTTCTCAGACAAATTCTACGGGGGCACGTAGTTAAGAACAAGGAGATTGCTACTAGAGACCCTGCAAGTAAATATTTATTTCAAATGAATTTATTTTTAAAGTGTATTTACAAAGCCAAAATAATTAGTGTATTTGAAAAGAATCATTTTACTTGGAGAAGTGGCATATGAAAGAATAGTGCTGACACACTTGTCAAAAATGGCTTCATGCATGAAGCCAAGTGTCCTTGCCACTTGTCTTATGAATAGCCTTGTCTTTGGCCTATAAAAAGAGTGTTTCCTCTTTATGAATTGCATAAAACAAAATAATGTTTACATTATTTTTCCTTGCTCTCACTAGTCATGTTCTGCCCCTCTCTTTATTTTTCTCTTTTTAAGTTAATTAGTTATTTTGACTTTGTTATTTTATTTCTCCACTAATAACTTGTTGATGTTAATTAACTTGCTGATTCATGTATCCTCTATTAAAATAGGGAAGACTTGTTTAATCCTGGAAAAATATTTCACACTGCTGAAATAGTTTCTTAGGACAGTGTCCAGCACGACTCAAGTATTAATTGTGATCTACTTAAAATATTATAGTAGTAATATTCATATAATTTTCAGTTCTTCTATTTTACTAAATAAATATTCATATTATTATTGTGAAGATTTTATTGTTCCCCAACAATCTTAGAAACTATTGCATATAATATGTTTCCTGAAACTATTGATGATACTGATGTTAGTGCTACCCTGACTGTTATTGTTCAAGTCATTCTGCCGGAGGCTTATGGTAAAGAAAAATACAGGTATGTAAATAGAAATGATTACAAGTCCAATGCTAATAATAAAACCTTAATGAAAAATACACCTCGATGTAAAAGAATATTGGAAAGAAATGACAATCCGGCTAAGCTAAAAATAAATTTGGCTGAAACGGATGATATGATTACTGCAATCATTTCAGAAATAAATATTGAGGCCAATGTGAGAGACTGGGTGATAGACTCTGGTGCTACGAGGCACATTTGTATAAATAAAAATGATTTTTTGTCATACACCCAAGTTGAGAAAGGAGAATAAATTATTTATTTTGGTGATTCAAGGACATCTAAAGTTCTTGGAAAAGGAAAAGTTCTTCTCAAACACACATCTGGTAAAACTTTGGCATTGAGTGATGTATTGCATGTTCCTGATATCCGAATCAATTTGATTTCTGTAGGATTATTAGGAAAAAGTGGAGTGAAGGTTTCTTTTGAAGATAATGAAGTCATATTGACTAAAAAAAATATTCTTTGTGGGCAATGAATTTTGTAACTATGACTTATTTGTGCTTAATATTTGTGATTATTTCAATAATGCATCTGCTTCTGCTTATATGGTTGAACCTATTTCTTTATGGCATGCAAGACTAGGACATATTAGTGTCTCATATATAAAGAATATGCGATCTTTTGATTTAATATCTGATTTAGACTCAAATAATTTTGATAAATGTGAAATATTTAAAAGTGTGGGGTGCCTGACTAAAGTTCTTTTGCCTGAACCTAAAAAGAGAAAAATAGGTTCTAAAATTGCTGATTGCATGCTTATTGAATATGCTGAACATAGTGTTGCATATAGATTTCTTATTTTAAACAGTGGCATGACAAATTAGATCAAGTCTAATTGAGAGATAATTTTTCTTCTGTTGAAGTGGATAAATGTGTTTATCCTAAAACGGTAGACAATGATTATGTGATACTATGCTTATATGTTAATGACATGCTTATATTTGGTACAAGTTTAAATATTGTGAAAAGTACCAAATTATTTTTGTCTACTAATTTTGATATGAAAGTTATAAGGAGTGAAGATGGCATAATATTGTCACAAGAAAATTATGTGGAAAGACTTCTTAAAATTTTTGAATGTTTTGATGTGACATTTGTAGCCACTTCTTATGATGCTAACTCTAAATTGAAAAAGAATAAAGATGACCCAGTTGCTCAGTCTAAATATGCTCAAATTATTGGAAGTCTATTGCATTTAATGAATTTTACTAGACCTCATATTACCTATGCTATGTGTAGATTGAGTAGATATACTCATGATTCCAATAATGAGCATTGGTTTGCATTAAATAGACTGATGAAATATTTGAGAAGAACCATGAATTATGGTATCATATACAGTGAATTTCCTTGTACTTTAGAAGGGTATTGGGATGCAACCTGGATCTCTGATTCAGATGAGATAAAATTCACTAGTGGATATGTGTTCACCTTAGGTGGTGATGCAATATCATGGTAATCAGCTGAATAGACGATCATTGCTAGATCGACTATGGAGTCAGAGTTTGTAGCTCTGGAGCTGGCTGGTTCTGAGGCTGAGTGGCTAAAAAATTTCTTAGCGAATATCCCTTTGATAAATGATGAATTGTTGATCCCTTTGATAAAAAATGAATTGTCACCTGATCCCTTTAACAAAGGATGAATTGCCTCATGTATTTATATATTGTGATTGTGAAGCCGCAATTGCTATTGCGAAGAATAAATCTTCTAATTATAAGAGCAGACACATGAAATTGAGGCATGATGTCATAAAACAGATGTTGAGAGATGGAGTAATTTCCATTGATTATGTGAAGTCAGAATTGAATTCGGCCGATTCACTGACTAAACCCATGAGAAGAAAATTAATTCTTCAAACCTTAATAGAGATGTGTTTAAGGCCAATTGATTGTCAATGGAGATGGTAACCCAACCTATGTAATTGGAGATCCCATGAAGTAGGTTCATATGGGTAATAACAAGTCAATATTGACACTGCGCACTAACTGAGAGTGCTTGAACTGCTACTAAAAATGAGGGATGAGTTATTAACTCTTAATGAATTCATAAACCTTAATTAAGAATGACGTATTTAAAGCAGTATACACTTAATGAATTCACCTATATGAGAAGTGGAGTGTGGCCGCTCCTATGAGACTTTGGCCTAGTCTCTAGAGCTCCCATGAATACCAGGCACGCGCATGGCCTATTGGAGCAAAATCGTGTTGAACAACAAAATTACTGAGGTCAAAATGTGATTGATAAAGTCTCTGATTTACAATAAGAATTATTGGTTCATAGACATATTATATTTCACTGGTAATTCTGTAAATTAAATTTTATCGATCTAAGTTTGGTTCATAGTCCGAAAGACACCAAACCTATTATATTTTGTCCATGAAAATTCAGCAAGTTATACTCTTTTTGCTATAAATTCTTTTGAAATAAATGGAGGATTGTAAGTAAATATTTATTTCAAATGAATTTATTTTTAAAGTGTATTTACAAAGCCAAAATAATTAGTGTATTGGAGAAGAATCATTTTACTTGGAGAAGTGGCATATGAATGAATAGTGTTGGCACACTTGTAAAAAATGGCTTCATGCATGAAGCCAAGTGTCCTTGCCGCTTGTCTTATGAATAGCCTTTTCTTTGGCCTATAAAAAGAGTGCTTCCTCTTTATGAATTGCATATAAGAAAATAATGTTATCATTATTTTTCCTTGCTCTCACTAGTCACGTTCTGCCCCTCGCTTTATTTTTCTCCTTTTAAGTTAATTAGTTATTTTGGTTTTGTTATTTTATTTCTCCACTAATAACTTGCTAATTTTAATTAATTTGCTGATTCATGTATCCTCTATTTAAATAGGGAAGACTTGTTTAATCCTAGGGAACTATTTCACACCGCTGAAATAGTTTCTTAGGACAGTGCCCAGCATGACTCAAGTATTAATCGTGATCTACTTAAAATATTATAGTAGTAATATTCATCTAATTTTCAATTCTTCTATTTTACTAAATAAATAGTCATATTATTATTGTGAAGATTTGATTGTTCTCCAATAGACCGAGTTCTACTAACGGGAAGACCTCCATCTCAATGTGCTCTCATTGCTAAGTAAAATTCCAACGGAATTAGTCATATTCATATTCATATCATCATACTTGGAAAAACACAATTAAGTTACCAATCCAATCTTTAATTCATCATAGAGTAGCTCCTTAAATCATGATTCATACTTGTGTGAGAAAACCTTTCACCAATCATGACTTAATATGCGAGAAAACCTTTCACAAGTTCATTGATGATTGTCTTAAAGCAACCTTAATTTATAAAACATCTTTTTCATAAATTCTGCATAGCTTTCATAAATTATCATTCATATGCTCATAGCTTTCTTCATAAATTCATATCTTCATAAATTCATAGTCAAAACCATGGATAATGCATGGGTCCATATGAAATCAATTGGAAACATGTAATTGTATCAAATCATTCATAATAAGATTAAAATCAAACAATTGAATCATAACAAATAGGATCTATGGAGAATTGGATGAAACCCTAATCAATTTTGATGAAATTGAATTCGAACTTGGAGGTCTTTTGGGACCCAATGGATGCATGGAATCCATTGACGAATTCCCACATACCTTGATGATCAAAGCCCAAAAACAATGGAGGAAAAAAGAGACTTGAAGCTTAACCTTAGATTTCTTCCTTGAACTTGAGAGAAAATTGAAGAGGATGAACTTGGATGGAATTTATGAATTTGAGAGAATGAGAGGGTTTGGGTAGATTTAGGGGTTGAAAGGTAGTTATAGGACTTAGAATTAAGATGAAAATGACATAGTATAGGTATTAAATGCATAGGGAAAGACCCAAATACTCTTAAGAAATAATTGTCGGAGTGATTTACGGTTGGAACCTACGGTCCGTAGAACTTTCTATGGCCCATACTGGTCAACCGTAGAACCAACTTCAGAAACCCAAAAAATTCAATCATTTCCCACGAGACCATTCTACGGTCCATCGTTCCATCTATGATCCGTAGACCTCTTTGGTAGAATCCAATTTCAAGTCCAAAATTCCACTAAGTCTGGTTCACTCTTATGAAACCATCCTACGGCCCGTAGAGGCTACTACGACTCATCATCTTAACTCGTAGACTGAGGTCTCATATTATTTTCTCTGAATCCATTCTACGAATATCATCTACGGCTCGTTCAAATTTCTACAGCTCGTCCTATTCACTCGTAAGTCAAACTTCAGAAACTTAAAATTTCCAAAAAAAATCTTATCCAGGGCCTACGAGACCCTTCCTACGATCTGTAGAAAGCGCTACGACCCATAGGTCGATCTGTAGCATCAGATTCCTTCAATATTTTCTGAACTTTTCCTTTCCTTTTCAACTTTTCAATTTTCGAGGTGTTACAATTATATAAAATTTAATATTGTACCCACCCATTTAACCCATAAAACTCAATTATACCAGTCCAATATTATATCCACCCATTTAATCCATAAAATTCAACTCCGTACTTATTTTATTGTCACTTTTCAGGAAAAAGTCACGATTCATGTCTTGATCGACAGAGAAACTTTGCACAAAAGTAAAACTTTTACCCTTAAATATTCTCTTTAGCCTTCTTTGTATTGTATTTTTCATATTCTCATGGAATAACCATGTTCAAGATGTACTTTTTCTTGAAAGAGAATGTGAAGACAAGAGGAGAAATTCAAGTGGGTTTTCATGATTTTTATCACTTCAAATTGTACAATTTCTCAATTTTCACCTCTGTTTGATAATGAAGCTTCACTAAGTATAATTGAACTTGAAAAGCCTGTGACTCCTGATGTTGTACCTGTTATAATTTTATTCCGGTGTGAAAGTTTTACACACTCTTCCATTAATAGTGCTATCTATGACACACTTTGTCATTGCCTTGTTGGCATTTGCAATGCAGTTGTTGTGTCAGTTAACTATAGGCTAGCGCCCGAAAAAGGTTATTCTTGTGATTAAGATGATGGATGAACTGCTCTTGAGTGGGTTAATTCAAGGAAATGGTTGCAGAGCAAAAAGGATTTGAAGGTTTACATATACTGGACCGGAAGTGACAATGAAATTAGGAGTTGGATTTTATGAGTTAAATTGGTGGGTATAATATTGAATTTGTTGGTATCATAGAAGGAAAATTTAAGTGGAATAAATATACATATCCATGTAAGTGTGCCACATAGACTACAACCAAAGAGAAAATATATGGTTAAAGTTGGATGACACAAGCAAATATATCAAAAAAAAAATATGACAAAAGACAAATATAACCCATTTTTGAAGAGTACAAAGGCAAATAATTTTTTTGGTAAAGGGGCAAATTTGTCCCGGGCGGAATCCAAAAAGGGCACATTTTAGACAAGTCCAACTTTGTTAACAAGCTGAGAGATGAATACACATTTTACATACAAAACAAATCAAGATTGTTGTTTCTCTAGACTCTCCACTTTCCACTGTTGTTCATCGTCTACTCCTTTAAAACTGCAACAGTTTTTCTCAATAAGCTGTAGGGAGATAAGCATAATATCAAAATTTGCCGAATCTCACACCTACTGATCGATTTTTTAATTTATATTTGTACATAAAGAGAGAAAGAGGGGTAAATTGATTGATTTGACTTGTGATTCGGCTATGCAGAGGCAAATCCCGCCGAAGCATAGACATGATGGAACTTCGCCTTTGCCGTTGGGTATGGATTGGAGCCCTCCCCCAAAAAATTGGGTCAGTCTTTTCTTTATCACTTTCTATTGCAATTTACAAGTTTTGATCGATCTATTAGTCATAATTTATCCATTGGGTAAACTGAACGGTATTTGTGGGCATTGATTGATCATACTGAGTTTAGTGCGAAAGTGTGCTGAATACTGGATTGAGAATAGTAGAGTTAGATTTCTGATCAGTTTATGGAGGGAAATGAATCATCTTTATTTATAAGAACATGTGAATGTAATCACTATGTTCGGTTAACTGTTTGTATTTCTCCCAGCTGATTTATCAACATAGTAAGCCTGTCAAGTTAATGTTTTACAATAATTGACAATCAGCAAATTACCTGGTACCTGTGTTAAGGGGTTCTTCATTTGTCTTTGATGTGCCCGATGTCCGATGGATGTGACATGGGTGTGGGGCTCCGTGCAGATTTTTAAAACACATTAGAAATTAGCAAAACATTGCATGTATCTCAGCCTGATACATGCCAGTTTTAGCCAATATGTTCTCTTAGTATTAATATGTTCTCTTAGTATTAATAGACAAGACCTGTGACTTTTGCCAATATGTCGAGTTAGCTGGCTGTTTATCTCCTAGCTGATTAACATAGTAAAGCCTGTTGGAAGAGTTGAGCGTAAACATACACTCTCCATAGAAATTTTCAAGTAACTGGCAATAAGTAAATTACTTGGTACCAATATTTCAGGTATCCTGGTGGAGCCAGGAATTTATGTGAGTAGATTCAAGAAAATACTAGAATGTTACACTTAGATATCCTTGTATTTCAATTCAGTTTGAATGTTATTGTGGAAAACACATAAGAACCTACATAAGTGGTAAGAAGGAAACTTAGATATATCAATATCTTAATTTGGCCAGTCTTCATAAGTTTCAAAGTGAATGTTATGGTCCATTCAAACTGTTATGTAGTGCATAAAAACCTGAGTATCCTTGATTATAGATCGATGCTAATTGTAGTTGACTTCCCGGTGCTCGTTGCTTATTGTTGCTGCCTTGTTCTAATAATGTTTAAGTTAGAACAACTTTGATGTTGGCTTTCTTATGGCACGCACAACGCATAATGGAGAGAAGCATAGTCAGAAATTTCCATCACTGTTAAAATATTTATTTGTGTTTAGAAAATATCTTTGGTTAGAAAAGAATTGGATGACTTCTTTTGTGGCAGTATTTGATATTAGCTTGGCTTCATTAACAAGTCATCTAGAAAGTTAGATCAAGTGAATTGTCTTATCATTGTAGCTATTGATGCATAGCATGCTTGATTACACTGAATTAGGTTGTTCATATCATCATTGTTCTCCATTTGGCAGTTTGATTTTATAAGCTTCAGTTGTTAACTTTGCTTGTGTGATCTATTAGAACTCTTAATCTAGCATTCAAGATATTTGGCCGAGCAGCAAACTGCGTAGGCATTCCAGGTCTGTGAACAAAGGCATTCTTCCTTGACTCAATTAGTTCATGAACATTATATGACGTTGTAGAATTTGAATGGAATAAGGATTGCTTGTATCAAATCTTTCTTTTACTTTGGTAATTAATATATCTTTATGACCTAATCGAGGGTATAACTCTGGTTAATTTTCTCTGCATTAATTCTCTTGCCAAATGACATTCTCTTAAAATCAATCTCTTAAAGAGATGGAACATTGAACTCATTTAACTTGTACTGAAGCATAATTGCTTTTTCGAAAAAAGGTGTGCCTTCCAGACTTCCTGTCAGATAATTTTTTTGTTTTTTTCCTGGAAAAAAAACTTACTTGTGCTTAACATGCTCTCCAGGCTGGGCGAGAAACTGTTTGGCCTCATGATCCTCACACAGGCTGGAGCTACTGTGTTACAATTCCTTCGTGGGTTGTCCTGGCAAAAACAACAAATTCAGATCCCATAGTGGTATTCAGCCTTTTATCGATGCAGTTAAATGTTCATTTCATTAAACCATAGAGTTAATGTAATACTAGTACATCTTTCAAACAAATAACTGTCTAAGGATTATTAAAGATCTGAAATGCTAAAGACTTGGTGGTAATGATTTCATAATCTATATTTTGTAAATAGAGGATGTTAATTTCTGTCACCATCAAAAAGATTTGACAAATCATTTGTGTTTGAGCCCTAAAACCTAGTGCAATGCAGGATGTTTCACCAAGCTTGGGTGGCAATTTATTGCAGGCATCAAAGGGTTAAGACATTTTGTATGCCTTGGCAAACCATTGGGTTTTCCTTAACAGGATAGCAGTAGATATGTTTACCTCCCCCCGCCTCCACACACACACACACACACACCAAAAAAAAAGGGTAGAACTAGGGGGTGGATCTACATTATTAGTTACAGGTTCGGCAGATTCAAGTAACTTTGGCCTTAACCTGTAAACTGTTCCCTAACTCTTGTATTTGTGTTGAAAATTCATTTAATATGTCCAAATAATCTATCCTGAACCCAATAAGGTATCCTGTCTTGGAATTTAGAACTTATAAACTTAAAATCCTAAATCTGTCTCTATAGAAATAGACAATGAAGATGGTGCATGAATATATCAATTTTAAAGGAATGGAGTGAACAAATATCCCTGTGGATAAAAAAGTTAATATTAATTGTTATGCTTATCAAAAGAATATGTTAGTTAATATGGATAAGAAATCAGAAATTTAGTACTCCATGTAAATTTGAATTAAAAATTTAGAACTTTATTTTTCTATGAGAATCAAAAATTTAAAATGGTTTTAAGCTTGATTAAGATGCTTTAGCAAAAATGAAAGAAGACCTTGATTAAGATGATTTTACTTTTTTGTATTTCACATAATTGCAGCTTTTACAATTTCGTTCTCCATAATATTGTTATAATTTATAGTTTTTTTTCTTACATTGCTCATACATTTTTATTTTGTCATTATTATTAATAAGGTAAATAGTTTTATTAACCTCAGAAATATTCCTGCTTACAAGCTATGTTGTTTCCTTGGCTTCAGTTATCATATTATTTTTTCTTATTTTTTTGATAACCGTGGTGTCCGGGCCATCATGCGCGTCTCTTCTTCATTTTTTTTTTCGGTAAAATAAGTAAACTGCATTAGAAAGGCATCAAGCAGATGCAAGATTACAAAGAGAGTACTAAAAGTTTTAGGACATAGCTACATGAAGCTAGAGTGATAAGCAAAAACTTTTATAACCAGTCAAAAATCTATGCTGCCTTGAAAAAACTCTGGTAAGTGAGAGTCAAGGGGCTAACAAAATACAAAATGTTATCAACACTGCTTACAGGGGAGTGGAAATGTCAACTATACATGCTAACCAAACATATACCCTTCGAGTTCCTATCAAAGCATCTGTGGTTTCTATTAGAATAGAAATAGGAACAAGAATAGCATATAGAATCCTACTAGGAAAAAGATTGTATTATAGTGTCTATAAATAGGGTCTGAGTGTAATAATGTAGATACATAATTCAATTATATTTTTTCTCCTATATTTTTCACATGATATAAGATCATTAGTAAGGAAATATCCGCTATGCAATATTCCAGCGAAGTTCCGGGATCAACCACCGCACATAATTTTTCTGATGGTTGCTCACGTCACAATCTCTAAACAGTAGTGTTGTGTAGAATCTGACACCACCACAATGTAGATCAGGTTCAGGCGACAAAACCCCAGTCAGTCGCTTTGTAAAACAGCCCCCTATGTGACCTCATGTGCCTCGCGGAGGTCCTACACTAGTTGTGAGTCAGGCCCATGCGTTAGCGTGTGGGAAGTTTTCCCATCTCATGCCATTCTTCCTTCTAGAATTTGGTCTTATTCCCATTGCCCACTTTCACCTTGGAGTTGAGTTTGACTTCCTTCCATAGAGCTCTTATGGATCTCCATAAGCTGACCCCATAAGGTAAAGTCACATCCTTGGCCATCCAGCTATCTTCAACCTCATATTTGGCACCTATCACTCTTTTCCAAAGTAACTGATCTTCATCTGAATATTTCCACAACCACTTCATTCCGAGTGCTTTTCTTTGAAGCTTCACGTTCTTTATTCCCAGTACCCCATTCTTCTTCCCAGTTGCAACAAATTTCCATTTTACTTGATGAAAGCCTTTCTTCTCTTTGTTTCCTTGCCACAACAACTTCCTCCTTATCCTATCCAAACTTTTGATGACCCCTGGAATGGGGAACAATGACATCGTGTATGTTGGCATAGCATCAAGGACTGAGTTGATGAGGGTCAGTCTCCCTCCCAGAGATAGGTATTGTGTTTTCCATCTAGCCAGTTTGTTTCTTCACATTTCTCTATCACCCTGTTCCAAATTTCAATAGATGTGGATTTTTCTCCCAAAGGCATGCCCAAGTAGGTTGTTGGCAAGGTGCCAACTTCACCCCCAAGTATTGATGCTAGCTAGTCCATATTGTTGACTTCATTAATAGGATACATGAAAATTTTCCTCCAATAAATGTGCAAGCTAGATCCCCCTTCAAACAAAACCAAATTCACCCTTAAGTGTTTCAATTGATCCTAGCATATTGGAGGTGTGTCACTTCCAAGCTCCCTGGCCACATCAAACCCTTTCAACCATCCTCTTGTGTTAAGGGTGATGGTGGATCACCTTGCCTGTGCCTTCTTTGGGATCTGCAAAAATCTGTAGGAGACCCATTGATTAGAAAAGACAAATTGACCATTGAGATACAAAACAAGATCTAGTTATCCACTTCTGTCCAAATCCCATCCTCTCTAAAATCTTCATTAGGTACTTTCCGTTGACATGATCATATGCTTTTTCAATGTCCAACTTGCAAAGAATGCCAGGTTTCTTCTGTTTAATCCTTGAGTCTACTACTTCATTAGCAATCAAAAGTACGTCCATGATCCGTCTCCTTTTTATAAAGGCCATTTGTTGTGAATCCACCAGTTTGTCTATCACACCCTCCAGTCTCTCTGTGAGTACTTCAGAAAGTATTTTGTATATATTGCCTATAAGACTAATTGGTCTGTAATCTCTTAGCTCCTTTGCACCTTTCTTTTTTTTTTGAGTATGAGCGCAGTGAAAGTGGCATTAAAGCTCTTCTCAAAAATTTCTTGATCATAGAAATTCTAAAAAGTGTCCATTATATCCTGCTTCACTACATCCCAGCACTTTATGAAGAATCCCATTGTGTAACCATCTGGTCCAGGGTATCAGCTGCACATAACTATAGGCATTCTCCTCAAATCTGCCTTGAAGGACTCTTCGGTTATAACGGGACAGTGTGCATTCTGATGAGTAGGTCTCCATTGGATGGATTCTATATGCAGCTTCTTGTAGTATGTGATTATTTCCCCTTCAATTCTATTCAGCTCCTGAGTAACTTCCCCATGTATCATTAGTTGATCAATATTGTTGTACCTTTTGTGTGCATTTGCCATTTTGTGGAAGAACTTGGTGTTTTTGTCCCCTTCGGTAAGCCATAGTACTCTTGATCTTTGTCTTCATGATATTTCCTCTTGCTTGATCAGTTCCTCATACTCTAGTAAGACTGCAACTTTTTTTGTTGATTCTTCTGTGAGCACTCTGTTTTCCCTCTACGTATCCATTTCTGCCATCTGCTCTAACAGTTTCTTTCTCAGCGATCCCAGGTTTCGACTCTCCTCTTTTTTCCATTCCTTGAGTTTTTGTTTCAATGCTTTAAGCTTGCAATTCAACACATAATTAGGTCTCCCTGTGTAACTGAAAGAAGACCACCACTCTTTAACTTTGTCAACAAAGCCCTCTGATTGTAGCCACCAGTTTTCGAACTGGAAATAACTTTTATTTGTTTCCCAGCTTCCACCAATCAAAGCTATTGGAATATGATCTGAAGTCAGCCTTTGCATTGGAACCTGTTTTAGATTATTGAAATTGTCATCCCAATCTTTTGAAATCAGAATTCTATCAATCCCAGACGCTGCTTCTTGTTAATCTCCTTTAAACCAAGTATATGCAGTATCTTCTAGCTGCAAATCCACCAATTTCATATCTTCTATGGAATCAAAAAACTCCCTCATGCCCCTTGTTCTTCTATTGCTACTTTTCTTCTCAGATATATACCTTGAGACAATGTTTGTCTAATAGCTTGCTCCTTTGGTTCTCAAGTTTAGCAAAAACTTCTCTATTCCGTTTGCTAATGTCCCTCTTCAAATTTTGAACTTTTGTGTGAGAATAAATTCGGAGTGCCCCTGACTGAGTCAGAGTTCCGCCAATGTTTAACCAAGTTTAAGACACTATCAGAGTGCAACCACATGTTCTCAAATTTCAAATAGGAGGGGGTTGCTTCCGAGTCCCCGCTCGCCAATATGATTGGCTTATGGTCTGAAAACACTCGGAGCATAGCAATTTGCTTAATGGAAATGAACATCTTACTCCACTTTGAGGAGAACAAAAACTTGTCAATTCTTGAGGCTTGGAGAAACTCCTCCCCTCTTGACGAAGTGTATTGAGCTTCTTGAAGTGGCGGGTCTATCAATTCCAGATCAAGAATGATGTTTGAGAAGCCTCTCATTGCCCTGGATCTTCTGGTGCAGTTGAGCCTTTCCTCCTCAAATCTAGATACATTAAAATCAGCCCCAATTACCCATAAATCAAACCAGAGACATTTACTGCTGCTAGTTCATACCATAATTCTGTTCACTTAGTGTTAGTGTGAGGACCATAAGCACCTGAGAAAACCCATTTGAAATCTTCAGAAAGGCTCTAAAATCTGCAAGACAAAGTGAAAACCCCAGCTTGGGTATCAACACAATTCCATAGTCTCCTATCCCACATAATCAATATGCCCTCTTTGGTACCAATTGTTTTAAGTTCTGCCCAAGAAATCCATCTGTTTCCCATATTTGTCTGATCAAAGAGGTACCCCACTCTCCCATTTTTGTTTCCTGTAAGCATATCATGTCAACCTTCCGTTTTTGAATAAGAGATTTCATGGTACTTCTCTTATTCTTATCATTAAGCCTTGCACATTCCAACTAAGAGTTTTGACTTCATCTGGAAAGAGCTTTTTGAGACCTGCTCCTATTCGTCCCTCCACTGCCTTCTTGAAGGCCCCATGCCAGTATTTTGAGTTCTGTATCTGCTTTGTTCTTCCCTTTTCCTATGGCCCCCTGTTTTTTGTTTCTGTTCTTTTCTTTTGTGTCTGAAACTTTCTTCTCTCCTCTATCTTTAGGATAACATCTAGGATTTCATTCTCAAATCTTGCAACATTCACCTCTAGTAGTTTGCATGCCATCTTTGACCATCTTGATGTCTCCAAACCTACAGGGATGTCAATTTTGTGCTTATATTGCCATGGAAGAGGGAGATAATTGTTGCAAGATAGTGAAGATATGCCTAATTCTGAGTCGCTGGGGGAATTGAATCTGTATTGAGATCAGAAGTGGAGTTGCAAGGATATTTGGGAGTGGTGATGTTGTTTGCTTCATCAACTGCCTCCTAATAAGAGAGAGCCCCTTCGTAAGAATTTAAAGCCTCACACCATTGAAAGATTGGAAATCTTCTGCGATCGGGTCGAAAGAGTTCGCTGTGAAGGGAGAGGAAGGTCTGAATATGCATGGAACCAATTTTGAGCCTGCTGCTGTCCAGTAGTTTGCCATTTTCTTGGTTAATTTTTTCCTGTATTGATCCTTAATTAGCCAGTATTTGGACCCAGCACTGCATTCCCCTTAAAGGATTTTTTTCTGTCTTGATTTTTGAATTTATTGGTCCGCCCATTAGAAGTATAAGCCCCAGATCTGCCCTCTCTATTAACAAATGGGGGCACGTGGGTCTCATGTGCCTTGTTAGTGTCATGAAAGCTGTAGCTTTCCTCTATTATCCGGTTCTACCTTTTGACCAGCAGGTAAAGGATTTTTCTCTCTTCTGTCACTATCGAGAGATCAAAGATCCAACCTTCCAATTTGAAATTTAAATTCGCTTCCAATTTGAAATTTAAATTCGCAAATCTTCTTCCCAGAATCCTTGACGCAAATGCGAGCCCAAAATAAATGGGTTGTGTGTTTGGTGTCTTCGTCAACTCCAATAAAACCTCAGCATAAGTCTGCGTTGCGATTATAAGATTCTGAGGTCCACGTGTTTAAGGGAACTCTGAAAACCTTAATCCATACAGTTTCCTATGAGACTGCTTGAGAACTCACCTCCGGCGACCACCAAGAGAGATTTAGATGCCTCCCACTCCAAAACCAGTCACCTGCCTTGACTCTCATTGCCTCTTGTCTGGATGGGAGTTCAAAGAGGAACTTATTGTGGTCCATGGGGATCACTTTGAAGCCTGCTGTGACCTTCCGTCTGGACTGAAACCATTTGTGAATAGTCTCTGTATTGAGGCTGTGATGGAAAGGATCGTTGAACGTGCCGATGAGGCTTCGAGATAGAGGATGAGAGTCATCCGATGAAGAGAGACTTTTTGACTCCAGCCAGCATCCAATACTTGCAGCATCATGAAAAGTTCTGCGCAAAGGGGCTGGAGGTTGAATTGGAGTATGATTTGAAGATCTGTATTTCCCCAGAAATCTCAAGGTCTTCTTAGCCAACCACAGTCTGTGCTTATCTCTGGTGCACAAAACTTAACTAAAAATTATAGTTTATTCCTAAATGTACAAAAGAATATTCTAACCTGTCAAAAGCTCTATTATTTCTCTCTTTTCACAAGATCCACATGATGGCTAGTGGGATGACGTGCCATCCATGCATCCTTTGCTGAACCTAGAAAATTCATTGGACACCCCAAATTTAAGAAATGAGTAGCAGTCAGCAGCTTGATTTCTTCTGCATTTCGCTGCGAATGTATCTGCAGATTCATCTTTTGCAGTGTCCGACTATATTTTGAAACTATCGTTCAATAGTACTGTTAGAGTGGGTAAAAGTCCCACATTGGTTGGAGAATGGACGAGTGGTCTGCTCATATGGACTTGGGCAATCCTCCCCTTATAAGCTAGCTTTTGGGGTTGAGTTAGGCCCCGGTGTCATATCTTTACATGGTATCAAAGCCAGGTCCATCCCCGTTTGGGCTCCCAGTCCACGCACCAGTTGGTCCTGGGCGTGAAGGGGGTGTTAGAGTGGGTAAAAGTCCCACATTGATTGGGGAATGGACTGATTGTCTTCTTATATGGACTTGGGCAATCCTTCCCTCATAAGCTAGCTTTTGGGGTTGGTTAGACCTAGGTGTCATATATTACAAGTACAAGAGTTCCTTTAGCATAGTAGGTCCTAGCATATGTCAGTTTCCAGGTTTGAGGATGTTCACAATTTTTATAGTGGTTTTGGTGGTGTTCCCATGTTTTCGTCACCCTTATTTATTGTGATAAACTGATTCTGAAGCAAAAGATGGGGAATAGTTATATATCACGGGTTTATCATTTTCTAACTAGTTACTGGTGTAACTCAGATGTAAAATAGAATGTTTGCATATCATTTATCTTGTGGTAATTTTCTTGTTATGATGACTAGAGATTCTCTTTGGACTTACAAACTTCCAATAGTTGAAGTAGAAGGTGCTGTCGGATTGAGTTTTCTCTCTGCCTCTAGCTAAGGAAATTCTACTTTGATGAGATGAGTAGTCGATGTATGATAGGTTCTCGAAGTGTATAAGTGAACTTTTTAAACAAGAAAAAATATTACCATTCTTTTCGACAAAGTGCAAGAAGGTTTAATCATTTTCAGCTACAAAAGGAGTTGCTTAAGTTTTCCTTTTTGTTTTTTAAATATAATTTTTCTTGTCAGAAGCTGGCATATCTCTAGTTGTTTTCTTATCATTAATAGCTAAGTGGAATTTGATTTTTGAAATACCCATGTTGAACTCATTTTTACATCTTTTCCTGTAGTAAACTTGTAACCTGATGCATAATTTTACTTTGTCAAGACTTGGTTCTTATGTGTTAGAATTTATTGAAGTTTGAACTTAACAATGTTAAAAGACAGTTTTACAGGGTTTTGGTTGGCTTACAATCACCAGAAGGGAATACAACTACACGGGTCGTATTAAGAAGGTTCAACGATTTCTTGAAGTTTCTTGCTGCTGTAAGTTTGCATACACTCATTTCAGATATGTTTTTCTTTTTCTAACTTTTTAGGTTAAAAGGACATGAGAAAGTTCTTGCCCATAATCAAAATTGACAGTTGCCTCCTTTTATGAGGGTTTTAATAATCGTAGGGTACTTAATAGTGTGGTTGATTCTGTGTCACAGCTGAAAAGAATATTTCCAAGGAAGAATATTCCTCCTGCGCCACCCAAGGGTTTCTTGCGGATGAAAACTAGAACCCTCCTAGAAGAGGTAAGCATTATAATTTCTTGTTTCATCATGTAAGATGTGTGATGAAATTGTTGTCATTTGTTGTTTCTTTGAAACTAAAAGTTTAAGTTAAAGCAGAATCACATACATCCTAAATTTCTGTACGTTAAGTTTTTATTTTGTGGAATTTGAAGACATCTTCTCTTCATTATTCTCATAACAAATGGTTCTAGTGAAACAAAAACTGCAAAAAACTGTTGGATGTTATTTGGGAGCGTCAAATGTTAAAAATGTAAGTTGTCTTATTACATTTTAGAAATAATGGAAGTGTTGGGTTAACTACAAAGATTTCTTTCCAAGTGACGCTTGCATCTGCCGTTCTATATGATAATTCCAATTTTTGTGCACTTGTATGTTTCCAGAGACGGTCCTCCTTGGAGGAATGGATGACCAAATTACTATCTGATATTGACGTATCAAGAAGTGTTCCAGTGGCATCTTTTCTTGAACTGGAAGCTGCAGCTAGATCTTGTATGTCTATTGCTACAATATTATTGTCCTTTAACATTCATTTCCCTGAAAAAAGATTGCACATGTGGCTAAATTGCTTTTTAGAATTATCTTTTGGTGATGTCTAAGAGTTAACATTTAGTACTATAATTTTTTCAGCATTCGTAGATGATACCCAACATGCTTCAGAATCAAATCCTTCTGTGAATAGTTCTGTTTCTTCCCTTCAAATTCATCCTAATGTAGGCGTGTCTGCAATAGCTGCGAGTTCATCACTCACATCAGATTATGGTAGTGACACAGCTTATGAGATATCTGATGTTGGCACACCACGCCTTGGAAGGGATAATAACTCTGATTTTGGGACAGATGATCTCTCTTTGGATGAAGATGTAACAAGTCCAATAGATAAGTTTGTGAAGTATGGGATGTCCAACATTGATGAAGGCTTGTTCATGGGTCAGGCTATTCTAGAACAACTTGGAAATTATCCTAGACATAGGATGCACAACAGAGAGAATAATAAATTTGAAGAGAACAATAAAGCTAATGGAAATGCTTCCAAATCGTCTGATCTTTCTGTTGGTACTGATGGTATGAACGGACTCTCTTTGGAGCGGGAGAGCACCAAAGTTATCCGTCATGGTAGGAAGTTATCAACTGAGAGCATTGGAAGCGATACAAGTTCCCAAAGGGGCAGTGAATTGTCAGGTTCAGCAATTCCCAATTTATATGGGCAAGGGCTGGTTGAAATCCCTAGAGTGGGTGAGATGTCAGCAAACATTGAGAACACTGACTTTCTGCTGCCAAGTGAGGTGCAATTATTACTTCCTTCAGATCAGCGCCAAAAAATGAACAGGGTGCTTGCAACCATGCAAAGGAGACTACTAACAGCAAAAACTGACATGGAGGATCTTATCTCAAGATTAAATCAGGAAATTGCTGTGAAAGACTATCTCACAACTAAGGTATTGCTTTTTCTAATTTTCTCTGAATAAGAAGACTCTTTATTATATAGGTTAAGTATGAAGCTAAGGATAATATATAAGAACTTCCCAAGTTACAAGCTATCTATGACATCACTGTATCATCTGGGAGTTGCATTGTAGGTCTGCTAGTGCCATACCCCAAAATTACCAGATGATTCATGGAGCACTAAGAAGCAAAGAAAACCCACCTTTCGCAACAATGCATCTTTCAACACACTATAATACTGATATTTTCTCTTTTTCTTTTTGCGCTATTTTCCTGCACATAGCTGGTTACTGCTTTTTTTCTTTTACTGCCTTTGCAACTTATTTGTACCAAGTATGTAGGATATGAGACTTGTTTGTTTATTTATAAAAAGGTTATGAGACTCTTGATCCTCAATAGTACTTACAATTGTGGTAATTAAAGCTTCCATACCAATAAAACAATAAAATAAATTAAAGGTTCCTGCATGTTTTTAGTAGGGATATTGGATGAAAATCCTTGGTATAGCGGTGCTACCAAGGATTTTCAAGAGTAAACATATTTATGTATTAGTACTTGAACTTCTTGGAGTTAATGACCATAAATTCCTATATAATGCTGAGAAAGTGTTCCTAATACTAACCCCCAAGTATTAGTTCTTATGGCCTTCTGTTTTTTTCCTATGGGATGTAAGTGCTCACTCTTATCACTGTTAGGATGATGGAATTTTGTGAATACACAGTTACCTGTTCCTCAAAAAAAAAAATACTAACCCCCAAGTAGTAATATAGATCACCAATGATGGGTCTATCTTCATTATGGCTGTTGAAAAGCCTTTTAAAAATTGCTCCTCCATGAAGCAGAGACGAGGAATATATTGTGATTCCTTTAAGGCTATAACACATGAACCCAACCCCAGAAAAGAAAAAGAGAGAGAAGTAAAGACATGAAAGATGAAACACTGCAATGTGGAAGTATGAGTTGATTTAAGTTTTTTATTATTATCATCATTATTATTTATATTGATTTATTGAATAGCAAGTTGATTTAAGTAGGACAATATGAGTTTGTAGTTCCTTCATTAATTCAGTTTATGAGAGGAGAGTGCATAAATATTAGACAAGTGGAAAACCTGAGTGCTTGTGCTGAAGTCTATAATTCTTGATGTACTGTAAGATATCATAATTGGGAAGGCTCATTAGTCATCATTTAAGCAAAGATTTTTATTTTTTTCTTTCTTAGACATCTTTAGGATCAGATAACCAGGCAAACCAATAGTGAACATGTTATTCCTGGCTGGGTTACATTGGAATACTGATCAAGTAGGACCTTTCTTATTATGTATGTGAAGAATGTGAAAGAGTTGTGTACTAAAGAAAGAAAACTTATGTATGTGAATGTGAAAGAGTTGTGTACTAAAGAAAGAAAACTTATGTATCTGCCAAGTTTCTTATCTTCTTGCTTCTAATTTTGTTCTAACTTGAGGTAATAGCTAAAAGCAAGATCTATGCTAAGAACATCATGGTAATATGCATTGAGAATAGAGATAATGTCGGCCCCAAGGGGGTATGCTTTAGTGGTCTAAGGGCTGGAGTGACAACCTTGGGAACCAAGGCTCTACTCTAGCAGAGGCAACACTGTGAATTCTTCCAATTTGCGTAAACCTTGGTAGGTGAGTTACCCAATATATGTGTCGGTGGAAGTAGCAGCCAGAGACCCGGCCAATAGATTAGTTGATGTACGTGCAAGGTTGCCCGGACGCCATGTTATTTAAAAAAGGAGAATGTGAATGACGTCATAGTCAGGCATATATTGTTTTGTTTGTGAGAAAATAGCTTTTCTGGAAAGCCCTAATTTTAGAGGTCATAAATGGGTGTTCTGTGATGCTCTGTTGTTCTGAGATAATGGTCACTATACCAGGTTAAGGATTTGGAAGTGGAGCTCGAGGCTACTAAACAGAAAAGCAAAGAAAACCTTGAGCAAGCAATTTTGATTGAAAGGGAAAGGGTCACCCAGATGCAGTGGGATATGGAAGAGCTTCGGCGGAAGTCATTGGAAATGGAACTGCAATTGAACTCACATAAGGTTATTCCACCATTTCACTTGATTATCCTCTGGTTTATGATGATTTCCCCTCAGTCCATGTGTTAAGATCAGACCATATATTTGTCAAACCTCATTAGGGTAAACTGGGCAATGCTTCAATGGAAGACAATGCCAGTCAGGAGAAAGACAGAGTCTTGCAGGAGTTGGATGCCACAAAACGGAAGCTTAATGAGTTGCAGAAACAACATCAAGAACTTGAAGTAAAATCAAAAGCTGATGTTAAAGTTCTCATTAAAGAAGTAAAATCACTTCGAGGCTCACAAGCAGATTTGAAGAAGCAGCTAAATCATTCTCTTGAAGAAAAATTGGAGGCTGAGGTATACCTTGTTACTCCATTGCTGTTGTTCACATTAAGTTCCCTCCTAGAATGATCAATAACTTTGTCATGGTGTGAACTACTCTTTAGCCTCTCTTTCTCTATGTTGATTATGATTCAATTATCTGTTAATATATGCTGTATAAATCACATTCTGACACGATTCCTTTCAGTCTCATCTGTTGATTTATTTACAATATTAAATTTTCTGTGTGGAAGGATAGGGTAGTATAGTAGTAGGAGAAAAACTGAGACCTTTCAGTATAATTTGCTCAACTGTGGAGATCTCTTTTAGTTTTAAAAGGATCAACTGTATTCATGTATTAACAGATCTGCATATCCTCGTCTGATATTATATTTTTTGTTACTGAAATTTCTCTTGCATATGCAGAGACTCTATGAAGAGGAGAGGCTAGCCAATGAACAAGCAAGGGCATCTTTCATGAAGCTACTACATGAATGCCAAGTTCTTCGACAGCGCTTTGAGGAGTGCAACATTAATTTAGTCAATGAAAACGAAGATGACCTTGTCATGGATCATCCCTCATGCTCAGATGCCTTGAATCTCCTTACGACCTATGACAACCAAATCAACTCTCTCCTTGCAGAGGTATTGAGGCTGCTTTTTTCATTTTTACATTTCAAGACAGTTCCCACTTTCTATTGAGATTTTTTTGCCAAATGACTTTTGAGTTGCCATTTTGTGATAGCTGTTTATGCAGTGGAAAGTGGCATGTCTTTATGCATTTCATCCTCTTATATGACTTTTTTATCATGTCGGTAAGTAAGACAGACCTAACAGGGTAAGATAAAATATAAATTATGACAGACAAATTAATATGGAACTCGAAATCTTGTAATCCCAACTCTATACACTTGCAAAGTCGTTTGGGCTGAAGTTTGGCGGGTCAAGATGGCCTGAATCAATAGATGGGTCACTGCCCAAAGCTTGTTTGAGCTAAGATGGGTTGGGTCAAGATGGGCTAAATGATAAGTCATAACCCAACCCATCCAACTTAACCCACTTTTTTAACATTTTGAGAAACTAAAAATATTGATATTCTTTTCTTTGATTGCAAATATTCTCTTGATCATGCTTTTCCAAATAGACGGTTTTCTGAAAATCAAAAGTACTCATTGGATATAAAAAAACAAAAAACTCAAGCGTATGCTTCACTCAAAATAATAAAGATATTCACTTTAATATTTCCTCACAAGCCATCCCAATACATAAATTCTATTTGAAATTATTTTAACCTTGTTATCCAAAAACAAAATCAAAAGAAAATTAAATGTTATTTGAAGTAGGGAATAATGGTATTGTTAGGTTCATCTCTTTATCCCTTTGCCTTATTTTTATATGTTTATGATTGTCTCTTACATAACTAGGAGTGGCAAACTGACGTGTTGGGCCGGATATGGGCGGGTCCAAACTGGGTTAAACAAAAATTGATAAAATATCCGATCTGCCTATATTTAGCACGAATAAAAATGGATTAATTGACGGATAAGGTCGGATCGGATATGGCGTATCGAAAATGGGTTAAACAAAAATGGATAAATATCCGATCCGCCCATATTTGTCACTGATAAAAAATGGATTATTCGATGGATAATATGGATATTCATATTTTTTTTTTTTGAAACTGGTAACTTTTGTATTCTTCAGCATTAAGGGCTAGGCTGACCACCTCCAAAAGATGTTATAGGAAAAGGTAAAAGGACAAAAATACTTACAAAGAGCCTATGAAGTCCACTAATCGGATCTCCTCTTCTATATCATGTTCTTTACACCAAAATCCTAGAGTAATAATTACTTTCCATTTGATCTTCTATATTGTACATTCCTTTCCTTCAAAAATTCTTGGATTCCTTTCTTTCCATATAATCCACCAAATACATGCTGGAACTGTTCTCCACCATCTTCTCTGACTCTTGCTGCCTCCCCTTTTGATCCAACAATTTAGGAGGTCAGAAGTGTGCTCTGGCATAATCCAATGTTCGTTGGCAATGCTAGTAAACAGAGCCCACACCTGTGCAGTTACCTTACAATGCATGAAAAGGTGCTTGTTAGTTTCCACTCTCCAGAGCCTCTTTACAGTGGATACATCTAGATGCTATGATGATCCTCTCTTCTGCATAGCCTCATAAGTCAGACAACTCTTCCTAGCAACCAGCCAAGTGAAGCATTTCACCTTGGTTGGGGCCACACTTTCCCATATTGTGCTCCTAGGTCCAGTGGATCTTCCTGCACATCCTCTGAGCCCCTAATTGTATAGTTCGTTCATAGAAAATTTCCCATCTTTGTGATGTCCCCATGCCAGTTTGTCTGGCTTTAGGGTAGTACCAGGAATCCACCAATCAGGCTCAAGAGCTCCACCACTCTATCGATATCCCAGTTATTAAGCATCCTTCTAAATACTAGACTCCAACCTTTTGGAGACCACATCTCCTCTATCCTGCTATCAGAATTTGTGCATATTGAGAAAAGACTAGGGAACAGGTCCCTTAGAATCCCATTTCCACACCAATCATCTGACCAGAACTTTGCTTTGTCCCCTCTGCCTACTATTATCTTTGAGTTGTTCTTGAGGCTCACCTAGAAGTTTCTGATGGTCCTCCACACCCCAACACCATAAGTTTCAGTGACTTCACTAGTGCACCAGAGAATCCTATTGACTAAATTTGTGATGTATTATCTCTTTCCACAGAGCCTAGTCCTCCTGATTATATCTCCATAACCATTTTGAAAGTAGGCTCTTGTTACGTACCTTTAAATTCCTCACTCCTAATCCCCCATTTTTACTACTTTGTTGTACTATAGGCCATTTAACAAGATTGAAGCCCTTTTCTATCTTGTTCCCTAAAGAAAATTTCTTCCAAGGGCAGCCAAAACCTTTACTACTATACAAGGAATAGGAAACAGGGACATCACATAAGTGGGTAAAGAGTTCAAGACTAAGTTAATTAGTGTAACTCTTCCTCCCACCAACATGGGTTGTGGTGGGACTGCTCCACCCTTAAGCAGAGGTTTCGGGTTTGAGCCTTGCGTATGGAGAAAATCCTGTTGGGAGTGCCACCCCCGAATGGGCCCTGTAATGCGCAATCCGGATTTGGTCGGGGCTCCGGACATCGGGTGGGAAACAAAAAAAAAGTGTAACTCTTCCTCCCAAAGATAGATATTGGGATTTCCAATCCAATTTCTTCTCTGTTTTCTCAATAATGCCATCCCAATATTTTTCTGCTTTGTGCTTGGAACCCAAAGGCATGCCTAGGTAAATTGTTGTCAATTTTTCTACCTTGCACTTCAAAATACTTGCAAGAACCACAATCTGATGCACCTCGTTTTTTGGAAAAAAACTACTCTTTCTCCAATTATCTTTGAGTCCTGAGCAAGCTTAAAAAACTACCAAGATCACTCTTAAATAACACATTTGTTCCTGCTCAGCTTCAAAGAATACCACCGTGTCATCTGCATACAATAAATGTGTCGGTTCCATTGTAACATTTTCCTTGTTCTTTATAGTAAACCCCCTTATCCAGTTATTCTGAGAAGCAACTCTCATCAGCCTGTCCAGATCTTCCATGGCTAAAATGAAGAGAAAAGGGGACATAGGGTCTTCTTGTCTCAAGCCTCTTTCTGCTGGAAAAAAACCTGACTGGTTCTCCATTTACAAGAATGGAGAACCGAGTGGTTTTAATGCAGAAATTTATCCATCTAAGCCATCTCCACCCAAACCCATCTGCCTTAGAATTTTGATTAGGAACTCCCAATTCAAGTGATCATATGCCTTCTCAATATCTAGCTTGCACATCAGTCCAAGGGTTCTTCCTCTGATTCTAGAGTCAATGCTTTCACGGGTTAAAAGTGCAGCATCCATGATTTGCCTTCCTTTGATGAAAGCCATTTGGTGCTTATTTAATAGCTTAATGATCACCTTCTTCAACCTCTCTGCCAGCACCTTAGCTATGATCTTGTATGCCCTTGTGATCAGACTAATTGGCCTAAAATACCTTAGCTCATTTGCCCCCACCTTCTTTGGAATTAAAGCTAATGTGGCATTAAAGCTCTTCTCAAACTTTCAATGGTCATGAAAGTTGTGGAAGGTCTGCATCACATCATCTTTGATAGTTTTCCAGAAAGCATGGAAGAAGGCCATTGTGTAATCAATCTGGTCCAAGTGCTTTATCGACAACACCCTGTTTATTCCTTCCAAAACTTCCTCCTCCTCGAAATCTCGAGACAGCCATACTTGCTCCTTTTCTGTGATTAGTTGAACATCCTGGATGTCCAAAGATGGTCTCCATCTTTCTCTTTCTTTGTACAAAGTATGGTAAAAATCCACCACTGCATCTCTGATTAACCTAGGATCCGAAGACAATTCTCCATTGATCACTAAGGAATCTATTGTGTTGTTTATTTTGTGGGCTAGACATTTTGTGAAAGAACTTGGTGCTTTGTCCCCATTCTTTATCCATTGAATTCTGGATCTCCGTCTCCGGTGAATTTCTTCATTTCTAGCTACTTACTCAGTTCCTCATACTCCATTGCTAGATGAGGTATCAAAAGCTGCTCATCATCTGTTAGTGCTATGT
Organism: Solanum appendiculatum; assembly: GCA_018342035.1. NCBI lineage: Eukaryota > Viridiplantae > Streptophyta > Magnoliopsida > Solanales > Solanaceae > Solanum > Solanum appendiculatum. Next base: position 682,760 of record JAGDQO010000846.1, read on the forward strand.
GAATCTAAATGTCTTCAAAACTGCCAATTTGTTCCAGTATGTGTTCCTTTCTGACCTTCCAGTTGCCTCTATTCTCTTTGCTCCACTCCTTGAGTTTCTTTTTTAAGGGGCTCAGTTTTGAGGCTAGAATGTTGTTAGGCCTGCCTGTCACAGTGAAGAATTCCCACCGCTCCTTGACTCGGTCCCTAAAACCCTCCACATTTATCCACCACTTCTAAAACTTGAAGTATGATTTTTTTAAAGCCTCATTCCCACAATTCAGCACTATGGGATTGTGATCAGAACCTAGGCTAGGCAAAGCACTTTGTCTAATTTTGGCGAAAATCTCATCCCAAGGAAAAGATTACAGTAATATATCAATCCTTGATGCATTTCTCTGATTTGCTCCTCCTCTCCAAGTGTAGGGTCCCCCAAATAAAAGAGGATCCACAAGTTCCAGTTCATTGATGCAACTGGAGAAGTCGTATATAGCCTCTGAAATTCTACTACAGTTGGTTTTTTCTGAGGGAAATCTAGTGGTTTTGAAATCCCTACATGCCACCCAAGGCCCTTCACAAAAACTCCTCATTGCTCCCAACTCTTCCCACAATTCCTTTCTCTCACCCCTATCACATGATGCATACACTATAGTGGCATACCAAATGAATTCTTTTGTTTAAACCACTAAGCTTGCAGGTAATGCTCTGGTTGCCACTTTCTACTGTTTCCCCTTTCTAATTTCTCCTGTCCCACATTATCAAGATGCCCCCCTTACTACCTAAAGATTCCATCCACATTCCTCCAATCCATCTATTTCCCCCAAATTGTTGCAGATACTCACGTACCTCCCCACTAAGTTTGTCTCCATCAACACTATTATGTCCACCCCCTCTTGTTGTATTCTACTCCTTACTAAATTCCTCTTAGCATCCATGCTGAGCCCCCTCACATTCCATGAAAGAATTTTTAGCTTCATGATAAATAAGAGGTTACATATCTCCCTCTGCTCCTTGTTTCGCTCCTAGAATCCTTATCTTTGTAATTCACATCAAAGATAAGATTTCTTACTTCTTTGGGCTCCACCTGCTTATTTCCAATCACGGGAATAGGTTCTATTGTTGTTGTCTCTTTGACCCTCCCTTGATTGATTTTAAGCAATAAATTGAAAGCTTCCTTTGAGCACCCCTCGAAAGGTACTCCAAATTCCTTGCTTAGCCTCAACAAATTGTTCTGTACCCATTCGTTTGCGTTTCCTTCAATTTCCTTACTGCATTCCGAAGCATCACATTGGATAGGTGTTGGGTCCCTTAGTATTGTGATTTGTTTCGAACTATTCTGCCCCTGTAATTCTATTTCTTTTTTTTTTGTTTTTGTGAAGGGGAGGCAAATCATGGATGCTGCACTCATAGTTAGTGAATGTATTGATTCCAGAATAAAGGAAGGAAATCCGGGCTTAATGTGCAAGTTGGATATACAAAAAGCTTCTGACCATGTAAATTGGTCATTCCTTTTAAAAATTCTTAACCAGATGGGATTTGGAGGTAGATGGTTGAAGTGGATTGGGACATGCATTAAAACTATCAGGTTCTCTGTGCTTGTAAATGGAGAACCTGTGGGTTTTTTTGAATCAGAGAGGGGATTGAGACAGGGTGACCCTCCCCCTTCCTTTTCATTATCGCAATGGAGGGTTTTGATTGTATGATGAGGATTGCAGCACAAAACACATGGATTCAGGGCTTCAAAGTGGGATGTAGAGGGGGCGAAGTGACAAATTAGTCATATGCTTTATGCAGACGACACCATCATCTTTTGTGAACCTATAGCAGAACAGATCAGATATATTAGGGTGATACTGGTACTGTTTGAGGCAGTCTCTGGGTTGAAGGTCAATTGGGGAAAAAGTAGTCTCTTTCCTGTGAATGAAGTCCCGCAGATTCAATCATTAGCAGGAATACTGGGATGTAGTGTGGAGAAACTGCCTACCACCTATCTAGGCTTGCCTCTGGGTAGCATTCACAAAGCCTTGGAAATAGGGGACGGCATCCTGGAGAAGACAGAAAGGAAGCTATCTAGATGGAAGGCTCAATATCTCTCTAGGAGGAAGGCTGATTCTCATAAACTCTGTTCTTTCTTTACCCACTTATGTGATGTCCTTATTCCCAATTCCTGCTAAAGTAGAAGAACAATTGGACAAGTTAAGGAGAAACTTTCTATGGCAAGGTAGCTATAGTTTAGTCAACTGGAGGACTGTACTCCTTAGCAAAGATAGAGGGGGGCTGGGAATTAGAAATTTGAGATTGCAAAATGAAAGTCTGTTGAAAAAGTGGTTGTGGAGGTACACTGAGGAGGGAAATGCCCTCTGGAAAGAGGTGATTAAAGCTAAGTATGGTGAGTTAAGCCCTTGGTGTACAGAGAACACAGTTGAACCTTATGGTTTTGGAGTACGGAGAACAATCAGAAGCCTGTGGCCCCAAATGGAGGCAGATTTGTCTATCAAGGTGGGAAATGGCAGTAAAACTAGATTTTGGAAGGATATCTGGATAGAACAATCCTCTCTTAGGGATCTCTTTCCAGATCTCTTTCAAATCTGTGAGAATCCTGATGCTAATGTAAATGATTGTTGGTCAGAACAGGGATGTAATTTAGTTTTCAGAAAATTTCTCAATGATTGGGAGGTGGAAAGGGTTGCAGAGTTACTAGGGAAGTTAGGTGGAACGAGTATAGACACAAATGCCACAGACAGGATGCTATGGAAGCACAAAAATGATGGTCTCTACTCAGTTAGCAGTGCCTACAGAAGAGGTCTCCAACAGATGGCTAGAGATCCAAAGCATCAATGGAACTATTTTTGGAAGGGGGACATTCCTACAAAAGTGAATGTTTCACTTGGCTAGTGATAAAGAGGGCTTGTTTAACACAGGAAGTATTACAGAAGAAGGGTAGACAACTGGTTCCAGATGCTTTTTGTGCTATTTGACAGGAGAAACAAACAACCACCTTTTCTTGCACTGTAACTTTACCAAGCAAGTTTGGAATGTATTCCTTAGCATTTCAAATCTGAATTGGACAATGCCAGAACATACATCAGAGTTGTTAAAGAGCTGGGTAAGGAGAGGAGGCAGCAAGAGTCAGAAGAGATGGTGGAGGTTAATACCATCATGTATATGGTGGTCAGTTTGGAAGGAAAGGAATGGTAGATGTTTTGAAAATAGATCCAATTCCATTCACAAGGTCAAATGGAATTGTATAGTATCCTTACTTTTTTGGTGTAAACAGTTGTGCATAGTAGATACAGACCAGATTGTAGATTTTATAGGAAGCTTGTAACTGACAGTTTTTGGTGGTGACCAGCATGCCCTTAATGCTGAAGAGTAATTCTGTTTCTTCTTCATTCAGTTCTCGCAAAGTTTGTGATGAGTCTTCTGCATGCACCTGTATGCTGGCTCCCATTTGTAGGAATTTGCTAATTGAGTCTTTCACCTTTGCTTCCTCCATTAGCTTCTGATCAGTTGAGGAGTATACAGTTTCTTGTATTCCTTCCCAGTGGTTTACATCGCAGATAAAAGGCTCAGGCTCTTGTGATAATTTCTTCAAAATTTGGGCTTTAAACAGGCCCGAATGACTTGGTCCAGTGTTGAAGACCAAATGTCCACCTAGGGGCTCTGAAGTGGGACCCTCTGTCACATGTCCACCCACATGATTACTTTCACGCAAAAGTCCCCTTTTATCTCTGTTAAACTGAAAAGGCCTTCTCTCGGATCACTGTAAATCTCTGGACCTCGAAAGATCTGACATGTTCGTCTCTCGATACCCACCCTCTTCTTTTTCCTTGCTAGTGGACGCTCCCTGGTTGAACTTTCTGAGAAAAGTCACCGGGGATTCCACCCAAAGAGGTAGATAGAAGATGGTCTCGTCATCGGCGATTTCAATGGATGCCAGGATTTTTTCTGCTGGTCCTTTAACACGGATCCTTGCTCATCGGAGATGGTTTTTGAGATCGGTTTCTTCTTCCGTCTCTATCCAGCCACCTCAACGATCTCCAATTTTCTTCATTATTGGCCTTGACCAAAGATGTAAAGGCAAACCTAGAACTCGAATCCAGAACCACTCAAACTCGTGAGTTTTAGGAAAAGCCCCTATGGTCGGTGACCACCATTGAAGCTTCAATCTGTTCCCTTGTCTTCTCCTGTCACCCATCAAGACCTACTCTACCGCTTTCCTGGACTGGAATTCGAAAAGGAATAAGATTTCATTCATATCATAAACTTGGACTCCCTGTGCTCCATTCCAAGTCGGTTGGGCCCATCGTCTTACATTATTTCTGGTGGGTGCATCGTCTTCTCCAAGGATTTTCCCCACTAGACAACAGCCCAGAAGATACTCGAGTATTTCCATCATCAGATTCTTCTGTTATCTTTCTCTCTGCCTGGGTCCATTTAGTTTTTTATAGAGAGTCTCTATAGTCTATAGCTCCTTTTCCCCTTGTTAGCAGCAGAGTCTGCCTCCCTCGTCTATTTAAGGATTTTTGTTTGTTTTGTACCCTTATTAATGAAGGCCTCTATTTTCTTAGCTAACTTCTCCCACCCCTCATTGAAAGCATTTTCTGGAAGTATAATAACTGCTCTACTGTTTCCTTTAACAGAGATTAATGATATGTATCTCCCATATTGATTGAATTTTAGTGCTATAAAGAAGTTGGTTGAGAAATTCCTTCATCTCCATGACTTGGATGCATTCCCTCTGATCCCTGAAGCTTCTGTTAGCCTTTTGCATATCCAGCCAAGTGCTCCCCTGCTAAGAACCATTCTCCTCGTGTGGTGCCTAGCACTTTCAACCCAATGGTACCATACTTCAGCTTTTGATCTAGACTCTGTGATGTCATAGGATTTCCCCCCAGATCTGAAATATACTCTATTGTCCATCTGAATAGAGAATCAAGTGTTCGAGAAGAAAAAATGGAGTAGATAGAAAGAAAGAGAGAGAGAAAAAAAAAGGTGGTATTCCGGTGGAAGAAGTCCACCGGAAGAAAGAGCAACCGAAGCCTAGAAGAGACTTCAGAAAGGTGTCTCAAAACTAGTGCCTGGGAGCATTTTTTAATGGTGGAGCTATAGTAATGTGTTGTTAACCCCTAGTATGGATATTCATATTACCCATGGCTTCAAGAATAATATGGTGAGAACACAAGCAAACGCCAAAATGAGCTTAGACTCTCAGGAAAAAAATATATTTAAAAGAATATAAAACTAACTAAAAAATAATAATTAAAAAGAGAGTTGATCACGTTTTGTAGCTGTTACATTTCTGAACGGAGGACTGTTGATGGATCAGATTTGGGTTTGATGATTTGTGATGGGTTAACTTGTGTTAGCCCAAATCAGCCCATCTTCTCAAAGCCATTACAACTTGGGCGGTTAAATGGGTTTGGGCTAATTTTGCCACCCTAGTTTAGATGTACCAAAGCACATGCAGCTACAAGAGCAGAAGAAACTCAAAGACATTGATTGTGTGGACACTTTCAACTGTAAAATGTATTGAGTCGATTGAGAAACTTGCAACCTTTTCCTCACATAAATGATTAATATTGGGTTTCTACGTACCTTGGAAGAAATGGAAGGAGAGAAGGCAACCAAGTTTCTTTCCTAGGGAATTATTCTTTTGAGAGAAAGCTTGCAGTATCTCAACTCATATCTGTCTCCTTACTTTCCTCTGACTACGTATGTATAAATTCTGGTGATTTCCATCTGTTCTGTCTGTATATTATGGGTTTCCTTTTCAATTATTGGTTTCTTGAAACAAACCCCAAGTACTCTTTAGCAGAGTTTTTCCTTGGTAAAACACATTGCTGTATGGGCTTGTGCTCATAGTTAGAGCAATGACCCCTCCCAAAAGCTTTAAATGTGTCCCAGAATATCAGACTTTTGACACCCGTCCTGAACAAATTTTATCTGTACATGATCGGCTAATTAATAAATGAATTACTCGGTCTTTTGACCTCCTCTGATGCATGCTTGATTGTGAAAGAGTTCTTCTGGAATCACTAGAGTAGCTATCAGATAATGCAAGTGAAGCTTGATCTTAGCATGCATGACCTTAACTATGTCCAAGCTTTGGGCCTGAGAATGATGTTTGGTCACTTGAGTTGCTCAACTTGTTACACCCAAGAAATATGGTTGAACATGGGAGTGGAAGAGGTAATTGTACAGGCTTAATACCGTTTTTCTACTTCTCCAAAAAAAAAATATATATATTCAGCTTTTCTGTAGAGAGGATGAGAGTGTTGATTTAGCTTTTCTATATACTATCGAAAAAGAAGTGTGACATGGAGTGTTGCTGAGAGCTCATTCCAGTGGCTTGGACATTTTAAATCTCATTCTCTTTTCCAGATGATTTTGAAAGATTAAGCCAAATCAAAAGTTGGCCCGGAGACCACCTTTCTCAAATAAATAAAATAAGTTAAATCATTAATGCAAATCAAAATTTGAAGTTACGCCGTATAGAAAATTTGGGAAACTTGGCTGCTCCTTAAGTCCAAGATTATGTTGCTCGGAATCTCCAAAAATCTTGCTCAATGTGTTGGATCCTCCAAAAATGCACTACTTTTGGAGAATTCGATACACACCCAGAGTCTAAGCAACATAGGTACTAGGTGTTCTCTTTGGTAGGCACACATTCATTTAGAACACGGCTGGTTGATAAATGATATTTAGTTAATTTTTCCATGAGCCAGAGAAAAATATTGTGATGGGACCACTTGGGTTAAACCAAGATTCACAAACTCAAAAGTCATATTTTTTCATGTACAAGTGAACTAGGTTCTGATTTTGTTTTTACAGGCTACAGCATCTTGTTTTGTGTTGCTCTGGTTTGATATAATTTGCCGACCTGTTGCCTCAGTTTTACCTGAATTTTGCATATATAAGTTTATGCGGTGCTGTTTGTTCACTCTATGACACGAGTAGTGGTGACTTGTTTTTATCAGGTTAACACAGATGAAGGAACCAATTCCTCTTCTCCTACTGCTGAGAAAATGAATGAAGTAAATAGCGACTCCTGGACCGTAGATGAAAAGTTGAGAAACATGTTGACAAATATCCTTGTTGATAATGGTAAGTTGAGGAAACAGGTGAACTCAGTCATCCGTTATGCTCTGAAAAAGAAAATGTCATCTCCTGGAGAGAGTGAAAGCCCTTCGAGTGAAATGTACAAAACAAGCATTTAGATAGATGAAGTCGGGTAAATATTGTAAAATTTTGTCATATCTAGTATATCTGAACCCGTACTCCATGAAAATAATCTAGAGTTGACATCCAACATGACTGTTGGTATTGTAATATCAAGGCATCCTTATGTATAACAGCTCTATAGATGCAACAACTGAAGTAGTATGCAAAATGTCTAACTTCATAAGAATTTGATATGCATTGTGGCCCATTGACATAATTGCGGTAAAATATTTAAACCGGCAAATATTTGATATGCAGTACAAATTTTGACACTTGAAGATACCCCAGTGAATGTTCTATATCTTTTTTCAATGATGTTCCCAACCAGGTGACTAGTGTACCTGTGAGGATATGATTTTGAAATTTCAAAATAGGAAGAGAAGAGTCAGATGTGAAGAAGATAAGGATTAGCATTTAATCGCTCGTCCCACAGCTCGATTATGCATTCTTCGTTTTCTCTTCAAATTAGATAATATTCTTAACCTAAAATTAGATTAACTGCTCATGAGAGTTACTATGTTACAATCACGTTTTGAAGGATTTCTCTTGAGATTTGGCTTAACTAGAAAAATTGCTGAACATATTAGCTAAGTGTTTATGATAGAACTGTTGGTTCACAATAGAGAGAACTAAGAAAGTTGTCTTATTGATGATTTGCAAAGCATTCTATATACAAAGATGGACCAACAATAACACCTATATTATAGGAGAAATATTCCTATATGTTGTAAATAACAAATACATAGTACAAAATCCTCTGAGCTATGGATAACAAATTGATAATACAAAATCTGCACAACTAAAGGAAACACAGCAATAGTACAACAAATTTGCAGAATTATAGGGGAAGTCAATCAGTACACCTGAAGGAACCGTCATGTGTCAATAAGCCCCTGCAAGTTGAAGGTGAGATCGACAACCTTCAACATAGGAAGATGTTTGGAAAAGAGTAGACGAGATAAACCTTTGAAAGTGTATTTGCAAGTTGATTTGCAGGATATAAATGTTGAACAAGCACCTGATTTCACTACACTTTTTAAAAAAAAAATCAATTTTGGGCTTCATTGATTGAACACCAACAATACAAATGGGCAAAGGCCCAGTCCGCCCGTCCAGAGGACCCAACAAACTCACACCGACAACAGAGAAAAAATAAATTAAAAAAAAAACATCTACCCTTTAAACATTACATATACTTGGATCTTTAGGGTTTCCTAATCTAGAGCTTAACTCAGCTCCTCCGCCGCTTCCCTAAGACCATGATGCCTTTGTTCAACTCACAGTTCCTTCTAGTGTTGTTGTGGATCATCAATGCATTTCCTCCTCCTCAGTTTACTCATACCTGATTTCACTACACTTGGATCACTAACAAAGTGAAAGTCAACTTCGATGGGTTTTATCCTGTTATGTAAGAATGAATTTTGATAGAGATACATTGTACAACTATAACACACCAATATTTTTTAAGCTAAGACTCAAATCATTCTTCATATGTGTATAGGCTTGTACCGGGTGATTCCTAATTATGCATAGGTGTTAAGATCAAATCCTAAGTATGGGAAGTGTATCGGATGTGAATTAATGTCATAAGAATCCTCTAACACAAAGTTGAGTTGAAAACTCTTTTACCAATAGAGTTTCAGTATAAGTTTTTACTTGGGTTAACTTCAAACAGTCATATCTCCTAGAATATGAAGAGTTACATGAACCATAACCTAGCAAATTAAAGGTATTTGAGTATTCTTTTCAGCTCCACCAACTACTCATTAATCCGAATTTGGAGTAGAAAGTTATGGTCATTTTACCTAGCGAGCTGGCTCACTTACCGGAAGCATATGCGATTTGCACTTCACATTGTGCATTTCACACATTGCCAAGTGTGAAGGGTACTTGATTCACACATCTATAGACGAGAACCTCTATTTAAGTCTGTTTTCATCCGAAAACTTAATTATTTTGATGTCCTTTTGAAGTCTAGGGCTTGGATTCCCTCCTCTCCTCATCCAGGTAAGTTTCTCCCATGAAATTCTAAGTAATTCCAAGTATTTCAATTCTCCTTTTTAAGATTATTAATGAAATCCTACACTATAATTCTAGGATTTTAAAGAAAAGGTTAATCAAGATTCCAAGAGCTGATTTCTTGTACCTTCTTCTTCAAGCTATGGTTCTTCCTTGAATTCTTGGAAAGCAACTAAGGTATGTAAGGCTATCATAGTGAGGAACTTAGTTCTTCCTCACGCTCTACATTTGTAGTTTTGGTTAGTAAAATCAAAGCTAGGGTTTTTACCCAAAGTCCATGATTTTTGAATTCCTCTATTTCGAATGTGCTCATTGTTGATTCCATTATTGAATTCATTATACTATATCTTGTTGATGATCCTTGAGTGATTTAGGGTTCATGCTATTCTACCATATGACCCCTTCTTAGCTAAAATTATGTCAAAACCTTGTCATATTGATTTCTTATGCATTATTTTTATGAGTAAAGTATATTACAAGTTTTAAAGAAGACTTTCAAGAAAGAGTTTAAGAAAGTATTTTTGATTCAAGTGCATTATATATTAAAAGAGTTTCAAGAAAATATATTTAGTTTCAAGTGTATTATTTTACAAGAGTTTCAAGAAAGTATATTTTGCATCAAGATGCATATTTTCAGAAACAAAGTATAGAAAGTTTCTTAAAGAAATCATGTTTAGCTTTAAAGGGAGCACCTCGCAAATTTAAGAAAGCATAGTCAGATTTTCAAAAAAAGCATAGTCAAGTTTTCAAAGTTCAGTTCAGTTCAATTCTAAAATAATATTATTGAGCATAGACTCAAAGTAACAGATTTTTAATTTTCCCCTTAAACTGGGACAATTTTACTGTTATTGAGCACATTATATATTTTTAGGAATAGTATTGAGCACCAAGTTGGGTAAGGGTTCAGATAATCTAAACTTTAGAACTACGCCTCCAGCGTAGGATCCAGATCGAGTCGCTGGTTCGGGTGACTCCTTAGTAAGCCCCTAGTAAGGGCTCAGAGATTGGATCCATTAGTTTAGTTTGTACTTTATCCAGGCAAGCAATTTTAAGACCACGTGCTGGCACGGGCTCCAATCATAATTCATTTGGTTTGAATACAAGTTATGCTGGATTAGTTATGATGGGATAAGTTATGCTGGTATAAGTTGTGCTGTGATTAGTTAAGCTGAGAGTAGTTTTTATTGCTTGTTTAGTTTGTAATATTCAAACTTATATTCATTGCATAGTTTCTAAGAATAATAATTATAATTATAATATTATTATTATTATTATTATTATTATTATTATTATTATTATTATTATTATTATTATTATTATTATTATTAATGTAATAGATCTGAAGTATTTGACATAGATATGATTCTTTACTCATGGAATTAGGAGATTCGAGTACAAAGAGTACTGATATCAGTACTAAGAGTACTCAAATCTCCTAACTACTCTTGTTGGCTTTGCCTTTGTGGCTCCCGTCTAGCCAGCCGGTTGACTTAATCCCGTAAAAATGGAGAAAAAAGGGCATTCTTTTCCCGGTTAGAACTGCTAGACACATGGGCTCAACTTGAGTATGTATTACGATCTTGACAGGCCCCTTGCTCGGGTAAAAGGATATTTGACCCAGTCCATACAGTCATTAAAATTAGAAGAAAATTCTCTTGTATTTCGGTTGTATGCCCTAGTACGGGTACTTTGATTGCTAGATCTAAGTCGTTATGGCGGACTACCGCCCGACGTACACAGATCCTGTCACTTGGTATCAGAGCCTAGGATCTTTCATGGTAAATATGTAGCAGATCTGAAGTATTTGACATAGATATGATTCTTTACTCATGGAATTAGGAATTCGAGTACAAAGAGTACTGATATCAGTACTAAGAGTACTAAATTGGAAGAGATAGATATACCACTTAACCTTAATTTGTTAAACAAATGGACTATTCCTAAAGTCCCAATAAAAACTATTTACGAGTTCGGATGGTTTGATAAACTTTCTACGAAACAAATGATAAAAATGACTGAGCAATCTTTGCCGTTAAATTCATCAGAACAGACTGTTCAATTATTGAATAAGCGTGATATTAGCTTATATAAAGATAGATATAATTTTATGCATATTGGCATGGTGCAAATTTCTTTTAAACCTTTAACTCTTAAAGGTTTACCAGAGATCTTTTTAGCAGATCTTCGAGGTGCTAGAAATTTAGATTTCAGAAAGTCTCTGATGGGTTCGATAGAATCTACTGTAGCTTATGGGCCGGTATATTTCAATACTCAACCCAATTTGCAATTATCTCTTTCTGATGCTTTAACATTAAATGTTAAGACGCATGGTTATAATTATGCGCTTGGTTCTGAGCTTATTTGTTTATCATATAGAGTGTATTATAAATTACTCTCTACTCTTAATCCAAGGTGTAAGTTATACGACACCTCTAATCAGACAATTCTGGTAGAAACGAATTTTGCAAGATCAAAAGTTACTACTAGAAGAACTATCAGATAGGAAGAAATATAGTTTCCAACTACTTGGATCTTAAATTCGGTTATACCCCCTAATCAATTAACTGATGGAGTTACTAATATTGATTTTTCACAGGTTACTCAAAATCTCGATGGGAGAGTTTGTATTCAATTTAATGATAAACCGACTATTTATAATAGACATTCATTTTCTGATAGGCTTATGCCTGTTATGCATTATATTTCTCCAATAGAGCCGGTTTATAGACCAGCTAGAAATCGTGCTGCTTCTTTGCATACTATATCTACGGTAAAATCGGTCGAAAAGATTAAAGTAGACCCCCAGACCAACATAGTGCAGGTGATCAAGGCCGATGTTCCGATTATAGACAAGGAGGAGAGTCCTACTGAATCCGAGATGGATTTTGACCCCAATAGTACTTAATGATTCCTCACAAAATTGATTTTAGCCCTAGTTCACAGGCAAGAGGATTTATTCAAAAAGATTTTTTTGATAAAAAATGGAACCAATTTAAAAATTGGTTGTTTAATACTTATAGTAAAGAAGATTTACATAATATTTCTGAAGAGTTTTATGAAACTTGTGCATTACATAATCAAATTATGTACTTTGTTCCGTGGTTTATAGCCACTTATCTTCCTTTATATGTTAATGTTTTGGAAAGATCTTATAAAGATGGGAGTAGAAATATTAATAAAACAATTTACCCCTCCTCAATCGTCCTTTATTTTACCTAACAATAAAGGTATTACTTTTGAGGCTTTTCAAAGATTTATTGAAAATGATGTCGCTACGATTAGTATAGTTGAAATAAATAAACTTATTTCTCAAAACAATTATTTGAGTCTTTATGTAAAGGTTTTGGGTGAACATATCAGTTCCCTTGATAAAAAGCTCGATAAGTTAACCGTTTTGATAAAAGAAATGAGTACTGACAAAAGGGCATCTGATGTTGCCTCTACTTCAGGAAGCAAATCAGTCGCTCCGATTGCTCTTGCTCTTATTCAAAGACCACCTGAGATTCAGGGTTTTAAGTTTAAATCTTTAAATGATTTAGAAGAACTTCTTGATAAAAAGTTTTCTTGGTTAAATCAAAAGTTTTCAGGATTGAGTTTAAAACCAATAAATCTTTCTGAAGATTTCGCTAAAAAAATTGAAACTACTTTTGATCCCAAAAATGAAATTTCGTCTGAGTTTAATAAACTCAAAGGTTATTTTAAAGGAAATGGTAGGTATGCTAATAAACCAAGCTTGCAGACATATTATTATCCTAGACCTACTCCTCAAGATGTGTTGATAGAGGAACGAGATTGGAATCAAACCAAAACGTCATACAGCGGGTCTGAGATTTACGAATGGAATCTTGATGGCCTAACAGATAAATAGCTTACTATCCTGGTTCATCGTATGCTTATGTATGCTACTATATGTAGAAGTGTGCAAAATACAAATAGGAATATTTACAAAATGATTGTTGCAGGTTTTAATGGTCAACTCCGAGGCTAGTGGGACAATTACTTGTCTATGGAGGAAAAGGCGATGGTTAAAAATGCTAGGGCGCCAAAAGAGGGTGTTGATAACCTTGGCATGGCTCTTGTGGCAAACAGAGATGATGCGGTGTATACCCTCATTCTTACTATTTTAGAACATTTTAATGGTAGATTTACCAATCAATATGAGACTGTTCGTACTCTGCTTAATGGTCTTAGATGTAGGGCTTTAGGTGAATTTAGGTGGTATAAAGACACCTTCTTGAGTCGGGTTATGGAATTACCTGAGAATAAGTTACAATATTGGAAAGCAATGTTTATAGACAGCCTTCTTTCTTTATTTGCAGAAAGAGTTAGAAAGACTCTAAGAAGAAATCTGGTAGAAATTCCTTATGGTGAATATACTTATGGTAAAGTGATAGGAGTTTGTACACAAGAAGGATTAAACTTGTGTAGTGAGCTAAGATTATCTCGACAGCTGAAGATAGACAAGCTTAAGGAAAAAAATCAATTGTGAGACTTTTGTACCTAGTTTGGTTTACCTGAAGTCTCTGCTAATAGCAAAAAGAAAAAGGATAAGTATCATAAATATCCATCCTCTGATAGTCCCTGTAAGAAGACGAGATCTCGTAGAAGATCTAAAGAAGAGCGGGAAGCTAGGAAAAGCCACCGCAAATCCAAAAGATTTGTTAAAAACAGATCTAAAAAGGACCTTGCAGATATCAAGTGTTATATATGTGGAAAATTTGGTCATATAGCGCCAAACTATAAACTTGAAAAGCTAAAAGCTTTAGAATTGGAAGAGGATCTTCATGACAAGATCTATGGATTGTTATACACTTCTGGTTCTGAATCCAATTATGAATCATCACCCGAATCAGAAGCCGAAGTCGATTTACTCGATCTTTCTGATGATGAAAAGTTTTGTGATAATACTTGCAAAGGTGATACTTGTGTTTGTGAAAATGATGAATTTTATAAAGTACAATCTCAGTTTCAAGATTTGAATGTTCAAACTATTACATCTGACAATGTGATAGAACTTTTAAAAGAAGTTACTGATAATAAGCTTCGTGAAAAAATCATTGATCTAGCCGATAATTCTGGATCAATCTCTTCAAAACGATTTGAAAAACCAAAAGGTTTTGAATATCAGGCTCCTTATTCTCTTATGGAGGTTAATAACCGCCTTATTGGTAAAAATACTCTGTCGAGAGATTCCTCTTTCGATGATTTAAAGTATGAAATTGAGAATTTGAAAAGAGAGATTAAATCCCTTAAACAAAATCAGATGATAGGATCTGTGTACGTCGGGCGGTAGTCTGCCATAACGACTTAGATCTAGCAATCGAAGTACCCGTACTAGGGCTTACAACCGAAATACAAGAGAATTTTCTTCTAATTTTAATGACTGTATGGACTGGGTCAAATACCCTTTTACTCGAGCAAGGGGCCTGTCAAGATCGTAATACATACTCAAGTTGAGCCCATGTGTCTAGCAGTTCTAATCGGGAAAAGAACACCCTTTTTTCTCTATTTATACGGGCTTAAGTCAACCGACTGGCTAGACGGAGCCACAAAGGCAAAGCCAACAAGAGTAGTACTAGGATCTGACTGTACCACCATCTCGAAACCAAGTCAAGAAAACTGGATAGAAAATTCCTTCATACTTAGATTGAGTCTCGATTTCTTTCATAGTAGATATATAAGAGAAGTTAGATATTATCATAGATATGGAATCCTTTAGCCGGACATAGTCACGGCCTAGGAGAGATAAGAGAAAACAAAATTAAAAAATAAAATACCTTCAAGCTGAGATCTCAGGCCAGATGCCTTCAAAGTCGAAGATTTTATATTTTTGAGAAAGTTTATACAAAAGAGTGTTTACACTAGAGAGAAAAATTAAACTAAGAAAAAAAAAGCTTGCTTCTAAATGGAGAATGAACTCCTCTATATATAGAAAAATTTAAAAACTTTCTTTACAATAGGTGGGCCCGACATCTGGGTCCCTAAACAGTCTTTCTACTGTTTATGAGCAGTATAACTACTGTGCATAGAGTTTATCTACTCGTCTGGCTTGAGTCTTCACTATTACTCTTTTGACTTATTCATCTTTATTCTTTTCAAAAGCATCATCATTGCTCGTTTCACTTCTCATTGAAGTGTCTAACCTTTCATATTGATTAATATTGTGAAGCAAATTTTTCTTGACTTCGTCTAAGTATATGTTTATCATCTCTTCTCTGTCCCCATCCTGAACCGAGATTTTTCGGGCAATGTGCCGTACTGAGCTATCGTCCACAACTTCCTTCATAGGCGCTGCTGCATATTCTTGGATTTTTGTTTCAATAGAATCCAAGAGTTCTTGACCAAAAAAAATCTTTGTTTTAGGATCTTTCTTTATTAATTTATCCCAGAAGTTATTATAAAAAGTTTTATATAAACACGGGATTTGATCCTCTGTGAAGCCCAGTTCTGGAGTCCATTTAAGAATCCACGGTATCGAGAACTCAATAAAGAAATATATCAGATCAATTCTTTCCAAGCAGCAGATATGATCTGCATGGTATATTTCATTTAAGAACGGTGATACTTTCACTCATTCTTTATATAATTTTCAGAATGGTTCTAGTAAAATCGAGACCGTTGGACCGTGATATGACCACCATTCTAAAAACCAATTTGGAATAGATTGTTCGAATATCTTCGAACATATTTTGATAAACCAAGTATGTTTGTGTTATCATTGTTATAATAAAGGACTTTATTAAATGCCTGGATATAATCCCAGTATGTAAAATTCATCCTGGTTTTATTAAGGCTTATCAGCCTCTCTTTCATTGTGGAGATTCCCCAATCTTCAACAGATATAATCTGTTTGATAATTATCTTTGAAAAGTTATAAACATTTTCATCCGTGCTATAACCGGAAAAGTGCTGAAAATATGTACTCCCTGTCTCTTTCAGAATTGTTTCATAATAAGAACGGATTTTGTATGACTCACCCGGATAGTATAACCCATTGATTAAGTACCGCTGGAATATCTTCCATGGCTCTTCTTTTCTCTGAATCTCAAAGTTTTCAACAAGAAATATTATTTCCCTTTTTGTTACCTTTTCATATGATTTGATATCATCGTTATCCTCTTTAGCAATGGAAGCAAATGTATCACTTTGCTTCTGAGCATTTAAAAATGCTTGTAGATGTCCGTATAACGGATTATCTTCTGGAATATCTTCCAGATGAATTGACGAGCTCGACTGAGATATCCTCTCGTTTACTAAGCTCTTTGATCCCATTTGTGTGACTGGGGAGCTTTATGAGGATCCGTATGACGATCCTTGTGGTGATTCTTGAGAATAGGATCTTGGCTGCTGTGGGGATGATCTTTCCTGGCCTCTGCCTCTTCCTTTTACCCATGAAGGGTTCGTCGTGCACACATAACAGGTTGTTTTAGTCTGATAATTCATCATAAACAGAACTATCTCTGACTTCATCGTCGGATATAACATATTCTCCATAACTAAATATAGAGAATTCTTCTCTTAGGAGAGATTATCAATGAATATATCAAGAATGATAATTTTTATGTCTTTTGGACAAGGGATTATCTTCAATACAGTAATCAATAATTCGTCTTCTAGATGAAAAGTATAGTAAGGCATTATTGAAGGTACTCTCGAGATAAGAAATCAGGCAAAGAATTATCACTGCCGTTTTTATAATGGATTTCAAAATCAAAAGGGGCTAGTTGTGCTTGCCACCTTGCAAATATCATTTTAGACGCGTCATGTTTAAAATCTTTATTAAAAGTAAATTTAACTGATTGAGCGTCAAATTTTATTATAAACTTGTGATTGTATAAATCGTCTTGAAATTTTAAGACACATTTGACTATTGTCAACATTTCATGTGCCACAGTAGCATATTTTTTCTAGGCTTCAGTCCATTTTCCTGAATGAAATCTTATCAAATATTCACATTTGTCATGAGGGTTAATCTGCTTCAATATCCCTCTGTAACCAATATTGCATGCATCTGTCTCAATAATTTTCTGCCATGCAGGATTAGCAAAAGTTAAACAAGGTAAAGATTTAACACGATGTTTAATATCTTTAACTAAAGCAGTATGACTGCTAGTCCAAGGTTCTTTATTCCCTTTCTTCAACCTATCATAGAGAGGTGCTAAATCGCGCGATAAGTTCTTATAGAAAGGGGAGATGTAATTTAAACTTCCCAAAAATCTCTGCAGCTGAGTTCTATCAGTAATAACATCAGGAAATTTAGATGCAAACTCAACTGACCTCTGAATAGGAGTAATCTTTCCTTGACAAATGTGATGTCCTAAAAACCAGACTTAAGTTTGAAACAAACTCATTTTGGGTTTAGATATGACCAATCCATTTTGTATAACAATTTTCTTGAAAATATCAAGATGCTTTATGTGCATTTCAAAAGTTTTTGAAAATACCAAAATGTCGTCAATATAGACAATGATAAAATCTAAATAAGGGTTGAAAATATCATTCATAATTTTTTGAAATTCAGTCGGGGCATTTTTCAAACCAAAAGGCATAACATTCCATTCATATTGCCCAAAAGGAACATTAAAAGCCGTTCTATAAGAATGATCTTTGAATATTTGAATCTGCTAATATCCTAATTTTGAATCAAAATTTTAAAATATATTGGCATCATATAATCTTGTAAGTAAATCTCTTTTGTTTGGGATCGAGTATCTGATCCACTTTAAAATTTTATTTAAAGGTTTATAATTTATTACTAACCTAGGAACGCCACGTTCCTTCTCTGCAGCGTTATTAACATAAAAAGCAGTGCAAGACCAAGGAAACTTAGAGGGTTTTATCAGACCCTTTTGCAGCAAACTATCAATCTCTTTCTTGCAGAATTCATCCAATTCGGCATTCATTTGGCAAGGTCAAGACTTGGTAGGAATATCATTCTCAGAAAAATCATCTTCATATGGAAGAGTAACAATATGCTTTTTTCTATTCCCAAAAGCACTAGGATGATCAGCACATATATCCGCGGCAATTTGTTCAGAAATCAATTTAATCTTTTGCTGAACCTTAGCAGCTTTAAGAGTATCAAATATTTTCATGCTAAAACATTCCAATTGTAATGAATCAACATGTTTTTTCTTCATATCTATTAAAGCACTAATATCTTTAGTTACTGGATCGGTAACAAAAGTGTAACTTATTTTTCTATCGTTATATCCTGTAGAAAATCCTTTAGCATTGATGTGAGTAAAGAGGTAAATAGCATTAATAAAAGGAGTTCCAAGTATAATTGGAGAGTATAATTGATTTTTACTAAGAAAAAGAAGGCTCTGATACCAGATGAGAGGATCTGAGTAGTAAATATGTAACAGATCTGAAGTATTCTGACATAGATATGATTTCTTAAAAATGGAATCAGAAGATTCAAGTACAAAGAGTACTGATATCAGTACTAAGAGTACCAAATTGGAAGAGGTAGATATACCTCTTAACCTTGATTTGTTAAACAAATGGGCTATTCCTAAAGTCCCTATAAAAACTATTTATGAGTTCGGATGGTTTGATAAACTTTCTACGAAACAAATGATAAAAACAACTGAGCAATCTTTGACGTTAAATTCGTCAGAACAGACGGTTTAATTGTTGAATAAGCATGATATTAGCTTATATAAAGATCGTTATAATTTTATGCATATTGGCATGGTACAAATTGCTTTTAGACCTTTAACTCTTAAAGGGTTACCAGAGACCTTTTTAGCAGCTCTCCGAGATGCAAGAAATTTGGATTTCAAAAAGTCTCTAATGGGTTCGATAGAATCAACCGTAGCTTATGGGCCAGTATATTTCAATACTCAGCCCAATATGTAATTATCTCTTTCTGATGCTAATATTCTTGATGCTTTAACATTAAATGTTAAGACGCATGGTTATAATTACGCGCCTGGTTCTGAACTTATTTGTTTATCGTATAGAGTGTATTATAAATTGCTCTCTACTCTAAATCCAAGGTGTAAGTTATACAACACCTCTAACCAGACAATTCTGGTAGAAACGAATTTTGCAAGATCGAAAGTCACCACTAGAAGAACTATTAGGTGGGAAGAAATAGACTTTCCAACGACTTGGATCGTTAACTCGATTATACCTCATAATCAGTTAACTGATGCATTTACTAATACTGATTTTTTACAGGTTACTCAAAATCCCGATGGGAGAGTTTGTATTCAATTTAATGATAAATCGACTATTTATAATATACATTCATTTTCTGATAAACTTATGCCTGTTATGCATTATATTTCTCTAACTGAGCCGATTTATAGACCAGCTAGGAATCGTGCGGCTTCTTTACATACTATATCAACTGTAAAACCGGTCGAAAGAATTAAAGTAGACCCCCAAACTAATATTGTGCAGGTAATCAATACCGATGGTCCTATTACAGACAAGGAGATTCCTACTGAGTCCGAGATGGATTTTGATCCCAACAGTACTTAATGATTCCTCACAAAATTGATTTTAGCCCTGGTTCACAGGCAAGATGATTTATTCAAAAGGAATTCTTTGATAAAAAATGGAACCAATTTAAAACTTGGTTGTTTGAACTTATAGTAAAGAAGACCTTCATAACATTTCGGAAGAGTTTTATGAAACTTGTGCGTTACATAATCAAATTATGTACTTTGTTCCTTGGTTTATAACCACTTATCTTCCATTATATGTAAATGTTTTAGAAAGATCTTATAAAGATGGGAGTGGAAATATTAGTAAAGTTATTTTCCCTCCTCAATCATCTTTTATTTTATCCAATAATACTGGTATTACTTTTAAGGTGTTTCAAAAATTTATTGAAAACGATGTCGCCATTGTCAGCATAAGCTGAGATAAATAAACTTATTTCTCAAAATAATTATTTGAGTTTTTATGTTAAAGTTTTGGGTGAACGTATCAGTTCACTTGATAAAAAGCTCGATGAATTAACTTCTTTGATAAAAGAAATGAGTATTGACAAAAAGGTGTCTGATGTTGCCTCTACTTCAGGATGTAAATCAGATGCTCCGATTGCCCTTGCTCATATTCAACGACCTAATGAGATTCAGGATTTTAAATTTAAATCTTTAAATAATTTGGAAGAACTTCTTGATAAAAAGTTTTTGAAACTAAATGAAAAATTTCAGGATTAAGTTTAAAACCAATAAATCTTTCTGAAGATTTCGCTGAAAAAATTGAAACTACTTTTGATCACAAAATTGAGATTTCATCAGAGTTTAATAAACTCAAAGGTTTTTTTTAAATGGAAATAGTAGGTATGCTAATAAACCTAGCATGCAAACTTATTACTATCCTCGACCCACTCCTCAAGATGTTTTAATCGAGGAACGAGATTGGAATCAGACTAATACGTCATACAACGGGTCTGAGATTTACGTATGGAATCTTGATGGCTTAACGGATAGACAGCTTACTATTCTGGTTCATCGCATGCTTATGTATGCTACTATCTATAGAAGTGTGCAAAATATAGATAGGAATATTTGCAAAATGATTGTTGCAGGTTTTATTGGTCAACTCCGAGGCTGGTGGGACAATTACTTTTGTATGGAGGAAAAGGCAATGGTTATAAACGCTAGAGCACCAGAAGAAGGTGTTGATAACCTTGGCATGGCTCTAGTTGCAAATAGAGAAGATGCGGTATATACCTTTGTTCTTACTATTTTAGAACATTTTAATGGTAGATTCACCAACCAGTACGAAACTGTTCGTACGTTACTAAATGGTCTTAGATGCAGGACTTTGGGTGAATTTAGGTGGTATAAAGACACGTTCATGAGTCGGGTTATGGAATTGCCCGAAAATAAGTTAGAACACTGGAAGGCAAAGTTCATAGACGACCTACCATCATTATTTTCTGAAAGGGTTAGGAAAACCCTAAGAGGAAATTTTGGAGAAATCCCATATCGAGATTATACTTATGGGAAACTGATAGGCGTTTGCACACAAGAAGGATTGAACTTGTGTAGCGAACTAAGATTGTCAAGACAGCTGAAGATAGACAAGCTTAAGGAGAAAAATCAATTGGGAGACTTTTGTACTCAGTTTGGTTTACCTGAAGTCTCTGCTAATAGCAAAAAGAAAAAGGATAAGAAACACAAATATCCATCCTCTGATAGTCCTTATAAGAGGAAGAGATCTCGAAGAAGATCTAAAGAAGAGCGGGAAGCTAGGAAAAGCTACCGTAAGTCAAAAAGATTTGCTAAAAATAGATCTAAAAAGGACCTTGCAGATATCAAGTGTTATAGGTGTGGAAATTTTTGTCATATAGTGCCCAACGGTAAACTTGAAAAGCTAAAAGTTTTAGAACTGGAAGAGGATCTTCATAACAAGATCTATGGATTGTTATACACTTTTGGTTCTGAATCCGACTATGATTCATCTTCTGAATCAGAAGCCGAAGTCGATTTACTCGATTTTTCTCATGAAGAAAAGGTTTGTGATAATACTTGCATTACTTGCAAAGGTGATACTTGTGTTTGTGAAAATGATGAATTTTATAAATTACAATCTCAATTTCAAGATTTGAATGCTTAAACTATTACATTTGACAATGTGATAGAACTTTTTAAAGAAGAAACTGATAATAAGCTTCATGAAAAAATCATTGATCTAGCTGATAATTCTGGATCAAGCTCTTCAAAACATTTTGAAAAATCAAGAAGCTTTGAATATCAGGCTCCTTATTCTCTTATGGAGGTTAATAACCGTCTTAATAATAAAAATACTCCGTTGAGAGATTCCTCTTTCGATGATTTAAAATATGAAATTGAGAATTTAAAGAAGGAGATTAAATCCCTTAAACAAAATCAAATGATTTGCGATGATAGGATAATTCAGGTCAAGAAAAACAATTCTCCAACTGAGTCATCTAATGACAAAGGAAAAGGTGTTGTTCTTGAAAAAGAACCACCAGATTTTGAATCAAAAAATTGTGATGATTTTACTCCTAAAACTGATTTGTTTCTTGGAATGATGCAGATTATAACTGCTCACAAATGGTATGTTAAATGTACTATTTTGATTGATAACAGTTTCTCAATAGTTGATATTGCTATGATTGACAGTGGAGCTGATGTTAGTTGCATTCAATAGGGACTGGTTCCCACAAAATATTTTCAAAAAACTACGCATGTGGTTAAATCCGCCTCCGGACATGCTCTAGATATAAAGTATAAACTGCCTAATACGCGTATATGCCAAAATAAAGTTTGCATCCTGCATTTTTTTTTCTTGGTGAAAAATCAGTTATACCCTCCAATTATACTTGGAACCTAAGCATTAATGCTATTTATCCCTTTACTCACATCGATGCTAAAGGGTTTTCTGCAGGATATAACGACAGAAAAATAAGTTATACTTTTGTTACTGATCCAGTATCAAGAGAGATAAGTGCTTTAATTGATATGAAGCAAAAGCATGTTGATTCACTATAACTAGAGTGTTTTAGCATGAATATTCTTGATACTCTTAAATCTACTAAAGTTCAGGAAAAAATTAAATTAATTTCTGAACAAATTGCCATTGATATTTGTGCTGATCATCGTAGTGCTTTTGGAATAGAAAAAAATATATTGTCACACTTCCGTATGAAGATAACTTTTCTGAGGATGAGATTCCTACTAAATCTCGGCCCTGCCAGATGAATTCTGAACTGGTAGATTTCTGCAAAAAGAAAATTGATAATTTGTTGCAAAAAGGGTTAATAAACCTTCTAAATCTCCTTGGTCGTGCACAACTTTTTATGTTAATAATGCTATAGAAAAGGAGCGGGGTGTCCCCAGATTGATAATAAATTATAAACCTTTAAATAAAATTTTAAAGTGGATAAGATATCCTATCCCTAATAAAAAGGATTTATTATCCAGATTATATGATGCCAACATATTTTCAAAATTCGATTTAAAATCTGGATATTGGCAAATTCAGACATTTAAAGAACATTCTTATAG
Organism: Solanum appendiculatum; assembly: GCA_018342035.1. Classification (NCBI taxonomy): domain Eukaryota; kingdom Viridiplantae; phylum Streptophyta; class Magnoliopsida; order Solanales; family Solanaceae; genus Solanum; species Solanum appendiculatum. The sequence continues at coordinate 705,981 of JAGDQO010000846.1, forward strand.
AACTGCTTTCAATGTTCCTTTTGGGCAATATGAATGGAATGTTATGCCATTTGGTTTAAAAAATACCCCTTCTGAATTTCAGAAAATCATGAATGATATATTCAACTCATATTTGGAATTCATTATTGTTTATATTGATGATATTTTAGTATATTCTAAAACATTTGAAATGCATATTAAGCATCTGGATATTTTCAAGAGGATTGTCATACAAAATGGTTTAGTTATATCAAAACCAAAAATGAGTTTATTCCAAACAGAAGTTAGATTTTTGGGACATCTTATTTGTCAAGGCAAGATAACTCCTATTCAAAGGTCTATTGAGTTTGCATCAAAATTTCCTAATATTATTACTGATAAAACTCAATTGCAGCGTTTCTTGGGAAGTTTAAATTACATTTCCCCCTTTTATAAAAATTTCTCGCGTGACTTAGCTCCATTATATGACCGGTTGAAAAAGGGTTATAAAGAACCTTGGTCTAGCAGTCATACTGCTTTGGTTAAAAGTATTAAACAAAGAGTTAATTATTTACCTTGTTTAACTCTTGCTAATCCGGCATGTCAAAAGGTTATTGAGACGGATGCGTCCAATATTGGTTACGGAGGGATATTAAAACAGATTAACCCTCATGATAATAGCAAATATTTGATCAGATTTCACTCAGGTAAATGGACGGAAGCCCAGAAAAAATATGCAACTGTGGCTCATGAGATGTTGACAATTGTCAAATGCGTTCTGAAATTTCGAGACGATTTGTATAATCAAAAGTTTTTGATAAAAACTGATACTCAACCTGTTAAATTTATGTTTAACAAAGATTTTAAGCATGATGCTTCTAAAATGATATTTTCCATGTGGCAAGCACAGCTAGCCCCTTTTGATTTCGAAATCCTTTATAAGAAAAGAGTTGATAATTCTCTTCGAGACTTCTTATCCCGAGAATACCTTCAACAATGACTCTGACTTAGTATACAATGTTTTTAGAAGAAGAGTTACTAGTCACTATTCTAAAGGTTATACCTTTACCTCGTGATATGAAAATGATTATCATCGATAAAGTTATTGATAATCTCATAAGATAAGAATTCTCTGTATTTGAATTTGGAGAATATGTTATATCCGAAGATGAGGTCAGAGATAGTTCTATTTATGATGAATTATCGGACTAAAACAACTTGTTATGTATGCAGGATGAACCAGCCCAGGGTTAAAGGCAGAGGAAGAGGGCGAGGGGGAAGATCATCCCCACAACAGCCAAGATCCTATTCTCAAGGGTCACCACAAGGATCGTCATACGGGTCCTCATCAAGCTCCCCAGTTATAAAAATGGGATAAAAAAGCCTAGTAAATGAGAGAATATCTCAATCAAGCTCGTCAATTCATCTGGAAGATATTCCAGAAGATAATCCGTTATACGGACATCTGCAAGCATTTCTAAATGCTCAGAAGCAAAGTGATACATTTGCTTCCATTGCTAAAGAGGATAACGATGATATCAAATCCTATGAAAAGGTAACAAAAAAAGAAATAATATTTCTTGTTGAAAACTCTGAGATTCAGAGAAAAGAGGAACCGTGGAAGATATTCCAGCGGTACTTAATCAATGGGTTATACTATCCGGGTGAATCATACAAAACCCGTTCTTATTATGAAACAATTCTGAAAGAAACAGGAAGTGCAGATTTTCAACACTTTTCCGGTTATAGCACAGATGAAAATGTTTATAACTTTTCAAAGATAATTATCAAACAGATTATATCTGTTGAAGATTGGGGAATCTCCACAATGAAGGAAAGGCAGATAAGCCTTAATAAAACTAGGATGAATTTTACTTTCTGGGATTATATCCAGGCATTTAATAAAGTCTTTTATTATAACAATGATAAACACAAATATACTTGGTTTATCAAAATATGTTCGAAGATATTCGAAAGAACTATTCCAAATTGGTTTTTAGATTGGTGGTCATATCACGGTCCAACGGTCTCGATTTTACCAGAACTATTCTTAAAATTATATAAAGAATGGACGAAAGTATCACCGTTCTTAAAAGAACTATACCATGCAGATCATATCTGCTGCTTAGAAAGAATGGATCAGATATATTTCTTTATTGAGTTCTTGATACCATGGATTCATTAATAGACTCCAGAACTGGGTTTCACAGAGGATCAAATCCCGTGTTTATATTGAACTTTTTATAATAATTTCTGGGATAAATTGATGAAGAAAGATCCTAAAACAAAGATTTTGTTTGGCCAAGAGCTCTTGGATTCTATTGAAACGAAAATCCAAGAATATGCAGCAACACCTATGAAGAAAGTTGTGGACGATAGTTCAGTACGGCACATTGCCCGAAAAATTTTGGTTCAAGATGGGGACAAAGAAGAAATGATAAACAGATATTTAGATGAAATAAAGAGAAATTTGCTTCATAATAATAATCAATATGAAAGATCAGACACTTCAATGAGAAGTGAGACGAGCAATGATGATGCTCTTGAGAAAAATAAAGATGGATAAGACAATAGAAGAATAGTGGAGACTGACTCAGCCAACGAGTAGATAGACTCCATGCACAGTAGTCATACTATTCATAAACATTAGAAAGACTGTTTAAGGACCCAGATGTCGGGCCCACCTTATGTAAAAAGTTTTGTAATTTTTTCTATATATAGAGGAGTTCATTCTCCACTTAGGGCAAGTTTTTCTTTTCTTAGTTTTAAATTTCTCTCTTTTGTAAATAATCTCTCTCTTGTTTATCGTTTGAAGTAAATAAAATCTTTCGACTTTGAAAGCATCTGGCCTTGCATCCAGGCTCAAGGTATTATTTATTTTATTTTTCTTTGTTTGTTTTAATTTCTCCTAGGCCGTGACTATGTCCGGCTAAAGAGTTCATATCTATGTTGAATATCTAACTTCTCTTATATATCTACTATGAAAGAAATCTAGACTCAATCTAAGTATGAAGGAATTTTCTATCCGGTTTTCTTGACTTGGTTTCGAGATGCTGGTACAGTCAGATCTTAGTACTACTCTTGTTGGCTTTGCCTTAGTGGCTCCATCTAGCCAGCCGGTTGACTTAAGCCCGTTAAAAATGGAGAAAAAGGGTGATCTTTTCCCGGTTAGAACTGCTAGACACATGGGCTCAACTTGAGTATGTATTACGATCTTGACAGGTCCCTTGCTCGGGTAAAAGGGTATTTAACCAAGTCCATACAATCATTAAATTTAGAAGAAAATTCTCTTGTAATTCGATTGTATGCCCTAGTACGGGTACTTCGATTGCTAGATCTAAGTCGTTATGGCGGACTACCGCCCGACGTACACAGATCCTGCCCTTCTTGTATGCCCTAGTACGGAGGTGTCATTCATTACCCCTTTATCTGGGATAGTAGCATATTCTTGTATCTTCATTTTAATGGAATCTACAAGCTCCTGACCATAATATGCTTTTGTTTTTGGGTCTATCTTTATTAATTTGTCCCAAAAATTATTATAAAAAACTCGGTATAAACACAGGATCTGTTCTTCGGTAAATCCCAAATCTAGAGCTCACTTATGGATCCACGGAATAGAAAATTCTATAAAGAAATACATTTGCTCAATTTTTTCTTAGTAGCAGATATGATCTGCATGATATAATTCATTTAAGTTTGGAGAAACTTTTGTCCATTCTTTGTATAACTTCAAGAATGGGTCGAGAAGAATTATTATAGTTGGTCCATGGAGTGACCACCATCTTATAAACCAATTTGGGATGGTTTGTTCAAAGATCTTTGAACATACTTTAATAAACCAAGTATGTTTATGTCTATCGTTGTTATGATAAAGGACTTTATAAAAGGCATGTATGTAATCCCAATATGTGAAATTCATTCGGAATTGGTTAAGGCTTATCTGCCTTTCCTTCATTGTGGATATTCCCCATTCTTCGATGGATATAACCTGTTTTATAACAATTTTTGAGAAGTTATAAACATTCTCACTTGAGGTATAACCTTAGAAGTGCTAGAATTCCGCACTACCTGTTTCTTTTAGAATTGTCTCATAGTATGAGCGGGTATTGTATAACTCACCCGGATAATATAGGCCATTAAGTAAATACCTTTGGAATATCTTCCATAGCTTATCCTTTCTCTGAATCTCAGAGTTTTCGACAAGAAATATCATTTCTTTATTAGATACTATTTCGTAGGATTTGATATCATCATTATCCTCTTTAGCAATAGAAGCAAATGTATCACTTTGCTTTTGGGTAGCCAAATATGCCTGTAAGTGGGCATATAATGGATTATCTTCTGGAATATCTTCCAGATGAATGGATGGGATTGTTTGAAATGTCACTGTGGTATCAGAGCCTAGGATCTTTCATGGTATTTATGAGATAGATATGAAATATTTAGCATAGATATGATCTTTGTTACATGAATTTGGGAGAAGGAAGTACTATGAAGAGTACTAGACTTGAAGAGGTAGATATACCTCAAAATCTTGATTTGTTAAATAAATGAACTATTCCAAAGATTCCTATTAAAACCATTTATGATTATGGCTTGTTTGATAAACTTTCTTCGAAGCAGTTAATGAAAACTACAGAGCAATCTTTGGCTCTAAATTCGTCTGAACAGACTATTCAATTGTTAAACAAACATGACATTAATTTGTATAAAGATCGTTATAATTTTATGCATATTAGTATGGTTCAAATTGCTTCTAAGCCTTTAACCCTTAAAGGGTTACTGGAGACTTTCCTAGCTGCTCTTAGAGATGCTAGAAATCTAAATTTTCATTAGTCTCTAATGTGATCGATAGAATCGACAGTTGCGTATGGCCCTGTTTATTTTAATACTCAGCCTAATTTGCAACTTTCTCTTTCTGATGTTAAGATACTTGATGCACTTACGTTAAATGTAAAAACGCATGGTTATAATTATGCACCTGGATCTGAGCTTATTTGTTTGTCATACATAATTTATTATAAACTTCTGTCTACTTTGAATCCTCGATGTAAGTTATATGATACATCAGACCAAACTATTTTGGTTGAAATAAATTTTGTTAAATCCAAGGTCACTACTAGACGACAAATTCGTTGGGAAGAAATTAATTTTCCAACCACTTGGACTTTAAATTCGGTTATACCATCTGATCAGTTAGCTAATGCTTTTACTAACACTGATTATTCTCATGTGACTCAGAATCCGGATGGAAGGATTTGCATTCAATTTGATGAAAAATCTCAGATTTATAATAGACATTCTTTTACGGGTCATAACTTGTTGCCTGCAATGCAGTATATGTCTCCTATTGAACCTGTTTATAAGTTTGCTAGAAATCGTGCAGCATCTTTGCATGCTATTTCTACTGATAGTGGTAAAAACCCTATTATAGAAAGGGTTGTTGAAAAAAAAATTGATCCACAAACTAATATTGTGTATGCAAATGATGACGTTATGCATATTGTGGATAAAGACATGAAGGATCTTCCTATTGATTCCGAGATGGATTTCGACCCTAACAAAACTTAATGAATTCACACCAAATTGATTTTAGTCCAGGGTCTCTAGCAAGAAAATATATTCAGAAATAATTCTTTTCTGATAAATGGAAACAGTTTAAAACTTGGTTGTTTGAAGCTTATAGCAAAGAAGATTTGTGAACAATATTTCTGAAGAATTGTATGAAACTTGTGCCTTGCATAATCAAATTATGTACTTTGTTCCTTGGTTTATAACTGTTTATCTTCTATTATATATAAATATTTTGGAAAGATCTTATAAAGATGGGAGTGGAAATATTAGTAAATATATTTACCCTCCTCAATCATCTTTTAGTTTACCTAATAATACTGGTATTACTTTTGAGGCGTTTCAAAGATTTATTGAAAATGATGTCGCCATTGTCAGCATAGCTGAAATAAATAAACTTATTTCTCAAAATAATTATTTGAGTCTTTATGTTAATGTTTTGGGAGAACATATAAGTTCCCTGAATGAAAAGTTAAATGAATTAATGGTTTTGATAAAAAAATATGAGTACCACCAAAGGAGAATCTAATGTTGCCTCCACTTCTAGAAGATCAGATCCTCAGGTTGGCCTTACTCATATTCAAAGACCCCCTGAGATTCAGGGTTTTAAATTTATATCTTTAAATGATTTAGAAGAACTTCTTGATAATTTTTTTTAAGATTAAATCAAAAGTTTTCAGGGTTAAGTCTAAACCCCATAAATCTTTCTGAAGATTTTGCTAATAAAATTGAAAATACTTTTGATCATAAGAATGAGATTTCTTCTGAGTTTAATAAACTCAAAAGCTATTTTAAAGGTAATAACGAGTATGCTAAGAAACCTAGCATGCAAACTTATTACTATTCTCGTCCAACCCCTCAAGATGTTTTAATTGAAGAAAGGGATTGGAATCAAACTAATACGTCTTACAGTGGTTTCGAGATTTATGAATGGAATCTTGATGGTTTGACTGATAGACAATTAACTATTCTTGTGCATCGTATGTTGATGTATGCAACTATCTGTAAAAGTGTTAAAAACACCGATAAAACCATTTGTAAAATGATTATTGTAGGTTTTACTGGCCAACTACGAGGTTGGTGGGATAATTATTTGTCTACTGAAGAGAAAGCTTCGGTTATTAATGCGATTGCAACCGAAGAAGGAATTGATTACCGTGGAATGACTCTTGTTAAAAATAGAGAAGATGTTGTTTATACGCTGATTCTTATAATTGTCGAACATTTCAATGGTAGATTTACCAATCAGTATGAAACGGTTTGTACTCTACTCAATGGTCTTCGTTGCAGACACTTGGGTGAATTTAGGTGGTATAAAGACACCTTTATGAGTTGGGTTATGGAATTACCCGAAAACAAGTTAGAACATTGGAAGGCCAAATTCATAGATGGCCTCCCCTCTCTATTTGCATAAAGGGTTAGAAAAACTCTAAGGGGAAATTTCGTTGAAATTCCGTATAAGGATTATACTTATGGTAAGTTAATAGGAGTTTGTACACAAGAAGGATTGGACTGGTGTAATGAGCCAAGATTATCTAGGCAGCTTAAAATGGATAAGTTGAAAGAGAAAAACCGACTAGGAGACTCTTGCACTCAATTTGGTTTACTTGAGACTTTTGGTCATAACAAGAGAAGAAAGGACAAGTATCATAGATACCCAAACTCTGATAGTCCTTATAAGAAAAAGAGATCTTGAAAAAGATCCAAAGAAGAACGGGAAGCTAGGAAAAGCTATCGAAAATCAAAAAGATTTGCAAAGAACAGATCAAATAAGGATCTGGCGGACTTAAAGTGCTATAGATGTGGAAAATTTGGGCATATAGCTCCAAATTGGAAGCTTCAAAAGCTAAAGACCTTAGAACTAGATAAAGAGATCCATGATCAGATTTATGGATTGTTATACACCTCCGGTTCTTAATCAGATTATGATTCTTCCTCTGAATCCGAAGTAGAAGTAGATTTACTTGATTTATCTGATAACGATAATTTGCGTGATGATAATTGTGCTACTTGTGCTACTTGCAAAAGTGATAATTGTGCTTGTGAAAATGATGAATTTTATAAATTACAATCTCAATTTGGTGATTTAAACGTTTAGACTATTTCCTCGAAAAATGTGATAGAACTTTTGAAAGAAGTTGCTGATAATAAGCTTCGTGAAAAAATTCTTAATATGACTGATATTTTAGGTTCCAGTTCTTCAAAACGTTTTGAAAATCAGAAGAACGAATTTGAATATCAAGAACCTTATTCATTGATGGAAGTTAGTAACAGACTCACTCATAAAAATGCTCCAGCAAGAGATACTTCTTTTGATGATTTAAAAGTTTAAGTTGAAAACTTGAAAAGGGAGATAAAATCTCTTAGACAAAATCAAATGATTTGTGATCATAGGATAGCTCAGATTGAGAAAAATAATTCTCCGGCTGAGCCATGCCATGATAAAGGAAAAGGTATTTTCGTTGAAAATACTGAAATTAACTCTGAAAACATTGTTACTTATAATTTTGATCCTTAATGTAATGACCCTCCAGGTCATTTCTATGTTAATGCCATCTTTCTGTTGTTTAGAACGTTCCTGTAGCGACCCCAAGTCATTTATGACCTGCTGGCATTGACTGTTCGGTCGCCTGGTCGTTCGTTTGGGTTTTATTCCCATTTTTCTGTTTTGGAGCTTTTGAACCTTGAAAAGTTGACTTCGGTCATAACTTCAGGTAAACTACCTCATATGAGAATTCTGACGGTTCCATCAGCTCCGGAAAGGCCAAATTAGGCTAGAAACATGGTTCACATGAGTCCCGGGGTTTCTTGTGTGAATATGGGGCCGATTAGCTGTTTAGCCTTTGGAAATTGGCTTAAGGTTGACTTTAGTCAACTTTCTTGGAAAACGCCCTTGGTTGAAAATTCTGACAGCGCGATTAGTTCCGGAATGCCGAGTTTGGTCTAGAACGACCTGTCGAGAATTACCGGGAGCTTCCGATCAAAATCTGAGGCCCTTGGTAGAATTTGGCTAAAATGGCATAATGGGTGTGAGACCCACTTTTTGTCGAAACGACCTCATATGGAAATTTTGACTGCGCCATTGGGTCTGGAATGTTGAATTTAGTAGGGTAGCATATTTGATTTATTTTCATCGGGTGCCGAACGGATTCCGAGGGTCTGTTCGGAGACTTTAAAAAAATAACAAAAATCTGGTTGCTGGTACAGACCTTTAGCTACCAGAAATTAGACTTTTAGCGACTAGAAATGGTCTTTAGCGACGAGGTTCGGGTTTTATAACCCAAAAATTTGAGCTTTCACCCTCATTTTCAAATGCCGATTTCTCCCTCATCCGAGCTCCGATTTGAGTGATTCGAAGTCCTGTATGATCGTGGAGATTGAGGCTACGCAGTGGAGTGATCAGAATGTGTTGGTGAACCCTCGTTTGTGGTGAAATTCTCGAAGCTGCTGCCATCAATTTATGATTTCTTCTTCATTTTAAATTTTGATATCTCGAGTTCAAGAGCTCCATTTTTGGTGATTCAAAGTCCCAAGTGTTCAAGTTATCATTGGCTTCATGGATTTGAGGTTGGGGTTCGATGGGTGCACCTCTTTCTGCGTGAAATCGGAGGTAAACCCCTTATTTGGCCTATTTTTGTTAGTTTTAGATTTGTTATTGTTTGGTTGATTGGGAGCGGATCCGACCCCTATTTGATAAAATAGTTTACGATTAGTGTTGGGGGGAGGATTTGAGACCTTTTGACAGAGTCAATTTCAGAAAATCCGGAGCGGGTCCCACTTTGCCCGATTTTGACCCAAAAATTGGTCCGTCTCCGAATTTGTTAATTTTTGTGTCTAAACGATCGTATTGACGCTGTGATTCTATTTTTGGTAGCGTGGCAGCAATCTGAGGCCGTTCGGAAGGGAAAATATCCAATTGAGTGACTTGGAGCGCACGTGATCGGCTTTTTGGTAGGTTACGACTTCCCTTCTTTCAAGACTGAGCCTGATTGTGTAAATTCTGGTTGATATTTGTGAATCTGGGGTGGTTAGTTAGTATTGTTTCCCTTGTTCCCTGATTTCCTCAGTTTAGAGTTGACTGTTGGGTTGTTATGAGCTAGTATCATGCTATAGGTTGGGTTGTTGATTTGATTTGCTTATATGCATGTTGTGGGGTATCTGTTGGTGGTTATCTGATGTTGTATGAGTGGGGCCGGGTGAATCTGTTTGATGATTGACTGATTATTGTGATTCTGCCTTAGAATAAGCTGTGATTTATTGACATAGTCTCACGTACCTCGTTGACTTAAGTATGTATCCGACGTCGTTTCGGCTGGACTAGATCCTTGTAGACTGATATAGCAGACTTGGGTCAGATTATGAGCCTTAGTATAGGCGTTTTCGTGGCTTTCGGACCTTCCAATTCTTTGCCCCTTATCGCTGAGATTTTTGGGATGCTGCCGAAAGATGCCGTTGTTGCACCATTGTCGACTGGATTGTGTTAGGCTGGGAGCCTTCGGTTGGTATATTTGTGGGGGGAGGCCGGCCCGTGATGTTTATTCTCTTAGTGTATTGTTGTTGTGGCTTATCTGGTTCATGACGGCAGGCTCCAGCTTTAGGCTGACAGGGGTAGGCTACCCGCTCGGTCCGCAACTGACGTTACACGATTGCAGCCCGTTATTTCCACTGCGAGTCCGTGGAGCATAGGCTACTAGTCCCAGCTACGCGACCGACGTATCCTGTGGAACCAGTATTTCCAGCGTTAGACTGTCGAGTGTGGGCTGTTTGTGCCAGTCCGAGACTGAGGTTGCCCGGTTAGAGTCCGGCATTTCAAGTTCGTGACTGATGACTGAGCTGGGCTCTGATATTTATGACTGAGCGGGGCTCTGATGGTAATGATTGGGCGGGGCCCTGGTGTTGTTCTGGAGTTGGTTATTCCTTCGTTTCTGTAGAATAACTCTTCTGTGTACTTGTCGGGCTTATAGGGGTCCGTTCAGATTTTATTTAAACTTGCGCACGAGTGTGCCCAGCGGGTCTTATGGGGGGCTCAGCTAGGTTTATTTTAGTTATTTCTTTGTGCTTCCTTTCAGCTTTTTCGTTTCCTGTTCTGTTGACCTCTGTTTGTGTTGATTCTATCTTGTCCACCTGGTTTTACCCTTCTTGCTCAGTCGGCCTATGATGCCTACTGGGTACTTGTTGTTTTGGTACTCATACTACACTCTGCATCTGTTTTCGTGATGCAGGTTCGAGCACCAGCTATCAGCATTGATATCGAGCCTGCTGCAGTCTGTTCAAGAGACGAGGGTCAGCACTTGGCGTTTTGTGATTACCAGTCTCCTTCTGTTTATATGTTTTGGCTTGTCTTTTGTTTTCGAGACAGTTGTTCCAGTGGTCCACTTTCGGGATTTGTACTCTTTTTAGTAGTTCTGTACTTGTGACTTCCAGGTTTTGGGAGGTGTTGTATATATTATTTTGGTTCCGTTCCAGCTTTCGTGAGTGCTCTTATTGTATGCTTCCGCTTGGCTATGGATTAGTTTCCACCCTTAGTCCCATTACAGTTTAGTTCCGGTAGAGGGTTTTGGCTGGCCTACTAGTGGGTTGGTAGGCGCCATCATGACTTGAGAAATTGCTCGTGATACTAAAAAAGATTCATTTTTAGGAATGATGCAAGTTATTACTGCGCATAAATGGTACATTAAGTGCACTATCTTAATTGATAATAGTTTTTGCATTACTAATATTGCTATGATAGATAGTGGAGCAGATGTTAGTTGTATCAACGAGGGTTTGGTACCCACTAAATACTTTCAAAAAACCACTCATATGGTGAAATCCGCGTCAAGACATACTTTAGATATAAAGTATATATTGCCTAATGTGCGTATTTGTCAGAATAAAGTGTGCATTCCTCACTTCTTTTTCTTGGTAAAAAACCAGTTATACCCTCCAATTATACTTGAAACCTCTTTTATTAATGCAATTTATCCTTTTACAAATATAGATTCAAAAGGATTTGAGGCAAGTTATAATGATAGAAAGATAAATTATTCTTTTGTTACTGACCCCGTAACTAGAGATGTTAATGCTTTAATTGATATAAAACAGAAGCATGTTGATTCATTACAACTTGAGATTTTTAGCATGAATATATTCGACACGTTAAAATCCAAGAAAGTTCAAGAAAAAATTAAATTGATTTCTGAACAGATAGCCGCTGATATTTGTGCAGATTATCCTAGTGCTTTTTGGAATCTAAAAAAACATATCGTTACTCTTCTTTATGAGAATGATTTCTTGGAAACAAATATTCCTACAAAATCCATACCTTATCAGATGAATGCCGAATTGGTTGAATTCTGCAAAAAAGAAATTGATAATTTGTTACAAAAGGGTTCGATAAAACCATCCAAATCTCCTTGGTCATGCACTACTTTTTATGTTAATAACGCAGCAGAAAAGGAACGAGGAGTTCCCAGGTTAGTAATTAATTATAAACCTTTGAATAAATTTTTGAAATGGATAAGATATCCCATTCCAAACAAGAGAGATTTGCTTTCAAGATTCTATGATGCCAATATATTTTCAAAATTTGATTTAAAATTAGGTTATTGGCAAATTCAGATTTTCAAAGAACATTCTTATAGAACTGCTTTTAATGTTCCATTTGGACAATATGAATGGAATGTAATGCCATTTGGATAAAAGAATGCTCCTTCTGAATTTCAGAAAATCATGAATGATATATTCAATCCATATCTAGACTTTATCATAGTCTATATTGATGATATTCTAGTATTTTCTAAAACTTTAGAAACTCATATCAAGCATCTTGATATTTTAAAGAAAATTATTATACAAAATGGTCTAGTAATTTCTAAATCAAAAATGAGTATTTCAAACTGAAGTTCGATTTTTAGAACATCATATTTGTAAGGGGAAGATTACCCCTATCCAAAGGTCAATTGAATTTCCATTAAAATTTCCCGATGTAATTACTGATAAAACCCAATTACAGAGATTTCTGGGAATTCTAAATTATATATCCCCATTTTATAAAAATTTGTCTCGTGATTTAGCCCCATTATATGATAGGCTAAAAAAGGATTATAAGAAACCTTGGACTAATGAACTTACTACTTTAGTCAAAAATGTTAAGCAGCGTGTTAACTCTCTTCCTTGTTTAACACTTGCCAATCCTTCATGGATTAAGATAATCGAGACTGATGCATCTAACATTGATTACGGTGGGATACTGAAACAGATTAATCCCAATGATAAATGCGAATACTTGATTCGATTTCACTCAGGTAAATGGACTGAGGCACAAAAAAAATATGCGACCGTGACTCATGAAATGTTAACCATTGTCAAGTGTGTGTTAAAATTCCAAGATGATTTATATAATCAAAAGTTTTTAATAAAAACTGACGCTCAATTAGTAAAATTTATGTTTAATAAAGATTTTAAACATGATGCTTCAAAGATGATATTTGCAAGGTGGCAGACACAGTTGGCCCCTTTTGATTTTGAAATTCATTATAAGAAAGGAATTGATAATTCTTTACCTGACTTCTTATCTAGAGAATATCTTCAGTAATGACTCTAAATTATATCACAATGTATTTAGAAGATGAGTTACTTATCACTATTTTAAAGGTTATATCTTTACATCGCGATATGAAAACAATCATAATCGATAAGATTATTGATTATTGCATAATGAAAGAATTCGATGTATTCAGTTACGGAGAATATATTCCGTCCGACGACGAAGTCGTAGATAGTTCTATTTATGATGATCTATCGAACTAAAGCAACTTGTTACGTTTGCAGGATGGAATCCTCAGGAAACAGAGGCAGAGGTAGAGGAAGAGTGGGAAGATCATCCTCCCAACAAAGGTCATACTCTCAAGGATCGTCATACGGATCTTCTTCGTCAAAATCTCCGGTTATACAAATGGGGAAAAGGAGTTTGATAAATGAGAAAATTTCTCAAACAATCCCATCCATTCATCTGGAAGATATTCCATAAGGTAATCCATTATATGCCCACTTACAGACATATTTGGCTACCCAAAAGCAAAGTGATACATTTGCTTCTATTGCTAAAGATGATAATGATGATATCAAATCCTACGAAATAGTTTCTAATAAAGAAATGATATTTCTTGTCGAAAACTCTGAGATTCATTGAAAGGATATGCCATGGAGGATATTCCAAAGGTATTTACTTAATGGCCTATATTATCCGGGTGAGTCATACAAAACCCGCTCATACTATGAGACAATTCTAAAAGAAACAGGTAGTGCGGAATTCCAGCACTTCTCAGGTTATACCTCAAGTGAGAATGTTTATAACTTCACAAAAATTCTTATAAAGCAGGTTATATCCATCGAAGAATGGGGAATATCAACAATGAAGGAAAGGCAGATAAGCCTTAACAAATCCGAATGAATTTCACATATTGGGATTACATACATGCCTTTGATAAAGTCCTTTATTATAACAACGATAGACATAAACATACTTGGTTTATTAAAGTATGTTTGAAGATCTTTGAACAAACCATCCCAAATTGGTTTATAAGATGGTGGTCACTCCATGGACCAACTGTAAAAATTCTTCCCGACCCATTCTTGAAGTTATACAAAGAATGGACAAATGTGTCTCCAAACTTAAATGAATTATATCATGCAGATCATATCTGCAACTTAGAAAAAATTGATCAAATATATTTCTTTATAGAATTTTCTATTCCGTGGATCCATAAGTGGGCTCCAGAATTGGGATTTACTGAAGAACAGATCCCGTGTTTATATCGAGTTTTTTTATAATAATTTTTGGGATAAATTAATAAAGATAGACCCAAAAACAAAAGCATATTATGGTCAGGAGCTTGTTGATTCCATTAAAATGAAGATACAAAAATATGCTACTATCCCAGATAAAGGGGTAATGAATGACACCTCCGTACGACATATTGCCAGGAAGATTTCAGTGCAAGATGGTGATAAAGAGGAAATGATAAATAGTTATATGGAAGAAGTAAAACAAAATTTGCTTCAATCACTTAATCAGTATGAGAAATCAGACACTTCAATGAGATGTGAGGCAAGCACGGATGATATCACTGATTCCCAGCCTATAGAACCAGAAGAGATATTATCTGAAGATGATCTGAAAAAAGCTGAAGTGTTATTGGGAAAAATGAAGCAGTAAGAAGATAAGATCAGAGAACAGTGAAGGAGAAGATAAGCTCCAGCACAGTAGAAATACTATTTCAAACAGTAGATACACTGTTAAGGTCCCCAGATAATGAGACCCAGTTACTATAGATAAAGATAGATTTTTTTCTATAAAATGAGAGCTTATTCTCCATTAGAAGCAAGATTTTCATAGGTATTCTCTCTCTTGTAAAGAACCCCTCTCTTGTATATCGTTTGAAGTAAATAACATCTTTCAACTTTGAAAGCATCTGGCCTTGCATCCAGGCCTAAGGTATTTGTTATTTTATTTTACTTTGTTTATTTTATTTTCTCCTAAGCCATGACTATGTCCGGCTAAAAGATGTCATATCTATGTTGAATATCTAACTTCTCTCTCATATCCACCATGAAAGCACTAGACTCAATCTAAGTATGAAGGATTTTTCTATCCAGTTTTATTGACTAGGTTTCGAGATGGTAGTACAGTCAAATCCTAGCACTACTCTTGTTGGCTTTGCCTTAGTGGCTCCGTCTAGCCAGCCGGTTGACAAGCCCGTTAAAATGGAGAAAAAGGGCGATATTTTCCCGGTTAGAACTGTTAGACACATGGGCTCAACTTGAGTATGTACTATGATCTTGACAGGCCCCTTGCTCGGGGTAAAAGGGTATTTTGACCCGTTCCATACAGTCATCAAAGCTAGAAGAAAATTCTCTTATATTTTGGTTGTAAGTCCCTTGTACGGGTACTCCGATTGCTAGATCTGAGTCGTTATGGCGGACTACCGCCCGACTACTGAGATCCTGATTTTCTCATTTATCAAACTCCTTTTCCCCATTTGTATAACTGGAGAGTTTGTCAAAGAGGATCCGTATAACGATCCTTGAGAGTATGACCTTTGTTGGGAGGATGATCTTCCCCCTCTTCCTTGTTTGAAACAGTATTTCTACTGTGCTGGAGCTTATCTTCTCCTTCACTGTTTTCTGATCTTATCTTCTTACTGCTTCATTTTTCCCAATAACACTTCAGCTCTTTTTAGAGCATCTTCAGATAATATCTCTTCTGGTTCTATAGGCTGGGAATCAGTGATATCATCCGTGCTTGCCTCACTTCTCATTGAAGTGTCTGATTTCTCATACTGATTAAGTGATTGAAGAAAATTTTGTTTTACTTCTTCCATATAACAATTTATCATTTCCTCTTTATCACCATCTTGCACTGAAATCTTCCTGACAATATGTCGTACGGAGGTGTCATTCATTACCCCTTTATCTAGGATAGTAGCATATTCTTGTATCTTCATTTTAATGGAATCAACAAGCTCCTGACCATAATATGCTTTTGTTTTTGGGTTTATCTTTATAAATTTGTCCCAAAAATTATTATAAAAAACTCGGTATAAACACGGGATCTGTTCTTCGGTAAATCCCAATTCTGGAGCCCACTAATGGATCCATGGAATAGAAAATTCTATAAAGAAATACATTTGATCAATTTTTTCTAAGTTGCAGATATGATCTGCATGATATAATTCATTTAAGTTCGGAGAAACTTTTGTCCATTTTTTGTATAACTTCAAGAATGGGTCGGGAAGAATTTTTATAGTTGGTCCATGGAGTGACCACCATCTTATAAACCAATTTGGGATGGTTTGTTCAAAGATCTTCAAACATACTTTAATAAACCAAGTATGTTTATGTCTATCGTTGTTATAATAAATGACTTTATCAAAGGCCTGTATGTAATCCCAATATGTGAAATTCATTCGGGATTTGTTAAGGCTTATCTGCCTTTCCTTCGTTGTGGATATTCCCCATTCTTCGATGTATATAACCTGTTTTATAACAATTTTTGAGAAGTTATAAACATTCTCACTTGAGGTATAACCTGAGAAGTGCTGGAATTCCGCACTACCTGTTTCTTTTAGAATTGTCTCATAGTATGAGCGGATTTTGTATGACTCACCCGGATAATATAGGCCATTAAGTAAATACCTTTGGAATATCTTCCATGGCTCATCCTTTCTCTGAATCTCAGAGTTTTCGACAAGAAATATCATTTCTTTATTAGATACTATTTCGTAGGATTTGATATCATCAATATCCTCTTTAGCAATAAAAGCAAATGGATCACTTTGCTTTTGGCTAGCCAAATATTCCTGTAAGTGGGTATATAATGGATTATCTTCTGGAATATCTTCCAGATGAATGGATGGGATTGTTTGAGAAATTTTCTTATTTATCAAACTCTTTTTCCCCATTTGTATAACCGGAGAGTTTGACGAAGAGGATCCATATAACGATCCTTGTGAGTATGACCTTTGTTGGGAGGATGATCTTCCCCCTCTTCCTCTACCTCTGCCTCTGTTTCCTGAGGATTCCATCCTGCAAACGTAACAAGTTTCTTTAGTCCGATAGATCATCATAAATAGAACTATCTACGACTTCGTCGTTGGATGGAATATATTCTCCGTAACTGAATACATCGAATTCTTTCATTATGCAATAATCAATAATCTTATCGATTATGATTGTTTTCATATCGCGATGTAAAGATATAACCTTTAAAATAGAGATTAGTAACTCATCTTCTAAATACATTGTGATATAATTTAGAGTCATTACTGAAGATATTCTCTAGATAAGAAGTCAGGTAAAGAATTATCAATTCCTTTCTTATAATGAATTTCAAAATCAAAAGGGGCCAACTGTGTCTGCCACCTTGCAAATATCATCTTTGAAGCATCATGTTTAAAATCTTTATTAAACATAAATTTTACTAATTGAGCGTCAGTTTTTATTAAAAACTTTTGATTATATAAATCATCTTGGAATTTTAACACACACTTGACAATGGTTAACATTTCATGAGCCACGGTCGCATATTTTTTCTGTGCCTCAGTCCATTTACCTGAGTGAAATCGAATCAAGTATTCGCATTTATCATTGGGATTAATCTGTTTCAGTATCCCACCGTAATCAATGTTAGATGCATCAGTCTCGATTATCTTAATCCATGAAGGTTTGGCAAGTGTTAAACAAGGAAGAGAGTTAACACGCTGCTTAACATTTTTGACTAAAGTAGTAAGTTTATTAGTCCAAGGTTTCTTATAATCCTTTTTTAGCCTATCATATAATGGGGCTAAATCACGAGACAAATTTTTATAAAATGGGGAGATATAATTTAGACTTCCCAGAAATCTCTATAATTGGGTTTTATCAGTAATTACATCGGGAAATTTTAATGGAAATTCAATTGACCTTTGGATAGGGGTAATCTTCCCCTGACAAATATGATGTTCTAAGAATTGAACTTCAGTTTGAAATACTCATTTTTGGTTTAGAAATTACTAGACCATTTTTTATAATAATTTTCTTTAAAATATTAAGATGCTTGATATGAATTTCTAAAGTTTTAGAAAATACTAGAATATCATCAATATAGACTATGATAAAGTCTAGATATGGATTGAAAATATCATTCATGATTTTCTGAAATTCAGAAGGAGCATTCTTTAATCCAAATGGAATTACATTCCATTCATATTGTCCAAATGGAACATTAAAAGCAGTTCTATAAGAATGTTCTTTGAAAATCTGAATTTGCCAATAACCTGATTTTAAATCAAATTTTGAAAATATATTGGCATCATATAATCTTGAAAGCAAATCTCTTTTGTTTGGAATGGGATATCTCATCCAATTCAAAAATTTATTCAAAGGTTTATAATTAATTACTAACATGGGAACTCCTCGTTCCTTTTCTGCTGCGTTATTAACATAAAAAGCAGTGCATGACCAAGGAGATTTGGATGGTTTTATCAAATCCTTTTGTAACAAATTATCAATTTCTTTTTTGCAGAATTCAACCAATTCGGCATTCATCTGACAAGGTTTTGATTTTGTAGGAATATCTGTTTCCAAGAAATCATCCTCATAAAGAAGAGTAACGATATGTTTTTTTAGATTCCAAAAAGCACTAGGGTGATCCGCACAAATATCAACGGCTATCTGTTCAGAAATCAATTTAATTTTTTCTTGAACTTTCTTGGATTCTAACGTGTCAAATATATTCATGCTAAAAATCTCAAGTTGTAATGAATCAACATGCTTCTGTTTTATATCAATTAAAGCATTAACATCTCTAGTTACGGGGTCAGTAACAAAAGAATAATTTATCTTTCTATCATTATAACTTTCCTCAAATCCTTTTGAATCTATATTTGTAAAAGGATAAATTGCATTAATAAAAGGGGTTCCAAGTATAATTGGAGGGTATAACTAGTTTTTTACCAAGAAAAAGAAGTGAGGAATGCACACTTTATTCTGACAAATACGCACATTAGGCAATTTATACTTTATATCTAAAGCATGTCCTGACGCGGATTTCACCATGTGAGTGGTGTTTTGAAAGTATTTAGTGGGTACCAAACCCTCTTAGATACAACTAACATCTGCTCCACTATCTATCATAGCAATATTAGTAATGCAAAAACTATTATCAATTAAGATAGTGCACTTAATGTACCATTTATGCGCAGTAATAACTTGCATCATTCCTAAAAAATGAATCTTGTTTAGGATCAAAATTATCAGTAACAATATTTTCATAGTTAATTTCAGTATTTTCAACAAAAATACCTTTTCCTTTATCATGGCATGGCTCTGCCGGAGAATTATTTTTCTCAATCTAAGCTATCCTATGATCACAAATCATTTGATTTTATCTGAGAGATTTTATCTCCCTTTTCAAGTTTTCAACTTCAACTTTTAAATCATCAAAAGAAGTATCTTTTGCTGGAGCATTTTTATGAGTAATTCTGTTATTAACTTCCATCAATGAATAAGGTGCTTGATATTCAAATTTGTTCTTTTGATTTTCAAAACGTTTTGAAGATCTGGAACCTGAAATATCAGTCATATTAAGAATGTTTTCACGAAGTTTATTATCAGCAACTTCTTTCAAAAGTTCTGTCACATTTTCCGAGGAAATAGTTTGAACATTTAAATCATCAAATTGAAATTTTAATTTATAAAATTCATCTTTTTCACAAGCACAATTATCACTTTTGCAAGTAGCACAATTATCATCACGCAAATTATCATTATCAGATAAATCAAGTAAATCTACTTCTACTTTGGATTCAGAGGAAGAATCATAATCTGATTCAGAACCGGAGGTGTATAACAAACCGCAAATCTGATCATGGATCTTTTTATCTAGTTCTAAGGTCTTTAGCTTTTGAAGCTTGAAATTTGGAGATACGTGCCCAAATTTTCCACATCTATAGAATTTTAAGTCCGTCAGATCCTTATTCGATCTGTTCTTTGCAAATCTTTTTGATTTTCGGTAGCTTTTCCTTGCTTCCCGTTCTTCTTTGGATCTTTTTCTAGATCTCTTTTTCTTATAAGGACTATCAGAGTTTGGGTATCTATGATACTTGTCATTTCTTCTCTTGTTATGACCAGAAGTCTCAGGTAAACCAAATTGAGTGCAAAAGTCTCCTAGTTGGTTTTTCTTTTTCAGCTTATCCATTTTAAGCTGTCTAGATAATCTTGGCTCATTACACAAGTTCAATCCTTCTTGTGTACAAACTCCTATTAACTTACCATAAGTATAATCCTTATACAGAATTTCACCGAAATTTCCCCTTAGAGTTTTTCTAACCCTTTGTGCAAAAAAAGAGAGGGGAGGCCATCTATGAATTTGGCCTTCCAATGTTCTAACTTGTTTTCGGGTAATTCCATAACCCGACTCACAAAGGTGTCTTTATACCACCTAAATTCACCTAAGTGTCTGCAACGAAGACCATTGAGTAGAGTACGAACCGTTTCATACTGATTGGTAAATCTACCATTGAAATGTTCGAGAATTGTAAGAATCAACGTATAAACAACATCTTCTCTGTTCTTAACAAGAGCCATTCCAAGGTTATCAATTCCTTCGTCGGTTGCAATCGCATTAATAACTGAAGCTTTCTCTTCAGTAGACAAATAATTATCCCACCAACCTCATAGTTGGCCAGTAAAACCTGCAATAATTATTTTACAAATGGTTCTATCGGTGTTTTTAACACTTTTACAGATAGTTGCATACATCAACATACGATGCACAAGAATAAGTAATTGTCTATCAGTCAAACCATCAAGATTCCATTCATAAATCTCAGAACCACTGTAAGACGTATTAGTCTGATTCCAATCCCTTTCTTCAATTAAAAAATCTTGAGGGGTTGGACGAGAATAGTAATAAGTTTGCATGCTAGGTTTCTTAGCATACTTGTTATTACCTTTAAAATAGCTTTTGAGTTTATTAAACTCAGAAGAAATCTCATTCTTATGTTCAAAAGTATTTTCAATTTTATTAGCAAAATCTTCAAAAAGATTTATGGGGTTTAGACTTAACCCAAAAAACTTTTGATTTAATCTTGAAATATTTTTATCAAGAAGTTCTTCTAAATCATTTAAAGATTTAAATTTAAAACCCTGAATCTCTGGGGGTTTTGAATATGAGTAAGGCCAACCTGAGGATCTGATGCACTTTTAGAAGTGGAGGCAACATTAGATTCTCCTTTGGTGGTACTCATTTTTTTAATCAAAACCATTAATTCATTTAACTTTTCATCCAGGGAACATATATGTTCTCCCAAAACTTTAACATAAAGACTCAAATAATTATTTTGAGAAATAAGTTTATTTATTTTAGCTATGCTGACAATGGCGACATCATTTTCAATAAATCTTTGAAACGCCTCAAAAGTAATACCAGTATTATTTGGTAAAATGACAGATGATTGAGGAGGGTAAATAGCTTTACTAATATTTCCACTCCCATCTTTATAAGATCTTTCCAAAATATTTATATAAAATGGAAGATAAACAGTTATAAACCAAGGAACAAAGTACATAATTTGATTATGCAACGCCCGACTACTGAGATCCTATCACTGTGTTGTTATTATTACTATTACTATTATTATTATTACTATTATTACTATTATTATTATTATTATTATTATTATTATTATTATTATTACTATTATTACTATTATTACTATTATTACTATTATTACTATTATTACTATTACTAGTACTATTATTACTATTATTACTATTTATGTTTAATAAAGATTTTAAATTACAAGTATTACAAGCATTATCACAAACCTGTTCATTATCTGAGAAGTCAAGTAAATCAACTTCTGCTTCTGACTCACTTACCGAACCATAGTCTGATTCTGGGTGTTGGGCGGTAATCCGCCATAACAACTTAAGATCTCACAATTGAAGTACCCGTACAAGGGACATACAATCGAAGTATAAGAGAAATTTTTGTCTAATTATAATGACTGTATGGACTGAGGTTGAGTCCTCTTTTACCCGAGCAAAAGGGTCTGTCAAGATCTAAATTCTATTCAGAGTAGCCCATTAACTAGCAGGTTCTAACCAGGATATTTCTGCCCCTTTTTCAACTCTCTTTTAACGGGGACTTACACCTCCCAGCTTTTCTAGTCGGAGCCGCTAAGAACAGTACTTAGATCTGACTGTACCACCATCTCGAAACCAAGCCAAAATAATCGGAACAAAAGTTTCTTTCATACCTAAATTGAGTCTAGTATATCTTCATAGTTAACCTAGCTCAAAAGTTAGATATTTAACATAGATATGAAATAATTTAGCCGGATTTCATCCGGTCTAGAACAAGAAATAAATTTTAAAAAAATAAAATTAGTACCTTTGGCTAAGACTCGCCGATTGCCTTCAAAAATTTGAAGATTTTTTATATTTTGATGTTAAAGAAAAACTTTACAAGTGGAGAGAGCTAATAACTGAGGCTTGAACTAACCAAGACTTGCCTTTTCTAATGAAAGTAGAAGACTATATATAGAAAAATAAAAAGATTCTTTATTTACAAAATGACCCACATCTGGGTCCTTGCACTGTCATTAATGCTCTTTTACAGTTTATCTACTGTATCTGGGACCGGCGGCATTACTGTTCATTCTTTATTTTTTTCCCCTTAATTCTCTGATGAATTGTTCTGTCCTTTTCAAGGACTCTTCAGTCATTATCTCTTCTTCTTCTAGTGGCTGTTCATCTTTCACCACTACCTCTTCAGTACTTGCTTCACTTCTCATAGAAGTGTCAGACTTATCAAACTGAGTAATAGATTGAAGTAAATTCTTCTTTACTTCTTCAAGATATTTTTCTATCATTTCATTTTTATCTCCCTCTTGGACTAGAATTCTTCTTGCCATATGTCTAACAGAGGTGTCGTCAATAATATCTTTCATTGGAGTTTTAGCATACTCCTGAACTTTATTTTTGATTTCATCCAAAAGTTCCTGTCCATATAACTTCTTTGTTTTTGGGTCTTGTTTAACCAATTTATTCCAAAAATTATTATAAAAAGTTCTGTATAAACAAGGAATTTGTTCCATAGTAAACCCCAGTTTCGGAGTCCATTTATGAATCCATGGAATAGAGAATTCAATAAAAAACATGATTTGATCAATATTTTCCAAATAACAGATATGATCTGTTTGGTATAACTCTGTTAATTTAGGTGATACTTTCACCCATTCCCTGTATAACTTGGCAAATTGTTCTGGCAATGGTATGACCACCAGTGTAAGAACCAATTCGGAATTACTTGCTCAAATATCTTTGAACAAACCTTCACAAATCATGTGTGTTTGTGTCTTTCATTATTATTATACATCACTTTATCAAAGGCTTGGATATAATCTCAATATGTAAAATTCATTTTATTTTTATTAAGGCTTATCTGCCTTTCTTTCATCGTGGAGATTCTCCACTCTTCAATGGTTATTACCTGTTTAATAATAATTTTTGAAAAGTTATAAACATTTTCAACAGATCCATATCCTGAGAAGTGCTGAAATTCCGCACTACCTGTTTCCTTTAAGATAGTCTCATAATAAGATCGGGTTTTGTATGACTCACCCGGGTAATATAAATTATTTAGTAAATACCTTTGGAATATCTTCCAAGGTTCATCTTTTCTCTGAATCTCAGAGTTTTCAACAAGAAATATCATTTCTTGCTTAGATGCCTTTTCATAGGACTTAATATCATCATTGTCCTCTTGTGCAATCGAAGCAAAAGTATCTTTTTGCTTTTGTTTTCCCAGATATGCTTGTAGCTGGGCATATAATAGATTATCTTCTGAAATATCTTCCAGATGTATTGAACCAGATGGCTGAGAAATCTTCTCATTTATTAAGGTCTTGTTTCCTATTTGTATAACTGGGAAATTATTTGAAGACGATCCATATGAGGACGCCTGAGAATATGATATCTGCTGGGAGGATGATCTTCCTCCTCTTCCTCTACCTCTGCCTCCTCTATAATTAGAGGGATCCATTCTATACACATAACATTTATCAATCGAATAAGTCGTCTTCTTCATTGATAAAATCATATGTTGCATCTGTGATATCATCGTAATTAAATATAGAGTAATCCTCTTTAACAATATCATCTATTATCTTATTAATGATAACTTCCTTTAAATCACGAGGTAAATGGATAGCTTGAAGAATAGCCATCAATCTATGAATATCAATAAAAACACTTATATAAAGAGAATTCATTGAATAAATTCTCTAGATAAGAAATCTGGCAAGGAGTTTTCACTTCCTTTCTTATAAAGAATTTCAAAATCAAAAGGTGCCAACTGTGCTTGCCACCTGGCAAATATTAATTTTGAAGCATCATGTTTAAAATCTTTATTAAACATAAATTTTACTGCTTGAGCATCAGTTTTTATTAAAAACTTTTGAGTATATAAATCATCCTGAAATTTTAAAACACATTTAACAGTAGTAAGCATTTCATGCGCTACCGTAGCATATTTTTTCTGGGCTTCAGTCCATTTCCCAGAATGAAATCTGATTAAATATTCAGTATTATCATGAGGATTAATCTATTTTAAGATTCCTCCATAACCAATGTTAGACGCATCTGTCTCAACAATCTTCTGCCAAGCAGGGTTAGCAAGAGTTAAACAAGGCAAATCATTAATTCTTTGTTTAACAAATTTTACTAAAGCAGCATGCTTATCAGTCCAAGATCCTTTATAATCCTTTTTCAATCTATCAAATAAAGGAGCTAAATCTCTGGACAAAGTTTTGTAAAAAGGAGAAATATAATTTAAACTTTCCAAAAATCTTTGTAATTGAGTTTTATCAGAAATAATATCAGGAAATTTAGATGCAAAATATATCGATCTCTGAATAGGCGTTATCTTGCCTTGACAAATAAGATGATCCAAAAATCTTACTTCTGTTTGAAATAAACTCATTTTTGGTTTTGATATAACCAAACCATTTTGAATCACAACTCTTTTAAAAATGTCTAGATGCTTAATATGCATTTCAAATGTTTTTGAACATACCAAAATATCATCAATATAAACAATAATGAAATCCATATATGGATTAAAGATATCATTCATGATTTTTTGAAATTCAGAAGGAGCATTTTTAAAACCAAATGGCATAACATTCCATTCATATTGTCCAAAAGGGACATTGAAAGCAGTTCTATAAGAATGCTCTTTAAAAATCTGAATTTGCCAATAACCTTATTTCAAATCAAATTTTGAAAAGATATTAGCATCATATAATCTGGACAGTAAATCCCTTTTATTAGGGATGGGATATCGAATCCATTTTAAATGCTTATTAAGAGGTTTATAATTGATTACCAATCTAGGAACACCTCTTTCCTTTTCAGCTGCGTTATTAACATAAAAAGTTGTACAAGACCACAGAGATTTAGAAGGTTTTATCAAACCTTTCTGCAACAAATTGTCTATCTCCTTTTTGCAGAATTCAACTAATTCTGCATTCATTTGACAAGGTCTAGATTTAGTGGGAATATTTTCCTCCACAAAATCTTCTTCATATGGAAGAGTAACTATATGCATTTTCCTATCCCAAAAAGCACTTGGGTGATCAGCACAAATATCAACAGAAAGCTGCTCAGAGATTAATTTAATATTTTCCTGAACTTTCACAGATTTTAAAGTTTCAAATATGTTCATGCTATAACATTCTAATTGCAAAGTATCAACATGCTTTTGCTTCATATCAATTAAAGCACTTATTTCTTTAGAAAAAGGATCAGTAATAGAAGTATAACTAATTTTTCTTTCATCAGTTCCTGCAGAAAATTCTTTAGCATCAATATGAGTAAAAGGATATATAGCATTTATAAACGGAGTTCCAAGTATAATTGGAGGATATAACTGATTTTTTACCAAAAAGAAGAAATGTGGAATACACACTTTATTCTAGCAAATACTGACATTTGACAATTTATACTTTATATCTAAAGCATGTCCTGAAGCAGATTTAACAGTATGAGTAGTTTTTTGAAAATATTTCGAAGGAACTAATCCTTCCTTAATGCAACTAACATCTGCACCACTATCAATCATAGCAATATCGGTTATCGAAAAACTATTATCAATTAAAATGGTACATTTAACATACCACTTATGAGCAGTAATATCTTGCATCATACCAAGAAAAGAATTATTCTCATAACTGATATTATCAAAAACTTCTTGTGGTTCTTCAATAACCATCTTTTTTCCCTTATCATTGGATGCCTTAGTCAAAGAATTAAATTTCTCTACCTGCGATATCCTATGATCACAAATCATTTAATTTTGTTTTAAAGATTTAATCTCTTTTTTAAGATTTTCAATCTCATATTTTAAATCAGCAAATGAAGAATCTCTTACTGGATCATTTATTTTATTTAAACGGTTATTAACCTCAAATTTTTGAATAAGGAACCTGATATTCAAAACTTCTGGGTTTTTCAGAATTTTTTGAAGAAATTGATCCAGACACATCTGCCAAACCAATAATCTTTTCCCGAAGTTGGCTATCAGTTACTTCTTTTAAAAGTTCTATCACATTATCAGAGGTGATAGTATTGACATTTAAATCTTGAAATTGTGCCTGTAATTTATAAAATTCATCATTTTCACAAACACAATTATCATCTTGACAAGTATTACAAGCATTATTACAAACCTGTTCATTATCTGAGAAGTCAAGTAAATCAACTTCTGCTTCTGACTCACTTACCGAACCATAGTTTGATTCTGAACCAGAAGTGTATAACAATCCATGAATTCTATCGTATAACTCTTCATCCAACTCTAAAGCTTTAAGCTTTTCAAGCTTGCAATTTGGAGCAATGTGTCCATACTTTCCACATTTATAACATTTAATTTTTGCCAAGTCTCTTTTAGATCTATTTTTGGCAAATCTTTTGGACTATCATCCGAAGGATATCTATGATACTTATCCTTTTTCTTTTTGTTTTTAACAGAGGTATCTGGTAAACCGAACTGAGCACAGAAATCTCCCATTTGATTTCTTTCCTTTAGCTTATCAATCTTAAGCTGTCTTGAGAGTGTCAATTCATTGCACAAGTTTAATCCTTCTTGTGTGCATATTCGTATTAGTTTTCCATATGTTAAATCAGCATATGGAATTTCTGACATATTTCCTCGCAAAACTTTCCTTACTCGTTCTACAAATAATGATGGAAGCCCATCTATGAATTTAGCTTTCCAATGAGAATACTTGTTTTCGGGTAATTCCATAACCCTACTTAGATAAGTATCTTTATACCATCAAAATTCTCTTAAAGTCCTGCATTTAAGACCATTAAGTAAAGTACGCACTATTTCATGCTGATTAGTATAACGTCCATTAAAATGTTCTAAAATTGTAAGAACAAGTGTATAAACAACATCTTCTCTATTAGCGACAAGAGCCATACCTAATTATCAACTCCTCCTTCGGTTGCTCTAGCATTTACAATCATTGCCTTTTCTTCAACTGATAAATAATTATCCCACCAGCCTCTTAGTTGACCAGTGAAACCTGCAATAATCATTTTGCAAATATTTCTATCTGTGTTATTAACACTTCTGCAAATAGTTGCGTACATCAGCATACGATGAACTAAGATAGTTAACTGTCTATCTGTTAACCCATCCAAATTCCATTCATAAATTTCACATCCACTATATGAAGTGTTTGTCTGATTCCAATCTCTTTCCTCAATAAGAACATCCTGAGGAGTTGGTCTCGAATAATAATAAGTCTGCATCCTAGGTTTATCTGCAAATTTATTATTTTTAAAATAACCTTTTAATTTATTAATTTCAGAAAAAATCTCTTCTTTATGATCACCAGAATTTTCAATCTTTTCAGCAAACTCTTCTGAAAGGTTGATAGGTTTTAAACTTAAATTAGAAAACTTTTGATTTGATTTTGCAAACTTTCATCAAGAAGTTCTTCTAAATCATTTAAAGTCTTAAACTTAAATCCCTGAATCTCAGGGGGCCTTTGAATATTAGTAATAACAACAGGAGCATCTGGAACTAATTTGTCAGATGTCTTTTTGCTATTACTAATTTCTTTTATTAAAGAAGCCAGATTATCTAATTTTTTGTCAAGAGAACTAATTTGTTCTCCTAGCACTTTTACATATAAACTCAAATAATTATTTTGAGAAATAATTTTATTTATTTCAGCTATGGTTACTTCTGCAACCTCTCTTTCAATAAATCTTTGAAAAGCTTCAAAAGTTATACCCGTATTATTAGGCAAAACAAAAGATGATTGAGGAGGGTAAATGGCCTTTATAATTTTTCCACTCCCATCTTTATACGATCTTTCCAAAACATTTATGTATAAAGGAAGATAAGTTGTTATAAACCAAGGTACAAAATACATAATTTGATTATGCAAAGCACAAGTTTCATAAAACTCTTGAGAAATATTATTCATATCTTCTTTACTATAAGAAGTAAAAAGCCAAGTTTTAAACTGATTCCATTTCTTTGAAAAAAATTCTTCTTGAATATATTTTCTTGCCTGGGAAACCAGGACTAAAATCAATTTGGTGTGACATCATTTAAATACTGTTGTCATCGAATCCCATCTCGGAATTTGTAGGTATATCACATATCTGAGCAGCAGTGAGAATATCACCCTGCGTATTAACAACTTGCACAATATTTGTCTGAGGATCAACTTTAATTACCTCAGAAGGTTTTACCTTATACTCTGGTTTTTCTGTAGACAGAGTATGCAAAGAAGCTGCTCGATTTCTAGCCATTCTATAAACTGGCTCAATTGGAGAAATATGACTTACCATTGGTCGACTCATTCTCAGTTCTGAAAACGATTGTCTTGAGTATATTGATGATTTTTCATCAAATCTCCCAGTATTACTATTATCAAACTGAATAGTAATCCTCCCATCAGGATTCTAAGAAACATGTGAGCATTCTGTATTACTGACCTCATTTGTCAATTGATCTGGAGCTATTACCGAATTCAAAATCCATGTTTCTGGAAAATCTATCTCATCCCACAATATTGTCCTTCTTGTGGTTATCTTTGACTTCGCAAAGTTTGTTTCCATCAAAACAGTTTGTTTAGAAGTATCATATAACTTACACTTTGGATTCAAAGTAGATAATAAACGATAATAAATTCTATACGACAAGCATAATAATTCTAAGCCTGGCGCATAATTATAACCATGAGTTTTAACATTTAATGTTAAAGCATCTAAAATATTCACATCAGATAAAGATAATTACAAATTAGGCTGAGTGTTAAAATAAATTGGGCCATATGCAACAGTAGATTCAATCGATCCTATCAAAGATTGACGAAAATTATAATTTCTAGCATCTCTTAGAGCTGCCATAAAAGTTTCAGGTAACCCTTTAAGAGTAAGAGGTTTAAATGCAATCTGCACCATACCAATATGCATAAAATTAAACTGATGTCGATACATATTAATATCTCCACCTTCCTGAAAGGAAATCCTCCTAGCCATGTGTCTAACTGAACTATCTTCAATTATTTCCTTTGCAAGGATCTGAGAATAATCTTGAATTCTTTTGGTAATTGAATCCAGAAGTTCTTGACCGAATAATATTTTGGTCTTGGGATCTCTTTTCATTAACTTATCCCAAAAATTATTGTAGAATACCCTGTTTAGGCAAGGTATTTGATCTTCGCTGAAACCAAGTTCTGGAGTCCATTTGTGGATCCAAGGAATTGAGAATTCAATGAAGAAATAAATTTGATCAATTTTTTCTATACAACAGATATGATCTGTGTGATATAAGTCATTTAATCTGGGTGAGACTTTCGTCCATTCTTTATATAGTTTTAAAAATAAATCTGGCAAAATCTTTGTTGACGGACCGTGGTATGACCACCATTTAAGAAACCAATTTGGAATTTCAGTCTCAAATATCTTTGAGCATACTTTGATGAACCAAGTATGTTTATGCTTGCTGTTATTATAGTACAACACTTTATCAAAGGCTTGGATATAATTCCAATAAGTAAAATTTATTCTGGTTTTGTTAAGACTTATCTGTCTCTCATTCATGGTGGAAATCCCCCATTCTTCTACAGATATAATCTGCTTGATGATTGTTTTTGAGAAACTATATTCTTCTGTGCTTGATCCAGACATTCCTGAAAAATGTTGAAATGCTGCACTCCCTGTTTCTTTAAGAATAGTTTCATAATAAGTTCGGGTTTTGTATGACTCACCCGGGTAGTATAACTCATTTATCAAATATCTCTGGAATATTTTCCATGGTTCTTGTTTTCTCTGAATTTCGGAGTTTTCTACTGGAAATATCATTTCCTTGTTTGAGACTTGTTCAAATGATTTTATATCATCATTGTCCTCCTTTGCTATGGAAGCAAAAGTATCACTTTGCTTTTGTGATTCCAAGTATGCTTGTAAATGTGCATATAAAGGACTGTCTTCTGGAATATCTTCCAGATTTATTAACGAAGTTGATACCTGTGGTATCTTTGCATTAATTAACTTCTTTTGTCCCAAGTGTATAACCGGGGAGCTAGTACTGGAACCATATGATGATCCCGGCGATCCTTGTGAATAAGAGTAGGTTGATCTTCCTCCTCCTCTTGATCTTCCATGCCCTCTAGGCGGATTCATCCTACAAATATCCAGAATATTTTTAATCAGATAGTTCATCATAAATAAAGCTATCTCTAACTCCATCGTCGGACAACTCATATTCTTCATATTCGAATATAGAGAATTCTTCTCTAACAATATTATCTATAATTTTTTCAATAATAACCTCTTTCATATCACGAGGTAAAGGTATTACTTGCAAAATAGCAACTAACAGATAATTATCTAGAAACATATTATAAAAAGAGGGATTCATTGAAGATATTCTCTAGATAGGAAATCAGGTTAGGAGTTATCACTTCCTTTTTTATAAAGAATTTCAAAATCAAAAGGAGCTAATTGCGCTTGCCATCTGACAAATATTAATTTTGACGCGTCATGTTTGAAATCTTTATGAAACATAAACTTTACCGCTTGGGCGTCTGTTTTTATTATAAACTTTTGATTATAAAGATCATCTTGAAATTTTAAAACGCATTTGACAATTGTCAACATTTCGTGAGCCACAGTAGCGTATTTCTTCTGGGCTACTGTCCATTTTCCTGAGTGAAATCTCATCAAGTATTCATATTTGTCATGGGATTTATTTGTTTCAAAATTCCTCCATAACCTACATTTGAAGCATCTGTCTCAATAATTTTTTGCCAAGTTGGGTTAGCTAAAGTTAGACAAGGCAAAGAAATAACTCTTTGTTTAATATTTTTAACTAAAGCAGTATGACTACTATTCCAAGCTTCTTTATGACCCTTCTTCAACCTGTCATAGAGAGGGGCGAGGTCACGAGAAAGATTTTTGTAAAAAGGAGAAATATAATTCAAGCTTACCAAGAATCTTCGTAATTGAGTTCTATCAATAATAATATCAGGAAATTTTGAAGCAAATTCAATTTCCTTTTGAATAGACGACACTTTTCCCTGGTAGATATGATGACCCAAAAATCTAATTTCTGTTTGAAATAGACTCATTTTTGGTTTTGATATAACTAAACCATTTTGTATAACAATTTTCTTAAAAATATCAAGATGCTTTATATGCATTTCTAATGTTTTAGAAAATACTAGAATATCATCAATATAGACTATAATAAAGTCTAGATAAGAATTGAAATATCATTCATAATTTTTTGGAATTCGGATGGGGCATTTTTTAATCCAAAAGGCATAACGTTCCATTCATATTGCCCAAAAGGAACATTAAACGCCGTTTTATAAGAATGTTCTTTAAATATCTGAATCTGCCAATATCCTGATTTTAAATCAAATTTCAAAAATATATTGGCATCATATAATCTAGAAAGCAAATCCTTTTTATTCGGGATCGGGTATCTGATCCATTTTAAGAATTTATTTAAAGGTTTATAATTTATTACTAACCTGGGGACACCACATTCTTTTTCGGCTGCATTATTAACATAGAAAGCAGTACAGGACCATGGTGATTTAGAAGGTTTTATCAAACCCTTTTGTAATAAATTGTCAATTTCCTTTTTAAAGAATTCCACCAATTTGGCATTCATCTGGCAAGGTCGAGATTTAGTAGGAATATCTTCCTCTGAAAAATCTTCCTCATATGGAAGAGTAACAATATGCTTCTTTCTATTCCAGAAGGCACTAGGATGGTCAGCACAAATGTCAATTGCCATATGTTCAGAAATTAATTTAATTTTTTCTTGAACTTTTGTAGTTTTTAGCGTATCTGCTAAATTGATGCTGAAACATTCTAATTGTAAAGAGTCAACATGCTTTTGCTTCATATTAATCAAAGCATTAATATCTCGAGAAATTGGGTTAGTGATAAAAGTATAACTTATTTTTTGGTTATTATAACCTGCACAAAATCTGTTAGCATCAATGTCAGTGAATGGATAAATTGCACTTATAAAAGGAGTTCCCAGAATAATAGGAGGGTATAACTGATTTTTTACCAAAAAGAAGAAATGCGGAATGCAAACTCTATTTTGGCAAATACGAGTATTAGGCAATTTATACTTTATATCTAAAGCATGACCTGATGCAGACTTAACCATATGGGTTGTTTTTTCAAAATATTTTGTAGACACAAGACCTTGAATGCAGCTAACATCAGCTCCACTGTCAATCATTGCTACATCAGTTATTGAGTAGCTATTATTAATTAAAATAGTAACATACCATTTATGAGCAGTTATTACCTGCATAGTGCCTAAGAAAGAATTAGAATTATGATTGAATTTCAAAATTTGATTAAAATCTTGAGTTTCATCACTGTCTATTAAAATTTCTTTTCCTTTATCAGAGGTTTGCTCAGTTGGAGAAATATTTTTCTCTTTCTGCGTTATCCTATGATCACAAATCATTTGGTTTTGTTTGAGATTTTTAATATCCTTTTTCAAATTATCAATTTCTATTTTTAAGTCGTCAAACGAAGAATCTCTTGTTTGAATATGTTTGTTACCAAGCCTGTCATTGACTTCTTTTAAAGAATAAGGAGCTTGATAACTAAAATCAATTTTTTGTTTTTCAAATTCTTTTGAAGTACTGGAATATGAAATATTTACCATGTTAAGAATTTTTTCTCGAAGGTTATTAACAGTAACTTCCTTTAAAATTTCTATTACATTCTCAGAAGTAATAGTATTAACATTCAAATCTTGAAATTGTGATTGAATTTTATAAAAATCGTCATTTTCGCAAGAACAATTTTCATCCTTACAATTATTGCACTGATTTTCACAAACCTTTTCTTCATTCGAAAAGTCGAGCAAATTAACTTCATTCTCTGATTCTGAAGATGAACTATAGTCGTAATCTGCTTCTGAGCCAGAAGTGTACAACATACCGTAGATCTTTTCGTGTAACTCATTGTCAAGTTCTAAAGCTTTCAACTTTTCTAATTTACAATTTGGAGCTATATGCCCAAAATTTCCACATCGGTAACACTTAAGATTTGTCAATTCTTTCTTTGACCTATTTTTAGCATATCTGTGAGACTTTCTATGGCTTTTTCTAGCCTCTCTTTCTTCTTTAGATCTTTTTCTAAATCTTTTTCCTTTATCATAATCTCGATACTTCTGACTTCTATCTTTTTTCTTTTTATGCTTACACGAAGTGTCAGGTGGGCCTGCTACTCCGAATTGAGCACAAAAATCTCCTAATTGATTCTTTTCTTTTAGCTTATCCATCTTAAGCTGTCATGATAA
This sequence comes from Solanum appendiculatum, assembly GCA_018342035.1. NCBI lineage: Eukaryota > Viridiplantae > Streptophyta > Magnoliopsida > Solanales > Solanaceae > Solanum > Solanum appendiculatum. Next base: position 739,912 of record JAGDQO010000846.1, read on the forward strand.
TCTCAATTCATTACACAAGTTTAATCCTTCTTGTGTACAAACTCCTATCAGTTTTCCACAAGTATAATTTTTGTTAGGAATTTCTCCAAAATTTTCTCTTAGAGTTTTCCTAACCCTTTCTGCAAATAATGACGGAAGACCATCAATAAATTTGACTTTCCAATAATCCAACTTATTTTCGGGTAAATCCATGACCCGACTCATAAAGGTGTCCTTGTACCACCTGAATTCTCCTAAATGTCTGCATCTCAGACCATTGAGTAGTGTACGAACCGTTTCGTACTGATTGGTAAATCTACCATTAAAATGTTCTAAAATTGTAAGAATCAGTGTATATACTGCATCTTATCTGTTTTTAACAAGAGTCATACCAAGATTATCGATTCCTTCATCAGTGGCAACTGCATTAATAACCGCTGCCTTTTCTTCGGTTGAAAGATAATTATCCCACCAACCTCTTAATTGACCGGTGAAACCTGCAATTATCATTTTGCAAATAGTTGCATACATTAGCATACGATGCACAAGAATGGTTAACTGCCTGTCAGTTAAGCCATCTAGATTCCATTCATAGATTTCTGATCCGCTATAAGACGTATTTGTCTGATTCCAATCTCTTTCTTCTATTAACACATCTTGAGGGGTTGGTCTATTGTAATAGTATGTTTGCATACGAGGCTTATCAGCGTACTTCTTGCTTTTTACATACCCTTTGAGTTTATTAAACTCAGAAGCAACAAAATTTTTATAATCAGGATTAAAATCAATTTTGTTTGCAAAATCTTCAGAAATATGAATAGGCTTCAAACTTAATCCCGAAGACCTTGAGTTTAGACTTGAAAACTTTTTATCAAGAAGTTCTTCTAAATCATTTAAAGATTTAAATTTAAAATTCTGAATCGCAGGAGGTTTTTGAATATGAGTTATGCTAACTAGAGGATCTAATTTACTTTTTGAAGTGGAAGTAACTTCGGATTCTCTTTTGTCATTACTCATATCCTTTATTAAAATCTTTAACTCATCAAGCTTTTTATCTAGGGAACAAATATGTTCACCTAAAACTTTAACATAAAGACCCAAATAATTGTTTTGAGAAATTATTTTATTAATTTCAGCTATGCTTATTACAGCAACGTCATCATCCACAAATCTCTGAAAAGCTTCAAATGTAATACATGTATTATTAGGTAAAATAAAAGATGACTGAGGAGGGTAAATTGTTTTAATAATTTTTCCACTCCCGTCTTTATAAGACCTTTCTAAAACCTTGATATATTGAAACGACCCAAAAAATGCCCGAAAATTTGCTTCGGAAACACCTATAATTGTAATTTCCATATATCTCAAAATCCGTGCATGATTTCGGAAATTCGACTTCATATTCTTATTTGTGGGGTCAAATTGAGTGGGAAATGGGTCTAACCCGAATTTTAGAGCAACCGTATCAAAATTCGAAAATCGCAAAAATTGCGATTTGGAGGGTCAACTTTAAAGGGGCATATCTCTTAGCACACAAGGAACTGGAAGGGCTGCAACCTATCAAATTAAAGCTCTTTGAGTTAGCTTTCCAACGCACTTGGTTTCACCTTAGTCCGAGTTAGGATGAGGGAGTTATGACCATTTTCGTAAAACCTGTCTGTGCAGATTTGCAATTTCCAGTGAGCTTTTTTTTTAGGGCGGGTTGGAGACGTTTTTTATAAAAAGGGGATATGTCCCATACTTAGTCATTTTTCTTAACTCCAAAAACACTCTCTAGGCCCTCTCCAAAAATTCCACCAAGATCTTCAACCAAATTCAAACATCTCAAGCTCTAATTCCGGATTCAAGACTCAATCTCAAGCTTCGATTCTCCATTCCAATCTTCATCAAGGATTCTCCAAAGTTGAGGTATGTGGGTTTGATTGTGGAAACCTTCCTTTCCACAAGTCCAACCATTTATCCTCTATTTCTACTTCAAGTTTATGGGTCCTTATGATTATTTATGAACTCTTGAATTATGGAATTACTACTACACACCCTATTAAGGTCCATTTTGCATATTATCATGAAATGGAATTATTATGTGATGTTTATGGTTTACATGCTTCCATGATCAAATTATGAAGGTTGATATATATATGTATGTTGTTGGTGGGCTGATTTATATGGATTTTGGAATTGGTTGGACTTAGTATTCTTGAAATACATGATTTCATTTACATGAACAATTGCCCACCTTGTGTTTGATAAAATGCCCATTTATAGAATTCTTAGGAAAGGGAAGGTCCAAGGTACGTCCTATGAGTCGGATGGTTATGTAATTACTGAAATGATGATGAAATGGACACATGTATATGATTTTCCCTAAATAAGTGTTGTGAGTCGACCAAGCCTAGTACGGGGGGGTAGTAGGCCCGTATAACCGTATCGAGGGGTTGGTACCTTGGTTGCCTAGTACGGGGGGTAGTAGGCCCGTATAACTGTATCGAGGGGTTGGTACCTTGGTTGCCTAGTACGGGGGTAGTAGGCCCGTATAACCGTATCGAGGGGTTGGTACCTTGGTTGCCTAGTACGGGGGGGAGTAGGCCCGTATAACCGTATCGAGGGGTTGGTACCTTTGGCTCCCTAGCTCGGGGGGTGGTAGCCCTGTAACCATATTGAGGGGTTTGTACCTCTTTCGCCTCTCCAAGGGGGTGGTAGGCCTTGGAAATACTATATTGATGGTCACTCGCCACACATGTACTACGTCCCACTAAATATGATTTTTATGTAAGCATCATTATACATATCATTTCATTAATATGCTATCTATTGGGTATGATTACGCATTTTTCCTATGATGTCCATCTAATGTAGCATTGCATTGCATCCCATATACTTAGTACATTCAAATGTACTAACGCATACTCTATGCCTACATGATGTCACCATGTAGGGACCGGAGCACCGCTTGACCATCCTCCTCCGCGTGGCTAGTACGATTTTCTATAGTGGTTATTGGTGAGTCCTCCATTTCGGGGACGTTGCTCATGATCTTTTGCTATGTATAAAACTTTTCCTTTCTAGTTATGTTTTGACTATGAGGGTGAGCCCGGTAGTTTGTCTTGGCCCCCGCTAAGTACTCATGTTTAGAGGTGGTGTTGGACAAGTTGTGTATTATGCTTGAGCTTGACTCATCTATGGTATTTATGTATCATTTCTTTTTTTTTTGCTCCCTTAGTCCCGATTTCCCCCTTGATTATGCTTATCGTTTATGGTCATTTAATTGCTTCCGCGACCAAGGATGTGTAATGATACGCTATGAGGCTTGTTTGGGGTTCCTTCGGGTTCCCCATTTGCCGATCACATCTAGGCCCTAGGCTTGGGTCGTGACAAACTTGGTATCAAAGCCCTAGGTTGAATGATCCTCGGAGTCCAACACACCGCGTTGATTAGAGTCCGATTCATGGTTGTGTTGTGCACCACAACTATGAGTAGGAGGCTATGAGACGTTTTAGGAAATGTTTCCCTTCTCCATGTTCTAAGTCGTGCTCTATAAAGACATATGTATGCATGACATGCAACATGTGGTTAAAACTGAAGAATGGCTAACCCTAACAAGTTTTATTATTCGTGCACACAGTTAACTTAAAAGGTGGTTGGTTTGTGGTTTAACTGGCATCTCATCCATACAATACAAGGTCTAAAGGGAAAAAGAAAATGACCCGCAAAGATGGAGCAGAGTTGGACAATGATGAGGTCCAAAATCAGATGATTTCACAAGAATCAGTGTCGGTAGAGGTAGTAAGGATATTGAGACAACAAATGACTGAAATGTACGAAGCTTGGATGAACGGACAAGCTCCACCATCTTCAATTCGTGAGTATCTGAATACGAATATGTCATCCTCTATCCAAGTATCGACAAGTGATCCAGTTTATCCGCTTGAATTTGGCACATATGCTAACACATCCAATGTCGTTGGAACTTCCACGGTACGCCCTTTGAACGTGCCTATGATAAGCAATCCACTCTTAATGGAAACTTCACAGACTAATACAGTCCTGCAATCAACAATGGTGCCAAAATTCAATAATAATGATCCTCCATCCAAAGTTTCACATGATCATGGCTACACCCATGAAGAGACTTAAAATTCCAAGCTCTTATACCCACACTCATCAGTATAGTTTCCCTGTCGAAGTTAAGAAAACTGTTAAGAACGAGGAACATGAAGAAATGGCTAGAAAAATGAAGAGCTTGGAGCAGAGTATAAGAGATATGCAGGGACTAGGAGGCCACAAAGGCATCTCATTCAGTGATTTGTGCATCTTTCCCCACGTCCATTTGCCTGCCAATTTTAAAACTCCAAAGTTTGAGAAATATGATGGTCATGGGGATCCTGTAGTTCATTTAAAGGGATATTGTAATCAACTAAGAGGGGCTGAAAAAAAAGAGGAATTGCTCAGGGCTTATTTTGGGGAAAGCTTGGTAGGAATTGCCTCAGAATGGTTCATAGATCAAGATGTTTCTAACTGGCATACATGGGATGATTTGGCTCGATGTTTTGTTCAACAGTTTCAATATAGCATTGACATAGTGCCAGATCGCACTTCACTTGCAAACATGAGAAAAAAGACCACCAAATTTTTTCGTGAATATGCTATTAGGTGGAGGGAGTAAGCTGCTAGGGTTAAGCCACCAGTGAAAGAGTCCGAAATGATTGATGTTTTTCTTCAAGCATAAGAACCCGACTGCTTTCATTATTTACTTTCCGTTGTTGGAAAAACATTCGCTGAAGTTATTAAGATTGGTGAAATGGTGGAAAATGGCATCAGGTCGGGAAAGATTGTAAGTCAAGCTGCTTTGAAAGCCACGACACAAGTAATTAAAAATGGATCGGGAAGTCTTGGGGGAAAGAAAATGAAGGAGGATGTAGCAACTTTGTGTCAGACACACAAAAAGGTACAAGAGGTCCATTTAATCAATACACACCATCTCAATTCAATCACTATCACCCCATGCAAGGCGCACAATACTCTATTGTTCCACCTCAATATGCAATCCATAGTGCACTACCATATGCACATCCACCAAACTATCCTCAATGGCGAGCACCAACACATCAACAAGCTCATCCTTCAACTCAACATTTTCAAGCACCCTACAATCTCCGTCCAAGACAGGAATTTGGAGGAAATCAGAGGTCTAGGAACAATTTCACACCAATTGGAGAGTCTTACACAAGTTTATTTGAGAAATTGAAACGTTTGAATATGATAGAACTGATTCCTCAAAATTATACAGATCCACATGCAAAAGGTTTTAATCCTGCAACTCGATGTGCATACCATTCTGATGCTCCAGGGCACAATACTGAAGACTGTCGAACTTTGAAAAGGGAGGTGGAAAAGATGATCCAAACAAAGATGATTGTGATCCAAAATAATAACTCCCCGAATGTTACGCAGAATCCTCCACCTGAATCTAATGATGTACACTTTATTGAGATGATATGGGATGACAAAGAATATGAAAATTCTCTTAATTTTCAAGAAAAGACAATTGAAATTGGTGGACCTTTCATGAAGTCTAATGTGTAAAACAGTGGTTAAGAAGTCAAGCTTGGTGATTGAGAGATACTTTTCTTTTCTAAAAAAGAGTGTATGATTAGTTTATTTTGTTGTCATTTCTGCTGGGCAATTCATATTTTGATTTTATTGAGTCAGACCCTTCTATCATTTCTTTTATGTACGTGTTTGTTTGTTGAGTCCTGCCATAGTTTGGGTTATTATAGAGTTGTAACCTAAAGTTTAGTTTGTTGTCTTGTCATCAAGTTTTTTTTTATCTTAAGATAATCTTTCTTCTGCGTCACTTTGATCCGTTCTTTTTAGCTTTTCATACATACATCTCTTTTCAATTCAGTTTTTGTGACATGATATGCAATAGGAATTTGGTCAGATCTTAAAATTATATGTAGTCACGGAATGAAT